>CM033470.1:18769441-19247375 GCA_019447015.1 Hymenochirus boettgeri | reverse complement strand
ACTATAAGTGGTTCACATGGCTATATGATGATACAAACCTCACATACTTATAAAAATGGTCACATGGCTATAAGCTGGTCAATGAAGTAGAAGCTTGTCCATCTGAACGGTGTGTTGTGAACGGGATGAAGGTTAACCAGTTACCGGGTCAGAAATCCCACCACCGCACCAACCAAGATAAGATTAAGGATAGACGATAGATAGATAGATTGATATATAGATAGATAGATCGTAGATAGATAGATAGATGATTAGAACAGACAGCGATATAGATAGAGATAGATGAAGATATGATAGATAGTAATAGATAGAGAGATAGATAGATAGATAGATTAGGATAGATAGATAGATAGATATGATAGATAGAGGGATTAGACAGACCATATATATAGATAGATAGATGGATAGTAGATAGATAGATTAGAGAGAAGATAGAAAGTAGATAGTAGATAGATGATAGATAGACAGACAGATATAAGATAGATAGATGTAGATTAGATAGATAGACCACAGATAGATTGATAGATAGACTACACAGATAGATCGATAGACAGACGACGGATATATTAATAGATAGATAGACAAGAGATAGATGATAGAAAGAAGACGATAGATAGCCAGCTAGATAAAATAACGAATAGATAGATAGCAGGAGATAGAAGATAGCAGATATAGATAGATAGCAGAGATAGCTAGATAGATAGATAGATAGATAGGATAGTAGCAGAGATAGATAGATAGATAGATAGATAGATAGATAGATAGAGATAGATAGATAGATAGATAGCAGAGATAGATAGATGGTATAGGAGTAGATAGCAGAGATAAATAGATAGATATGGGGCCCATACACGGTTGCAATGAAATTGGTTTGATGAACTACAGACCAGATTTTAAATTGGAAACGATTGTTGTACAATCGACATAAACAACAAGATAAAATTGTTGCCATTTGCTGTGCACAATCTGGCATTCATAGGCAGATATTATTGTGTAAGTGTAAATTGTGCAGAAAAGAAATGTGCTAGAAAAGCAACCAAGTCATCATATATGGGCAGATTTATCTATGATCGTTAATAGATAGATAGATATAGATAGATAATAGATAGAGAATATAGATAATAGATATATATATAGAAGATAGATAAAGAGATATGATAGATAGACTAGATAGATAGATAGATAGAAGATGGATAGATAGATAGGATAGATAGATAGATATAGATAGGGATTAGATAGATAGATAGATAGAAGATAGAAATACCTAGATAGATAGCGAGATAGAAGAGGTAGATAGATAGAAGATGAGATAGTAGATAGAGGATGATAGATAGATAGATAGAAGTAGATTAGATAGAGAGTGATAGATGGAATAGATAGAAGATAGATAGATAGATAGGATAGATGGAGAGATAGATAGATAGTAGATAGATATAAGATGGATAGATAGATAGATGATAGATAGATATAGATAGATAGATATAGATGATAGATGCGATAGATAGATATAGATATAGATAGAGATAGATGATATATGATAGATAGATATATAGAAGATAGATGTAGATAGATAGATAGATAGAGTGTGTAGATAGACAGAATATATAGTAGATAGATAGATAGATAGATAGATAGATAGATAGATTGATAGATAGACAGACAGATATATAGATAGATAGATGGATAGATAGATAGATAGACACACAGATAGATTGATAGATAGACACACAGATAGATAGATAGACAGACAGACGGATATATTAATAGATAGATAGACAGAGATAGATAGATAGAAAGATAGATAGATAGATAGCAGAGATAGATAAATAGCAGATATAGATAGATAGCAGAGATAGATAGATAGCAGATATAGATAGATAGCAGAGATAGATAGATAGATAGATAGATAGATAGATAGATAGCAGAGATAGATAGATAGATAGATAGATAGATAGATAGATAGATAGCAGAGATAGATAGATAGATAGATAGCAGAGATAGATAGATGGTAGGTAGATAGATAGCAGAGATAAATAGATAGATATGGGGCCCATACACGGTGCAATGAAATTGGTTGATGAACTACAGACCAGATTTAAATTGGAAACGATTGTTGTACAATCAGACATAAACAAACAAGATAAAATTGTTGCCATTTGCTGTGCACAATCTGGCATTAATAGGCAGATATTATTGTGTAAGATGTAAATTGTTGCAGAAAAGAATGTGCCGCTAGAAAGCAACCAATTCATCATATATGGGCAGATTTCATCGTTAGATAGATAGATAGATAGATAATAGATAGATAGATAATAGATATATATATAGATAGATAGATAATAGATATATAGATAGATAGATAATAGATATATAGATAGATAGATGGATAGATAGATAATAGATAGATAGATAGATGGATAGATAATACATAGATAGATAAATAAATAGATAGATAGATAGATGGATAATAGATAGAAAGATAGATAGATAGATAGATGGATAGATGGATAGATAGATGGATAATAGATATATAGATGGATAGATAGATAATAGATATATAGATAGATAGATAGATAACAGATATATAGATGGATAGATAGATGGATAATAGATGGATAGATAGATAGATAGATAGATTGATAGATAATAGATATTTTTTTAATGCTCACTGGCGTCATGGGTGTGATTCACCATCTAGTAAATCTGCACCGGGATTTGCCCAGAGTAAGGGGGGCTCTGGGTGAATCTCCCTGAAAGTGTTTTATTGTAACCCACATGACCCATTGGGAGTCTCTTCCTCCGTCCTCAGGTGACGGACTGTCCGACCCCGTTAATAAATGTGATGTTTAACAGGGGACCACCCAGTCAGAAGCCCCATATACTGTATGTATCATTACCCTTAAACCCCCGATACTCGTCTATACTTGTGTCCTGACAACGTTCCTTACTCAGCATATTGTGTTTTCATTTACCACCATATTGTACACATTGCCTGAATTGCTTGTTTCCCAGCCTTGAATTTAGGCCAGAATCCCTTGACAGCAATATAGTAAATCATTAGAATTGATTCCTTGGGGCTCAACATTAAACAGGATTTTATTTCTAAGGATAAATCAATTAAATAAAAATACAGCCTGTCAATCCAAGAAATCCAGGTCCCTTACAACCCACTCAGCAGATCTATCAACCAAATGAGAAGAGGTTTTGGACAAACACGGAGATGGTCAAAGGACATTGATCCACTTGTAGATCAATGGATCCAAGAGGATGCTGCACTAGCTTCTGCTTATTCCAGGTCAACTAATGACTTTTAGCACATGCATAGAGTACTCACATGCAGAGAGTACTCACATGCAGACAGTACTGACATGCAGACCGTACTCACATGCAGACCGTACTCACATGCAGACCATACTCACATGCAGACCGTCATTACATGCAGACCATCATTACATGCAGACCGTACTGACATGCAGACCTTCATTACATGCAGAACGTCATTACATGCAGACAGTCATTACATGCAGACCGTACTCACATGCAGACTGTACTCACATGCAGACTGTACTCACATGCAGACAGTACTCACATGCAGACTGTACTCACATGCAGACAGTACCCACATGCAGACTGTACTCACATGCAGACAGTCATTACATGCAGACTGTACTCACATGCAGACTGTCATTACATGCAGACCATACTTACATGCAGACAGTACTCACATGCAGACTGTACTCACATGCAGACAGTACTCACATGCAGACAGTACCCACATGCAGATTGTACTCACATGCAGACAGTCATTACATGCAGACAGTCATTACATGCAGACAGTCATTACATGCAGACAGTACTCACATGCAGACTGTACTCACATGCAGACCGTACTCACATTCAAGCTGTACTCACATGCAGTCATTACATGCAGACAGTACTCACATGCAGACCGTACTGACATGCAGACCGTACTCACATGCAGACCATACTCACATGCAGACAGTCATTACATGCAGACAGCACTCACATGCAGACCGTACTCACATGCAGACCATACTTACATGCAGGCTGTACTCACATGCAGACAGTCATTACATGCAGACAGTACTCACATGCAGACCGTACTCACATGCAGACTGTACTCACATGCAGACCGTACTCACATGCAGACAGTACTCACATGCAGACAGTACTCACATGCAGACAGTCATTACATGCAGACCGTACTCACATGTAGACAGTCATTACATGCAGACAGTACTCACGTGCAGTCTACTCACATGCAGACTGTACTCACATGCAGACTTTACTCACATGCAGACTGTACTCACATGTAAACAGTACTCACATGCAGACCGTACTTACATGCAGACCGTACTCACATGCAGACTGTCATTACATGCAGACAGTTATTCAATGCAGACCGTATCACATGCAGGACAGCCTATGACATGCAGGAACGTCATTTACATGCAGACCAGTCATTACATGCAGACCGTACTCACTCAATGCAGACTGTGCTCAATGCAACAGGACTCACATGCAGACTGTACTCACATGCAGACGTACCCAAATGCAGACGTACTCACATGCAGGACCGTACTACATGCGACAGTCATACATGCCAGAAAGACTTCACATGCAGGACCGAAATGCGCAACATGCAGACCGTACTACAGGCAGACAGTCATTACATGCAGACCGTACTCACATGCAGACCTTGTACTCACATGTCAGCACATACTTACATGCAGACTACCACATGCAGATAGTCACATGCCAGGACATGTACTCACCGTTCGGACTAGTACTCACATGCGACAGATTTCATTACATGCAGAGTACTCTACTCAGACATACTGCAGACTATCATTACATGTAGAGACCGTACTCACATGCATTTACTCACATAAGGACAGGTACTCCACATGCAGTACTCATAGACTGTACTCACATGCAGAGTCTGTACTCACATGCATGCAGCAGGCAGTACTCACATGCAGAAGTACTCAACATGCAGACAGTACAGTACCCACATGAGAAAAGTACTCATATGCATAAAGTACTCACATTTAGACCATATTCCCAGTCCAGACAGACGGTGGGGTTGCTTTCCAGCCTTTTAAAAAATAATTCTCACTGGGTTCTCCTTCGGATTTCAATATTATTTTGAAAACTGAATTTCAGCTCCACATCAAAAAAGTACATAAGGGCCGAGCCCTATTTATAAGGCTGGGGTATCCTTAGATAACTCTCATTGTAAAATACTGCTCCTTATGCTATTGGATTGTTACATTTTTAACACTGGGCCAAAGAAAGCCAGTCGGATGACGTCTTCGGAACCAAACTTTAAGCAATTGATCTAATGAATACAACAGAAACATCCTTATTTTGGTAGGGATATTCTTATTTAAGGACCAGTATCCCTATGTAGGTAGGGGTATTCTTATTTAAGGACCAGTATCCTTATTTAAATAGTGGTAATTTAATTTAAAGGCCAGTATCCCTATTTAGGTAGGGGTATTCTTATTTAAGGACCAGTATCCATATTTAAGGAGCAATACTCTATTTAAAGATCAGTATTAAGGATTCATTTTAAGGAATGACTGAGTAGTGTTTTTTAACACTCCTTTTTACTGTATATATGCCCCTAAATATACAGTAATGCATACTGTCCCTTTAAATATCTCAATATCTTTGTTAAATTCACTTGGCCTTGAACAAATCACATGACTGCTCAGTGTTTCTGGAAAATACCTGCAAATCAGAACTGGGGTTTTTTTAGGTAACGTTAAATATAAAGTTTGCCCAGTCATCCTGAATGACATGGGAGATGATGTTTCCGCTCTAATGGTTCTAAAGGCCATTTGTCTGACTGCTGACAAGTTTGACTTCTTCACATTGCTTACTCTGTACTTACTCATCCTCTAAAAAAAAAAAAAATCATGCCATGTCATACTTACACCTTTAAAATTCAGACTCTGCAAGCTTCTCTAATGCAAATTCAATTTCTCTCGCGTCACAAGGGGAAATACATTTGTTTTAGTTTGCAAAACATTTCAAGTCCCCCCTCCCCCTTGATATCCTGTGTTTGTTCTGACTTTAAAACATCAGGGTTATTCAATAAAAGTTCTTATCATTAAAAATGGTACATTTTGCCCCAACCAATCAGATGTTAGCTTTCAAATGTTAAATAAGATCTGATTGGTTGGGCAAAATTAGCACCATTCTTAATGATAATACCTTTTATTAGGTTATTATTTTATTTTTATTATTTTTTTATTAATATTATATATTATCAAAACCCTGACTATAGTATGTAATATTAATCACTGTCATAACTAATATACTGCTAGAAATGCTATCATATCTCTTTGCACATACACGTAAATAAAAACAAACTTTATACACAGAAAGCCTGGATGCCCCGTCAGCTGACAGCGGATTTGCCAAGCGAATCCTCTGATTGTTTATATTTTGTCTGTTTAGAGCTCAGATATTCAAAGGAATCTCTTTAGAACAGTAGAGCGGAATAAATCAAGGCTCGGAATGACAGGAACGTGAAGATATATTGCTAATAATATGAACTGCAGCGGAAAAATTAGACAAGATATTCAAGAAACCTGAGTCGTGTGCCAGGGAAAAAATTATACCCTCTTGGCAAAATACCATACAAATGGATTTTAAAAAACAAAGAAAAAACACTCAGCGATTAGGCGCAAGTCAATAGGCAGTGGGATAAAAAATATTAAAATGGACTAATCCCAGCGATACGTTATCGCGAGTTTCAAACATTTGAATTGCTTTGTTGAGCTCCTAGAACCTGCGGGTTCTGATTGGATGAATACATATTAATTTTTTCTTATTAGTTAGGGATTCTTGTATTTACCTCGCGCGAACGGCGGATTTTCCGGTTTCCGCCTACCAAACTGTGTTCTTGAAAATTTTCGAAATTACGAGGATTTCTCGTATTTTCGAAAATACGGGAAATTAAGAGAAATCGCGACTTCGTATTTTCGCAGAATCCTCGTATTTTCGAATTTTAATGGGTCGCGCTAGGCCATCTCTATTCATGTTTGTTGCTATTGCAAATAAAAAATTTTGGGCTAAAAATTGATTTTCCCAAAATAGACCCGAGTCCAATTCCGAAGTGGATTCACGGATTCGCCAGAACTCTGCCTTCTTACTTTCCCGGGTTTTTGTATAATTATTAGAAAAAATTATATTTAAGAATCAAAATGTTTCAATATTTCTAGTCATTTTCGAATTTCGGGAAATACTATGCGGAATTCCAATTACCCGTACTGGACGGTTTTTGGTCATTGATACGTGTTCACCAGACCAATTCCCAGGTCCATAAACTGTTTACTGCTTGCGGAACTGCAATAACCAATGTACCAAGCTGATAATGGCTCTTAAAGATGAATCATAATTCCAGAAAATAGCTGTCATAAAGATTTGGAATGGGTAAACCCATTCACAATGCACTGAGACCAGCTATCGACTCGGTGCATTGCCTAAAGGGGGCAGTAGGGAGCAATAGTGGCTCTCGGTCACAGCCCTTTATTTTCTACCTGTGTGACGGATAGGACCTACTGTACGTCAATTCTAATGGCTTTTCCTCTGAGACTTTCATTGGATTAAACCTTTTTATTTGTTCAAAAAGAGGCGGGAATGACATAATGTCAATCATTTAAAATGAACACTACGCTTGAGTTTAGCTGGTTTCCTAGACGTGTTTCTAAGAAAGAAAAATCTAAATTATTTACATGAAGGTTTATACTTATCCTGGCAACCAGTCAGAGTCGAGACTCTGTGCCAAGCTTCTCACAGATAACCCAGACAAAAAGTCAAACACCCAAGACTGAATTCCGTTAAGTACCCCGCACGTCTTTTCATTTCACTGCGAGCACTTTAGCGCCGTTTACCCAGGAAGACTTAAAAAATGTTTAAATCCCTAAGACTGTCTACATTATTATGCCATTTACTCTAAAAGGCCATGTCAACGCGTAATGCCATGAATGAGGTGGATGCAACCAAACCCTCATATTGGATATCGTGTGTAATGCCATCTACATGAAATTTTATAAACAACATAACATTTCAGAGGCCGAAACTTTAAATCCGACTTACTTAAATATTTCAGGGCCCTGGAACCGGATCCTGCTGACCTTGAAAGTCTTTTCTTACGTCATAAGACGACTCTCTAAAGAGATCTCATCTAGTGAATGGTTCCTATGCAGTCAAAATCTAATATAGTTTTGTTGCCTCCTTCAACTGATTTAAGGGACCAGTAACACAATGGAGGAACTCTGTACTTTCCATAAGGTGTCCATCACTCCTCATTGCCAAAGGGTTTTGTTACTTTCATTCAATACACTGTTGTTACACATAGAAATAAATGGACATTGTAATCATTATCTGGGGTAGCTTAATCTATTCCTTTGTGTAGGTAGCACTAGCTACACCTTCGAATAATCACACAGATAAAGGCTACCGGAATTCAAACAAGGAACGCTCTCCAACCGCTGCTCATGCAGTTAAAAAAAACAAAGCCTTACGTGTGTCGGACTAAATTGGTCCTAATCCTAACTGCATGAGCAGTGGTTGGAATGTTCCTTGTTTGGATTTCCCGGTACGTGCCTTTATCTGTGTGAATATTTCAAGGCGTGCACCCTGGCCAACAGGAACTCCGGTAACGAGATACATTGTTATTGTGGACGAGTTATTATGGGCCCTATATTCTAAAGGCGTGGTATCATTTTTTACTGTTACTACGCCTTTAAGATCAGTTTAATGATGATTGATTTACAATCATTATCGTTGATACAATAACGATCATAATTTACCGATAACATGAACGTAGTTTATGATTGCCATAGAATACCATTGCGGTAGTTTACTACGGCATGGTATTCTCGAGGAATGTTTAGTTATTTATTGAATGTTCGGTGTAAATGTATGACTAAACGATAATGCGCGGTATTGCTAAATCGTGATGCCGCAACGTTTACAAATAGTAGTCTCCCACGTTGGGAGATACTAAAAAATACTATAACATTAAATTGCCAATGTCTAGAGGTTGAATAGTTTATCCACTGTACCGTTACATTAGTATCTGCTCGGATTGTGATCCAATGTGCATGGCTTTATATTGGGTTATATACTTCAATGGGCTAAATACACATTTTTTGCCAGGGACTAGTGATGAATACCGGGTTTCTAAACTAACTTGATTGGGATCCGACGTATTCTTTAAAATTTAGAAACTCTGAACTATTCAGGCAAAATGTAAAATTCTAAAATTTCATTCCAACATTGAAACCCTCTATCGAAGTTTATATTGAAACTTTCGAACATTCTGATTTAATGGGCAAAACTGCTGAAAACAGAAAGAAACTCTACACATTTTTTGATCTGTATTAGGGACATCCGTAATCATTTGGTTACAAAATATAAAGAGGTTATAGTATGGAGATTTGGTAGACACAACATCTGCATTGGGCTCAGCTATAGAGTTTCAAGGGGTAGACAGTTTGGTTTTGAATAGTTAGGACAGCCAAAATGAGAAGGAATCTTCTGAAAGCGTGAGAATGTGGGCATTGACAGGCACATATACACACGTTGAATTGTTGGGGAAATTATTGATTGTTTAGGGGACACCGCTGAAGATTAAAGAGGAGAGCTGCACATTAAAGGGCTTTCAACAATATCTGGGCAATGAGGACTTTGCCGTTTCCAGTGGTAAACGCTGAGGTTGACATTTTCACAAAAGCTGCTGAATCCTGTCTTCTTATTCTCCGTTTGTTGGAGACCAATTAGAGATCTTCATTAGCAGTCAGTTGGCTGATGGAAGGCAAGGTTTGGGCGTGGAATAGGCACAGTCAGCTCCTTATATGTCAACCATCTCTGGCTGCGTCTCAGAACGTGTCTGAATTATTTCCCAAACCTCCAAACTGTGTTTGATTTTTCCCCACACGTAACATTTGTGTCCATGTTCTTCTGTATTTTCTGGAGGTTCGGAATGTCCTTCTGGGCGATGTATCTCATATTCTCAGGATTATTGACCTTATTAAATTTTAAATACTAAATACTTTGTTCTTGTTCATCTGTTCTTGTTGTGTTTATACGTATTGCCCAATTTCACCAGACAAGATATTTTGGTTTGCAGCAAATTGAAGTCTTTGTGATGAGGAAGTGTGTGGGAGATTTATAACAGAATCTCGCTGGTAATATCTATACATGGAGGTTACATGGGGGGGATCGTCTACACTTCCTTTCAGGTGGCAAGTTAATTACAATCCCCGAGCAACGAGAGATACATTGTTACAGGATAAAAGAGAAAGCATCCAAATAAAAAAATCAGACAATGAAATAAACGAATAACTTAAAGAGATAGATGTTATGGTCAGAATGGCTAAGAATCAGGTTTAAATGGGAAGTTCAGTGGAAATACATATACGTTAAAGAATAAAGAGCAGTATTATTCCTTCTATGACCTTAACCTGCCAATTCACCATTTTGTCTGTGTATAATAAATAACTGAAATACTGACTTCCTGTTTGTCAGGACCCTAATAGAGACTGTTGTGGTTTTTTCCCTTGACCAGACGCTGGGTTGATTCAGTTGCTCAGTAGAGATCTGAGCATGTTTGACCATCCAACAGCCAATCATAGAATTACTGTTAGGGACATTCCAAGGATGTGGTGCATTCTGGGTAGAAGGACCGTTACAGAACCAGAGATTTCAGCTCAATAATTTCAACAGCAGGAATAGCAAGGGGTATAATATAGATTTTATTATACTTACATTTTATAAGATTATTAGTATTATTATTGTGGATTATATAAGTGCCATATCTTCTGTAGCGCTTTTATATTACATGTATTACATTCAATATAGGCCCTGCCCAAAGAGCTTACAATCTAAGCACATTATTTGACATATACAATGTATCAATCTGTCTTTATGATTGTGGGGGAAACTGGAGTGCCCGGAGGAAACCCCGCAAGCACAAACTCCTTGCAGATGTGTCCAAGGGTGGAATTGAACTCAGAACTTCAGTGCTGCAAGGCATCAGTGCTAACCACTGAGCCACCGTACTGCCAATGCTGTCGTGCTCCCAATGATTTCAAACTACCCTACATAACCCATTTAAAACTGAAATTGTATAAATTCATAGGAGTTTTGTGACTCCCATTGATGGTCCATGGAATTTTTTTTTTCAAGATAATGGCTGAGCCCTAAAGGTGTTAAATGTTTTCTAAGGTTAAGGCTGAAACTATAGGGTACACAACAATTAGCAAATCAAGTTAAATAATGAGTAACATTGATTAGTGAGATGGTTCATAGATTTACAGAGTTCATTTTTACTGATAGTAATCAGTTTTTCTGATCTAAGACACAGTACAAAGAATCCAATGTTGATTGGAATAATACATAGGGAAATGTTGCTAACATTGATTTTATCTGTATCTCTAGATGGGTATGGGTGTTTGGTACCATCTATATTTTTTTTTGTGTGATTGAGACATGTGATAACTAAGCTGGGACTTTCTCCACTGGTTTCCTCCAGAAGTATTATCAGATGCAGAGGTAAGGGAGGTTGTGGGAGGAGAAAGTGGTAATGACAGTTTCATTCTCTCTGTAGTGTCTCCATTACGTTATCTGGTCCATTCATCAATTTCTGTCTCTGCTTTTTAAGAACTACACAATCTTACATCATCGCCAGTAACCTGTTGGTTTCAGAATAAGAACTGTACTATGTCAGTATGAAATAGTGGACCTGCACTGATAATGTCCCGGGAGTGGGTAGAGAACTCTCCCATTCCCCAGGAGCAGAAGCTGTTGAAGACTGCACTGAGTGTTTTTCGTTGACTCTGATTTCTCCTATAATTCCATGGTGAGGTGCATGCAAAGGGGGAGAACAAGCTGGTCAGGCCAAGAAGCCTTAAAAACTAGAAGGGAAAAGTGCAGTCTTTCATTGCTGAACACCAACAAGAATGGGAGGTAGGAATATATTGAAATTACATTTCCGAGTGCAATCGTGCTTACCTAGAGAACCACTGATGTTATTGGACATATACATTTGTTCATTTACTTATTCTTGGGACTACTTAAGATAGCTCATTAGTTGATTAGAAAGGACAATAATGTAAAAAGAAAAAAGAAAACTGTCCAGTCCCTTACCCAGGGGATCAGTTTATAAGGCAAAATGTTCTGTCACCAGACACCATCCCGACGCCATGAAAAAAAGATCCATTCCTCACAATCATTTTATCCAATATTATCTTCCCATACCCAAAGGTTCACAAGTAAACACAACTGTTAGGCGGGGGACAGGCAGGTGGAATCTAAAGTGGTGGTTCAATGAAGCATCTAAGATGTGAGGATGGGTGGTAGTTGTAACATTAGAATTGTGTTCTGCAAGCTATCCCCAGGGTAACAATGAATGCAATTTACTGGCAACAAGGGCCACCATCTGGTGACTATTCACTCCACTTAAAAGGTTTGATTACACTGAATAAGTAGTGATTTCCTACTGTCCCTTTTAAACTTTACACAAGATCCTGACTTCTGTAGACTATAGTAAGACTTATGGAATCACCTTCGTCTGACTCTCTCTATGTCATTGTAATACTTTGGTAACATGTAATACCTTGATAATGTAATACCTTGATAACATTGTACTACCTTGATAACATTGTATTACCTTGGTACATTGTAATAACCTTGTAACATGTAATACCTTGATAACATTTTGTAATACCTTGGTAAAACATTGTAATACCTTGTAAACATTGTAAATTACCTTGGTAACATTGTATACCTTGATAACATTGTACTACTTGGTAACATTGATACATTATACCTTGTAACATTGCAATACCTCGGTAACATTGATACATTTGTAAACCTTGATAACTTTATACCCTTGGTACCAGTATACCTGTAAATTTATACTGGTAACATTGATAAAACATTGCAATATCCTTGGTAACATGCAAATCTTGGTAACATTGATAACATGTAATACCTTGATAACATTGTAATACCTTGGAACATTGTAATACCTGGAACATTGTAATACCTTGAGAACATTGTAATACCTTGGTAACATTGTAATACCTTGATAACATTGAATACCTTGGTAACATTGATAACATGTAATACCTGATTAAATTTATTACCTTGGTAACATTGTAATACCTTGATAAAATTGTTAATACCCTTGGTAACATTGATAACATTGCAATACCTTGGATAAACATTGCATATATCTTGGTAACATTATACTTGTAATACATTGATAACATTGTAATACCTTGATACATTGTAATACCTTGGTAACATTGTAATACCTTGGTAACATTGTAATACCTTTGTAACATTGTTAAGTACCTTGGATAAACATTGTAATACCTTTGACTTGTAACATGTAATACCTTGGTAACATTGTAAATACCTTGATAAACAATTGTAATACTGGTAACATTGATAACATACCCTTGATAAACATTGTAATACATTGTATACATTGTAATACCTTGGTAACATTGTAATACCTGATAACATTGTACGACCTGTATACTACTTGAAACTTTAATTACCTTGGTAACATTGTAAACCTTGATAAAAAATGTTAATACCTTGGAACATTAAAAATTGAATACCTTGTAACTTGCATATCTGGTAACATTGTAATAACTTGATAAAATTGTAATACCTTGGTAACATGAATACCTTGATAAAATTGTAATACCTTGGTACATTGATACCATACCTGATAAATTGTAATACCTTGGTAATTGATACATTGTAATACCTTGATAAATTGTAATACCTTGATAACATTATAATACGTTGAAAAATTGAATACCTTGGTAACATTGATAACATTGTACATACCTTGATAAAATGTATAACTTGATAACATTATAATACCTTGATAAAATTGTAATACCTTGGTAACATTGATAACATTGTAATACCTTGATAACATTGTACCTTGGCTAAACATTGTAATACTTGATCACATTTGTATACTTGTAACATTGTAATACCTTGTAACATTATATCCTTGATAAAGATTGTAATACATGGTAACAATTGTTAATAACTTGATAACTTGTCTTGGTAAACTTTTAATACCTTGATAACATTGTAATACCTTGATACCATATTGTAATTCACCTTGGTAACTTGTAAATACCTTGATAAAGAATTTAATACCTTGGAACATTGCAACATTGTAATACCTGTAAATGGTAATACCTTGTAACTTATAAACCTTGATAAATTGTAATACCTGGTAATATTGATAACATTGTAATACCTTGAAATTGATAATACCTTGTAATATATCTTGATAATTTGATATAACATGATACACATTGTAATCCTGTAAATACCTTGATAATAAATTGTAATACCTTGGTAACATTGATAACATTGAATACCTTTGATAAAATTGTAATACCTTGGGACATTGTAATACCTTGGTAACATTGAATACCTGGTCATTTTAATACCCTTGACATTGAATACCTTAATTAAATTGTAATACCTAAATTGTATACCTTGTAACATTGTATTAAAACTTGGATACCTCGACATTGTAAACCCGATAACTTGTAACTTACCTTGAATACATTGTATACCTTGAAATTGTAATACCTTGGAAAATATTTAATACTTGATAACATTGTAATACCTTGGTAAACATTGTAATACCTTGTTAACATTGTAATACCTTGGTAATATTGAATACATTGATAACATTGTATGTAATACCTTGGTAAACAGTGTAATACCTTGGACATTGTAATAATTTGGTAACATATGTATACCATTGGTAACATTGTAATACCTTGATAACATTGCTTGTAATTGTAATAAATTGTATACCTATAACATTTAATACCGAAAATTGTAACACTTGTAATACCTCGATAACTTTGAATACCCGATAACATTGTAATACCTTGAAATAACATTGTAATACCTTGGTACATGTAATACATTGGAAACATGTAATACTTGATAAACATTGAACATATCTTGCGGTAACAGATCTTGAAACAATTGTAATACTTGTAACATTGTAATACTTCGTAACATTGTAATACCTTGGTTGAATACATTGATAAACATTGTAATACCTTGATAACATGCATATCTTGTAACATTGATAACATTGCCTTGTAATACCCTTGATAACAGTGTTAATACCTTGGTAACATTGTAATACCTTGATAACATTGTAATACCGTGAACCACATTGTAATACCTTGATAACATTATAAATACCTTGATAAAATTGTAATACTGGTACATTGAAGAACATTGTAATACCTCGATAACATTGTAATAACTTTGTAAAATTGTAATACCTTGATAAACATTGTAATTACCTTGATAACATTGTAATACAGTGATAAAACATTATAATACCTTGATAAAATTGTAATTAACCTGGTAACATTGTAATAACTTGTATAAAATTGTAATACCTTGGTAACAGTGATAACCTTGTAATACCTTGATAAAATTGTAATACCTTGGTAACATTTTGTAAACTTGATAAAATGTAATACCTTGGTAACTTGAAACATTGTAATACCATGCTAAAATTGTATACCTTGGATACATTATAATACCTTGATAAAATTGAATACCTGTGGTAACATTGATAACATTGTAATACCTTGATAGTAAAATTGTAAGTTACCTGATCCAACATTATATACCTGATAAAATTGTAATACCTTGGTAACATTGATAACATGGTAAACCGTGATAACAGGTATACTTGATAAAATTGTAATACCTTGGTAACATTGATAACATTGTAATACCTTGATTAAAATTGTAATACCTTCGGTAACAGTGTAATACCTTGATAAACATTGCAAATCACCTTGGTACATTTAATACCCTGGTAACATTGGTAAATACCTTAATATCATATTGTAATACCTGGTAACATTGTCATACCTTGATAACATGTAATGCCTCATAACTCTGGAAGTACCTCGATAACTTTGTAATACGCGATCACATTGTAATACCTTGATAACATTGTAATACCTTGTTAACATGTAATACCTTGGTAATATTGTAATACATTTGATAACATTTGTATACCTTGGTAACATTGTAATACCTTGTTAACATTGTAATACCTTGGTAATATTTGAATACATTGATAACATTGTAATTACCTTGGTAACATGGGTAATACCTTGGCAACATTGTTAATACCTGGTAACATAGTATAACCTTGGTAACATGTAATACCTTGAAAACATTGTAATGGCTCAATAACTTTGTAATACCTCAATAAAATTGTAATACCGAAAACACTGTAATACCTCGATAACTTTGAAATACAGATAACATTGTATACCGAAACATTGTAATACCTTGGTAACATTGTAATACATTGATAACAGTGTTAATACCGTGATAACATTGCAATATCTGGTAACATTGATAACAATGTAATACCTGATAACATGTAATACCTTCGTAACATGTGGTAATACACTGATACATGGTAACATTTGATAACATTGCAATAGCCTGGATAAAATTGTGAACATATCGTAGGGAACCAGTGATAACATTGTAATACCTGCTAACATGTAATACCTTGTAGTGTAATACTGGTTAACATTGTAATACCTTGAAACATTGTAATACCTTGATAAAAGGTAATACTTGGGTAACATTGATAAACATTGTAATACCTTGTAAATTGAATATGGTTACATTGGTAAACATTGTAATACTTGGTAACATTGTAATACCTGATAAATGTAAGACCTGGTAAATTGTATAAACCTTGGTGTAACATTGCAATACCTTGATAACTTGTATAATGGTAACATTGTAATACCTCAATAATGTTTGTAAGATCTCAATAAAATCTTTTTTACCTTTTTTTTTTTTTTGGTAAACACTGTAATACCTTGGGAAACATTGTAATACCTTGGAAACACTGTAATAACTGATAATATTGAAATACCTTGGTAACTTATATACCTGATGATATTGAAAAGGCCTCGAATAACAGATGGTAAGCTCTACGGGGCAGGGGCCTCCTTTCCTCTAGCACTTATTTATATAATTATATATTATGTACTGAACTAATCTATGTATTTCACCCTTGTATGACTTATTTTTTACTGTACAGCAATGGGCCCCCAAGTAGCGCTTTATAAAAAACTATACGACATTGTAATTACCTTGGTAAAATTGTAATACCATGAAAATACTGAAATACCTTGGTAACATCATAATAGCTCTTGATAAAATTATAATACCTGATTAATATTTTAATATCTGACAACATTGTTAATCTTGATGAAATTCTAATACTCTGATAAAACATTGTACAGCATTGATCAACATGCCAAAAATAGCAACAGCACGTGCCTGGGCCATCGTGTAGGACGGGAGGGACCGGGCAGTGATGGTGTCAGGAAGAGGTGGTGATTCCTGTAGACACCCAAGCTCCGGATCTCATAGGACTTGCAATCAGAGGGGTTGTTTTATTGTAATAGGGCTTTCGTGAAATAAATTCTGTTCCCCTTTAAACGTGGTTTTTAATGCACAAATACACATTCACAAGCAAAACCAATACATACAGAAAAAACCTTTCCGGTGTACGTAATCAGTACCCTTCATCTGCGTTACCAAGATTAGATATAGTCTCTAACGTCAGGATCTGAACATGGGCAATAAGGCTTTACATATCGCCATATCTAGGCCACAATGTGTATAGTAAATGAAGAAATATCAAGGCCTATGTGAAAACAAACAGAAAACAAGACCCACTATTCTAAGACCAGCCTATAAATAGGGAGAGGTTTTTCTATGTATTGTAAATTCCAGTAACATCAGGAATGTTGACAGGTCTACAGATCGTCTCACACTTTGACTATCAATGTTGGTGTCCAAACCAGCGTTTGGGAGGTTGAGATATCGTCAGTTCACATCAAAATTCTTGACTGGCGGAAAAAAACAAAAAGTTTTTGGTCAAAACTCCAGCTCATCCTAGGCAAGTTGGTTTAGATCCTGCACAAGCACTGGAGATAAGGAACATGACAGCATAAAAAGCTTCCGGGGGCAGAGATTTCAAGCAGTGTGAAAAACATCAGAAAAGTTACAGACCAAAACTACAAAATAGGACACCAAGTGAGAGAACAGAAATACACGTTTTCTCCTATGCTGAACCAAGTAACTATTATCATTTGTATACCTAAAAGGTCAGGGGGCCCCTACCATGAAGCAAACTGAAACATTTGTCTGGGCGCACCCCTACAGAACACTTTAAAGGCGGCAGTTAAAAAAAAAAATCTTCTTTCCTGCAATATGTATTTTAGCACCATTCTACCAATTAGTGTTGTCAGCCCTCAGTCCACACAATCAGTGTTAAGTCAGCCCTTCAGTCCACCAATCAGTGTTAAGTTAGCCCCTCAGTCCACCACTCAGTGTTAGTCAGCCCACCACCACCCACTTCCACAAGCCACTCCCATGTACCTGAAGAAGCCATGCCCGCTTCACGTGCCACCACCGGTATACTGATGGCCGGCATTTAAAAAGTTCTTTCAAGTGTCAAAAACCCTAGGAACACCCGTGAAAAGAGCACAGTCCTAGAGCATCATCAGCTGCTAATAAGCCCAACCCCAAACTTTTAAATCATTTTTCCTCTAGCCACAAGGCTTTTTTTTTTCTCTTTACTAGAGGTACCCATAGGGAGAGGAAAGACAGGGAATGGCAGAGTTGCAGGTCTGTAACCACACGGCAACTTTAGAAAATAGTGATTTTTTGGTGGTGGGGCTTATTACCACAGCACCTCAGTGGACTGTCACAGACTCAGGACAGTAGGAAGACAAATAAATGCAACTTACAAGCCTATAACTTAAGATCCAGAGATGCTAGATAGAGATGGACTCGAACTCGAACTCGAGTTGAGCCAAACTATTCAAATTCGAACAAATTCAGACTCTTGAACTATCCGGACCCGGATTTTAGATATTGTCGGATTTGAAAATACGAATGTTCGACCGTTCAAATGTGCGAGTAGTAAAATGCCTATTATACCTATACGCGAGCATCGATCTGTAGTAAGTGTCATTAAAGCATACGCAAGCATCGAATCCGCAGAGTTAAAAGTCCATGGTATCTAGGCGCGAACATCAAATCTACAGTAAAGTGTCCATTAAAGCCTATATGCGAGCGTCGAATCCGCGAGTAAAATGTCCATGGTATCTAGGCGCGAACATCGAATCTGAGAGTAAAGTGTCCATTAAAACCTATACGTGAGCAGCATCGAATCCGCGAGTAAAAGTCCATGGTATCTAGGCGCGGAACATCGAATCCGCGAGTAAAGTATCCATAAAACCTATACGCGAACATCGAATCTATGAGTAAGTGTCCATTAAAGCCTATACGCGAAGCATCGAAGCGGAGTACAAATGTCCATGGTTATTAGGCGTGAAACTCGAATCTACGAGTAAAGTGTCCATTAAGCCTATAGACGCGAGCGTCGAATCCGCGAGTAAAATGTCCATGGTATCTAGGTGCGAACATCGAATCTACGAGTAAAGTGTCCATTAAAGCCTATACGCGAGCGTCGAATCCGCGGTAAAAGTACAATGGTTACTAGGCGCCAAAGAACCTGAAATAGCGCGAGTGAGAGTAAAATGATTTTTCGACATGTCCCTGGATATGGAGAACATGTTCCCCAGACCATTTCCAGGTCCCAAGCCATTTACATTAAGTTACCATTGATATTTAATTGTATTTATTAAAAACTTTTCGAACATTTGACTCCCATTGACTTTAATGGGTCCGTTTCGAACTTAGAACTTTCACATGTAAGTTCGGCCATCTCTAATGCTAGAGACATTATAGGCTGTTTGGATGTAAGTATGGGACACTTGGTTATGGAGACACAGTTACTTTTTAACTAATTTTTGAAAGATAACTTCTCCTTATTTAATTCTAATGTCTTTTAATCTTCCAAACCCACACCTTCCATTCGTGTTTTAGGAAATCTCAATAACACGTCCCATATTTTAGTTGTTTCACTCATTTATTTGTAGTGATAAGTTGCAGTTTCTCGATCTGGCTTACCAGGCGGAACGTGAGGTTTTTAATTTCGCGCGTGACTTCTTTTTGAATGTCCTCACATTGTTGTTTGTTTTGGTTTATCCGTGAATTTCAGACATTTGCGTCATGCGGCGCAATTACCCGTTTGTGTCATTCTCTGACCGGTGGCCCCTTACATAGACTGAGGATGTTCTCTACTTGCTTCTCCCGTCCCATCTCTCAATATTTCATTTCTAGTTTCTAACCAATTCTTCTTCCCTTCTCTACAACGAAAAGTTACAATAATTGAAGACACCATTATATTTGCTGTTAGTGCTTGAGCCTCCATTTTCCTCTTTTTATGGTTCCTGAAGCGTGACTCATTTGTGGAGTTGAAAAGTTGACTTGATCTTTATCAACAAGGAGACATTTCTTTAGATCAGTATAAGGCAAACAAAAGCATTGTGCTAATGCTGCTCTCATCCTATCACGCTGGACTAATTTAACACTAACTTATTGGTCTTCCTGCTTCCCTCTCTCCCCTTCAGGACTATACTTAACTCGCACAACGCTATGTGTGGCCTCTCTAATAAAAGGATCCAAATCTCCTCGTACGGACAATGAAGCTGGGCTCCCCGTTTAAAAACAGCGCATTGTATATAAAATCCTCTCTCCTAAAATTATATCCCGTCGCTATGCTGACACTCTTTATTTCCTCTCTAGTGTCCCCATAGTTTCATGCCGTTACCCGCCACTCCATATAGATTATATGGATAAACCTACCCTTTACATCACTACCTAATCGGAACCAGACAGTGACTGGTATCTATATAATCTATATATGATACATCTACCCTACATCCTACCTATCCGGTAACCAGCCTAGTAGATGTATCTATAGATATATATATGATAAATCTACCCTAACCTTACCTATCGGTAACCAGGATAGTATGGTATTCTATAGATCTATATAGATAAAATTCTATCCCTTAAATCCTACTATCCAAGTAAACCAGCACAGTATATGGTATCTATATATATATATATCTATTAGATGATAAATCTACACGTAATCCTACCTATATGGAACCAGAAAAGTTATGGTTAGCTATATATATAGATATGATTAAAGCTACCCGTACTCCTACCTATCCGGGTAACCAGCACAGTTATAGTATTAATATCTATATATGATAATTCTAACCTTACTCTACCTATCCGGTAACCAGCAAAGTATGGATCTATATATCTAATATGATAAATCTACCCTTAAATTCGGACCTATCTGCGTACCAGCACAGTTTATGGTAGCTATATATCTATATATGATAAATCTACCCGGACATCTAATTCCGGTAACAGCACAGTATATGGTATCTTTTATATCATTATATAAATCTACCTGACATCCTAACTATCTGGTAACAGCACGTATATGGTATCTATATATTCTATTATGATAAAATCTACCCTTACATAATACCTATTGGTAACCAGCACAGTATTGGCCCATGATCTATATAGTCTATATGTGATTCATCTAATACCTCTCCTACCTATTGGTAGCTAACAGCACGTAGATTGTTCTCTATATATCTATTATATGATAAAATCTACTTAAATCCCTACCTATCTGGTAACCAGCACAGGATATGGTATCTATAGATCTATATAGGGAAATCTACCCTTACATCCTACAATCTGGTAACCAGCACAGTATATGCAGTACTCACATGCAGACAGTCATTACATGCAGACCGTACTCACATGCAGATAGTCATTACATGAAGACAGTACTCACATGCAGTCTACTCACATGCAGTGAGTAGGTCTGCTGAATGACTGTCTGCATGTGAGTACTGTCTGTATGTGAGTACTGCCTGCATGTGAGTACAGTCTGCATGTGAGTAGTATGTAGTGCATGTGAGTACAGTCTATATGTGAGTAGACTGCATGTGAGTACTGTCTCATGAATGAGATCTGCATGTGAGTACGGTCTGCAGGTAATGACTGTCGCTGAGTACTGCTGTGAGTACTGTCTGCATTAGTATGTCTGCTGTAAGTATGGTCTGCATGTGAGTACGGTCTGCATGTGAGTACGGTCTGCATGTAATGAATGTCTCATGATACGGTCTGCATGTGAGCACGGTCTGCTGTGAGTACTGTCTGCATGTAAGTACTGTCTGCATGTGAGTACGGATCTGGCATGTGAGTACAGTCTGCATGTGGTACTGTTCTGCATGTAGTACAGTTGCAGTGAGTACTGTCTGCATGTGAGCACAGTCTGCATTTGAGTACGGTCTGCATGTAATGACTGTCTGCATGTAATGACGGTCTGCATGTCAGTACTGTCTGCATGTGAGTACGGTCTGCATTTAATGACTGTCTGCATGTAATGACAGTCTGCATGTGAGTACGGTCTGCATGTAAGTACGGTCTGCATGTGAGTAATGTTTACATGTGAGTACAGTCTGCATGTGAGTAAGTCTGCATGTGAGTACAGTCTGCAGTGAGAGACTGCACGTGAGTACTGTCTGCATGTAATGACTGTCTACATGTGGTACGGTCTGCATGTAATGACTGTCTGCATGTGAGTACTGTCTGCATGTGAGTACTGTCTGCATGTGAGTACGGTCTGCATGTGAGTATACAGGTCTGCATGTGAGTACGGTCTGCATGTGAGTACTGTCTGCATGTAATGACTGTCTGCATGTGAGTACAGCTCGCATGTGAGGTAGGTCTGCATGTGAGTACGGTCTGCATGTGAGTACAGTTGCATGTGGGTACTGTCTGCATGTGAGTACAGGTCTGCATGGAGTACTGTCTGCATGTGAGCACAGTCTGCATTTAAGTACGGTCTGCAGTATGACTGCTCAGTAATGACGGTCTGCATGTCAGTACTGTCTGCATGTGAGTACGGTCTGCATTTAATGACTGTCTGCATGAATGACACGTCTGATGGAGTACGAGTCTGGCATGTAAGTACGGTCTGCATGTGAGTAATGTTACATGTGAGTACAGTCGCATGTGTAGTAAGTCTGCATGTGAGTACAGTTGCTGTGAGTAGACTGCACGTGAGTACTGTCTGCTGTAAATGAGTCTACATGTGAGGTACGGTCTGACATGTAATGACTGTCTGCAGTGAGTATGTCTGAATGTGAGTACTGTCTGCATGTGAGTACGGTCTGCATGTAGAGTACAGTCTGCATGAGTACGGTCTGCATGTGAGTATGTCTCATGTAATGACTGTCTGCATGTGAGGTACAGCCTGCATGTAAGTATGGTCTGCATGTGAGTACGGTCTGCATGTGAGTGCTGTCTGCATGTAATGACTGTCTGCATGTGAGTATGGTCTGCATGTGAGTACGGTCTGCATGTCAGTACGGTCTGCATGTGAGTACTGTCTGCATGTAATGATGCATGTGAGTACAGCTTGAATGTGAGTACGGTCTGCATGTGAGTACTGTCTGCATGTAATGACTGTCTGCTGTAATGACTGTCTGCATGTGAGTACAATCTGCATGTGGGTACTGTCTGCATGTGAGTACTGTCTGCATGTGAGTACAGTCTGCATGTGAGAGTCGCATGTAAGTATGGTCTGCATGTAATGACAGTCTGCATGTGAGTTACAGTCTGCATGTAATGACTGTCTGCATGTGAGTACAGTCTGCATGTGGGTACTGTCCTGCATGTGAGTACAGTCTGCATGTGAGTACTGTCTGCATGTGAGTACAGTCTGCATGTGTAGTACGGTCTGCATGTGGTAGTCAGTGACTGTCTGATGTAATGACGTTCTGCAGTATGAAGGTCTGCATGTCAGTACGGTTGCATGTAATGATGGTCTGCATGTAATGACGGGTCTGCATGTGAGTATGGTCTGCTATGGAGTACGGTCTGCATGTGATCTGTCTGCACTTCAGTTACTGTCTGCATGGAGTCTCTCTGCATGTGAGTACTCTATGCATGTGCTAAAGTCATTAGTTGACCTGGAATAAGCAGTAGCCTAGTGCAGCATCCTCTGGATCCATTGATCTACTACTGGATCAATGTCCTTTGACCATCTCCGGTTTGTCCAAAACCTCTTCTCATTTGGTTGATAGCATCTGCTGAGAGGGTTGTAAGGGACCTGGATTTCTTGGATTGACAGGCTGTATTTTTATTTAATTGATTTATCCTTAGAAAATAAATCCTGTTTAAAGGGTGAGCCCCAAGGAATCAATTCTAATGATTTACTATATTGCTGTCAGGATTCTGGCCTAAATTCAAGGCTGGGAAAACAGCAATTCAGGCAATGTGTACAATATGGTGGTAATGAAAACACAATAGCTGAGATAAGGAACGTTGTCAGACACAAGTATAGACGAGTATCGGGGGTTTAGGGTAGAGATACATACAGTATATGGGGCTTCTGACTGGGTGGTCCCCTGTTAACATACATTATTAACGGGGTCGACAGTCCGTCCCTGAGGACGGAGGAAGAGACTCCCAATGGGTCATGTGGGCTACATAAAAACACTTTCAGGGAGAGTTCACCCAGAGCCCCCCTTACTCTGGGAAATCCCGGTGCAGATTCTAGATGGTGAATCAACCCAGACGCCAGCGCATTAAAAAAAATTCTAGTATCTATCATCTATCTATCAGCTCACCTATCAGAGCCTATCGAGCGGAGTCTCGCTAACGACGAGCGTAGTATAGTCTAGACGTAGCAGCGTACTAGCTGAGAGTCGAGAGTCTTACGTATCGTATCGAGCTAGCTTCACATCTATCCTAGTCTACGATTCACAGAAGAAGCGTAGTCTACATTTATTCATCTATTCTAGTTTCTGATTCTCAGCTCTAGCTCTCAGCATCGATCTAGCCAGTCTAAGATGCTGTATCAGCTATCCTATACGAATCTATCGATACTCTATCGAGATCCATCGTAATGTATCTATTCCAGTCTATTCTCGGAACGAGCGCAGTACGAGTCTAGTCGATCTACGTTACAGTCTACTACACGCAGCGATCACTAGCAGTCGGTGTTCTTCTACGATCCATCGTAGCGGGAGCTAGCGATCGTAATCTAGTCGAGGATGCAAAGCTATAGTGTTATTACGAATCCATCGAGAGTCTACAGTAGTCACGACCCATCTAGTATAGCGAGTATCCAGAGGTCATCTCAGTCGAGTCCCAGCTGGCGTCTAGCTACAGTCTAGCAGTCTATCGTAGCGGTCGATCATTAGACCTCTATCTAGCACTTGATTTCGAGGTCTATGATATCGTGGAGGGAACCACGTACGATCTAGGTAGAGTCGAGTAGTCGATCGAGTCCAGTCGCTGCAGAGATCTATTAGTCGACAGTAGATAGCGGGATCGATCTATATATGTATTGACTATTTCTAATATATAAATATAGTATAGTAGTTATAAATCTCTATAGCTATTATCTATTAACGATTATATTATCAGATCTATCTATCCGATAACGATAAATCTGCCCATATTGATGAATTGTTGCTTTGCAGCGCATATTCTTTTCTGCAACCAATTTACATCTACACAATAATATTGCTATTAAGCCAGATTGGTGCAACCACAAATGGCCAACAAATTTATCTGTTGTTTGTCTGTCTGTTGTACAACAATCGTTTCCATTTAAAGCTGGTCTGATTTCATAAATACCCATTCATGCACGCACTGTTGGGCCCCATATCTATCTATTTATCTCTGCTATCTATCTACCCTATCCATCTAGTATCTCTGCTATATATCTATCATCTATCTCTATCTATCTCATCTATACTATCTATCTCTCTATCTCCTATTCGATCTATCTCTATATCTATATCTGCTATCTATCTATCTCTTGCTAGTCTATCTTATCGATTATCTACTCGATCTATTCTTCTATCAGTATCCT
The DNA here is from genome assembly GCA_019447015.1 of Hymenochirus boettgeri. Classification (NCBI taxonomy): domain Eukaryota; kingdom Metazoa; phylum Chordata; class Amphibia; order Anura; family Pipidae; genus Hymenochirus; species Hymenochirus boettgeri. The sequence continues at coordinate 19,221,373 of CM033470.1, read as the reverse complement.
CTTCTATCATTACGTCTGATTAAATATATCCGTGCTGTCTGTCTTCTATCTGATCGGTGTGTCTTCTATCAATCTATCGTGTGTATCGTATCTATCTATATATCATATCATCTATCTATCTGATCATCTGTACTAGGATCATCAGCGAGCATCGAGTAGGCGCGGAGGAAGGATCTGCAGTCTTCTACAGTCTATCACTCTACATATACTCTATCTATCGAGAGTTATCGAGCTATCTTCACTATCACCATCTACTATCTAATTATTATCTCATCAATCTTCTATCTCTAGTCTAGCCTTTCTTCTATCCATCTATCGTATTGTCTGTTGTCTACATCATCCATCTATATCTACTACTCTTATCGTCTCATCTAATCTGTCGGTATCTATCTATCTATCTATCGTATCTATCTATCTACTAGTTGAGCTGCATGTATCTATCTACTTATCTACTTTATACTATTATCTATATCTATCGATCTATAATTCTATCTATCTATCTAACGATGACATCTGCCCATATATATGGAATTGGTTCTTTCTAGGGCACATTCTGTTCTGCACAATTACATATATTACACAATAATTATCTGCCTGATATGCCAGTGGTGCACAGCAATGGCAACAATTTTCTTGTTGTTTATAGTTCCGATTGTACGACAATCGTTCCAATTTAAACTGGTCTGGATTCATTCACCACATTTCATTGTCACCGTGTATGGGCACACATATCTATTAGTTATCTTGCTATATTATCTACTACCATCATCTATCTCTGCTATCTAAGATCCTATCTATCCTATCACGATTATATCTATCGATCTCTCTGACTCTATCTATCTATATATCTAGTATCTATCTATCTATCTCGTGCTATCTAGCTGATATTGATCTATCGTATCTCTGCATCGTATCATCTATCTACTCTATCTATATCTGCCTGATTTATCATCCATCTCTGCTATCTATCTATCTCTCTTTTCTATCTATCTATCCTGTCTCTCTAGTCTATTAATATCCGTCTGTCTGTATCTCATTTTGGTGTCTCTATAGCTATCTGTGTGCCCTCTTATCGATCCATCATCTATCTATGATTTCTCATCTATCTATCGATCACTACTATCTATCTATCTAGCATTATCGCTTTCTCTCTATTATCACTCTCGATCTATCTATCGCATCCTATCATACCTATCTAGGCAGTATCGTATGGAGGAGCGTTAGTAGGCATAGATCATCGACATCGAGAGCGGGACGAGAGCTAATCGCTATGCTGATAACATAAGGAGTGGCTAGTTCTAGGACGGGGTATCAATCTATCTATCTATCAATCTATCTATCTACTATCTATCTATCTATTATCTATCGTATCTATATATCATGATCGATCGATCGATCGATCTATCTATTACTGTCGGTCGCTGTGTTTGATTTTCTGCACACCGTAACTGTCAACCTTCATTCCCAAGTTCACCGTCAGATGACAAGCTTATACTAATGGTGACCAGCTTCTATAGCCATGTGACCAGTTTAAGTCATGTGATGGTTGTTGATCATCTTTAGCCATGCTGACCGCATTATTAAGTGTTGTGACAGGCTTATAGCCTGCTGGTGACCAACGCTATTTAGTAACTGTGTAGCTATAGCCGTGTAACCAGTTATAGTCCGGTGTGGCCAGCTTTAGCCATGGACCAGCTTATAGCCATGTGACCAAGCTTAGTATGTGTCTTGTGACCAGCTTATAGCATGGACCAGCTTACTAGTTCCGTGACCAGCTTATAGTCTGTGACCACTTATAGCCATGTGACTCAGCTTTAAGCCTGTGACCAGCTTATCATGGATCTTAAAGCATGTGACCAGCTATAGTCATGTGACAGCTAGTAGGTCATGGGACCAGCTTAAGCAACATTCTTGACCAGCTTAAGTCCATTGACAGCTTAAGCATGTGACCAGCTTCTAGTCATGTGACCAGCTTATACCAGTACAGTTCGCTGAACCACTTATAGCCATGTGACCAGCTTCAGCCATAGTCGTTAGATGTGACCAGCTTATAGCGGGCACCAGCCTTATAGCCGATGTAACCGCTTATACGGTCCAGAGCGTGACCAGCTTATAGCCATGTGATTACTTAATGCCATGTGACCAGTCTAAGCGTGTAAACCAGTTCTATAGGGGTCCATGTGACCAGGTTAAGCCGGTTAACCAGTTTTATAGTCCATGTGACCAGTTACAGCCATGTACCAGCTTATAGCCATGTGACCAGCTTACAAGCCATGTGCCAGCTTATATTCATTGACCAGCTTTATAGCAGTGACCTAGCTTATAGCCATGTGACCAGCTTACAGCCATTTTGACCAGATCTATATGCCATGTGACCACGTTATAGTCATGTGACCAGTCTATAAGCCATGTGGAACCACTCTTACCGCCATTTGACCAGCCTTAGCCATTGACCACTTATAGTCATGTGACCAGCTTATAGCCGTGTGACCAGCTTATAGCCGTTGTAAACCAGCTTTAGCCATTGTGACCAGCTTATAAGTCCATGTGATTAGCTTATAGCCATGTGACCAGCTTATAGCCGTGTAACCAGTTTATTAGTAATGTGACCAGGTTTTACGCACGTGTAACACATTTAATAGTCATGTGACCAGCAGAGTAAGTTATGATGTCTTCAGCCATGTGACCAGCTATTATAGACAGCTAACGTGACCAGAGCTTACAGCATTGTGACCAGCTATATTACATGTGACAGCTTATAGCCATGTGGACCAGCTTATAGTCATGTGACCAGCTTATCGCCAGTGACAGATATACAGTCCATGGGACCAGCTTATTAGCCATGGGACCAGGCTTTATAGCAATTGATTCGCAGTAAATGTGACCATTTACCCAATATCATCTTCTCACAGTTACAGCAAGGGTGCCATAAGTCCACCTATTGATGGATTGTCCAAACTGCAGGTACAAAACCTGAAATCACCCAGTCGGTCTGGTAATCCTGTCCTAACAGAGAAAAACTTTCAGCCAGTCCATGTGTTACCCAGGAGTCCTGTCCTTTATTACTCAACTTGTGTCCTTGCACCTTTATATAGACACAGAAACTCATTAGTGAATTCTTAATATCCTTAAAATTTACGTAGGGGATACATGATCCCTTATAATACATAAGGGTTACCTGGAGTTCCCGTGTCCTGTATAACTTTAGCCTATGTACTTTGTACCTTATATAGACCAAACCTCCTTAGGACTTCTTTATAGCCTTATAGTTATGTAGGGGGATTACCTTTTCCGTATAAACTTGCATGAATGTTACTTCGAGTTCCCGGACATGTATAACTTGGTCCTTGTACCTTTTATGTACACAGAAACTCCCAGTGACTTCCAATATTCTTATTAATTACCGTAGGGGATACATTATCCCTTATAATACATGAGTGGTATCCTGAGTTCACGGTCTGTATAATCAACTGTGTCCTTTACCTTTATACAAAAGACAGCGCCCCCTATTTGGAAATTATAAGGATATTAGAAGGTCAAGAGGAGTTCTGTGTCTCTATAAAGGTAAATAGATACAGGATTGATGGAGTATACAGGACAGGGTAACTTTGAGTACCACTCATGTATGATAAGGGATAATGCACCCCCTACATGTTAAATTATAAGGATATTAGAAGTCACAGATGGAGGTCGTATTATCCCTTATAATACATGGAGTGGTCCAAGAGTTCCCTGTATAACTCATTGGTCCTGTATCTATGTACCTTTATATAGACAAAGAAACTCCTCAGTGACTTCTAATTTATTATAATGTTTTAAGTAGGGGATTTACATTATCACTAGATTTTTTTATTAGTTGATCCTGGAGGGATCCCTTGGAGGGGTGGTGGATTATAAAGTGATTAAAAATCTCTACTTATGGAGAATTTAAATTATATGATATGATGGTGCTATTATTATTATGATGATTATTATATTAGTAATATTTAATTTAATATTTGGATTGTTGCAATAAACCAAAAATCTAGAAGATTCTTTAAATCCTTTGATGATGTCATCCGTGATGCAAATCTGTTGATGTCATCACTAGTGAAATAGCATTGGAAATTTGATTTATCCCCTCCTATGGATGTCATTAAAAACCAGGAAAACATTTTATTATTAATTTTGTGAGCAGCGATGTGAAGCAGGACGTTTTTAGCAACTTTTCTGCAATTTTGCGGAATCTTTTGCATTTTTTTCCAATCTTTTTTTACTCTACAGCTCACCCCATGTTAGATTTGACTTTTGTGGTGCTGGCTGTTGGATTTTCTGGACCCTGGAAATGTCATCTTCATTCCCAAGTTCACCGTTCAGTAAGTACTTCATCCTTTACTTTATTTAAGGGTAACTGTAAATGTATGAATCTCCCTGGAATTGTTTAGGCATGTGAGTGATCTATACTATGTGACCAGCTCATAGTCATGTGACAGCTTATAGCCAGGTGACCAGATATAGCCTGTGGACCAGCTTAATAGCCATGTGAGGTTGGGACCAGCTTATAGCCGGTGACAAGCTTTAGCTTATATGTTCATGTGACCAGGCTTATAGCTCATTAACCAGCGTTATAGTCGTGGTGTGTGACCAGGTTATAGCCATGTGGACCAGCTTATAGTCATTTCTCCTCTGACCAGTTATAAGCCATGTGACCAGCTATAGTAATGTGCCAGGTTTATAGCCGTTTTGTTGTGATTAGCTATAAGCATGTGACCAGCGTATCGGCCATGGATGGTGTGACCAGCTTATCAGTCATCTGACCAGTTTATAGCCATGTGACCAGCTTATAGTCATGTAGTGACCAGGATTATATCGTGGACCAGGTTATAGCCATGTGACCAGCTTCTAGTCATCTGACAGTTTATAGCCATGTGATTAGCTTATAGTCATGTGAACCAGTTTATAGCCATGTGACAAGCTTAACTCATGTGAACCAGCTTTATAGTATGTGACCAGGCGTAAGCCATGTTGTGACAGGCTTATAACCATGTGATTAGCTTTATAGCCAGTGACGTTATAGGCCATGTGACCAGCTTAAGCACATGTGACCGGCTTATAGCCAGGTGAGTAGCATTTTAGCCATGTGACCAGCTTAGAGGACATTCGTGCCAGCTTATAGCCCGTTGTGCTTAGCTTATAGTAATGTGACCAGTATCTGCCTGCATTAATTGGCGCTCCCCCATCCCAAAACTGCCAATTTTTACAAAATGTTTGTCCAGGTTCTTATGTTTTCCCAGCATAAGTAATAACTGATAATGTTTCTCCTCTGGGGCGGAGGGGGGGAAAGCAGAGATCAATGATTGTCCCACAACCCAATTGGAAGCAGGATATGTGAACATTTACCCCGATTCATTTCTCCAGGTTACAGCAGGGTGGTGTAGGATAGGTGTTGAGAGGTGGAATGGAGGGGGGGGAGGGGTGGGGATGTGGGGGGTCGGGTGTGGGTGGAAGGGGGGGGACGGGGGGCGGGAGGCGGGATTCTTGTTATTTGTGTTTTTCTTGCTTGTTCTAAGTTTTTTTCGTATTTGTTTTGTCGCTTTTTTCTATGATTGTTCTCTTTTTTTTTCTTGTTTTGTTTGTTTTTTTGGTTATGTTTTGTTGTTTTCATTTGTCCCCCCCAACATTAGTTTTTTTTTGTTCACAATAATCTATTTGGATGGGATTGTCCCAACTGCAGGTACAAAAATCCTGAATCCCCAGTTCAGGGTCTTTAAATCATGTTCTAACAGAAGAAAAACTTTCGCCCCGTCCCCATGGTGGTACCCAGAGTTCCCTTGTATAACTCAACTGTGTCTTGAACTTTATTATAGGACAAGAACTCCCTCGGTGACTTCTAATATTTTATAATTTACAGTAGGGATACATTATCCCTGATAATACATGAGTGGTACCCAGAGTTCCCTGTATAACTCACCGTGTGTCCTTGAACCTTTATATTAGACACCGGAACTCCTCGGTGATTCGAATATCTTTATAATTTCAGTAGGGGATACATTATGCCATATATAATACAGAGTGGGTACCCAGAGGTCCCTGATAACTCAAATTGTGTCCTTGACCTTTATATAGAACAGAACTCTCATGACTTCTAATATCTTTATAATTTACACGTAGGGGATAATTATCCCTGTTATACATGAGTGGTACCCAGAGTTCCCTGTAGAACTCAGTCTGTGTACTTGTACCTTATATAGACACAGATAACTCCTCAGTGACTTCTAATATCTTTTATTTTTTTAATTTACAGTAGGGGATACCATTATCCATTATAATACTGAGTTGGGTACCCTGAGTTCCCTGTCCGTATAACTCAACCTGTTCCTTGTACCTTTATAAGACACGCACCCCCTATTGTAAATTATAAGGATATTAGAAGGCACAGAGGAGTTCTGGTCTATATAAAGGTAAATAGAACAGGATAAAGTTATACAGGACAGGGAACTCTGAATACCACTCATGACTGATAAGGGATTAAGACACCCTACTCGTAAATATAAGGATAAGAAGTCACCAGAGGAGTTCTTTGTCTATATAAAGGTAAATAGATACAGGATAAGTTATACAGGACAGGAAAACCTGAATAAACACTCATGTTATTTATTATAAGGGGATAATGCACCCCCTAGTTGTAATGATAAGGATATTAGAAGTACACAGAGGAGTTCGGTGTCTTATATAAAGGTAAATAAGATACAGGATACGTTATACAGGACAGGGAACTATGAATACCACTCAGTATTATAGGGTAATGCACCCCCCTCTGTAATGATACGGATATTAGAAGTCACAGAGGAGTTCTATTACCCTTATAATTACAATGAGTGTACCAAGGTTCCCTGTATAACTGCATCCTGTACTATGTACCGTTATATAGACACAAGGAAACTTCCTCAGGGACACTTCTAATTTACTTATAATTCAGTAGGGGATACATTATCCAACTATATTTGTTATAGTTGGATCCTTAGGGATCCACATGGAGGGTGGGACTATAAGTGATAAAAAAAATCTACTTATGTAGACATTTAAATATATGATATGATGTGGATATTATTAGTATGATTATGAGATTATAATATTTAATTAATATTTGGATTTTGCAATAACAAAATTTGAGAAGATATCTATAAACTCCTTGACTGGATGTCATCCGTGATGCAATCTTGTTGTCATTCAATAGTGAAAGTAACATGATAAATTTGACTTATCGCTCTTATGATGTCATTTAAAAACCAGTAAAAACATTTAATTTAATTTGTGAGACAGCGAGGCCTTGAAGCAGGACGTTTTTAGCAACTTTCTGCATTTGCTGAATCTTTTGCATTTTTCCATCTTTTTTTTAGTCGTACAGCTCCACCCCATGGTATATTTGATCTTATTGAGGTGCTGGTGGTGGATTTTCTTGGACCCCGGTAACTCGTTAAATTCCAGTCCCAAGTTCACCATTCAGTAAAGTACTTCATCTTTACTTTATTTTTAAAGGGTAACTGTAACGGATTGAATCTCCCTGAATTGTTTTTACGAAAGGTGACTAGGATATACGCATGTGGACCAGCTCAAGTTATGTGACCAGCTTTATAGCCAGGTGACCAGCTGATAGCCATGTGACCAGCTTATAGCATGTGACTGGTTTGACCACCTTGTTTAAGCCGTGTGACCACGCTTATAGCCGTGTCGTTGTGACCAAGCTTATAGCCATGTAAACCAGCTTATAGTCGTGTTGTGACCAGCTTATAGCCATGTGACCCAGCTATAGCCATGTGCCCAGCTTTAGCCATGTGATGGTTTGGACAAGCTTATAGTCGTTGGGACCAGTTATAGCCATGTGAACCAGATATAGCCAGTGACCCAGCTTATAGCCACTTGGACCGCTTATAGCATGTAACAGCTTATGCCAATGTGACCAGCTTATAGCCATGTAAACCAGCCTTATAGCCATGTGGACCAAGATGATAGCCGATGTGATTAGCTTTATAGTCATTGACCCAGTCTTGCCTGCATAATTGGCTCCCCATCCCAACGTGTCAATTTTACAAATGTTTTGTTCCAGGTTCTTCGTTTCCCAGTATTAAGTATTAATGACATGGTTCTCCTCTGGGGCGGAGGGGTGAAGCAGAGAGAGATTAATTGATGTCCCACAACCAATTGGACGCAGGATATGCTGAACATTTCCCGATATCATTTCTCACAGGTTACAGCAGGGTTGTCCACAAAGTCCCTATTTGGATGGGATTGTCCCCCAACTGCAGGTACCAAAATCATATGAAATCCCCCAGTCAGTCTTATCCTGTCTAACAGAGAAAACTTTCAGCCCCGCCCCCTGGTGGTACCCAGAGTTCCCTGGTAACTCAACTTGTGTCCTCTTGAACCTTTATATAGACACAGAACTACTCGGTGACTTCTAATATCTGTAATTTACAAGTAGGGGAGACATTATCCCTTATAATTACATGAGTGTACCCAGAGTTCCCTGTCCTGTATAACGTCAACTTGTGGTCCTTGAACCTTTATATAGACACAAGAAACTCCTTGGTGACTTTAAGATCTTTATAATACAGTAGGGGATACATTATCCTTTATAATACATGAGTGGTACCCAGAGTGCAGAGTCCCTATTACTCAAACTGGTGTCCTTGTACCTTTATATAGACACAGAACTCTCCCGGTGACTTCTATCTTTTATATTACCGTAGGGGAGCATATCCCGTATATCATGGCGTGGTACCCAGAGTTCCCTGTATAACTCACTTGTTGACTTGTACCTTTATATAGACACAGAACTCCCGGGTGACTCTAATATCGTTAAATTTTACAGTAGGGGATACATTATCCCTCATAATACATGAGTGGTACCCAGATTCCATGTATAACTCAAATTGTGTCCTTGTATCCTTTAATAGACACCAGAAAATCCCTCGGTGAATTCTAATATCTTTATATTTACAGTAGGGGATACCTTATCCATTATAATACATGAGTGGGTACCCAGAGTTCCTGTATAAACTCAAACTTGTTGTCCTTGGACCTTTATATAGACACAGAAACTCTCGGAGACTTCTAATATCTTTATAATTTTACAGTAGGGGATACATATCCCTTCTAATACATGAAGTGGTACACGAGTTCCCTGTAAACTCAACACTTGTGTCCTTGTACCTGTATATAGACCACAGAACTCCTCGGTGACTTCTAAATATCGTTGATAATTTACGTAGGGGATTAAAGTATCCCTTATAATACATAAGATGGTGGTAACCCTGGAGTTCCCTGTCCGGGATACCACTAGCCTATGTCCTTGTACCTTGATATAGAACCAAACCTCCTTAGTGACCTTCAATTATTCTTAGAAATTTAAGTAGTATGGGGGGATACATTTTGCCTTTAAATTAATGAGTTGTTATAACTTTCTGTATAATAAGGTATACTAGTTGATTTTTCCTGGCTTTATGCAGGGCACTGGTAAGGGATTTTACCAACCTGAAGGCCCTCCAGATTTTGAATTGAAACCTACTAATTCCCAGCAGCACTCCTCCATGCAGAAAAAACCAAGGAATACCTCGAGTTGTATTTTTCGAACATCTGGAGGGCGCAGGTTTTGGATATCCCTGCTCGGGCAATAGAGGCAATAAGGTGTTATTGGATTATATATTTAGTTATCAGATAATCTCTAAGTGGGGGGGGGACACTTAGATTAAAGTACAGTACAGGGATGCATTAATCCAACCTTCTATGTGAGGGCTACCTCCCCACCCCAACAGCATTATTTATAATTTGCCAGAAGTCTCCCGATATTTACTTACCGTCCCTCTATCCCTCCACCGCAATGGCCTGACCGTTGCTTGCATGAACTGCAAGCAGCGGGGACGACCCGGAAGCCGCATCCTGTATTGGCTGACAGGCAGACAAATGACGGACCGTGGTTGGCCTCTGGCAGTTCAGAACGGCGGAGGATAAAAGGGAAGGTAAATAAAGATCAGGGGACTTTCTGGCAATTAAATATAGCCGGTGGGGCTGGGGGAGGGGGGGATTAGCCAGGGGAAGGAGACCAAAACGGGCGGAGAGGGGAGGGGTGGGAGGGCTTCTTTCTGCAATGGCAACATTTTTTTAGAGGAGGAGGCCCAGAGTCCTTAACAGGCTTCCTGGGGCCCGGTTTGGGTAATTTGGGGCGAACATTGCAGAAAAGAAAAAAAAACTATTAAAGCTGGGATTGTAAGGTTTATGCAATACAGAGTGGGGCCAGTAGTGAGGGAGAATTCGATGTTTTTTGGGGAGGAGCCATGCCCTTTTAAATCTGTTAATGTTGGAACGGCAGCTTTGACAGTATGGCAATTTTTTCTTTACATTTATTTAAATAATTTTATTTTATTTAAGTTTTACTTAAGATACTTACCTAGTGTTTTAAGTAAATGTGTCGTGAAGTTTTTTCTTATTCCCCAGCAGATATTATGGAGGGTGGTTAGGCATCAGAGTTAGGGGGATAGTAGTTAGGGGTATGTAGGTGAGGAGAACTACATTTCCCACAAGGCATTTGCACATGGTTTATGGTACTTCTGGGAGCGTGACACTTGCTAATAGAGCAGAACTTTTAGACGCGATCGGGAGGGGTAAAGAACGAAAGGAATGTGGCTGGCGTTGATTTAATACACCACCGCGTGATCTGCCCATTGGTTGTTCTTTGATTCACTAGGAGATGGGCAAAACTGAGCCCCCAACGGACCAGCTACGGGCTGGGAAGGAACCGCGGAGGAGGAGGAGGGGGATCCAGCAGGAAAATCGAACACACAATGAACGAGGAGGATCCACCAAGAACCAAAGCAGATATCCAATAGGCGTGAAGTCCGGTTGGGCAGGTTTGTTGATCCGCCTATGCTGGGAAACCGAACCCCCAACTGGCCGTCCACGGGTGTGAATTTGTTGTGAAGTGATGGTCGGGCGGTGTTCGTTTGATCCGCCAGGGCCGGAAAAACACCAACACCCAACCAGCCGGCCACCACCCGGCCCAAATGGGGGTGTAAGTCGGCGGGGCGGTGTCGTTGATCAGAAGAGGTTGGGAACCGAAGCCCTCCAACTGACCAGCCATAGGGTGAAGCTCCCACCGGTCGCGGGTGGCGTTAGGTGATCCGACCAGGGCGGGAACAAGACAACCAAAACTGGCATCCATGGGCCCATGAAGTCCAGACGGACGGCGTTCATTGATCAACCAAGGTCAGAGCACTGTTTGTGAACTTCCAGGAACCAAGAGGAGCCACCGGAAACAAGAAGTATACACAGGAGTGAGCCCAACAAGGATCAAGGAGGATCCATCAGTGGATTTGTTATTGCACACCATGGCCGGAAACCAAGCCTCAACAGCATAAAGGGAACAATTGGATAGCGTTATTTATATACGCCACCATGTGACCACACCATGGGCAGAGCAACGTTGTGATCCACTTCAGGAACCGAATGAAGGTCAAAGAACCGAGGAGAATACTTCCAGGAGGAAGAGAGCCCCAAAGGAATCGAGAAGTATGAATCAGCTGCCATTCGTAATCCGCAGATAGTCATTACATGAAGACAGTACTCACATGCAGTCTACTCACATATAGACTGTACTCACATGCAGACTATACTCACATGCAGACTGTACTCACATGCAGACAGTACTCACATGCAGACCTGCATGTGAGTACATGTCTGCATGTGGTACAGTCTGCATGTGAGTACAGTTACATGGAGTAGACTGCATGTGAGTACTGTCTTCATGTAATGACTATCTGCATGTGAGTAGGTCTGCTGAATGACTGTCTGCATGTGAGTACTGTCTGATGTGAGTACTGCCTGCATGTGAGTACAGTCTGCATGTGAGTATAGTGTCATGTGAGTACAGTCTATATGTGAGTAGACTGCATGTGGTACTGTCTTAATGATGATATCTGCATGTGAGTACGGTCTGCAGGTAATGACTGTCGCATGTGAGTACTTGTCGCCTGTGAGTACTGTCTGCATTAGTATGGTCTGCTGTAAGTATGGTCTGCATGTGAGTACGGTCTGCATGTGAGTACGGTCTGCATGTAATGAATGTCTGCATTGAGTACGTCTGCATGTGAGCACGGTCTGCTGTGAGTACTGTTGCATGTAAGACTGTCTGCATGTGAGACGGTCTGCATGTGAGTACAGTCTGCATGTGGGTACTGTCTGCATGTGAGTACAGTCTGCATGTGAGTACTGTCTGCATGTGAGCACAGTCTGCATTTGAGTACGGTCTGCATGTAATGACTGTCTGCATGTAATGACGGTCTGCATGTCAGTACTGTCTGCATGTGGAGTACGGTCTGCATTTAATGACTGTCTGCATGTAATGACAGTCTGCATGTGAGTCGGTCGGCATGTAAGTACGGTCTGCATGTGAGTACTGTTTACATGTGAGTACAGTCTGCATGTGAGTAAGTCTGCATGTGAGTACAGTCTGCAGTGAGAGACTGCACGTGAGTATGTCTGCATGTAATGACTGTCTACATGTGGTACGGTCTGCATGTAATGACTGTCTGCATGTGAGTACTGTCTGCATGTGAGTACTGTCTGCATGTGAGTACGGTCTGCATGTGAGTATACAGTCTGCATGTGAGTACGGTCTGCATGTGAGTACTGTCTGCATGTAATGACTGTCTGCATGTGAGTACAGCCGCATGTGAGGTATGGTCTGCATGTGAGTACGGTCTGCATGTGAGTACAGTCTGCATGTGGGTACTGTCTGCATGTGATGTACAGGTCTGCATGGAGTACTGTCTGCATTGAGCACAGTCTGCATTTAAGTACGGTCTGCAGTATGACTGCTGCAGTAATGACGGGTCTGCATGTCAGTACTGTCTGCATGTGAGTACGGTCTGCATTTAATGACTGTCTGCATGAATGACAGTCTGATGAGTACGGTCTGGCATGTAAGTACGGTCTGCATGTGAGTAATGTTACATGTGAGTACAGTCGCATGTAGTAGTAAGTCTGCATGTGGTACGTCTGCGTGAGTAGACTGCACGTGAGTACTGTCTGCTGTAAATGAGTCTACATGTGAGTACGGTCTGACATGTAATGACTGTCTGCATGTGAGTACTGTCTGAATGTGAGTACTGTCTGCATGTGAGTACGGTCTGCATGTAGAGTACAGTCGCATGGAGTACGGTCTGCATGTGAGTATGTCTCATGTAATGACTGTCTGCATGTGAGTACAGCCTGCATGTAAGTATGGTCTGCATGTGAGTACGGTCTGCATGTGAGTGCTGTCTGCATGTAATGACTGTCTGCATGTGAGTATGGTCTGCATGTGAGTACGGTCTGCATGTCAGTACGGTCTGCATGTGAGTAACTGTCTGCATGAATGACTGCATGTGAGTACAGCTTGAATGTGAGTACGGTCTGCATGTGAGTACTGTCTGCATGTAATGACTGTCTGCTGTAATGACTGTCTGCATGTGAGTACAATCTGCATGTGGGTACGTCTGCATGTGAGTACTGTCTGATGTGAGTACAGTCTGCATGTGAGAGTCGCATGTAAGTATGTTCTGCATGTAATGACAGTCTGCATGTGAGTTACAGTCTGCATGTAATGGACTGTCTGATGTGAGTACAGTCTGCATGTGGGTACTGTCGCATGTGAGTACAGTCTGCATGTGAGTACTGTCTGCATGTGAGTACAGTCTGCATGTGTAGTACGGTCTGCATGTGGTAGTCAGTGACTGTCTGATGTAATGACGTTCTGCAGTATGAAGGTCTGCATGTCAGTACGGTTGCATGTAATGATGGTCTGCATGAATGACGGGTCTGCATGTGACGTGATAGGTCTGCCTATGTGAGACGGTCTGCATGTGATCTGTCTGCACTTCAGTGTACGTCTGCAGGAGTCTCCTGCATGTGAGTACTCTATGATGTGCTAAAGTCATTAGTTGACCTGGAATAGCAGTAGCCTAGTGCAGCATCCTCTTGGATCCATTGATCTACTACTGGATCATGTCCTTTGACCATCTCCGTGTTTGTCCAAAACCTCTTCTCATTTGGTTGATAGATCTGCTGAGAGGGTTGTAAGGGACCTGGATTTCTTGGATTGACAGGCTGTATTTTTATTTAATTGATTTATCCTTAGAAATAAATCCTGTTTATAAGGGTTGAGCCCCAAGGAATCATTCTAATGATTTACTATATTGCTGTCAGGATTCTGGCCTAAATTCAAGGCTGGGAAAACAGCAATTCAGCAATGTGTACAATATGGTGGTAATGAAAACACAATAGCTGAGTAGGAACGTTGTCAGACACAAGTATAGACGAGTATCGGGGGTTTAAGGGTAGATGATACATACAGTATATGGGGCTTCTGAGCTGGGTGGTCCCCTGTTAAACATACATTTATTAACGGGGTCGACAGTCCGTCCCTGAGGACGGAGGAAGAGACTCCCAATGGGTCATGTGGGCTACAATAAAAACACTTTCAGGGAGATTCACCCAGAGCCCCCCTTACTCTGGGGAAATCCCGTGCAGATTCTAGATGTGAATCAACCCAGACGCCAGCGCATTAAAAAAAATCTCTATATCGTATCATCTATCTACAGTCTCAGTCCTATCAGGAGCTAGTCACGAGCCGCTAAGGCGCGAGTCAGTATATTAGTAGCATCGATCTAGTCACTGGAGCGGAGTCGTTAGTCGATCGATCATAGCTCATTATATGCTCTAGCTAGTCGTCGCGAAAAAGAGCGTAGTCTAGGTCCACAGTATCTCTATGATCTATCTGAGTTTCATCATCTATCTACTCTTGCCATCGATCTAGCCACTAAGTATGCTGTTAGCAGCTATCTATCAAATTATTCCACTGCTATCGGACCATCTAATTGTCAGTTCCAGTCGAGCATCTCAGAGAAGTCACGCAGTTCATCGTAGTCTATCGAGTCGTTAGGCGTACAGTCACTAGCGCCAGTCAGTCAGTCAGCTAGGTCGGTTCTACTAGTCCATCGTAGTCAAGCGAGTCGATCGAACGAATCGTAGGGATTTAAGTAGCGAGCATGTTAAGCGAGCCAGCAAAGTCTAGCGAGTCTAGTTCGTATCTAGTCCAGTCTAGTATGAGTCAGACCAGGAGTCAGTCTCAGCATCCATCTGAGCTCTAGCTATCTATCTGAGCTACTATCAGTCGGGCATAGGAGTCCATCTAGTCTATCTGATTCGAGGGCATGAAGAGTCGTGGAAATCCAGTCTAGCGAGTCTAGGAGACGTAGGTAGTCGATCAGCCACAGTTCGAGCGAGAGCTATATATGAGCGAGTAGATACGAGAGGAGCGATCTAGATGATCGATATATATACTCTAATATATAATAAGTATAAGGTAGATAGATTCTATACTATCATATCTATGAGCCGATCTATATCTATCGATCTATCTATCCGACAACGATGAAAGTCTGCCCATATATGATGAATTGGTTGCTTTCTAGCGCATATTCTTTTCTGCAACCATTTACATCTTACACAATAATATCTGCCTATTAAGCCAGATTGTGCACAGCAAATGGCAACAATTTTATCTTGTTGTTATGTCTGATTGTTGTACAACAATCGTTTCCATTTAAATCTGGTCTGTAGTTTCATAAAACCCATTCATGCACGTGTATGGGCCCCATATCTATCTATTTATCTCTGCTATTCTATCTAACCCTATCCATCTATCGCTATTCTCTGCTATATATTCTATCTATCTATTCTATCTATCTATCTATTATCTATCTCTGCTATCTTCTATATCGCATTATCTATCTTGCTATATCTATATCTGCTATTTATCTATCTCTGCTAGCTATCTATCGATTATCTATCGATCTATCTATCTATCATCCTCTGTCTATCTCTATCTATTAAATATATCCGTCTGTCTGTCTTCTATCTATCGTGTGTCTATCTATCAATCTATCGTGTTTCGATCTATCTATACTATCCTATATCTATCTATATTCATCTGTACTACGATCTATCACGATCAATCGACTACACACAAATAGCAAAACTACATCTATCTAGCGATCTATCACATCTATCATATACATCTATCTATCAATATCGAGCTATCAATCTATCTCATCTACTATCTATATCTATCTATCTATTCTATCTAGTCTATCTTATCTATCTACTCTATCGTATGTCTGTTAGATCTATCTATCCATCTAATATCTACCTATCATCTATCGCTATCTATCTGTCGGGTCTATCTATCTATCTATCTATCTATCTATCTATCTAGTTCGATCTCATCTATCATATCTATTATCTACTATATATTATTATCTATCTATATCTATAACTATCTATCTATCTAACGATGAAATCTGCCCATATATGATGAATTGGTTGCTTTCTAGGGCACATTCTTTTCTGCAACAATTACTATACTTACACAATAATATCTGCCTAAATGCCAGTTGTGCACAGCAAATGGCAACAATTTTTCTTGTTGTTTATGTCCGATTGTACGACAATCGTTCCAATTTAAATCTGGTCTGTAGTTCATCACCAATTTCATTGCAACCGTGTATGGGCCCCATATCTATTATTTATCTCTGCTATCTATCACTACCATCTATCTATCTCTGCTATCTAATCTATCTATCTATCATCTACTATCTATCGATCATCTCTATCTATCTATCTATACTATCTAGATCTATCTATCTATCTCTGTGCTATCTATCTATAGATCTATCGTATCTCTGCATCATCTATCTATCTACTCTATCATATCTCTATTTATCTATCATCCTGCTATCTATCTATCTCTCTTTTCTATCTATCTATCTCTGTCTATCTATCTATTATATATCCGTCTGTCTGTTCAGCTATCTATCTGTGTGTCTATCTATCAATCTATCTGTGGTCATCTATCTATCAATCCATCATCTATCTATCTAATATCGTCCGTCTATCGTATGTCAATCCTATCTATATCTGCGAGTAGATCTAAGGGACATCGAGCTAGCGATTAATGCGATCGATCATCGCGAGAGGAGCTAGGATCGCTATGCTTAGGGATGGACATCAGGAATCAGCTGTGTCTAGAGCGGGATATCATCTATCTATCTATCAATCTATCTATTCTACCTACTATCTATCTATTATCTATCGTATCTATTATATGATCGATCGATCGATCGATCTATCTATTATCTTGTCGGTGCTGTGTTGGATTTTCTGGCACACGTAACTGTACCTTCATTCCCAAAGTTCACCGTTCAGATGACAAGCTTATACTAATGGTGACCCAGCTCTAAGCCATGTGACCAGTTATAGTCATGTGATGGTTGTGATCATCTTTAGCCATGTGACCGACTTATGTAAGTCGTTGGTGACGCTTATAGCCTGTGTGACCCGCTATAGTTGTGATCCAGCTGATAGCCGTGTAACCAGCTTATAGTCCTGTGTGGCCAGCTTATAGGCCATGTGACCAGCTATAGCCATGTGACCAAGCTTAGAGTTGTCTGTGACCAGCTTATAGCCATGTGACCAGCTTACTAGTCCTGTGACCAGCTTATAGTCACTGTGACCAGCTTATAGCCATGGAACCAGTCTTAGCCTGTGACCAGCTTATCCAGGCTCTAAATCATGTGACCAGCTTATAGTCATGTGACCAGCTAGTAGGCCATGTGGACCAGCTTACAGCAAATTTTGACCAGCTTAACCATTGACCAGCTTAAGCAGTGTGACCAGCTTTAGTCATGTGTACCAGCTTATACAGTCCAGCTAGCAATTGACCACTTATAGCCATGTGACCAGCTTACACATTTGACAGTCTTATTGACCAGCTTATAGCCTGGACCAGCTTATAGCCGATGTGACCGCTTATAGGGTACACTTAAGATGTGACCAGCTTATAGCCAATGTGATTTATCTTATAGCCATGTGACCAGCTTAAGACCGTGTAACCAGTTATAGGGGTTCCATGTGACCAGGTTATAGCCGTGGTTTTAACCAGTTTTTATATCCATGTGACCAGGTTACAGCCATGTACCAGCTTATAGCCATGTGAGCCAGCTTACAGCCATGTGCCAGCTTTATATTCATGTTGACCAGCTTATAGCATGTGACCTAGCTTATACCATGGTGACCAGCTTACAGCCATTTTGACCAGATCTATAGCCATGTGCCACGTTATAGTCAGTGTGACCATCGTATAAGCATGTGAACCAGCTTGCTTACAGCCATTTGACCAGCCTTACGCCATTTGACCACTTATAGTCATGTGACAGCTTAAGCCGTGTGACCAGCTTATAGGCAGTTGTAACCAGCTTACTAGCCATGTGACCAGCTTATAATCCATGTGATTAGCTTATAAGCCATGTGACCAGCTTATAGCCGTGTAACCAGTTTATAGTATGTGACCAGGTATTTAGCCGTGTAAACATTTATAGTCATGTGACCAGGTACGCAGAAGCATGCCGTATCTACAAGCCATGTGACCAGCTATTATGTGCCACTTTACGTGACCAGAGCTTACAGCATTGTGACCAGCTATATTACATGTGACAGCTTATAGCCATGTGGACCAGCTTATAGTCATGTGACCAGCTTATCGCCAGTGACAGATATACAGTCCATGGGACCAGCTTATTAGCCATGGGACCAGGCTTTATAGCAATTGATTCGCAGTAAATGTGACCATTTACCCAATATCATCTTCTCACAGTTACAGCAAGGGTGCCATAAGTCCACCTATTGATGGATTGTCCAAACTGCAGGTACAAAACCTGAAATCACCCAGTCGGTCTGGTAATCCTGTCCTAACAGAGAAAAACTTTCAGCCAGTCCATGTGTTACCCAGGAGTCCTGTCCTTTATTACTCAACTTGTGTCCTTGCACCTTTATATAGACACAGAAACTCATTAGTGAATTCTTAATATCCTTAAAATTTACGTAGGGGATACATGATCCCTTATAATACATAAGGGTTACCTGGAGTTCCCGTGTCCTGTATAACTTTAGCCTATGTACTTTGTACCTTATATAGACCAAACCTCCTTAGGACTTCTTTATAGCCTTATAGTTATGTAGGGGGATTACCTTTTCCGTATAAACTTGCATGAATGTTACTTCGAGTTCCCGGACATGTATAACTTGGTCCTTGTACCTTTTATGTACACAGAAACTCCCAGTGACTTCCAATATTCTTATTAATTACCGTAGGGGATACATTATCCCTTATAATACATGAGTGGTATCCTGAGTTCACGGTCTGTATAATCAACTGTGTCCTTTACCTTTATACAAAAGACAGCGCCCCCTATTTGGAAATTATAAGGATATTAGAAGGTCAAGAGGAGTTCTGTGTCTCTATAAAGGTAAATAGATACAGGATTGATGGAGTATACAGGACAGGGTAACTTTGAGTACCACTCATGTATGATAAGGGATAATGCACCCCCTACATGTTAAATTATAAGGATATTAGAAGTCACAGATGGAGGTCGTATTATCCCTTATAATACATGGAGTGGTCCAAGAGTTCCCTGTATAACTCATTGGTCCTGTATCTATGTACCTTTATATAGACAAAGAAACTCCTCAGTGACTTCTAATTTATTATAATGTTTTAAGTAGGGGATTTACATTATCACTAGATTTTTTTATTAGTTGATCCTGGAGGGATCCCTTGGAGGGGTGGTGGATTATAAAGTGATTAAAAATCTCTACTTATGGAGAATTTAAATTATATGATATGATGGTGCTATTATTATTATGATGATTATTATATTAGTAATATTTAATTTAATATTTGGATTGTTGCAATAAACCAAAAATCTAGAAGATTCTTTAAATCCTTTGATGATGTCATCCGTGATGCAAATCTGTTGA
This sequence comes from Hymenochirus boettgeri, assembly GCA_019447015.1. NCBI lineage: Eukaryota > Metazoa > Chordata > Amphibia > Anura > Pipidae > Hymenochirus > Hymenochirus boettgeri. Next base: position 19,201,480 of record CM033470.1, on the reverse strand, counting down.
TGTCATCACTAGTGAAATAGCATTGGAAATTTGATTTATCCCCTCCTATGGATGTCATTAAAAACCAGGAAAACATTTTATTATTAATTTTGTGAGCAGCGATGTGAAGCAGGACGTTTTTAGCAACTTTTCTGCAATTTTGCGGAATCTTTTGCATTTTTTTCCAATCTTTTTTTACTCTACAGCTCACCCCATGTTAGATTTGACTTTTGTGGTGCTGGCTGTTGGATTTTCTGGACCCTGGAAATGTCATCTTCATTCCCAAGTTCACCGTTCAGTAAGTACTTCATCCTTTACTTTATTTAAGGGTAACTGTAAATGTATGAATCTCCCTGGAATTGTTTAGGCATGTGAGTGATCTATACTATGTGACCAGCTCATAGTCATGTGACAGCTTATAGCCAGGTGACCAGATATAGCCTGTGGACCAGCTTAATAGCCATGTGAGGTTGGGACCAGCTTATAGCCGGTGACAAGCTTTAGCTTATATGTTCATGTGACCAGGCTTATAGCTCATTAACCAGCGTTATAGTCGTGGTGTGTGACCAGGTTATAGCCATGTGGACCAGCTTATAGTCATTTCTCCTCTGACCAGTTATAAGCCATGTGACCAGCTATAGTAATGTGCCAGGTTTATAGCCGTTTTGTTGTGATTAGCTATAAGCATGTGACCAGCGTATCGGCCATGGATGGTGTGACCAGCTTATCAGTCATCTGACCAGTTTATAGCCATGTGACCAGCTTATAGTCATGTAGTGACCAGGATTATATCGTGGACCAGGTTATAGCCATGTGACCAGCTTCTAGTCATCTGACAGTTTATAGCCATGTGATTAGCTTATAGTCATGTGAACCAGTTTATAGCCATGTGACAAGCTTAACTCATGTGAACCAGCTTTATAGTATGTGACCAGGCGTAAGCCATGTTGTGACAGGCTTATAACCATGTGATTAGCTTTATAGCCAGTGACGTTATAGGCCATGTGACCAGCTTAAGCACATGTGACCGGCTTATAGCCAGGTGAGTAGCATTTTAGCCATGTGACCAGCTTAGAGGACATTCGTGCCAGCTTATAGCCCGTTGTGCTTAGCTTATAGTAATGTGACCAGTATCTGCCTGCATTAATTGGCGCTCCCCCATCCCAAAACTGCCAATTTTTACAAAATGTTTGTCCAGGTTCTTATGTTTTCCCAGCATAAGTAATAACTGATAATGTTTCTCCTCTGGGGCGGAGGGGGGGAAAGCAGAGATCAATGATTGTCCCACAACCCAATTGGAAGCAGGATATGTGAACATTTACCCCGATTCATTTCTCCAGGTTACAGCAGGGTGGTGTAGGATAGGTGTTGAGAGGTGGAATGGAGGGGGGGGAGGGGTGGGGATGTGGGGGGTCGGGTGTGGGTGGAAGGGGGGGGACGGGGGGCGGGAGGCGGGATTCTTGTTATTTGTGTTTTTCTTGCTTGTTCTAAGTTTTTTTCGTATTTGTTTTGTCGCTTTTTTCTATGATTGTTCTCTTTTTTTTTCTTGTTTTGTTTGTTTTTTTGGTTATGTTTTGTTGTTTTCATTTGTCCCCCCCAACATTAGTTTTTTTTTGTTCACAATAATCTATTTGGATGGGATTGTCCCAACTGCAGGTACAAAAATCCTGAATCCCCAGTTCAGGGTCTTTAAATCATGTTCTAACAGAAGAAAAACTTTCGCCCCGTCCCCATGGTGGTACCCAGAGTTCCCTTGTATAACTCAACTGTGTCTTGAACTTTATTATAGGACAAGAACTCCCTCGGTGACTTCTAATATTTTATAATTTACAGTAGGGATACATTATCCCTGATAATACATGAGTGGTACCCAGAGTTCCCTGTATAACTCACCGTGTGTCCTTGAACCTTTATATTAGACACCGGAACTCCTCGGTGATTCGAATATCTTTATAATTTCAGTAGGGGATACATTATGCCATATATAATACAGAGTGGGTACCCAGAGGTCCCTGATAACTCAAATTGTGTCCTTGACCTTTATATAGAACAGAACTCTCATGACTTCTAATATCTTTATAATTTACACGTAGGGGATAATTATCCCTGTTATACATGAGTGGTACCCAGAGTTCCCTGTAGAACTCAGTCTGTGTACTTGTACCTTATATAGACACAGATAACTCCTCAGTGACTTCTAATATCTTTTATTTTTTTAATTTACAGTAGGGGATACCATTATCCATTATAATACTGAGTTGGGTACCCTGAGTTCCCTGTCCGTATAACTCAACCTGTTCCTTGTACCTTTATAAGACACGCACCCCCTATTGTAAATTATAAGGATATTAGAAGGCACAGAGGAGTTCTGGTCTATATAAAGGTAAATAGAACAGGATAAAGTTATACAGGACAGGGAACTCTGAATACCACTCATGACTGATAAGGGATTAAGACACCCTACTCGTAAATATAAGGATAAGAAGTCACCAGAGGAGTTCTTTGTCTATATAAAGGTAAATAGATACAGGATAAGTTATACAGGACAGGAAAACCTGAATAAACACTCATGTTATTTATTATAAGGGGATAATGCACCCCCTAGTTGTAATGATAAGGATATTAGAAGTACACAGAGGAGTTCGGTGTCTTATATAAAGGTAAATAAGATACAGGATACGTTATACAGGACAGGGAACTATGAATACCACTCAGTATTATAGGGTAATGCACCCCCCTCTGTAATGATACGGATATTAGAAGTCACAGAGGAGTTCTATTACCCTTATAATTACAATGAGTGTACCAAGGTTCCCTGTATAACTGCATCCTGTACTATGTACCGTTATATAGACACAAGGAAACTTCCTCAGGGACACTTCTAATTTACTTATAATTCAGTAGGGGATACATTATCCAACTATATTTGTTATAGTTGGATCCTTAGGGATCCACATGGAGGGTGGGACTATAAGTGATAAAAAAAATCTACTTATGTAGACATTTAAATATATGATATGATGTGGATATTATTAGTATGATTATGAGATTATAATATTTAATTAATATTTGGATTTTGCAATAACAAAATTTGAGAAGATATCTATAAACTCCTTGACTGGATGTCATCCGTGATGCAATCTTGTTGTCATTCAATAGTGAAAGTAACATGATAAATTTGACTTATCGCTCTTATGATGTCATTTAAAAACCAGTAAAAACATTTAATTTAATTTGTGAGACAGCGAGGCCTTGAAGCAGGACGTTTTTAGCAACTTTCTGCATTTGCTGAATCTTTTGCATTTTTCCATCTTTTTTTTAGTCGTACAGCTCCACCCCATGGTATATTTGATCTTATTGAGGTGCTGGTGGTGGATTTTCTTGGACCCCGGTAACTCGTTAAATTCCAGTCCCAAGTTCACCATTCAGTAAAGTACTTCATCTTTACTTTATTTTTAAAGGGTAACTGTAACGGATTGAATCTCCCTGAATTGTTTTTACGAAAGGTGACTAGGATATACGCATGTGGACCAGCTCAAGTTATGTGACCAGCTTTATAGCCAGGTGACCAGCTGATAGCCATGTGACCAGCTTATAGCATGTGACTGGTTTGACCACCTTGTTTAAGCCGTGTGACCACGCTTATAGCCGTGTCGTTGTGACCAAGCTTATAGCCATGTAAACCAGCTTATAGTCGTGTTGTGACCAGCTTATAGCCATGTGACCCAGCTATAGCCATGTGCCCAGCTTTAGCCATGTGATGGTTTGGACAAGCTTATAGTCGTTGGGACCAGTTATAGCCATGTGAACCAGATATAGCCAGTGACCCAGCTTATAGCCACTTGGACCGCTTATAGCATGTAACAGCTTATGCCAATGTGACCAGCTTATAGCCATGTAAACCAGCCTTATAGCCATGTGGACCAAGATGATAGCCGATGTGATTAGCTTTATAGTCATTGACCCAGTCTTGCCTGCATAATTGGCTCCCCATCCCAACGTGTCAATTTTACAAATGTTTTGTTCCAGGTTCTTCGTTTCCCAGTATTAAGTATTAATGACATGGTTCTCCTCTGGGGCGGAGGGGTGAAGCAGAGAGAGATTAATTGATGTCCCACAACCAATTGGACGCAGGATATGCTGAACATTTCCCGATATCATTTCTCACAGGTTACAGCAGGGTTGTCCACAAAGTCCCTATTTGGATGGGATTGTCCCCCAACTGCAGGTACCAAAATCATATGAAATCCCCCAGTCAGTCTTATCCTGTCTAACAGAGAAAACTTTCAGCCCCGCCCCCTGGTGGTACCCAGAGTTCCCTGGTAACTCAACTTGTGTCCTCTTGAACCTTTATATAGACACAGAACTACTCGGTGACTTCTAATATCTGTAATTTACAAGTAGGGGAGACATTATCCCTTATAATTACATGAGTGTACCCAGAGTTCCCTGTCCTGTATAACGTCAACTTGTGGTCCTTGAACCTTTATATAGACACAAGAAACTCCTTGGTGACTTTAAGATCTTTATAATACAGTAGGGGATACATTATCCTTTATAATACATGAGTGGTACCCAGAGTGCAGAGTCCCTATTACTCAAACTGGTGTCCTTGTACCTTTATATAGACACAGAACTCTCCCGGTGACTTCTATCTTTTATATTACCGTAGGGGAGCATATCCCGTATATCATGGCGTGGTACCCAGAGTTCCCTGTATAACTCACTTGTTGACTTGTACCTTTATATAGACACAGAACTCCCGGGTGACTCTAATATCGTTAAATTTTACAGTAGGGGATACATTATCCCTCATAATACATGAGTGGTACCCAGATTCCATGTATAACTCAAATTGTGTCCTTGTATCCTTTAATAGACACCAGAAAATCCCTCGGTGAATTCTAATATCTTTATATTTACAGTAGGGGATACCTTATCCATTATAATACATGAGTGGGTACCCAGAGTTCCTGTATAAACTCAAACTTGTTGTCCTTGGACCTTTATATAGACACAGAAACTCTCGGAGACTTCTAATATCTTTATAATTTTACAGTAGGGGATACATATCCCTTCTAATACATGAAGTGGTACACGAGTTCCCTGTAAACTCAACACTTGTGTCCTTGTACCTGTATATAGACCACAGAACTCCTCGGTGACTTCTAAATATCGTTGATAATTTACGTAGGGGATTAAAGTATCCCTTATAATACATAAGATGGTGGTAACCCTGGAGTTCCCTGTCCGGGATACCACTAGCCTATGTCCTTGTACCTTGATATAGAACCAAACCTCCTTAGTGACCTTCAATTATTCTTAGAAATTTAAGTAGTATGGGGGGATACATTTTGCCTTTAAATTAATGAGTTGTTATAACTTTCTGTATAATAAGGTATACTAGTTGATTTTTCCTGGCTTTATGCAGGGCACTGGTAAGGGATTTTACCAACCTGAAGGCCCTCCAGATTTTGAATTGAAACCTACTAATTCCCAGCAGCACTCCTCCATGCAGAAAAAACCAAGGAATACCTCGAGTTGTATTTTTCGAACATCTGGAGGGCGCAGGTTTTGGATATCCCTGCTCGGGCAATAGAGGCAATAAGGTGTTATTGGATTATATATTTAGTTATCAGATAATCTCTAAGTGGGGGGGGGACACTTAGATTAAAGTACAGTACAGGGATGCATTAATCCAACCTTCTATGTGAGGGCTACCTCCCCACCCCAACAGCATTATTTATAATTTGCCAGAAGTCTCCCGATATTTACTTACCGTCCCTCTATCCCTCCACCGCAATGGCCTGACCGTTGCTTGCATGAACTGCAAGCAGCGGGGACGACCCGGAAGCCGCATCCTGTATTGGCTGACAGGCAGACAAATGACGGACCGTGGTTGGCCTCTGGCAGTTCAGAACGGCGGAGGATAAAAGGGAAGGTAAATAAAGATCAGGGGACTTTCTGGCAATTAAATATAGCCGGTGGGGCTGGGGGAGGGGGGGATTAGCCAGGGGAAGGAGACCAAAACGGGCGGAGAGGGGAGGGGTGGGAGGGCTTCTTTCTGCAATGGCAACATTTTTTTAGAGGAGGAGGCCCAGAGTCCTTAACAGGCTTCCTGGGGCCCGGTTTGGGTAATTTGGGGCGAACATTGCAGAAAAGAAAAAAAAACTATTAAAGCTGGGATTGTAAGGTTTATGCAATACAGAGTGGGGCCAGTAGTGAGGGAGAATTCGATGTTTTTTGGGGAGGAGCCATGCCCTTTTAAATCTGTTAATGTTGGAACGGCAGCTTTGACAGTATGGCAATTTTTTCTTTACATTTATTTAAATAATTTTATTTTATTTAAGTTTTACTTAAGATACTTACCTAGTGTTTTAAGTAAATGTGTCGTGAAGTTTTTTCTTATTCCCCAGCAGATATTATGGAGGGTGGTTAGGCATCAGAGTTAGGGGGATAGTAGTTAGGGGTATGTAGGTGAGGAGAACTACATTTCCCACAAGGCATTTGCACATGGTTTATGGTACTTCTGGGAGCGTGACACTTGCTAATAGAGCAGAACTTTTAGACGCGATCGGGAGGGGTAAAGAACGAAAGGAATGTGGCTGGCGTTGATTTAATACACCACCGCGTGATCTGCCCATTGGTTGTTCTTTGATTCACTAGGAGATGGGCAAAACTGAGCCCCCAACGGACCAGCTACGGGCTGGGAAGGAACCGCGGAGGAGGAGGAGGGGGATCCAGCAGGAAAATCGAACACACAATGAACGAGGAGGATCCACCAAGAACCAAAGCAGATATCCAATAGGCGTGAAGTCCGGTTGGGCAGGTTTGTTGATCCGCCTATGCTGGGAAACCGAACCCCCAACTGGCCGTCCACGGGTGTGAATTTGTTGTGAAGTGATGGTCGGGCGGTGTTCGTTTGATCCGCCAGGGCCGGAAAAACACCAACACCCAACCAGCCGGCCACCACCCGGCCCAAATGGGGGTGTAAGTCGGCGGGGCGGTGTCGTTGATCAGAAGAGGTTGGGAACCGAAGCCCTCCAACTGACCAGCCATAGGGTGAAGCTCCCACCGGTCGCGGGTGGCGTTAGGTGATCCGACCAGGGCGGGAACAAGACAACCAAAACTGGCATCCATGGGCCCATGAAGTCCAGACGGACGGCGTTCATTGATCAACCAAGGTCAGAGCACTGTTTGTGAACTTCCAGGAACCAAGAGGAGCCACCGGAAACAAGAAGTATACACAGGAGTGAGCCCAACAAGGATCAAGGAGGATCCATCAGTGGATTTGTTATTGCACACCATGGCCGGAAACCAAGCCTCAACAGCATAAAGGGAACAATTGGATAGCGTTATTTATATACGCCACCATGTGACCACACCATGGGCAGAGCAACGTTGTGATCCACTTCAGGAACCGAATGAAGGTCAAAGAACCGAGGAGAATACTTCCAGGAGGAAGAGAGCCCCAAAGGAATCGAGAAGTATGAATCAGCTGCCATTCGTAATCCGCCAGTACTCACATGCAGATAGTACTCACATGCAGACAGTACCCACATGCAGAAAGTACTCATATGCATAAAGTACTCACATTTAGACCATATTCCCAGTCCAGACAGACTGTGGGGTTGCTTTCCAGCCTTTTAAAAATGAATTCTCACTGGGTTCTCATTCGGATTTCAATATTATTTTTGATATTTCAGCTCCACATCAAAAAAGTACAATAAGGGCCGAGCCCTATTTATAAGGCTGGGGTATCCTTAGATAACTCTCATTGTAAAATACTGCTCCTTATTGCTATTGGATTGTTACACTTATTTAACACTGGGCCAAAAGAAAGCCAGTCGGATGACGTCTTCGGGAACCAAACTTTAAGTCCAATTGATCTAACTGAATACAACAGAAACATCCTTATTTTGGTAGGGATATTCTTATTTAAGGACCAGTATCCCTATTTAGGTAGGGGTATTCTTATTTAAGGACCAGTATCCTTATTTAAATAGTGGTAATTTAATTTAAAGGCCAGTATCCCTATTTAGGTAGGGGTATTCTTATTTAAGGACCAGTATCCATATTTAAGGAGCAATACTCTTATTTAAAGATCAGTATTAAGGTATTCATTTTAAGGAATGACTGAGTAGTGTTTTTTTAACACTCCTTTTTACTGTATATATGCCCCTAAATATACAGTAATGCATACTGTCCCTTTAAATATCTCAATATCTTTGTTAAATTCACTTGGCCTTGAAACAAATCACATGACTGCTCAGTGTTTCTGGAAAATACCTGCAAATCAGACTGGGGTTTTTTTAGGTAACGTTAAATATAAAGATTTGCCCAGTCATCCTGAATAGACATGGGAGATTGATGTTTCCGCTCTAATGGTTCTAAAGGCCATTTGTCTGACTGCTGACAAGTTTGACTTCTTTCACATTGCTTACTCTGTACTTACTCATCCTCTAAAAAAAAAAAAAATCATGCCATGTCATACTTACCCTTTAAAATTCAGACTCTGCAAGCTTCTCTAATGCAAATTCAATTTCTCTCGCGTCAACAAGGGGAAATACATTTGTTTTAGTTTGCAAAACATTTCAAGTCCCCCCTCCCCCTTGATATCCTGTTGTTGTTCTGACTTTAAAACATCAGGGTTATTCAATAAAAGTTCTTATCATTAAAAATGGTACTAATTTTGCCCCAACCAATCAGATGTTAGCTTTCAAATGTTAAATAAGATCTGATTGGTTGGGGCAAAATTAGCACCATTCTTAATGATAATACCTTTTATTAGGTTATTATTTTATTTTTATTATTTTTTTTATTAATATTATATATTATCAAATAACCCTGACTATTAGTATGTAATATTAATCACTGTCATAACTAATATACTGCTAGTAAATGCTATCATATCTCTTTGCACATACACGTAAAATAAAAACAAACTTTATACACAGAAAGCCTGGATGCGCCCGTCAGCTGACAGCGGATTTGCCAAGCGAATCCTCTGATTGTTTATATTTTGTCTGTTTAGAGCTCAAGATATTCAAAGGAATCTCTTTAGAACAGTAGAGCGGAATAAATCAAGGCTCGGCATGACAGGAACGTGAAGATATATTGCTAATAATATGAACTGCAGCGGAAAAATTAGACAAGATATTCAAGAAACATTGAGTCTGTGCCAGGGAAAAAATTATACCCTCTTGGCAAAATACCATACAAATGGATTTTTAAAAACAAAGAAAAAACACTCAGCGATTAGGCGCAAGTCCAATAGGCAGTGGGATAAATAAATATTAAAATGTGGACTAAATCCCAGCGATACGTTTATCGCGAGTTTCAAACATTTGAATTGGCTTTTGTTGAGCTCCTAGAACCTGCGGGTTCTGATTGGATGAATACATATTAATTTTTTTCTTATTAGTTAGGGATTCTTGTTATTTACCTCGTTCGCGAACGGCGGATTTTCCGGTTTTCCGCCTACCAAACTGTGTTCTTGAAAATTTTCGAAATTACGAGGATTTCTCGTATTTTCGAAAATACGGGAAATTAAGAGAAATCGCAGACTTCGTATTTTCGCAGAATCCTCGTATTTTCGAATTTTAATGGGTCCGCTCACGGACATCTCTATTCATGTTTTGCTATTGCAAAATAAAAAATTTTGGGCTAAAAATTGATTTTCCCAAAATAGACCCGAGTCCAATTCCGAAGTGGATTTCACGGATTCGCCAGAACTCTGCCTTCTTACTTTCCCGGGTTTTTGTATAATTATTAGAAAAATATAATTTAAGAATCAAAATGTTTCAATATTTCTAGTCATTTTCGAATTTTCGGGAAAATACTATGCGGAATTCCAATTACCGGTACTGGACGGTTTTGGTCATTGATACGTGTTCACCAGACCAATTCCCAGGTCCATTAAACTGTTTACTGCTTCGCGGAACTGCAATAACCAATGTACCAAGCTGATAATGGCTCTTAAAGATGAAATCATTAATTCCAGAAAATAGCTGTCATAAAGATTTGGAATGGGTAAACCCCATTCACAATGCACTGAGACCAGCTATCGACTCGGTGCATTGCCTAAAGGGGGCAGTAGGGAGCAATAGTGGCTCTCGGTACACAGCCCTTTATATTTCTACCTGTGTGACGATAGGACCTACTGTACAGTCAATTCTAATGGCTTTTCCTCTGATACTTTCATTGGATTAAACCTTTTTATTTGTTCAAAAAGAGGCGGGAATGACTATAATGTCAATCATTTAAAATGAACACTACGGCTCTGAGTTTAGCTGGTTTCCTAGACGTGTTCTTCTAAGAAAGAAAAATCTAAATTATTTACATGAAGGTTTATACTTCATCCTGGCAACCAGTCAGAGTCGAGACTCTGTGCCAAGCTTCTCACAGATAACCCAGACAAAAAGTCAAACACCAAGACTGAATTTCCGTAAGTACCGCACGTCTTTTCATTTCACTGCGAGCACTTTAGCGCCGTTTACCCAGGAAGACTTAAAAAATGTTTAAATCCCTAAGACTGTCTACATTATTAATGCCAATTTACTCTAAAAGGCCATGTCAACGCGTAATGCCATGAATGAGGTGGATGCAACCAAACCCTCATATTGGATATCGTGTAATGCCATCTACATGAAATTTTATAACAACATTAACATTTCAGAGGCCGAAACTTTAAATCCGACTTACTTAAATATTTCAAGGGCCCTGGAACCGGATCCTGCTGACCTTGAAAGTCTTTTCTTACGTCTTAAGACGACTCTCTAAAGAAGACTCATCTAGTGAATGGTTCCTATGCAGTCAAAATCTAATATAGCTTTTTGTTGCCTCCTTCAACTGATTTAAAGGGACCAGTAACACAATGGAGGACACTCTGTACATTTCCATAAGGTGCCATCACTCTCATTGCCAAAGGGTTTTGTTACTTTCATTCAATACACTGTTGTTACACATAGAAATAAATGGACATTGTAATCATTATCTGGGGTAGCTTAATCTATTCCTTTGTGGTAGCACTAGCTACACCTTCGAAGTAATCACACAGATAAAGGCTACCGGAATTCAAACAAGGAACGCTCCAACCGCTTAGCTCATGCAGTTAAAAAAAACACGCCTTACGTGTGTCGGACCTAAATTGGTCCTTAATCCTAACTGCATGAGCAGTGGTTGGAATGTTCCTTGTTTGGATTTCCCGGTACGTGCCTTTATCTGTGTGAATATTTCAAAGGCGTGCACCCTGGCCAACAGGAACTCCCGGTAAGCTGATACATTGTTATTGTGGACGAGTTATTATGGGCCCTATTTCTAAAGGCGTGGTATCATTTTTTACTGTTACTACGCCTTTAATGATCAGTTTAATGATGATTGATTTACAATCATTATCGTTGATTAACAATAACGATCATAATTTACCGATAACATGAACGTAGGTTTATGATTGCCATAGAATACCATTGCGGTAGTTTACTACGGCATGGTATTCTACGATGGAATGTTTAGTTATTTATTGAATGTTCGGTGTAAATGTATGACTACATCGATAATGCGCGGTATTGCTAAATCGTGATGCCGCACGTTTACAAATAGAGTCTTCCCACGTTGGGAGATACTAAATAAATACTATAACATTAAATTGCCAAACTGTCTAGAGGGTTGAATAGTTTATCCACTGTAACCGTTACAATTAGTATCTGCTCGGATTGTGATCCAATGTGCAGTGGCTTTATATTGGGTTATATCCTTCAATGGGCTAAATACACATTTTTTGCCAGGGACTAGTGATGAATACCGGGTTTCTAAACTAACTTGATTGGGATCCGACGTATTCTTTAAAATTTTAGAAACTCTGAACTATTCAGCGCAAAATGTAAAATTCTAAAATTTCATTCCAACATTGAAACCCTCTATCGAAAGTTTATATTGAAACTTTCCGAACATTCTGATTTAATTGGGCAAAACTGCTGAAAAACAGAAAGAAACTCTACAGATTTTTTGATCTGTATTAGGGACATCCGTATATCATTTGGTTACAAAATATAAAGGAGGTTATAGCTATGGGAGATTTGGTAGACACAACATCTGCATTGGGCTCAGCTATAGAGTTTCAAGGGGTAGACAGTTTGGTTTTGAATAGTTAGGACAGCCAAAATGAGAAGGAATCTTCTGAAAGTGTGAGAATGTGGCATTGACAGGCACATATACACACGGTGAATTGTTGGGGAACATTATTGATTGTTTAGGGGACACCGCTGAAGAGATAAAGAGGAGAGCTGCACATTAAAGGGCTTTCAACAATATCTGGGCAATGAGGACTTTGTCGTTTCCAAGTGGTAAACGCTGAGGTTGACATTTTCACGAAAAGCTGCTGAATCCTGTCTTCTTTATTCTCCCGTTTGTTGGAGACCAATTAGAGATCTCATTAGCAGTCAGTTGGCTGATGGAAGGCAAGGTTTGGGATTCTGGAATAGGCACAGTCAGCTCCTTATATGTCAACCATCTCTGGCTGCGGTCTCAGAACTGTGTCTGAATTATTTCCCAAACCTCCAAACTGTGTTTGATTTTTCCCCACACGTAACATTGATGTGATCCATGTTCTTCTGTATTTTCTGGAGGTTCGGAATGTCCTTCTGGGCGATGTATCTCATATTCTCAGGAATTATTGACCTTATTAAAATTTTAAATACTAAATACTTTGTTCTTGTTCATCTGTTCTTGTTTATACGTATTGCCCAATTTCACCAGACAAGATATTTTTGGTTTGCAGCAAATTGAAGTCTTTGTGATGAGAATGTGTGTGGGAGATTATAAAGACATCTCGCTGGTAATATCTATACATGGAGGTTACATGGGGGGGATCGTCTACACTTCCTTTCAGGTGGCAAGTTAATTACAATCCCCGAGCAACGAGAGATACATTGTTACAGGATGAAAAGAGAAAAGCATCCAAATAAAAAAATCAGACAATGAAATAAACGAATAACTTTAAAGAGATAGAATGTTAATGTGTCAGAATGGCTAAGAATCAGGTTTAAATGGGAAGTTCAGTGGAAATACATATACTTTAAAGAATAAAGAGCAGTATTATTCCATTCTTATGACCTTAACCTGCCAATTCAGCATTTTGTCTGTGTATAAATAAATGAAACTGAAATACTGACTTCCTGTTTGTAGGACCCCTAATAGAGACTGTTGTGGTTTTTCCCTTGACCCAGCGCTTGGGTTGATTCAGTTGCTCAGTAGAGATCTGAGCATGTTTGACCCATCCAACAGCCAATCAGTAGAAATTACTGTTAGGGACATTCCAAGGATGTGGTGCATTCTGGGTAGAAGGACCGTTACAGAACCAGAGATTTCAGCTCAATAATTTCAACAGCAGGGAATAGCAAGGGGTATAATATAGATTTTATTATACTTACATTTTATAAGATTATTATTATTATTATTGTGGATTTATATAGTGCCAATATCTTCTGTAGCGCTTTATTATTACATGTATACATTCAAATCAGGCCCTGCCCCAAAGAGCTTACAATCTAAGCACATTTATTTGACATATACAATGTATCAATCTGTCTTTATGATTGTGGGGGAAACTGGAGTGCCTGGAGGAAACCCACACAAGCACAAACTCCTTGCAGATGTGTCCAAGGGTGGAATTGAACTCAGAACTTCAGTGCTGCAAGGCATCAGTGCTAACCACTGAGCCACCGTACTGCCAATGCTGTCGTGCTCCCAATGATTTCAAACTACCCATACATAACCCATTTAAACTTGAAATTGTATAAATTCATAGGAGTTTTGTGACTCCCATTGATGGTCCATGGAATTTTTTTTTTCAAGATAATGGCTGAGCCCTAAAGGTGTTAAAATGTTTTCTAATGTTAAGGCTGAAACTATAGGGTCACACAACCAATTAGCAAATCAAGTTAAATCAATGAGTAACATTGATTAGCTGAGATGGTTCATAGATTTACAGAGTTCATTTTTACTGTATAGTAATCAGTTTTCTGATATAAGACACAGGTACAAAGAATCCAAATGTGATTGGAATAATACATAGGGAAAATGTTGCTAACATTGATTTATCTTGTATCTCTAGATGGGTTATGGGTGTTTGGTACCATCTATATTTTTTGTGTGATTGACATGTGATAACTAAGCTGGGACTTATCTCCAACTGGTTTCCTCCAGAAGTATTATCAGATGCAGAGGTAAGGGAGGTTGTGGGAAGGAGAAAGTGGTAATGACAGTTTCATTCTCTCTGTAGTGTCTCCATTACGTATTCTGTCCATTCATCAATTTCTGTCTCTGCTTTTTAAGAACTACAAATCTTACATCATCCTGCAGTAAACCTGTTGGTTTCAGAATAAGAACTGTACTATGTCAGTATGAAATAGTGGACCTGCACTGATAAATGTCCCGGGAGTTGGGTAGAGAACTTCTCCCATTCCCCAGGAGCAGAGCTGTTGAAGACTGCACTGAGTGTTTTTCGTTGACTCTGATTTCTCCTATAATTCCATGTGAGGTGCATGCAAAGGGGGAGAACAAGCTGGTCAGGCCAAGAAGCCTTAAAACTAGAAGGGAACAGTGCAGTCTTTCATTGCTGAACACCAACAAGAATGGGAGGTAGGAATATATTGAAATTACATTTCCGAGTGCAATCGTGCTTACCTAGAGAACCATGAATGTTATTGGACATTATACATTTGTTCATTACTTATTCTTGGGACTACCTTACAGATAGCTCATTAGTTAGTAGAAAGGAACATAAATGTAAAAAGAAAAAAGAAACTGTCCAGTCCCTTTACCCAGGGGATCAGGTTTACAGGCAAAATGTTCTGTCACCAGACACATCCCGACGCCATGAAAATAAAGATCCCATTCACCTCAAATCATTTTATCCAATATTATCTTCCCATACCCAAAGGTTCACAAGTAAACACAACTGTTAGGCCGGGGACAGGCAGGTGGAATCTAAAGTGGTGTTCAATGAAGCATCTAAGATTGAGGGATGGGTGGTTAGTGTAACATTAGAATTTGTGTCTGCAAGCTATCCCCAGGGTAACAATGAAATGCAATTTACTGGCAACAAGGGCCACCGTCTGGTGACTATTCACTCCACTTAAAAGGTTTGATTACACTGAATAAAGTAGTGATAACTTCCTACTGTCCCTTTTAAACTTTACACAAGATCCTGACTTCTGTAGACTATAGTAAGACTTATGGAATCAACCTTCGTCTGACTCTCTCTATGTCATTGTAATACTTTGGTAACACTGTAATACCTTGATAACATTGTAATACCTTGATAACATTGTATTACCTTGATAACATTGTATTACCTTGGTAACATTGTAATACCTTGATAACATTGTAATACCTTGATAACATTGTATTACCTTGGTAACATTGTAATACCTTGGTAACATTGTAATACCTTGGTAACATTGTAATACCTTGATAACATTGTAATAAATTGGTAACATTGTAATACCTTGATAACATTGCAATACCTTGGTAACATTGATAACATTGTAATACCTTGATAACATTTTATTACCTTGGTAACATTGTAATACCTTGATAAAATTGTAATACCTTGGTAACATTGATAACATTGCAATATCTTGGTAACATTGCAATATCTTGGTAACATTGATAACATTGTAATACCTTGATAACATTGTAATACCTTGGTAACATTGTAATACCTTGGTAACATTGTAATACCTTGGTAACATTGTAATACCTTGATAACATTGTAATACCTTGGTAACATTGTAATACCTTGATAACATTGTAATACCTTGGTTACATTGTAATACCTTGGTAACATTGTAATACCTTGATAACATTGTAATACCTTGGTAACATTGTAATACCTTGATAACATTTTAATACCTTGGTAACATTGTAATACCTTGATAAAATTGTAATACCTTGGTAACATTGATAACATTGCAATACCTTGATAACATTGCAATATCTTGGTAACATTGATAACATTGTAATACCTTGATAACATTGTAATACCTTGGTAACATTGTAATACCTTGATAACATTGTAATACCTTGATAACATTGTAATACCTTGATAACATTGTAATACCTTGATAAAATTGTAATACCTTGATAAAATGTAATACCTGTGGTAACATTGAGGATAACATTGTACTACCCTCTATAAACATTGTAATACCTTGTGATAACATTGTAATACCTTCGATAACATTGTAATACCTTGATAACATTGTAATACCTTGATAACATTATAATACCTTGATAAATTGATACCTTGGTAACATTGTAATAACTTGATAAAATTGTAATACCTTGGTAACATTGATAACATTGTAATACCTTGATAAAATTGTAATACCTTGGTAACATTGTATACCTTGATAAAATTGTAATACCTTGGTAACATTGATACATTGTAATACCTTGAATAAAATTGTAATACCTTGATAACATTATAATACCTTGATAAATTGTAATACCTTGGTAACATTGATAACATTGTATACCTTGATAAAATTGTAATACCTTGATAACATTATATACCTTGATAAAATTGTAATACCTTGGTAACATTGATAACATTGTAATACCTTGATAACATTGTAATACCTTGATAAAATTGTAATACCTTGGTAACATTGATAACATTGTAATACCTGATAAAATTGTAATACCTTGGTAACATTGTAATACCTTGATACATTGCAATACCTTGGTACATTTTAATACCCTGGTAACATTGTAATACCTTAATATTAATATGTAATACCTTGGTAACATTGTCATACCTTGATAACATTGTAATGCCTCAATAACTCTGGAATACCTCGATGACTTTGTAATACCTCGATAACATTGTAATACCTTGATAACATTGTAATACCTTGTTAACATTGTAATACCTTGGTAATATTGTAATACATTGATAACATTGTAATACCTTGGTAACATTGTAATACCTTGTTAACATTGTAATACCTTGGTAATATTGTAATACATTGATAACATTGTAATACCTTGGTAACATTGTAATACCTTGGCAACATTGTAATACCTTGGTAACATAGTATAACCTTGGTAACATTGTAATACCTTGAAAACATTGTAATGCCTCAATAACTTGTAATACCTCAATAACATTGTAATACCGAAATAACACTGTAATACCTCGAATACTTTGAAATACCGATAACATTGTAATACCGAAATACATTGTAATACCTTGGTAACATTGTAATACATTGATAACATTGTAATACCTTGATAACATTGCAATATCTTGGTAACATTGATAACAATGTAATACCTTGATAACATTGTAATACCTTCGTAACATTGTAATACCTTGGTAACATTGATAACATTGTAATACCTTGATAACATTGCAATATCTTGGTAACATTGATAACATTGTAATACCTTGATAACATTGTAATACCTTGGTAACATTGTAATACCTTGGTAACATTGTAATACCTTGATAACATTGTAATACCTTGATAAAATTGTATACCTTGGTACATTGATACATTGTATACCTTGATAAATTTAATACCTGGTAACATTGTAATACCTTGGTAACATTGTAATACCTGTGTAACATTGTAATACCTTGGTAACATTGTAATACCTTGGTAACATTGTAATACCTTGATAAAACTGTAATACCTTGGTAACATTGTAATACCTTGATTAAATTGTAATACCATGGTAACATTGTATACCTTGGTAACATTGCAATACCTGATAACATGTAATAACTTGTTAACATTGTAATACCTCAATAATGTTGTAATACTCAATAACATTTTAATACTGGTAACACTGTAATACCTTGAAACATTGTAATACCTTGGAAACACTGTAATAACCTGATAATGAAATACCTTGGTAACTTTATTATACCTTGATATATTAAAATGCCTCGATAACTAGATTGTAAGCTCTACGGGGCAGGGGCCTCCTTTCCTCTAGCACTTCTATTTATATAATTTATATATTTATGTACTGAATATCTTATGTATTTATCACCCTTGTATGACTTTATTTTATTACTGTAGCAGCACTGCGTCCCCAAGTAGCGCTTTATAAATAAACTATACACATTGTAATACCTTGGTAAAATTGTAATACCATGAAAATACTGAAATACCTTGGTAAACTCATAATAGCTGATAACATTATAATACCTGATTTATTTTAATATCTTGATAACATGTTATATCTTGATGAAATTCTAATACTCTGATAACATTGTACCAGCATTGATCAACTGCCAAAAATAGCAACAGCACGTGCCTGGGCCTTCAGTTGTAGGACGGGGAGACCTGGGCAGTGATGTGTCAGGAAGAGGTGGTGATTCCTGTAGACACCCAAGCTCCGGATCCTCATAGGACTTGCAATCAGAGGGGTTGTTTTATTGTAATAGGGCTTTCGTGGATAAATTCTGTTCTAACATTGTAATACCTTGATAACATTATAATACCTTGATAAAATTGTAATACCTTGGTAACATTGATAACATTGTAATACCTGGTATTTACATGACACTGGTTATCGGGTATTACAAAGTTATCGAGGTATTCCAGAGTTATTGAGGCATTACAATGTTATCAAGGTATGACAATGTTACCAAGGTATACAATATTAATATTAAGGTATTACAATGTTACCAGGGTATTAAAATGTAACCAGGTATTGCATGTTATCAAGGTATTACAATGTTACCAAGGTATTACAATTTTATCAAGGTATTACAATGTTATCAATGTTACCAAGGTATTACAATTTTATCAAGGTATTACAATGTTATCAAGTATTACAATGTTATCAATGTTACCAAGTATTACAATTTTATCAAGGTATTATAATGTTATCAAGGTATACAATTTTATCAAGTATTACAATGTTATCAATTTTACCAAGGTATTACAATTTTTTCAACGGTATTATAATGTTATCAAGGTATTACAATTTTATCAAGGTATTACAATGTTACAATGTTACCAAGGTATTACAATTTTATCAAGGTATTACAATGTTACCAAGGTATTACAATTTTACAGGTATTACAATGTTATCAATGTTACCAAGGTATTACAATTTATCAAGTTATTACAATGTTACCAAGTTATTACATTTTATCAAGGTATTATAATGTTATCAAGGTATTACAATGTATCAAGGTATTACTGTATCAAGGTATTACAATGTTACCAAGGTATTACAATGTTATCGAGGTATTACAATGTTATCAATGTTACCAAGGTATTACAATTTTATCAAGGTATTATAATGTTATCAAGGTATTACAATGTTATCAAGGTATTACAATGTTACCAAGGTATTACAATGTTATCAATGTTACCAAGGTATTACAATTTTATCAAGGTATTATAATGTTATCAAGGTATTACAATGTTACAAAGGTATTACAATGTAACCAAGGTATTACAATGTTATCAAGGTATTACAATGTTACCAAGGTATTACAATGTTATCAAGGTATTACAATGTTATCAAGGTATTACAATGTTACCAGGTATTACAATGTTATCAAGGTATTACAATGTTATCAATGTTACCAAGATTGCAATGTTATCAAGTATTGCAATGTTTATCATGTTACCAGGTATTACAATTTTATCAAGGTATTACAATGTTACCAAGGTATTAATGTTATCAAGGTATTACAATGTTACCAAGTATTACAATGTTTATCAAGGTATTACAATGTTTACCAGGTATTACAATGTAACCAGGTATTACAATGTTATCAAGGTATTACAATGTTACCAAGGTATTACATTTCTCAGGTATTACAATGTTACCAAGGTATTACAATGTTTACCAAGTATTACATGTTACCAAGGTATTACAATGTATCAAGGTATTACAAGTGTACCAAGGTATTACAATGTTACCAAGGTATTACAATGTTTCCAAGGTAAATTACAATTTTACAAGGTATTACATGTTATCAATGTTACCAAGATATTGCAATGTTACCAAATATTGCAATGTTATCAATTTTACCAAGGTATTACAATTTTATCAGGTATTACAATGTTACCAAGGTAATAAAATGTTATCAAGGTATTACAATGTTATCAATGTTACCAAGGTATTGCATGTTATCAAGGTATTACAATTTTACCAATTTATTACAATGTTATCAAGGTATTACAATGTTACCAGTATACAATGTTACCAAGGTATTACAATGTTACCAAGGTAATACAATGTTATCAAGGTATTACAATGTTATCAAGGTATTACAGTGTTACCAATTATTACAATGACATAGAGAGAGTCAGACGAAGGTTGATTCCATAAGTCTTACTATAGTCTACAGAAGTCAGGATCTTGTGTAAAGTTTAAAAGGGACAGTAGGAAGTTATCACTACTTTATTCAGTGTAATCAAACCTTTTAAGTGGAGTGAATAGTCACCAGTGGTGGCCCTGTTTGCCAGTAAATTGCATTTCATTGTTACCCTGGGGATAGCTTGCAGACCACAATTCTAATGTTACACTAACCACCCATCCCTCAATCTTAGATGCTTCTTGAACACCACTTTAGATTCCACCTGCCTGTCCCCCGGCCTAACAGTTGTGTTTACTTGTGAACCTTTGGGTATGGGAAGATATATTGGTAAAATGATTTGAGGTATGGGATCTTTATTTTCATGGCGTCGGATGTGTCTGGTGACAGAACATTTTGCCTGTAAACCTGATCCCCTGGTAAAGGACTGGACAGTTTCTTTTTTCTTTTTACATTTTATATGTTCCTTTCTACAACTAATGAGCTATCTGTAAGGTAGTCCCAAGAATAAGTAATGAACAAATGTATAATGTCCAATAACATTCATGGTTCTCTAGGTAAGCACGATTGCACTCGGAAATTAATTTCAATATATTCCTACCTCCCATTCTTGTTGGTGTTCAGCAATGAAAGACTGCACTGTTCCCTTCTATTTTTAAGAGTTAGGAGAAGAGAGTTTTGTTATTTCCATTCAATACACTGTTGTTTACACATAGAAATTAAATGGGACATGTATCATATCTGGGGTAGCTTAAAGCTATTGCTTTGTGGTAGCACTACGGGGCTCACCTCGAGAGTAATAACAAAGATAAAGGCTACGGAATTCAAACAAGGAAAGCTCCAACCGTTAGCTCATGCAGTTAAAAAAAAACACGCCTTACGGATGTGTGGGGGGACCTAAATTGGTCCTTAATCAAATGCATGAGCAGTGGTTGAATGTCCTTGTTTGATTTCCGGTACGTGCCTTTATCTGTGTGAATGATTTCAAATGGCGTGCACCTGGCCAAACAGGAAAATCCGGGAAGGCTGATACATTGTTATTGGTGGAAGAGTTATTAGCGGCCCTATTTCTAAAGGGTGTTATCATTTTTTAATGTTACTACGCCTTTCTTTAATGATCAGTAATATGATTGATTTACAATCATTATCGGTGATTAACAATAACGATCATAATTACCGATACACATTGACGTAGGTTATGATTGCCATGAAGACCATTGCGGTAGTTTTACTACGGCATGGGTATTCTACGATGGATGTTAGTTATTTATTGAATGTTCGGTGTAAATGTATGACTCATCGATAATGCGCGGGTATGCTAAATCGTGATGCCGCACGTTTACAAATAGAAGTCTTCCAAGTTGGGAGATACTAAATAAATACGATAACAATTAAATTGCAAATGTCTAGAGGGTTTGAATAGTTTTATCCACTGTAAACCGTTACAAATTGTATCTGCTCGGATTGGATCCAATGTGCAGTGGCTTTATTATTGGTTATATCCTTCAATGGGGCTAATACACATTTTTTGCCAGGGGGGAATAGTGATGAATTACCGGGTTTCTAAAACTAACTTGATTGGGATTCCGACGTATTCTTTAAAGTTTTAGAAACTCTGAACTATTCAGTGCAAAATGTAAAATTCTAAAATTTCATTCAACCTTGAAACCCTCTATCCGAAAGTTTATATGAAAAATTTCCGAACATTCTGATTTAATTGGGCAAAACGCTGAAAAACAGAAAGAAAAATCTACAGATTTTTTGATCGGTATAGGGACATCCGTTATTCATTTGGTTACAAAATATAAAGGATGTTATAGCTATGGGAGATTTGGTAGACCACATAGACACAACATCTGCATTGGGCTCAGCTATAGAGTTTCAAGGGGTAGAACATTTGGTTTTGAATAGTTAGGACAGCAAAATGAGAAGGAATCTTTGAAGGGTGGAATGTGGCATTGACAGGCACATATAAACCACGGTGAATTGTTGGGGGAACATTATTGATTGTTAGGGACACCGCTGAAGAGATAAGAGGAGAGTGCACATTAAAGGCTTTCAAACAATATCTGGGCAATGAGGACTTTGTCGGTCCAAGTGGTTAAACGATGAGGTTGACATTCACGAAAAACGCTGCTGAAATCCTTGTCTTCTTTATTCTCCCGTTGTTGGAGGACCAATTAGAGATTAATTAGCAGTCAGTTGGCTGATGGAAGGCAAGGTTTGGGATTCGGAATAGGCACTCCTCTTATATGTAACATCTCTGGCTGCGTGGGTTCAGAATGTTGTATGAATTATTTCCAACCCCAACTGTGTTTGATTTTTCCCCACCGTACATTGATGTGATCCAGTTCTGCTGTATGTTTGGAGTTCGGAATTCCTTCTGGCGATGTATCTCATTATTCTCAGGAAGTATTGACCTTATTAAAATTTTAATACTAATAACTTTGTTCTTGTTCATATTGTTCTTTTTGTTTATACGTATTGCCCAATTTCACCAGACAAGTTATTTTTTTGTTTGAGCAGATTGAGAGTTCTGGTTGTGAGAGATGTGTGTGGGAGATGATAAAGACATCTCGCTGGAATATTCTATACATGGAGGTGACATGGGGGGAGCGTCTACACTTCCTTCAGGTGGCAAGTTAATTACAGATCCCCGAGCAAACGAGAGATACATTGATTACAGGATGAAAAAGAAAAGCATCCAAAAAAAAAATCAGACAATGAAAATAAACAAATAACTTAAAGACGATAGAATGTTATGTGTCAGAATGCTAAGAATCAGGTTTAAATGGGAAGTTAACCAAAGTGGAAATACATATACTTTAAAGATAAAGAGCAGTATATCTCATTCTTATGACCTTAACCTGCCCATTCAGCATTTTGTCTGTGATAAATAATGACACTGAATAACTGACTTGCCTGTTTGTAGGACCCCAATAGTAAGACTGGTGTGGTTTTTCCCGGAACCCAGACGCTGGGTTGGATCAGTTGCTCATTAGAGATCTGGAGCATGTTTGACCCACCAACGCCAATCAGTCAGAATTAACGTTAGGGACATTCCAGGAGTGTGGTGCATTCTGGGGTAGAAGGACCGTTACAGAGACCAGAGATTCACCTCATAATTTCAACCGGCAGGGAATAGCAAGGGGTATATATAGATTTATTATACTTACTTTACTGATTATTATTATTCTTATTGTGGATTTATATAGTTCCATATCTTCTGTAGCGCTTTATTATTACATGGTCTACATTCAAATCAGGCCCGCCCCCAAAGAGCTTACAATCGAAGCACACTGTAATTTGACATATACCTGGATCAATCTGTCTTTATAATTGTGGGAGGAAACTGGAAGTGCCCGTAGAAACCCACGCAAGCACAAAACTCCTTGCAGATGTGTCCAAGGTGGATCGAACTCAGAACTTCAGTGCTGACGCAGCATCAGTGCAACCACTGGCCACCTACGCGCAATCTGTCGTGCTCCCAAGATTTTCAACCTAGCCATACATAACCCATTAAACTTGAAATTGTTATAAATTCATAGGATTTTGTGACTCCATTGAGGTCCATGAATGTTTTTTTCCAGATAATGGCTGAGGCCCTAAAGGTGGTAAAATGTTTTCTAATGTTAAGGCTGGAAACTACGGGTCACACAACCAATTAGCAAATCAAGTTAATCAATGAGTAACATTGATTAGCTGAGATGCCGTTTCATGATTACAGAGTTCATTTTTACTGAGTATAGTAATCAGTTTTCTGATATAAAGACACAGGTACAAAGAATCCAAATTGGATGGAATAATACATAGGAAAATGTTGTAACATTGATTTCTTTGTATCTCTAAATGGGTTAGAGTGTTGGTCCCTCTGATATTTTTGGTTGTTGATTGACATGTGATAAACTAAGCTGGGGACTTATCTCCAACTGGTTTCCTCCAGAAGTATATCAGCAGCAGAGGTAGGGAGGTTGTGGGAAGGAGAAAGTGGTAATGACATTTATTCATCTCTTGAGTGTCTCCAGTACGTATTCTGTCCATTCATTCAATTTCTGTCATCTGCTTTTAAGAACTAAAACTACATCAATCCTGCAGTAAACTGTTGTTTTCAAATAAGAACTGGTACTATGTCAGTATGAAATAGTGGGACCTGCTGATAAATGTCCCGGAGTTGGGTAGAGAACTTCTCCCATTACCCCCAGGAGCAGAGCTGTTGAAGACTGCACTGAGTGTTTTTCGTTGACTCGGATTCTCCATAATTCCATGGAGGTGCATCCGAAAGGGGAGAAACAAGCTGGGTCAGGCAAGAAGCCTTAAAATAGAAGGGAACAGTGCATCTTTCATTGCTTGACACCAACAAGAATGGGAGGTAGGACATATATTGAAATTACAGTTTCGCGAGTGAAATCGTGCTTACCTAGAGAACAGAATGTAGTGGACTATACATTTGGTTCATTACTTATCTTGGATACCTTACAGATGCTCATTATTGTAGATAAAGAACATAAATTAAAGAAAAAAGAAACTGGTCCAGTCCCTTACCCAGGGGATCCAGGTATTTACAGGCAAAATGTTCTGTTCACCGACACATCCCGACGCCATGAAATAAAGCGATCCCATTCACCTCAATCATTTATCCATATTATCTCCTACCCAAAGGTTCACAGTAACACAAACTGTTGGCCGGGGACAGGCAGGGGAATCTAAAGTGGTGTGTCAAAAGCATGACGATGAGGGATGGGTGTGTTAGTGGTCAACTTAGAAGTTGTGTCTGCAAGCTAATCCCCAGGGTAACACATGAGAAATGCAATTACTGGCAAACAAGGCCACCGTCTGGATGGACTATTCACTCCACTTAAAGGTTTTATTCCACTGAATAAAGTAGTGATAACTCCTACTGTCCCTTTTAAACTTTACACAGATCCGACTCTGTGACTATAGTAACGACTTTGAATCAACCTTCGTCTGACTATCTCTATGTCATGTAAGACTTTGGTAAAACACCTGTAATACCTTGATACATTGTAAGACTCTTGAAAACATGTGTAGATACCTGATAAACATTGTATTACCTTGGTAACCTTGTAATACCTGAACATTGTAATACCTTGATAACATTGTATTACTTGGTAACATTGTAATACTGATTAAATTGTAATACCTTGGTAAACATGGATATACCTGATAAACCATTGTAAAATTGGTACCATTGATTACCTGATAAACATTGCAATACTTGGTAAACATTGATAAATTGATAATACCTTGATACAGTTTATTACTTGAACCTTGTATAGCCTTGATAAAATTGTAATACCATTGGTAACAGTGATAACACTGCAATATCTTCGGTACACATGCTATCTAGTCTTGCATAACATGGTATACCTTTGATAACATGGTAATACCTTGGTAACATTTGTAAACCTGTACATTGTAATACCTTGAGATACATGGTAATAAATTGGTAAACTTCGTAAACCTTTGATAACAATTTGCATACCTTGGTAACACTTGATAAACAAAATTGTTAATACCGTATAACATTTTATTACCTTGGTACATTTGTAATACATTGATGCAAATAATACTTGGTACAATAACCAAGGCAAATCTGTAACATGCAATATCTGGTAAACATTTGCAACATATCTTGTAAACATTGATAATACTTAAATGTAATACCTATGTAACATTGTAATTACCTTGCTTGGTAAACGATATACCTTGTAATACCTTGGTAACATTGTATACCTTGGTAACATTGTAATACCTTGATAACATTGTGACATAACATTGTAACTTGGTAACATGTAAATTGTAATACCTTGTAACATTGAATACCTTGGATAATCATTGAATACCTGGTAACATTGTAATACCTTGATACTGAACGTTAGTGTAATACCTTTAACTTAATCATGTCTTGAAACTTGGTAAGTAATCCTTGATAACATTAACTACCTTGTTGAACATTGTAGAATACCTCTGATAAAATTGTAAACCTTGGGTAACATTGATGAACATTGCAATACCTTGAAACATTGCGATAGCTTGTTAACATTGATAACATTGTAATACCTGATACAAATTGTAATCTGGTAACAGTGTAATACCTTGATAACATTGTATAACTGATAACATGTAATACCTTGGTAACATTGTAATACCTTGATAACATTGTAATACCTTGGTTACATTGTAATACCTTTGAAACATTGTAATACCTTGATAACATTATAATCCTTGATAAAATTGTAATACCTTGGTACATGATAACATTGTAATACCTTGGAACATTGTAAACCTTGATAACATTGTAATCCTTGATAACATTATAAACCTGATAAAATGTATACCTTGGTACATTGATAACATGAATACATACGATACATTGTAAACCTTGTAAAATGTAATACCTTGATAACATTGTAATACCTTGACATGTAAATACCTTGAACATTTAATACCTTGAAATAATTGTAATAACCTTGGTAAACATTGTTAATACCTGATAAAATTGTAATACCTTGGTAACATTGAAACATTGTATACTGATAAAATGTAATACCTTAGTACATTGTATACCTTAAAATTGTAATACCATTGGTAACTGATAACATGTAATACCTGATAAAATTGTATACGTGATAACATTGATAATACCTTGATAAAATTGTAATACCTTGGTAAACATTGATAACATTGTAATTACCTTGATAACATTGTAATACCTTGATAACATTATAATACCTTGATAAAATTGTAATACCTTGGTAACATTGATAACATTGTAATACTTGATAACATGTATACCTTGATAAATGTAATACCTTGGTAATTGATAACATGTAATACCTTGATAAAATTGTATACCTTGGTAACATTGTAATACATAAACATTGCAATACCTTGGTTACATTTTAATACCCTGGTAACACATTGTAATACCTTATATTAATATTGTATACCTTGGAACATTGTCAACCTTGAAACATTGTAATGCCTCAATAACTCTGGAATACCTCGAACTTGTAATACCTCGATAACATTGTAATACCTTGATAACATTGATACCTTGTTGAACATTGTAATACCTTGGTAATATTGTAATACATTGATAACATTGTTAACCTTGGTAAACATTGTAATACCTTGTTTTACATTGTAATACCTTGGTAAATGTAATACATTGATACATTGTAATACTGGTAACATTGAATACCTTGGCAACATTGTAAACCTTGGTAACATAGTATACCTTGGTCAATTGTAATACCTTGAAAACATTGTAATGCCTCATAACTTTGTAATACCTCAATAACATTTGAAACGAAATAACACGTATACCCGATAACTTTGAAATACCTCGAAACATTGTAATACGAATAACATTGTAATACCTTGGTAACATTGTAATAATTGATAACATTGTAATACCTGAAACATTGCAATATCTTGGTAACATTGATAACAAGTATACCTTGATAATTGTAATACCTTCTGTGTAAACATTGTAATACCTTGGTAAAACACTTGATAACATGTAATACCTTGGAAACATTGCAATCTTGGTAACAGTTGATAACATTGTAATCATTGATAACATTGTAATACCTTGGTAACCTTGTAATACCTTGGTAAAACATTGTAATACCTTGATAACATTGTAATACCTTGATAACCTTATAATACCTTGATAAAATTGGTATACCTTGGTAACATTGATAAAAATTTGTAATACCTACGAAACATTGTAATACCTTGGTAAACATGTAATACCTTGATAACATTGTAATACCGTTGAAACATGTGTAATACCTTATAACATAATACCTTGATAAAATGTAATACCTTGTAACATTGTAATACTTGATTTAAAATAGTGATCTAATTGTCATACCTTGATACATTAATTACCTTGATAAAAATTGATACTACCTTGGAAGTAACATGTAATCACCTTTACTTGTAATACTGATAAAATTGTAATACCTTGGTAACATTGATGAAACATTGTTAATACCTTGAGCAAAATTGTACATACATTGTAAAGCATCTGCTAATCACCTTGCTAAAATTGTCGATACCTTGGTAACATTTATTAAACATTGTAATACTGAATTAAATGTAATACCTTGGTAACTTGTATACCTTGATAAAATTGTAATGCCTCTAACTGGAATACTCATAATGTAATACGCTGATAACATTGAATACCTGATAAATTGAATACCTTGGTAACATTGATAACATTGTAATACCTTGATAAAATTGTAATACCTTGGTAACATTGTAATACCTTGATAACATTGCAATACCTTGGTTACATTTTAATACCCTGGTAACATTGTAATACCTTAATATTAATATTGTAATACCTTGGTAACATTGTCATACCTTGATAACATTGTAATGCCTCAATAACTCTGGAATACCTCGATAACTTTGTAATACCTCGATAACATTGTAATACCTTGATAACATTGTAATACCTTGTTAACATTGTAATACCTTGGTAATATTGTAATACATTGATAACATGTAATACCTTGGTACATTGTAATACCTTGTTACAATTGTAATACCTTGGTAATATTGTAATACATTGATAACATTGTAATACCTTGGTAACATTGTAATACCTTGGCAACATTGTAATACCTGGTAACATAGTATAATCACTTGGTAACATTGTAATACCTTGAAAACATTGTAATGCCTCAATAACTTGTAATACCTCAATAACTTGTAATACCGAAATAACACTGTAAACCTACCGCAATACTTGAAATACCTCGTAAAACATTGTAAACATTGTAATACCTTGATAAAATTGTAATACCTTGATAACATTATAATACCTTGATAAAATTGTAATACCTTGGTAACATTGATAACATTGTAATACCTTGATAACATTGTAATACCTTGATAAAATTGTAATACCTTGGTAACATTGATAACATTGTAATACCTTGATAAAATTGTAATACCTTGGTAACATTGTAATACCTTGGTAACATTGTAATACCTTGATTAAATTGTAATACCTTGGTAACATTGTAATACCTTGGTAACATTGCAATACCTTGATAACATTGTAATAACTTGTTAACATTGTAATACCTCAATAATGTTGTAATATCTCAATAACATTTTAATACCTTGGTAACACTGTAATACCTTGGAAACATTGTAATACCTTGGAAACACTGTAATAACCTGATAATATTGAAATACCTTGGTAACTTTATTATACCTTGATGATATTAAAATGCCTCGATAACTAGATTGTAAGCTCTACGGGGCAGGGGCCTCCTTTCCTCTAGCACTTCTATTTATATAATTTATATATTTATGTACTGAACTATCTATGTATTTATCACCCTTGTATGACTTTATTTTTTTACTGTACAGCACTGTGTCCCCAAGTAGCGCTTTATAAATAAACTATACGACATTGTAATACCTTGGTAAAATTGTAATACCATGAAAATACTGAAATACCTTGGTAACATCATAATAGCTTGATAACATTATAATACCTGATTAATATTTTAATATCTTGATAACATTGTTATATCTTGATGAAATTCTAATACTCTGATAACATTGTACAGCATTGATCAACTGCCAAAAAATAGCAACAGCACGTGCCTGGGCCTTCAGTTGTAGGACGGGGAGACCTGGGCAGTGATGGTGTCAGGAAGAGGTGGTGATTCCTGTAGACACCCAAGCTCCGGATCCTCATAGGACTTGCAATCAGAGGGGTTGTTTTATTTGTAATAGGGCTTTCGTGGAAATAAATTCTGTTCCCCTTTAAACGTGGTTTTTAATGCACAAATACACATTCACAAGCAAACCAATACATACAGAAAAACCTTTCCGGTGTACGTAATCAGTACCCTTCATCTGCGTTACCAAGATTAGATATAGTTCTAAACGTCAGGATCGTGAACATGGGCAATAAGGCTTTACATATAGCAATATCTAGGCACAATGTGTATAGTAAATGAAGAAATATCAAGGCCTATGTGAAAACAAACAGAAAACAAGACTCCACTATTCTAAGACCAGCCTATAAATAGGGAGAGGTTTTTCTATTGTATTGTAAATTCCAGTTAACATCTGGAATGTTGACAGGTCTACAGATCGTCTCACACTTTGCCTATCAATGTTGGTGTCCAAACCAGGTTTGGGAGGTTGAGATATCGTCAGTTTCACATCAAAATTCTGACTGGCGGAAAAAAACAAAAAAGTTTTTGGTCAAAACTCCAGCTCATCCCTAGGCAAGTTGGTTTAGATCCTGCACAAGCACTGAGATAAGGAACATGACAGATAAAAAGGCTTCCCGGGGGCAGAGATTTCAAGCAGTGTGAAAAACATCAGAAAAGTTACAGACCAATAACTACAAATATGCACACCAAGTGAGAACAGAAATACAGTTTAGTTCTTCCTTATGCCTGAACCAAGTAACTATTATCATTTGTTATACCTAAAAGAGTCAGGGGTGCCCCTACCATGAAGCAAACTGAAACATTTGCTCTGGGCGCACCCCTACAGAACACTTAAAAGGCGGCAGTTAAAAAAAAAATCTTCTTTCCTGCAATACTGTATTTTAGCACCATTCTACCAATTAGTGTTGTCAGCCCTTCAGTCCACCAATCAGTGTTAAGTCAGCCCTTCAGTCCACCAATCAGTGTTAAGTCAGCCCTCCAGTCCACCACTCAGTGTTAGTCAGCCCACCACACCCACTTCCACAAGCCACTCCCATGTTACCTGAAGAAGCCATGCCTGCTTCACGTGCCACCACCGGTCTACTGATTGGCGGCATTTAAAAGTTCTTTCAAGTGTCAAAAACCCTAGGAACACCCCTGAAAAGAGCACAGTCCTAGAGCATCATCAGCTGCTTAATAAGCCCCAACCCCCAAACTTTTAAATCATTTTTAATCCTAGCCACAAGCTTTTTTTTTTCTCTTTACCTAGTGTACCCATAGGGAGAGGAAAAGACAGGTAATGGCAGTTGCAGGTCTGTAACCACCGGTAACTTTAGAAAATATTGATTTTTTGTGTGGTGGGGCTTCTTACACAGCACCTCATGTGACTGTCACAGACTCAGACAGTCAGGACAGACAAATAAATGCAACTTTACAAGCCTTTAACTTAAGATCCAGAGATGCTAGATAGAGATGGACTCGAACTCGAACTCGAGTTTGAGCCAAACTATTCAAATTCGAACAAATTCAGACTTCTTGAACTATCCCGGACCCGGATTTTAGATATTTTCGGACTTTTGATAAATATCGAATGTTCGACCGTTCAAATGTGCGAGTAAAATGCCTATTATACCTATACGCGAGCATCGAATCTGTAGTAAAGTGTCCATTAAAGCCTATACACAAGCATCGAATCCGCGAGTAAAATGTCCATGGTATCTAGGCGCGAACATCAAATCTAACAGTAAAGTGTCCATTAAAGCCTATATGCGAGCGTCGAATCCGCGAGTAAAATGTCCATGGTATCTAGGCGCGAACATCGAATCTGCGAGTAAAGTGTCCATTAAAACCTATACGTGAGCATCGAATCCGCGAGTAAAATGTCCATGGTATCTAGGCGCGAACATCGAATCCGCGAGTAAAGTATCCATTAAAACCTATACGCGAACATCGAATCTATGAGTAAAGTGTCCATTAAAGCCTATACGCGAGCATCGAATCCGCGAGTAAAATGTCCATGGTATCTAGGTGCGAACATCGAATCTACGAGTAAAGTGTCCATTAAAGCCTATACGCGAGCGTCGAATCCGCGAGTAAAATGTACATGGTACCTAGGCGCCAAAGAACCTGAAAATAGCGCGAGTGAGAGTAAAATTGATTTTTCGAATGTCCTGGATATTAGAACATGTTCCCCAGACCATTTCCCAGGTCCCACAGCCATTTACATTAAGTTACCATTGATATTTTAATTGTATTTCATTAAAACTTTTCGAACTATTTGACTCCCATTGACTTTAATGGGTCCGCTTTCGAACTTTAGAACTTTCCATATAGTTCGGCCATCTCTAATGCTAGAGACATTCTAGGCTTGTTTGTATGTAAGTATGGGACACTTGTATGGAGACACAGTTACTTTTTAACTAATTTTATGAAAGATTAACTTCTCCTTATTTAATTCTAATGTCTTTTTAATCTTCCAAACCCACACCTTCCATTCTTGTTTATAGGAAATCTCAATAACACGTCCCCATATTTAGTTTTGTTTCACTCATTTATTTGATAGTGATAAGTTGCAGTTTCAAACTGAATCTGGCTTTACCAGGCGGAAGTGAAGGTTTTTAAATTTTTCAGATACGGCTGAACTTTCATTTTTGAAAATGATAAAAAAATCCTCATCAATTGAATTTGATTTGAATTTTTTGGTTCCGTTGAATTTCGACAAATTCTGCTTAACTGCCGGCAGAACAAAACTCAACAGTTTGTTTCATCTCTGACCGTTGACCATTAGACTGAGGATGTCTCTACTTGCTTCTCCAAGTCCCATCTCTCAATATTTCATTTCTAGTTCTAACAATTCTTCTTCCCTTATCTAACAAACAAGGAAAAGTTACAATAATTGAAGACACCATTATATTTGCTGTAGTGCTTTGAGCCTCCATTTTCCCTTTTTATGGTTCCCTGAAGCTTGACTCATTGCTGGAGTTTGAAAAGTTGACTTTGATCCTTTATCAACAAGGAGACATTTCTTTATACAGTATAAGGCAACAAAAGCATTTGCTGCTAATGCATGCTCTCATCCTATCACGCCTGGACTAATTTAACCTACTACTTATTGGTCTTCCTGCTTCCCACCTCTCTCCCCTTCAGACTATACTTAACTCTGCCACACGTATTGTTCACTCTCTAATAAAAAGGATCCCAAATCTCCTCTGTACCGGACAATGACCTGGCTCCCCGTTAAACAGCGCATTGTATATAAAATCCTTCTCCTAACATTTATATCCCTTCGCTCTGCTGCACCTCCTTATATTTCCTCTCTAGTGTCCCCATATGTTCCTGCCCGTACCCTCCACTCATATATATCTATATATGATAAATCTACCCTTACATCCTACCTATCCGGTAACCAGCACAGTACATGGTATCTATATATCTATATATGATAAATCTACCCTTACATCCTACCTATCCGGTAACCAGCAAAGTTAGGTAACTAATATCTCTATAATGTAAATCTACCCTACATCCTACCTATCCGTAACCAGCACTGTATATGGTATCTATATATCTATATATGATAAATCTACCCTTACATCCTACCTATCCGGTAACCAGCACAGTATATGTTATCTATATATCTATATTGATAAATCTACCCTTACATCCACCTATCCGGTAACCACACAGTATATGGTATCTATATGTCTATATGATAAATCTACTTACATCCTACCTATCCAGTAACCAGCACAGTATATGGTATCTATATCTATGTGATAAATCTACCTTACATCCTACCTACAGGTAACCAGCATAGTATATGGTATCTATATACTATATATTGATAATCTACCTTACATCCTACCTATCGGTAACCAGCACAGTAATATGGTATCTATATATCTGTTGTATTCAATTAGATCAACTGGACTTGAAATGTAGTTCTGAGACGTTTCGCAGTCTCCGTGGCTTTCTCAATTCAGAATTGAGAAAGCCAGTCGGATGACTAGCGAAACGTCGCAGGAGTCGACTGCCTTTCTGAATTGAGAAAGCCAGTCGGATGACTAGCGAAACGTCTTCAAGAACTACATTTCAAGTCCAGTTGATCTAATTGAATACAACAGAATACCTACCTGATGATGGACCTCACAAGCATATCTATATATCTATATATGATAAATCTACCCTTACATCCACCTATCTGGTAACCAGCACAGTATATGGTATCTATATATCTATATATGATAAACTACTTTACATCCTACCTATCTGGTAACCAGAACAGTATGATATCTATATATCTATATGATAAATCTACCCTTACATCCTACCTATCTGGTAACCAGCACAGTATATGATATCTATATATCTAATATATTAATCTACCCTTACATCCTACCTATTCCGGTAACCAGCACAGTATATGGTATCTATAATCTATATATGATAAATCTACCCTTACATCCTACCTATCTGGTAACCAGCACAGTATATGTTATCTATATATCTATATATGATAAATCTACCCTTACATCCTACCTATCTGGTAACCCCACAGTAATGATATCAATATATCTATATATGATAAATCAACCTACATCCTACCTATCCGGTAATCAGCACAGTATTGAATCTAATATATCTTATATGATAATCTAACCCTTACATCCTCCAATCCGTACCGAATAGCCAGCACAGTATATGGTATCTATATATCTATATATGATAAATCTACCCTTACATCCTACCTATCGGCTAACCAGCACAGTATATGATATCTATAATCTATTATGATATCATCACCTTACATCCTACCTATCCGTAACCAGCACAGTATATGATATCTATATATCTATATATGATAAATCTCCCCTTACATCCTACCTATCCGGTAACCAGCACAGTATATGGTATCTATATATCTATATATGATAAATCTACCCTTACATCCTACCTATCCGGTAACCAGCACAGTATATGGTATCTATATATCTATATATGATAAATCTACCCTTACATCCTACCTATCTGGTAACCAGCACAGTATATGTTATCTATATATCTATATATGATAAATCTACCTTACTCCTACCTATCCGGTAACCAGCACGTATATGGTATCTATATACTATATATGATAAATCTACCCTTCACCAATCCTACCTATCTGGTATCCAGCACAGTATATGGTATCTATATATCTTGTGTATGGGATAGTTTGTTTTTAAAGCGCCACGTAACAAAATCCAATAAAGTCATACAAGGGGATAAATACATAGTTCAGTACATACATATAGAAATTATAAATTATATAAATAAATATAAGTAATATAACTTTTTCACAAGAGGAAAGGAGGTCCCTGCCCCGTGAGAGCGTACAATCTAGTTAGGTAGGTATCATACAGATACAAGGAATGGGTGTATAAGTGCTGGAGTGTGGAGTCCAGAGAGGGACCTGAGAGTTGAGGTGAGTGAGTGGGAGACGTAAGGGTAGAGTGAGTGATGGGTGAGATGAGAGTGATGAGACGCTTATTCCATTTTATGTGGAAGTCGAGTGAGACAGTGTATATGAGTGATGTGTAGGAGTGTGGTTGGGTGCTTAGTGGTTGCGACCCAGTGATGAGGGAGTGGAGGTGAGACCAGTGAGACGTATATGCAGTTGCAAATTACTATATAAACCAATCATAGACAGGATTAGATAGTCGTGCGGGTGGTTACCAGATAGGGTAGGCTTTTTTTTTAGGATTCTTTTTGTTTGTATGCTTGTAAGGAAATCCGATTATTGTTGTAAGGAGTTTAGATTATCCCAATATATAGATAAGAAGAGATCATATACTGTGCTGGTTACCAGATAGGTAGGATTGTATTGTTTTTTTTTAGTTGGTACAGATAGTTGTAAGTGATGTAAGGGTAGATTTATATATATAGATATATAGATACCATATAATGTGCTGGTTACGAGGATAGGTAGGGTATGTAAGGGTAGATTTATCATATATAGATATATAGATACCATATACTGTGCTGGTTACCGGATAGGTAGAGGATGATGTAAGGGTAGAGTTAGATTTATCATAATAGATATATAGATAACCATATACTGTGCTGGTTACCGGATGGTAGGATGTAAGGTAGATTTATCATATAGATATATAGATACCATATTACTGTTGCTGGTTACCAGATAGGTAGGATATGGAAGGGGGTGGGGAAGCGAGATGAGAGGAGAAGAGAGAGAGAGCAAGAGAAAATGAGGAAGGGGGGGGGCCAGGTTGGGGGTTGCGGTGGGCCACATTAAGGGAGCGGCGAAACCGGGGCTGTGGGGGGGCCGTGTGGTGGGGACCGTCCTCCTTTCACCTTGTGCTTGACAAGATTTAGAGGGGGTTAGTGCTACGGGAGGGCTTAATTCATCATTTTGGAGATTGACGGTCTTTTAACCAAGAAAACAAAACATAGCGTGTTTTCTTGGTGAAGTGGTGTAGGCTGATATATCCTGTTTCTTTCTTTTTGTTTATATACGTCGTTCTCTCTGTCGCCTTCTTTCTATTTTCGTGTTCTTCTTTTACTTATCTGTCTGTGTCCTGTCTTTTTGTCTTGTGGTTCTTTATCCATCGCTCTTTCCTTTTCAATCCTTGGCTTCACTGTCTCCTGTCCCCCTGCCTTCCGCTTTTGGGTCTTTTATTATTTCCTTTGGTTTTTTTCACCGTTTCTGGCCTCTTTTTTCTTATTGGTGTATTCCGTGCCGCCCCCTCCTTGTTGTTTGTCAGCTTTCTTTGTTGTTGTCGCTTTTTTATGGTTCCCTGGCCTCCTTCCTTTCTGTTTCTCTGCGTCCTTTCTAGCTTCCCTTTGGGGTGTTTCGCCCTCATTTGACACGTCCCTTTTGTTTTGTTATTTCCATTCAATACACTGTTGTTTACACATAGAAATTAAATGGGACATGTATCATATCTGGGGTAGCTTAAAGCTATTGCTTTGTGGTAGCACTACGGGGCTCACCTCGAGAGTAATAACAAAGATAAAGGCTACGGAATTCAAACAAGGAAAGCTCCAACCGTTAGCTCATGCAGTTAAAAAAAAACACGCCTTACGGATGTGTGGGGGGACCTAAATTGGTCCTTAATCAAATGCATGAGCAGTGGTTGAATGTCCTTGTTTGATTTCCGGTACGTGCCTTTATCTGTGTGAATGATTTCAAATGGCGTGCACCTGGCCAAACAGGAAAATCCGGGAAGGCTGATACATTGTTATTGGTGGAAGAGTTATTAGCGGCCCTATTTCTAAAGGGTGTTATCATTTTTTAATGTTACTACGCCTTTCTTTAATGATCAGTAATATGATTGATTTACAATCATTATCGGTGATTAACAATAACGATCATAATTACCGATACACATTGACGTAGGTTATGATTGCCATGAAGACCATTGCGGTAGTTTTACTACGGCATGGGTATTCTACGATGGATGTTAGTTATTTATTGAATGTTCGGTGTAAATGTATGACTCATCGATAATGCGCGGGTATGCTAAATCGTGATGCCGCACGTTTACAAATAGAAGTCTTCCAAGTTGGGAGATACTAAATAAATACGATAACAATTAAATTGCAAATGTCTAGAGGGTTTGAATAGTTTTATCCACTGTAAACCGTTACAAATTGTATCTGCTCGGATTGGATCCAATGTGCAGTGGCTTTATTATTGGTTATATCCTTCAATGGGGCTAATACACATTTTTTGCCAGGGGGGAATAGTGATGAATTACCGGGTTTCTAAAACTAACTTGATTGGGATTCCGACGTATTCTTTAAAGTTTTAGAAACTCTGAACTATTCAGTGCAAAATGTAAAATTCTAAAATTTCATTCAACCTTGAAACCCTCTATCCGAAAGTTTATATGAAAAATTTCCGAACATTCTGATTTAATTGGGCAAAACGCTGAAAAACAGAAAGAAAAATCTACAGATTTTTTGATCGGTATAGGGACATCCGTTATTCATTTGGTTACAAATATGAAAGGAGGTTATAGCTATGGTGAGAGTTTGGTGAACATCCAACACTGCATGTGGGCTCAGCTATAGAGTTTCAAGGGGTAGAACATTTGGTTTTGAATAGTAGGACAGCCAAAATGAGAAGCGAATCTTATGAAAGTGGTGAGAACTTGGCATTGACAGGCAGCATATAAACCACGGTGATATTGTTGGGGGAACATTATTGATTGTTTAGGGACACCGCTGAAGAGATAAGAGGAGAGCTGCACATTAAAGGCTTTCAAACAATTCTGCGCAATGAGGACTTTGTCGTTGTCCAGAGTGGTAAAGCGGAGGTTGACATTTCACCGAAAAAGCTGCTGAATCCTTGTCTTCTTTCTTCTCCCGTTTTGGAGACCAATTAGAGATTTCATAGCAGTCAGTTGGCTGATGGAGGCATAGGTTTGGGATTCGTGAATAGGCACTCACTCTTATGAGTAACCATCTCTGGTTGCTGGTCTCAGAAATGTTGTTGATATTTCAATACTCCCAAACTGTGTTTGATTTATCCCCACACGTAACATGATGGACCATGGTTCTTCTGATTTTTGGAGGTTCGGAATGTCCTTCTGCGGCGATTGTATCTCAATTAATTCTAGGAATTATGACCTATATTAAAATTTTTAATACTAGAATACTTTGTTCTTGTTCATATGTTCGTGTGTTTATACGTATTGCCCATTTCACCAGGACAAGATATTTTTGGTTGAAGCAAATTGAGTATTGGTGTGAAAATGTGTGTGGGAGATATAAAGACATCTCGCTGGTAATATTCTTATACATGGAGGTTGACAGGGGGAGGAGCGTCTACACTTCCTTTCAGGTGGCAAGGTAATTAAAATCCCCGAGCCAGGACGAGAGAGTACATTGTTACAGGTATGAAAAGAGGAAAAGCATCAAATAAAAAAATCAGACAATGAAATAACGAAATAACTTAAGAGATAATGTTAATGTGTCAGAATGGCTAGAATCAGGTTTAAAGGGAAGTTCAGGACTACAAATACATATACTTTAAAGAATAAAGTAGCAGTATTTCCATTCTTATGACCTACCTGCCAATTCGCATTTTGTCTTGTGATAACATAAAATGAAACTGAACATACTGACTTCCTGTTTGTAGGACCCTAATAGGAGTCTGTTGTGGTTTTTCCCTGGACCAGACGCTGGGTTGATCAGTGACCGTCAGTAGAGGATCTGGAGCATGTTTGACCATCAACAGCTCAATCAGTAGAAATTAACTGTTAGGGAATTCCAAGGATTGTGTTGTTGCATCTGGGTAGAAGGACCGTTACCAAGAACCAGAGATTCAGCTCAATAATTTCAACAGCAGGGAAATAGCAAGGGTATAATAGTAGATTTTATTATTATCTATACATTATAAGATTATTATTATGTACTATTGTGGATTTATATAGTGCAGATATATCTTCTGTAGCGCTTATTAGTTACATGATACAATTCAAATCGGCCTCGCCCCAAGAGCTTACAATCAAGCACATTATTGACGATCTTACAATTATCATCATGGTCTATTGAATTGTGGGGAAATGGAAGATGCCCGGAGAAAACCCACGCAAGCACAAAACTCTTTGCAATGTGCAAGGGTGGCATCAACTCAGAACTTCAGTTGCTGCAAGGCATCAGTGCTAACCACTGGCCACCGTACTGCCAATGCTGTCGTGCTCCCATAGGATTTCCAAACTACATACATAACCCATTTAAACTTGAAATTGTATAAAAATTCATCGGAGTTTTGTGACTCCCATTGATGGTCATGGAATTGTTTTTTTCAGATAATGGCTGAGCCCTAAAGGTGTTAAAATGTTTTAATGTTAAGGCTGTTGTAACTATAGGGTCACACAACCAATTAGCAAATCAAGTTTAATCAAGAGTAACATTGATTAGCTGAGATGGTTTCATAGATGTACAGGTTCATTGTTTACTGGTAATAGCAATCAGTTTCTGAATATAAAGACACAGTACAACGAATCCAAATGTGATTGGCAATAATACATAGGAAAATGTTGCAACATGATTTATCTTGATATCTTAGAGGGTTTGGAGGTGTTGGGTACCCTCTGATTTTTGTGGGTGGATTGACATGTGATAAACTAAGCTGGTGACTTATCTCCAACTGGTTTCCTCCAGAAGTATATCAGATGCAGGGTATAGGGAGGTTGTGGGAAGGAGAAATGGTAATGACAGTTTCCATTCTCTCATGGTAGTGTCTCTCATGTACGTATTCTGTCATTCAATTCAATTTCAGTCTGCTTTGAAGAACACAAATGCTGTACCATCCTCCGGCAGTAAACTGTGGTTTCAGATAAGAACTCGGTACTATGTCAGTATGAAATAGTGGACCTGCATGATAAAAGTCCGGGAGTTGGGTAGAGAAACTTTCTCCATTACCAGAGCAGAGGTTGAAGAGCTGCACTGAGTGTTATCGTTGACTGTTGATTTCTCCTATAATTCCATGTGGAGGGCATTGCAAAGGGGGAGAACAAGCTGGTCAGCCGCAGAGAAGACTTAAAAAGAAGGGAACGTGAGTCTTTCATTGCTGAACACCAACAAGATGGGAGGTAGGACATATATGAAATTAAGTTTCCGAGTGCAATCGTGCTTCCTAGAGAACCATGAGATTGGTATTGGACATTAGACATTTGGTCATTACTTATGTCTGGGACTACTTACAGATAGCTCATTAGTAGTAGAAAAGAACATAAATGTAACAAAGAAAAAAGAAAACGTGTCCGATCCTTACCCAGGGAGATACAGTTACAGGCAAAATGTTCTGTCCACCAGACACATCCGACGCCATGAAAATAAAGAGCCATTCACTCAAAATTTTTTCATGATTATCTCCTACCCAAAAGGTTGCACAAGTAAAACAACTGTTAGGCCGGGGACAGGCAGGTGGAAATCAAAGTGCGTGTTCAATGAAGACATAAGATGAGGGATGGGTGGTTAGTGTAACATTAGAATTGTTGTCTGCAAGCTATCCCCAGGGTAACAATGAAATGCCATTTACTGGCAAAAAAGGCCACCGTCTTCTGTGAATATTCACTCCCTTAAAGGGTTGATACACTGAATAAAGTAGTAGATAACTTCCTACTGTCCCTTTTAACTTTACAAAGATCCGACGTCGTGTAGACTATAGTAAGACTGGGAATCAACCTTCGTCTGAATCTCATGTCATTGTAAAGACTTTGGGTAAACACTGTAATACTGATACATTGTAAGATTTGAAACTGTGATATGTATTACCTGATAAGTACATTGTATCTTATGGATAAATTGTAATACCTGGAAACATTGTAATACCTTGATAAGATACCATTGTACACTAATACCGATTGTAAAATTGTAATAACATTGGATAACAATTGTAAACCTTGGTAATATGGGAATATTGCATAACATTGACTATTGGTATGATTACCTTGATACATGCAATACCTTCGGTAACATGTAAACATTGTAATACCTTGATAACATTTATTCTTGGTAACATTTGTATACCCTTGAAATATGTGTTAATATTGGTAACATGTGACTAACATGCCAATATCTTGGTAACATGCAATATCTTGTAGTGAACAATACTTTGATAACATTGTAATACCTTGAGTAACATTGTAATACCTGGTACATTGTAATACCTTGGTAACTACTCTTGGGTACATTGTATAATTAGGTAAAACATTGTAAAACCCTTGATAACATGCACATACCTTGGTAACATTGATACAAATGTAATACCTGGATAACATTTTATACCTTGGTAACATTGAATACCATTGATAAAATTGTAATACCTTTGGTAAAGATAACAATGCAATATCTGGTAAACATTTGCAATATCTTGGTACATTTGATAACATTGTAATACCTGATAACATGTAATTCCATGTGGAAAATTGTAATACCTGTAACTACATTGGTAAACATGATGTAATACTTGAGTAACATTGTAATACCTTGGATAACAATTGTAGATACCATTGGAACATTGTAATACATTGGTAAAATTAAGTACCTTGTAAATAGACATATGTAAAACTTAACATTGTAATACCTGGTAACAAGTAAT
The DNA here is from genome assembly GCA_019447015.1 of Hymenochirus boettgeri. Classification (NCBI taxonomy): domain Eukaryota; kingdom Metazoa; phylum Chordata; class Amphibia; order Anura; family Pipidae; genus Hymenochirus; species Hymenochirus boettgeri. The sequence goes on along the minus strand of CM033470.1, from coordinate 19,159,308 downwards.
ACTTGTATGAATACCTTGGTAACATTGTAATACCTTGGTTACGTGTAATACCTTGGTAACATTGTATACATGATAACATTTTGGAACTGGTAACATGTAATACCTTGATAACATGTAATACCTTGTTAACATTGTCCCACTCCTCGAATTGATACCCGGAACATTGTGATAACATGCAATACCTTGATAAATTGCAATATTTGGTATAACATTGATAACATTGTCATACCTGATAACATTGTAATACCTAGGTAACTTGTAATACCTTGATAACATTGTAATACACTGATAACATTGTATACCTTGGTAAACATTGTAATACCTTGATAACATTGTAATACCTTGGTTACATTGTAATAGCCTTTGAAACATTGTAATACCTGATAAAACATTATATACCCAGTGATAAACCACTTGTAATACCCTTGGTAACATGATAAACATTGTAATAACCTTGGTAACATTGTAATTACCTGATAAACATTGTAAATCCTTGAAACATTCTATAATACCTTGATAAAATTGGTAATACCCTTGGTACATTGATAACATTGTAAACCTCGATAACATTGAATACTTGGTTAAACATGTAATACCTTGATAACAATTGATACTATACTTGTATACCTCAGTGAATATGAGAACATTTATAATACCTTGATGAAAATTGTAATACTTGGTACATTGTTAATACCTGATAAAAATTGTAATACCTGTGGTAACATTGATAACATTGTAATACTGATACAGTATGGTAATACCTTGTTAACATTGTATACGTTGCTAAAATTGTAATACACTTGTAACATTGATAACTGTGTAATACCTGATAAAATTGTAATACTAGTGATAAACATTGATAAACCTTGATAAAATTGTAATCCTTGGTAACATTGATAACATGTAATACCTGATAACATTGTAATACCTTGATAACATATAATACCTTGATAAAATTGTAATACCTTGGTAACATTGATAACATTGTAATACTGATACATGTATACCTTGATAAAAATGGTAATACCTTGGTAAATTGATAACAGTTAATACCTTGATAAAATTGTAATACTTGGTAAACATTGTAATACATGAGAAATTGCAATACCTTGGTTACATTTTAATACCCTGTGGTAAAATTGTAATACCTTATATTAATATTGTATACCTTGGAAAACATTGTCAACCTTGAAACATTGTAATGCCTCAATAACTCTGGGAATACCTCGATGACTTGTTAATACCTCGTAACATTGTAATACCTGATAACATTGTAATACCTTGTAACATTGTAATACCTTGGTAATATGTGAATACATTGATAACATTGTATACCTTGGTAAACATTGTAATACCTTGTGACATTGTAATACCTTGGTAAAGTGTAATACATTGATAACATTGTAATACCTGGTAACATTGTAATACCTTGGCAACATTGTAATACTTGGTAACATAGTATAACTTGGTAACATTGTAATACCTTGAAAAACATTGTAATGGCCTCAATAACTGTGTAATACCTCAATAACATTGTAATACCGAAAATAACACTGTACTACCCGATAACTTTGAAATACTCGATAACATTGTAATACCGAAATAACATTGTAATACCTGGTAACTTTGTAATAATTGATAACATTGTAATACCTGAAGAACATTGCAATATCTTGGTAACATTGATAACAAGTAATACCTTGATAAAATTGTAAATACCTTCGTAACATTGTAATACCTTGGTAAAACATTGATAACATTGTAATACCTAGAAACATTGCAATATCTTGGTAACATGTGATAACATTGTAATACCTTGATAAATTGTAATACCTTGGTAACATTGTAATACCTGGTAAACATTGAATACCTTGATAACATTGTAATACCTGATAACCTTATAATACTTGATAAAATGTATACCTGTAACATTGATAAAAATGTAATACCTCGATAACATTGTAATACCTTGGTAACATGTAATACCTTGATAACATTGTAATACCTTGAAACATTGTGTAATACTTATAACAATAATACCTTGATAAAATTGTAATACCTTGTAACATTGTAATACTTGATAAAATTGTCTAAACCTGGTAACATTGTAATGTAATTACCTTGATAAAAATTGAATACCTTGGTAACATGTAATACTGGAAAATTTAATACCTTGCATTGTAAACATTGTAATACCTTGACAAAATTGTACCTTGTAAACATACGTAATACCTTGATAAAATTGTAATACCTTGGTAACATTGATAACATTGTAATACCTTGATTAAAATTGTAATACCTTGATAACATTATAATACCTTGATAAAATTGTAATACCTTGGTAACATGATAACCATTGTAATACCTTGATAACATTGAATACCTGATAAATTGTAATACCTGGTAACATTGATAACATTGTAATACCTTGATAAAATTGTAATACCTTGGTAACATTGTAATACCTTGATAACATTGCAATACCTTGGTTACATTTTAATACCCTGGTAACATTGTAATACCTTAATATTAATATTGTAATACCTTGGTAACATTGTCATACCTTGATAACATTGTATGCCTCAAAAACTCTGGAATACCTCGATAACTTGGTAATACCTCGATAACATGTAATACCTTGATAACATTGTAATACCTTGTTAACATTGAATACCTTGGTAATATTGTAATACATTGTAACATTGTAATACCTTGGTAACATTGTAATACCTTGTTAACATTGTAATACCTTGGTAATATTGTAATACATTGAATAACATTGTAATACCTTGGTAACATTGTAATACCTTGGCAACATTGTAATACCTTGGTAACATAGTATAACCTTGGTAAATTGTAATACCTTGAAAAACATGTAATGCCTCATAACTTTGTAATACCTCAAAACATTGTAATACCGAAATAACATGTAATACCCGATAACTTTGAAATACCTTGATAACATTGTAATACCGAAATAACATTGTAATACCTTGGTAACATTGTAATACATTGATAACATGTATACCTTGATAACATTGCAATATCTTGGTAACATTGATAACAATGTAATACCTTGATAACATTGTAATACCTTCGTAACATTGTAATACCTTGGTAACATTGATAACATTGTAATACCTTGATAACATTAGCAATACTTGGTAACATTGATAACATTGTAATACCTTGATAACATTGAATACCTTGGTAACGTTGTTAATACCTTGGTAACATTGTAATACCTTGATAACATTGTAATACCTTGAAAATTGTAATACCTTGGTAACATTTGATAACATTGTAATACCTTGTAAAGTTGTAATACCTTGGTAACATGTATACCTGGTAACATGTAATACCTTGATTAAATTGTAATACCTTGGTAAACATTGTAAACCTTGGTAACATTGCAATACCTTGATAAACATTGTAATAACTTGTTAACATTGAACCTCAATAATGTTGTAATATCTCAATAAATTTTAATACCTGGTAACACTGTAATACCTTGGAAACATTGTAATACCTGGAAACACTGTAATAACCTGATAATATGAAATACCTTGGTAACTTTATTATACCTTGATGATATTAAAATGCCTCGATAACTAGATTGTAAGCTCTACGGGGCAGGGGCCTCCTTTCCTCTAGCACTTCTATTTATATAATTATATATATTATGTACTGAACTATCTATGTATTTATCACCCTTGTATGACTTTATTTTTACTGTACAGCACTGTGTCCCCAAGTAGCGCTTATAAATAAACTATACGACATTGTAATACCTTGGTAAAATTGTAATACCATGAAAATACTGAAATACCTTGGTAACATCATAATAGCTTGATAACAATTATATACCTGATTTAAATTTTAATATCTTGATAACATTGTTATATCTTGATGAAATCTAATACTCTGATAACATGTACAGCATTGATCAACTGCCAAAAAATAGCAACAGCACGTGCCTGGGCCTTCAGTTGTAGGACGGGGAGACCTGGGCAGTGATGGTGTCAGGAAGAGGTGGTGATTCTGTAGACACCCAAGCTCCGGATCCTCATAGGACTTGCAATCAGAGGGGTTGTTTTATTTGTAATAGGGCTTTCGTGGAAATAAATTCTGTTCCCCTTTAAACGTGGTTTTTTAATGCACAAATACACATTCACAAGCAAACCAATACATACAGAAAAACCTTCCGGTGTACGTAATCAGTACCCTTCATCTGCGTTACCAAGATTAGATATAGTTCTAAACGTCAGGATCGTGAACATGGGCAATAAGGCTTTACATATAGCAATATCTAGGCACAATGTGTATAGTAAATGAAGAAAGAAATATCAAGGCCTATGTGAAAACAAACAGAAAACAAGACTCCACTATTCTAAGACCAGCCTATAAATAGGGAGAGGTTTTTCTATGTATTGTAAATTCCAGTTAACATCTGGAATGTTGACAGGTCTACAGATCGTCTCACACTTTGCCTATCAATGTTGGTGTCCCAAAACAGGTTTGGGAGGTTGAGATATCGTCAGTTTCACATCAAAATTCTGACTGGCGGAAAAAAAACAAAAAAGTTTTGGTCAAAACTCCAGCTCATCCCTAGGCAAGTTGGTTTAGATCCTGCACAAGCACTGAGATAAGGAACATGACAGATAAAAAAGGCTTCCCGGGGGCAGAGATTTCAAGCAGTGTGAAAAACATCAGAAAAGTTACAGACCAATAACTAAAAAATGCACACCAAGTGAGAACAGAAATACAGTTTAGTTCTTCCTATGCCTGAACCAAGTAACTATTATCATTTGTTATACCTAAAAGAGTCAGGGGTGCCCCTACCCATGAAGCAAACTGAAACATTTGCTCTGGGCGCACCCTACAGAAACTTAAAAGGCGGGCAGTAAAAAAAAAAAATCTTCTTTCCTGCAATACTGATTTTAGCACCATTCTACCAATTAGTGTTGTCAGCCCTTCAGTCCACCAATCAGTGTTAAGTCAGCCCTTCAGTCCCACCAATCAGTGTTAAGTCAGCCCTCCAGTCCACCACTCAGTGTTAGTCAGCCCACCACACCCACTTCACAAGCCACTCCCATGTTACCTGAAGAAGCCATGCCCGCTTCACGTGCCACCACCGGGTCTACTGATAGGCCGGCATTTAAAAGTTCTTTCAAGTGTCAAAAAACCTGGAACACCCCTGAAAAGAGCACAGTCCTAGAGCATCATCAGCTGCTTAATAAGCCCCAACCCCCAAACTTTTAAATCATTTTAATCTAGCCCAAGCTTTTTTTTTCTCTTTACCTAGTGTACCCATAGGGAGAGGAAAAGACAGGTTAATGGCAGTTGCAGGTCTGTAACCACCGGTAACTTTAGAAAATATTGATGTTTTTGTGTGGTGGGGCTTCTTACACAGCACCTCAGTGGACTGTCACAGACTCGACAGTCAGGACAGACAAATAAATGCAACTTTACAAGCCTTTACTTAAGATCCAGAGATGCTAGATAGAGATGGACTCGAACTCGAACTCGAGGAGTTTGAGCCAAACTATTCAAATTCGAACAAATTCAGAATCTTGAACTATCCCGGACCCGGATTTTAGATTTTCGGACTTTTGATAAATATCGAAATGTTCGACCGTTCAAATGTGCGAGTGTAATGCCTATTATACCTATAGCGAGCATCGAATCTGTAGTAAAGTGTCCATTAAAGCCTATACACAAGCATCGAATCCGCGAGTAAAATGCCATGGTATCTAGGCGCGAACATCAAATCTAACAGTAAAGTGTCCATTAAAGCTATATGCGAGCGTCGAATCCGCCGAGTAAAATGTCCATGGTATCTAGGCGCGAACATCGAATCTGCGAGTAAAGTGTCCATTAAAACCTATACGTGAGCATCGAATCCGCGAGTAAAATGTCCATGGATCTAGGCGCGAACATCGAATCCGCGAGTAAAGTATCCATTAAAACTATACGCGAACATCGAATCTATGAGTAAAGTGTCCATTAAAGCCTAACGCGAGCATCGAATCCGCGGAGTAAAAGTCCAGGTATCTAGGCGTGAACATGAATCTACGAGTAAAGTGTCCATTAAAAGCCTATACGCGAGCGTCGAATCCGCGAGTTAAAATGTCCATGGTATCTAGGTGCGAACATCGAATCTACGAGTAAAGTGTCCATTAAAGCCTATACGCGAGCGTCGAATCCGCGAGTAAAATGTACATGGTACCTAGGCGCCAAAGAACCTGAAAATAAGCGCGAGTGAGAGTAAAATTGATTTTTCGAAGTCCTGGATATTAGAACATGTTCCCCAGACCATTTCCCAGGTCCCACAGCCATTTAAATTAAGTTACCATTGAATTTTAATTGTATTTCATTAAAACTTTTCGAACTATTTGACTCCCATTGACGTAATGGGTCCGCTTTCGAACTTAGAACTTTCCATATAGTTCGGCCAGCTCTAATGCTAGAGGACATTCTAGGCTTGTTTGTAGTAAGTATGGACACTTGTATGGAGACACAGTTACTTTTTAACTAATTTTATGAAAGATTAACTTCTCCTTATTTAATTCTAATGTCTTTTTAATCTTCCAAACCCACACCTTCCATTCTTGTTTAAGGAAATCTCAATAACACGTCCCCATATTTAGTTTGTTCACCATTATTTGATAGTGATAAGTTGCAGTTTCAAAATGAATCTGGGCTTACCGGAGGAAGTGAAGGTTTTTAAATTTTCAGATACGGCTGAACTTTCATTTTTGAAAATGATTAAAAAATCCTCATCAATTGAATTTGATTTGAATTTTTGGTTCCGTTGAATTTCGACAAATTCTGTAACTGCCGGCAGAACAAAAACTCAACAGTTTGTTTCATCTTGACCGTTGACCATTAGACTGAGGATGTCTCTACTTGCTTCTCCAAGTTCCCATCTCTCAATATTCATTTCTAGTAGTTTAACAATTCTTCTTCCCTATCTAAAACAACAAGGAAAAGTTCCAATAATTGAAGACACCATTATATTTGCTGTAGTGCTTTGAGCCTCCATTTTCCCTTTTTATGGTTCCCTGAAGCTTGACTCATTGCTGGAGTTTGAAAAGTTGACTTTGATCCTTTATCAACAAGGAGACATTTCTATACAGTATAAGGCAACAAAAGCATTTGCTGCTAATGCATGCTCTCATCCTATCACGCCTGGGACTAATTTAACCTACTATTATTGGTCTTTGCTTCCCACCTCTCTCCCCTTCAGACTATACTTAACTCTGCCACAACGTATTGTTCACTCTCTAATAAAAAGGATCCCAAATCTCCTCTGTACCGGACAATGACCTGGTCCCACGTTAAACAGCGCATTGTATATAAAATCCTTCTCCAACTTATATCCCTTCGCTCTGCTGACACCTCCTTAATTTCCTCTCTAGGCCCCATATGTTCCTGCCCGTACCCTCCACTCATATATATCTATATATGATAAATCTACCCTTACATCCTACCTATCCGGTAACCAGCACAGTTAAGGTATTATATATCTATATATGATAAATCTACCCTTACATCCTACCTATCCGGGAACCAGCAAGTATATGGTATCTATATATCTATATATGATAAATCTACCCTTACATCCTACCTATCCGGTAACCAGCAAGTATATGGTATCTATATATCTATTATGATAAATCATTACCCTTACATCCTACCTATCCGGTAACCAGCACAGTATATGGTATCTATTATATATCTTATTATGATAAATCTACCCTTACATCCTACCTATCTGGAAACCAGCACAGTATATGGTACTATTACTATATATGATAAATCTACCCTTACATCCTACCTATCCGTAACCAGCACAGTATATGGTATCTATATATCTATATATGATAATCTAACCTTACATCCAACCTATCCGGTAACCAGCACAGTATATGGTATCTATATATCTATATATGATAAATCTACCTTACATCCTACCTATCTGGTAACCAGCACAGTATATGGTACTATATATCTATATATGATAAATCTACCCTTACATCCTACCTATCCGGTAACCAGCAACAGTATATGGTATCTATTATATATATATATAATAAATCTACCCTTAATCCTACCTATCGGTAACCAGCACAGTATATGGATCTATATATCTATATATGATAAATCTACCCTTACATCCTAACTATCTGGTAACCAGCACAGATATATTGTATCTATTATCATATGTGATAAATCTAGCCTTACATCCTACCTATCTGGTAAACCAGCACAGTATATGGTATCTATATATCTATATATGATAATCTACCCTTACATCCTACCTATTCTGGTAACCAGCACAGTATATGGTATCTATATATCTATATATGATAAATCTACCCTTACATCTACCTATCTGGTAACCAGCACAGTATATGGTTATATTATCTAATATGATAAATCTACCCTTAACATCCTACCTATCTGGTAACCAGCACAGTATATGGTATCTATATATCTATATATGATAAATCACCTTACATCCTACCTATCCGGTAACCAGCACAGTATATGATATCTTATATATATAATGATAAATCTACCCTTACATCCTACCTATCCGGTAACCAGCACAGTATATGGTATATCTATATATGATAAATCTACCCTTACACCTAAACTATTGGTAACCAGCACAGTATATGGTATCTATATATCTATATATGATAAAATCTACCCTTACATCCTACCTATCCGGTAACCAGTACAGTATATGGTATCTTCTATATATCTATATATGATAAATCTACCCTTACATCCTACCTATCTGGTAACCGCACAGTATATGGTATCTATATTATCTATATATGATAAATCTACCCTTACATCCTACCTATCCAGTAACCAGCACAGTATATGGTATCTATATATGATAAATATTACCCTACATCCTACCTATCCGGTAACCAGCACAGTATATGAATCTTATAAATCTATATATGATAAATCTACCCTTACATCCTACCTATCTGGTAACCAGCACAGTATATGGTATCTATATATCTATATATGATAAATCTACCCTTACCTCCTACCTATGCCAGTAACCAGCCCAGTATATGGTATCTATATATCTATATATGATAAATCTACCTTACATCCTACCTATCTGGTAACCAGCACAGTATATGGTATCTATATATATAATGATAAATCTACCCCTACATCCTACTATCCGGTAACCAGCACAGTATATGTATCTATATATCTATATATGATAAACTACCCTTACATCCTACCTATCGGTAACCAGCACAGTATATGTCTATATATCTATATATGATAAATCTACCCTTACACCTACCTATCTGGTAACCAGACAGTATATGGTATCTATATATCTATATATGATAAATCTACCCTTACATCCTACCTATCCAGTAAACCAGCACAGTATATGATATCTATAGATCTATATATGCATAAAATGCTACCCTTACATTTAATGCCTACCTATCGGAACCGCACAGTATATGATATCATATATGATAAATCTACCCTACAGCCTACCTATCTGGTAACCAGACAGTATATGGTATTTATATACTATATATGATAAATCTACCCTTACCTACCTATCGGTAGCACGACGTATATGGATCATATATCTATATGATTAAATTACCCCTTACTCCTACCTATCTGGTAAACAGCACAGTATATGGTATCATATATCTATATATGATAAAATTTACCCTACATCCTACTATCCGGTAACCAGTACAGTATATGGATCTATTATCTATATATGTAAATCTACCTTACATCCTACCTATCGGTAACCAGCCCGTATATGGTATCTATATATCTTATATGATAAATCTACCCTTACATCTACCTATCCGGTAACCAGTACAGTATATGGTACTATATCTATATATGATAAATCTACCCTTACATCTCTACTATCCGTAACCAGACAGTATATGGATCTATATATATCTATATATGATAAATCACCTTACAATCCTACTATCCGGTAACCAGCACTGTTATGGTATCATATATCTATATATGATAAATCTACCCTTACACTACCTATCTGGTACCACAACAGTATATGTATCTATAATCTATATGATAAATCTACCCTTACATCTACTACGTACAGACCATAATGGTATCTAATATATAATGATAAAACTACGCCTTACATCCTCCTATCGGTAACCAGCAACAGTATATGGTATCTATATATCATATGATAAATCTAACCTTACATCCACCTATCAGGTAACCAGCACAGTATATGGTATCTATAATCTAATATGATAAATCTAACCTTACATACCTATCAGGTAACCAGACAGTATATTTTTGTCCGTTTCTACTATCATAACTTATATATGATAAATCTACCTTACATCCTACTATCGGGAACCAGCACAGTATATGGTATCTATATAGCTATATTGGATAAATCTACCTTACATCCTACCTATCTGCGTAACCAGCACAGTATATGTATCTATATACACATATGATTAAATCTACCCTTACATCCTACCTATCCGGTAACCAGCAAAGTATTGGTATCTATATATCTATATATGATAAATTACCTACATCTACCTATCTGGTAACCAGCACAGTATATGTATCTAATATCTATATATGATAATCTACCCTACATCCTACCAATCCGGTAACCAGCACAGTGATATGGTATCTATATATCTAATATGATAAATCTACCCTTACATCCTACTATCCGGTAACCAGCACTGTATATGGTATTCTATATCTACATATGATAATCTACCCTTACATCACCTATCCGGTAATCAGCACAGTATATGATATCTATATATCTTTATATGATAAATCTACCCTTACATCCTACCAATTCCGTAAACCCAAAGTATATGGTATCTATATATCTATATATGATAAATCTACCTTACATCCTACCTATCGTAACCAGCAAGTATATGATATCTATATATCTATATATCATATCTAGCCTTACATCTACCTATCCGGGTAACCAGCACAGTTATGATATTATATATCTATATATGATAAATCTCCCCTTACATCCTACCTATCCGGTAACAGCCATAGGTATATGGTATCTATATATCTATATATGATAAATCTACCTTACATCCTACCTATCCGGTAACCAGCACTAGTATATGGTATCTATATATCTATATATGATAAATCTTACCCTACATTCCTACCTATCTGGAACCGCACAGTATATGGTATCTATATATCATATATGATAAATCTACCCTTACATCCTACCTATCCGGTAACCAGCACAGTATATGGATCTATATATCTAATATGATAAATCTCCCTTACATCCTATATCCGGTAACCAGACAGTATATGGTATCTATATATCTACTATATGATAAATTACCCTTACATCCTACCTTCGGAACCAGCACAGTATATGATCTATAATCTAATGATAAATCTACCCTTACATCCTACCTATCGGTAACCAGCACTGTATATGGTATCTATATATCTATATATGATAAATTACCCTTCATCCTACCTATCTGGTAACCAGCACAGTATATGTATCTATATATTATATATGATATAAACTACCTTTAAATCCTACCTATCCGGTAACCAGCACAGTATATGTATCTATATGTCTATATATGATAAATCTAGCCTTACATCCACCTATCGTAACCAGCACAGTATATGTATCTATATATCTATATATTGATAAATCTAACCTTACATCTACCTATCAGGTAACCAGCACAGTAATGTGTATCTATATATCTATATAGATAATCTAACCTTACATCCTACCTATCAGGTAACAAGCACAGTTATGGTATCTATATATCTGTTTATTCACGTAGATCAACTGGACTTGAAATGTAGTTCTGAAGCGTTTCGCTAGTCATCCGTGGCTTTCTCAATTCAAGAATTGAAGAAGACAGTCGATGACTAGCGAAACGTCGCAGGAGTCGACTGCCTTCTGATTGAGAAAGCCAGTGGATGACTAGCGAAACTCTTCAAGAACTACATTTCAAGTCCAGTTGATCTAATTGATACAACAGATATACCATGACCTGGATGAATGAGAAACTTCAACACATATATATATATCTATATGATAATCTACCCTTACATCCTACCTATCTGGTATCCAGCACAGTATATGGTATCATATATATATATATGATAAATCTACCTTACATCCTACCTATCTGGTAACCAGCACAGTATATGATATCTATATATCTACATATGATAAATCTACCCTTACATCCTACCTATCCGGTAACAGCACAGTATATGGTATATCTATTATCTATTATGAAAATCTACCCTTACATCCTACCTATCTGGTAACCAGCACAGTATATGGTATTCTATAATCTATATATGATAAATCTACCCTTACATCCTACCTATCTGGTAACCAGCACAGTATAGATATCAATATATCTATATATGATAAATCTAACCTTCATCCTACCTATCCGGTAATCAGCACAGTATAGATTATCTATATATCTTTATATGATAAATCTACCCTTACATCTACCATCCGGTAACCAGCACAGTATATGGTATCTATATATCTATATATGATAAATCTACCTTACATCCTACCTATCGGTTAACCAGACAGTATATGATATCTAATATCTATATATGATAATCTAGCCTTACATCCTACCTATCCGGTAACCAGCATATATGATATCTATATATTATATATGAATAAATCTCCCTTACATCCTACCTATCGGTAAACAGCACAGTATATGGTATCTATATATCTATATATGATAAATCTACCCTTACATCCTACCTATCTGGTAACAGCACCAGTAATGGTATCTATATATTATATTGATAAATCTACCCTTACATCCTACCTATCTGGTAACCAGCACAGTATAGGTTATCTATATATCTATATATGATAAATCTACCCTACATCCTACCTATATGGTAACCAGCACAGTATATGATATCAATATATCTATATATGATAAATCTAACCCTTACATACTACTATCCGGTAATCAGCACAGTATATGATACTCATATATCTTTATATGATAAATCTTACCTTACATATCTACCAATCCGGTAACCAGCACAGTATATGGTATCTATATATCTATATATGATAAATCTACCCTTACATCCTACCTATCTGGTAACCAGCACAGTATATGATCTATATTATCTATATATCATAATCTAGCCTTACATCCTACCTATCCGGTAACCAGCCAGTATATGATATATATATATATATATGATAAATCTCCCTTACATCCTACCTATTCGGTAACCAGCACAGATATTGATACTATATATCTATATATGATAAATCTACCCTACATTCATACCTATGTAACCAGCACAGTATATGGTATCTTATATCATATATGATAAATCTACCCTTACATCCTACCTATCTGGTAACCAGCACAGTATATGTTATCATATATCTATATATGATAAATCTACACCTTACATCCTACCTATCTGGTAACCAGCACAGTATATGATATCAATATATCTATATATGATAAATCTAACCTACATCCTACCTATCGGTAATCAAGCACAGTATATGATATCTATATATCTTTATATGATAAATCTACCCTTACATCCCTACCAATCCGGTAACCAGCACAGTATATGGTATCTATATATCTATATATGATAAATAACCCTTACATCCTACCTATCGGTAAACAGCACAGTATATGATATCTATATATCATATATGATAATCTAGCCTTACATCCTACCTATCCGGTAACCAGCACAGTATATGATATCTATATATCTATATATGATAAATATCCCTTACATCCTACCTATCCGGTAACCAGCACAGTATATGGTATCATATAATCTATATAGTAAATCTACCCTTACATCCTACCTACTGGTAACCAGCACAGTATATGGTATATATATCTATATATGATAAATCTACACTACATCCTACCTATCCGGTAACCAGCACAGTATATGGTATCTATATATCTATATATGATAAATCTACCCTTACATCCTACATCTGGTAACCAGCACGTATATGGTATTATATATCTATATATGATAAATCTACCCTTACATCCTACCTATTCTGTAACCAGCACAGAAGGTATCGTATCTATATCTATTATGATAAATCTACCCTTACATCCTACCTATCTGGTAACCAGCACAGTATATGATATCTATATATCTATATATGATAATCTATCCTTACATCCTACCTATCTGGTAACCACGACTATCTGGTCTATGATTGTTATATTTGCACTGCATACGTCTCACTCCAGCACTTATACCCATTCCATTGTATCTGTATGATACCTACCTAACTAGATTGTAAGCTCTACGGGGCAGGGACCTCCTTTCCTCTTGTGAAAAAGTTATATTACTTATATTTATTTATATAATTTATAATTTCTATATGTATACGACTATGTATTTATCCCTTGTATGACTTTATTGGATTTTGTTACGTGGCGCTTTAAAAACAAACTATACATACACATACATACATACATCTGTGGAATAATGTATCTAGAATTACACGTCACATATATGTGTCCAAGGGTACATCACTCGCATCATATCTATGGTAAGACCGTATTCTAATCTGGAATACAATCCACCGTGGAACAAAGCAATACATTTCCAAGACGGGCTTACTGAGACGGTTATCATAAGGTCAGCGGTCAGTATTGTGGCAGTAGCTGTACTAAGGGGTAATAAATATGTTACATGAGACTTTGTTCATGCTATATTAATGTTACCATAACCATTAGCATGATGATAAGTTTCCATTTGTGGGTATTTGGTCTCTATCGCTGTCTCTTTGATCAGATTTCCACCACCAGTCTCCAAACAAGTAACACTTCTTTACATGTCTGCACCATTGTTTTAAATCCCCTTTAGATTGCACCCCTTCCGCAACACATGATGGCTAGTATTTAGGGATATTACAGTAGATTGGAATGCTGTTCCTGATAATTAAAGATCTTGTCTGGAAGAAAATCCATTAAAATTCTGTTTGTAAAAACATTATGGAAAAACAGGCTGACAAACCATTGGGTGATGAAACGCTAGGCCACAGCTTTTATTGACACATTCCAAATATGTGCTCAAAATTGCCAAGACTTAAAATGATACATCCTTGCATACCAATTAGATCAACCCAGCCGTAGCCAAAGCTTGAATGGCAAACCTCTGGATCCCAGAAGTCTATAATGGCTACAATAACCAAATCCATTGCAAGCATGAATCCACCAGCTGTGACTCCAACTTAAACCTCAATAAACAAACTTTTAACTAAATAACTCAACTCTGAACATTACTTTAGGGTGGGAGGGAAGAACTTGGAACGTCTTTCCAGCAGGTTAAAACTCAAAATGGCGCCCGGTGCTCATATATACGTCACGTCACGTCATCCAGATCTCGCGAGATCCGTACTGGAGAAAACCTACTACTCCAGCATGCCTAGAGAGGTAAGCCCCACCCGCGGTCAGACGCCCCATCCCCTAATCCGGGTCGGGGCTACCAGGAATTCCATCAGTTTCTATCAACACGTTGGTATTAATACCTGATGATTTATTGGCCCGAGATTAGTTTCACCATAATATTTAGTAATTGACCATAGAGATACAATCAAGAGGAAAACTATCAAATGCATTAGACAAGACAAAGTGAGTGAACATTGCCAACAGCGCATAATATCAATACTAGGAAATTTCACTTTCTCTAGTAATATTCACTTTACTAAGCAAACAGTCTCTTGGCTGCAGTAGGTTGTCTATTTATAGCGCCATTGTCAAACATTGTCTCCCACCATCTGTAAAATGTGCTTTATAGAGTTCAGTAATAAAAATAAACCTAGCCAATAATGTTCGTACGAATGGGCTCCCATAAACATGTTGCGATAGTATAAGAGTGTCTATTTTAAGACCGGGATGCTGTACGTTTCTCACATGGAGTAGGGTTAGGAAATTGTTTGAAAAGAAGCAGATTAGAGAAGGAACTTAGCACAACGAGGTATATCAATAAAAGTTTATCGTTTAAAATGGTGCTAATTTTGCCCCAACCAATCAGATGTTAGCTTTAAATGTTAAATAATATCTGATGGTGGGGGGCAAAATTAGCACCATTTTAAACGATAAGAACTTTTATTGAATATCCCTGTAAGTATATAAAGAATTTTATAGTTAGAACTACAACACAGGTGGAATACAAGTGATTCACAGTGTTTATTGTACCTATAACTGAAATTCCAAAAAAGAGATGCAGGAGCATTGGAAATACAAGACCAGGGGCCTACATTGAAGAAGTAAAACAGACACTTAAAGGACAGTTCAGTGAAAATGTAAATTATTTATCTAGATTACACGTACTTTGGTAAACATCTATTGTCTTCATTTTCATTAAATCAATTGATTTGCTTGTTTTGCTGTGGTCAGTAATGAGCTGACATTCAGGTTCTGTAATGGTCCTTCTTCTATCAGGATGCACCACTACCATGGAATGTTCCTAACAGTAATTCTACTGATTGGCTGTGGGGCGGTCAAACATGCTCAGATCTCTACTGAGAGCAACTGAATCCACCCAGGGATTGAGACCATAACGGACACTATTAGGGGTCCTGCAAACAGGAGTCAGAACTTTGGAAGCTGAATGGACAAACTAAGGTAATTAAATGAGGAAATCTTCATTTATTCTGGACCACTCTGGGCTTTTCCTGGTATCCGGGTCAGACAGTCATTTATTGGTACAATGTACTTGTACGGACTAATTTTTTTTTTGAGGCTCTGAATTTGTTCCTAATCTAAGTAGTCTCTAATTCTGAGTTCAGCTATCATTATGTGACAAGACTGCATAGAGAAAATGATTACCAGCACAGACTCCGTTAGTTATATACAATATGGAGGAAGTGACTGGACAGTTTCTGCTCCTGCATTGTGTTTGACCCTCCTTTATTAAAATAAATCAGGTCACACCAATATTGACAATTGGAACCCTTACTACTAGTATTTCTTTAGCTACATGTTTATTCCCAATATAGTGAACCAGGAGTGGTCAGCTTATAAACCCACATTTTTATTAACACAGTGTCATTCAGAAAACCTACCTTGTGGATTATATTAAAACTGAGTTACCATAAAAAGGACAAGGTGCTAGGAGCTTATTATGCTTACAATACACACGTTTTTATGTGTCAACATACAGTATTACCTTAAATAGCCATGCAGTACCTATGATGGCAGTTAGGTGGTGCTGGAGGATGGGGAAGAAAGCCTAATACTACCATAGTTTATATCAGCATAGCCGGGTATGTGAGGAATTAAGGGGTGTGGTGAGTGGTAGAGAGGGTGGGGCCCTGCGGGGGTTTTCTAGTTGTTACATTGTAGAGAGATCAATGAAGGAATGACATTGAAAATTCCAAACATTGGAATGTATATCTGTAAAAATGATGGTTAGATGTATGGTCGTCTATGTATACAATGGAAATAGGATACAAACGCTTGTGTTCCTGTAATGTTGTTTCTTGAACTAGCTGAGGAGTCATCATCTTAATGGTCAATGTAATGTACAAAATCTGGATAGGCCAGTCGCTAATTATCAGGCTACATGGAGAAAGACACCTAGAAGGGTAATTGTGTAGATCGTCTTGAATGATGAAGAATCTTAAATGTCAATTTGTATTTTTCAGTATGAAATATTGCTCAAGGTCACGAGTTCATGGACATTAGATGGAAAGACACACGGTCATGGGGGGAACATAAACAAATAAGCCACATGTGTCATATAACACTATCAATCCAGGGCTTGAGCCAGCCAATCGATGTTGTCCATGGATTGTCTAGAGGCGACGTTCATTTTATTTCTACAGCCAATTAGATGTTTGATTTACTGAGTAGAGACTAAAATCACATTTCCCCCCCAAACAATATTCTGTGAATGAAGGAACTAGACTGTATATCCATTTAGTGGGAAAGCTGTTGTTAATACCGTATATATATATATATATATTATATTGATATAGCATATTATGGTATAATTTAGATAGGGGACATGTTTACTTTGTATAAACAAATAGACAGCTGTCGACGAAATCTGTTGAAAGGGCATATCCACGCTAAAACAAACAAACAAAAAACTGCACACACACGCATTTTTACCAGTTTATTACAGTATTTGTAACCAGATATTTAATGATAAGTTCTATTCCATTCTGGCAAATGTATCTGCCTCTTCCCACTGCTCAACGAGTTTTTTATAAGTTGAGCATGCGCAGTGGAGGCAGCTGGGTGAAACAGCAATCAATCATTGGTTATGATGTCAGCGTCAGAGCCAATGATTGACTGCATGGAGGGAGGAGCCAACTTACTCTGCCAGAATGGGGACATAATTATCCTTCAATATATGGTTAATATTTCATGTAATATGTGCTGAATAGATCAGTTGGGGTTTTTGACAAGTGTAATTTTGTTGTTTAGGGGTACATGTCCTTTAATAAAATCCGAGACCCTTGCGTTCCCTTGTCTCTAGTTTATGGAACATGAAAAAATAATTACAATACCTCATTCTCTTCTACTGCCATTAAACAGAAAATATCCAGCAGTATTAATGTCCTGCTGATTCAACCAGAGTACTAAATCTTAGCGGATCAATCTACGTTGTGTAGACCTCTCACCCATTTTAGCCAATGTAATCGTTCAAACATTGATTTACATTTTATCCCACTTAAGAATTATGTTGACAGTTCACTTTATGCCGAGTGTCTATTGTTTTTCTTTTATGGATGGTAGGTTGTATATTGCTGATATAGCACATGATAAATACAGTACTTGGTGGTTCTAAGGCCATCACTCCTTTTACACTGAAAAAAATAATCATTTATTATGTAGCCTGGAATAAGATGAAGGTTTGGACTAATAGCATGAATCTATATTCAATAAATGTTAAGATAATCACAGATAAAAGATCTGTTCACCACCCCCACTCAAGACTGTGATATTCTGTTATTTCTCCTAAACACTTCCTGTGTTGGTGTCCTCCTTAATGATAACAGTAGCCTCATAGATTCCATCTCGTCTACAAAGTCCCTACCATAGTTTTGCTGCTGGACCCTGTGATTCCTTGTTTAAGCTCTCAATTCACATAACTTTCTAAATCAACCCCATATTTATTATAAGTTCTTGCATTGCCCTATAAAGAGGATCAGCAAGAGAGATGAATCCCAGTTTGAAATTAACCTTATTGGATTCTGAATTGACGATTTTAAAAATCTGAAGAACCAGTGAATCTTTGGAGTTTGAAACTTTTGCTTCCATTGGGTCGGAATTCGAATGCGTCCACTGAACCATGGCAAGAGATATCGCTTGTTATTGGGTTTGTTTTTTCAATAACACTGGTGTAATTCAATAGATGGAATCAAAGTTACCATCCGAAGTGCCATGATCTCCAAAATATCTCATATCTTCTCTCGTACTAATATAATGGATTTACCTGTGTTTATCTTGCGCTCACCATCTCCAAAGATTTTGCATATTAAAGGCTCAGAATCCTTGTGATAATTCAGGTGGCACCTGAGATAAGTAATGTTTTTTGGGGGCCAATTTAAAGTTATCAATCAACCGCAGAAAGTATCAACCTGTGTATTTCAGCCTTTAATCAGCCAGTGAAACAGTTTTTTGTGACTGACCCAGGGAATATGCATGATCGGCTGTGATTTACAACATGTCCAATTCGGAGGAAACGACGATCGCCATTGGGTGAAAAATTAAGAATAATGCAGATATTCTGCAATGATGACTATAATAAGGATATGTTGATGGGGCAGCCTGTAATATCTTCTCATCTGTACCAAGCCTTACACCCTGGTAGAACAAATAGGGTATATATACAAATATACAATATATACAATGTACCCTATATATACCCGGAAATTTGAGATGGCCGAGATGGAAGTTTCATTCTGTTCTCAGAATCTGAAATTCTGAAAACAGAACTCACTTTTGAGGGTTCCGAACGTATTTTCTAGGATTACCGAATGTGCAAGGTTATTTTCAAGGGTTACCAAAAAACCTTGCACAATTCGGTAATCCGCAAAAATAAGTTCCGAAGTCCCGAAATCCGAATGATCCACTTGGCTTTGGAAGGAACTTTCGGATTTTGGAACCAAAGGTTCCGTGTCAGACCCGGATCCCATCTCTACTTGAAATATCGATTTATAGCCTAAAAAACAAAATTTTAGATTCTGCTTGCTGCGTGAGATCCTTTATTAAGTTTGAAGTATCTATTAATTGAAGGCATTCATCTCTGGCTTTTATGCCACTATTATCAGCTGTTTAACCCGGTTTGACAGTAGATGTCTCCTTTTACTCTTATAAAAATGCTGCTATTCCTTCAACTGACTGGCAGCAGGTGAATTCTAATTGGCTGAGCAAAACGGTGATGCTACAGGGTAACCCCTTTTAGAGATATCTAAGTAAATTACAGCTCTGTCTGTGCATCTCTCATTGGAAGAAACAGGAATACCTTCCATCTCAAGGCAACCATGAGTGAGGTAGGTACTTGCGTCCACACGGATGCTTTCATTGTGAGTGTGTGTGTTAATACAAGGCTATTTAACATATAAGGAACAGTTTGTGTTAAAAACTATTTAGTAGATGGAATTATTTCAAATTCTTTGGATTTTTAATGATGAGGTCTATTCAATGAGATCTAAAGTTCTCTGAACATTGGTATGTTTTTGAATCTGTATTGATACAAATGTAAAAGCATTTCGGTAAAACATGGATGATTCCTATTTATCTAATACCCAATCTACCGCCCTATGTCATCCAGTTCTATATAAACTAGCAACTGACTTTGCTCTTCAAGAATCTTCTTCATTTCCAGCCATTTGAATGATCTTTTTCAGCAGTTGACCTTGCATAACAAATCTCCTAATAACTCAAGGTTTAAATATTTCAGAAGTTGATATGTAATTTTCAAGTAATTGGACTTCTGTTGATATAAAAAATCTATTGAATATTTCCTTTGGTCTGTTTTATTTTTATTTGTCTTTCTTCTTTAGCTAGCAAATATTATATTATAAAACACACAACGCATAATAAAAAATAAACACAATATATATTGTAAAGCCCCTTACTATGTAGAGGTGGGCATTCAATAATGTATACTATTGATTTGGTGAATATATCAATATCATTTCCAAAGACTATAATGAATAGAAATTCTCAGTATATCAGCTTCTTACCTTGTATAACCTGGTATTGCAAGAATATTTCCTGCATCATATTCAAATGATTATTATACAAGGCTAATACCTGACCACCAAATTTGTAGGTATTTCCACTACCCACCCCGGTGTTAAATAAAACAGCCCCATCTTGCCTGTAGTTATGTAAAGTTTTAACCCTTCCTTCTGGCATTGTTTCTCTTATATGCAAACCTTATTTTGAATTTAAATGGACCTTCTAGCTTAGTGTATTCAAATCAGTTCTTTCCGATTTCCATAACATTCAATTAACGCCTGGAGATTCTCTAAAACCTCTCGAAAGGGATTTCCATAATATTTTCCATAGTTGTCATTCAATGTGATGTTTGCTTTCAGATTTTTTTCATTCAATTAAATATAGAAATAAAAAAATTCTTAGGTGCCATAGATCCCAAGTTCTATCCTGGTTAGCAATTCATCTTTGAGATAAAATCATGAATAACCCAATCTGGATTTTCGAGCATTATCTTAAATCAATAGTAAAATAGAGAAAAGGCCTTCAGAATAGAGCGAGCACTTTCAACTCTACAATTTGAAGTGCATTTTTAAAGATGCTAGAAAGGAGAAGGATTTGTGAAAGGTTTAGAACAGGAACAAAGGGACATTTTTCAAATACTTGTAGCGTTTGAGTGGATATTATTACCCCAGGAGCACACAACAATATATATTTGGTTTATGGGGACAATGCTTAAGGGCAGTAAATATAAATTAATTTCCTATATATCTTTTTGAATGTCCTTATATATCCATATTTAACTATGTATGCCAGCTGTGTGGCCTGGCTTGTTTGGTAATCCTTGTCAAAATTAAAGGGACAGTTTAGTAGAAATGATCAATATGTGTTAAATTGTTAGTTTGGTAATGACTTCTTAGTTATTTACATTCTCTCCCATTTTGAAAAATCAGTTGATTTCATACCCTTTGCTGTTCCCTGCTGTTGACATTAGTGAGCTGACATTTCAGGTTCTAACGGCCCTTCTTCTTCCCAGTGCACCACTACCTTGGAATGTTCCTAACCGTAATTCTACTGATTGGCTGTTGGATGGGTCAAAGATGCTCAGATCTCTACTGAGCAACTGAATCAACCCAGGGACTGGGTCAAGGGCAAGACCATAACGGTCTCATTAGGGGTCCTGCAAACAGGAAGTCAATATTTCAGTTGCATTTATTTATACACAGACAAAATTGATTGACAGATTAAGGTCTTGGGGTGAAAAAATACTGCTCTTTTTCTGAAAAATGCATGTATTTGCACTGAACTTCCCCTTAAAATTGTACAATTTTAAAATGCCCAGAAACAATGTAATAAGAGCATTAACCGATTGTGGGCATCAAACTGAGCAGAAAGTGCCTTAGTGTTAATATTTTCTCCGCCCTATTGAGGGCTTGTAGACCAGATTTGTTTGGTTGAGTTGATTAACCAGAAATAGTCTAGTTGTGATCAAATGTGTAATAAACTGAAAGCCCCAAATAGTTGATTTGATTATGGTTGATGTGGTTTGTTGGCGCCCATTCTATTGGGTCAAGCATTCGTACAACATGGCACACACTACCTTGTTGCAATGCAAATGAGGCTAGCCATGAACGTGGTGACCAATCGGTGATGAGTCTGTCAGTCACTTGTAGAATTTGATGTTGAATGGAATAAACAAAGAATTAGCTAGAGAGATTGAAGTCATTTTACACACTAACAATGTAGACATTACATTGACCAACACAATCTGTACGAGACAAAAATGGAGGCTGCCTTGTGTTTTATTGAAGTTATAAATGAATTTGTTCTGGCCTGGCAACCTGTAGATACTTTCATTATTCTAACGTCTGATTGGCTAATGCTACGTCCAATGACTGACCAGCGATCACCATGTAGGTCATAAGAAATGTAAACAAGGTATCGATGGCTCAACCCTGACCTTCCCAAGTCAATGAAACAATTTATTTTTTATTTTATTGTAGATGTAGCATTTACATTTGCACAATTGATATTCTGTCCTTCGTCCAGCCCGGTCTATCCTGCTGGATACCATCGATTCCTCCTGTTGTGTCATAAATGAATCCTTGTAAACAAAGGATATATGGAGGTGAGGCTGTAAACAAAACAGATAAGATGTTTTTATAAAAAGGATTTACAAGGAAATGTGCAAGGGAAGGTTGTTACTGTGTAAAATACAGCACTGGATAAGATATAAAGTCATCAGTGAGGCAATGTAGTTCAAATTTTTCATCTTCCTGCATAAGCACAAAAAGCTTTACAAGGATGGTTAGAGATGTCCGAACTTCGCAAAATCCGGTCCACTCGAGGAATCCGCAAATTTACGAAAAATTTGAAATTCGAAAATCCGCGAACGGACCCATTAAAACCATTAAAATGAAAGATTCTTTAAAATACGAGGATTCTTCGAAAATACGAGGATTCTGCGAAAATACGAAATCTGCGATTTCTCGTATTTTCAAAATACGAGAAATCCGTAATTCCGAAAATTTTCGAAACGATGTTCGGGAAAGTTCGGAAGGCGGAAAACCGGAAAATCCGCGATATCCGCCGTTCGCGAACGAGGTAAATCGCCGCGAATCCGATCCGTGAACTGGGCCATCTCTAGGATGGTACCAGCCAGTAATGATCAAAGGGATGGGATATGTGTGTGGGATAGAATTGCCATGAAACGTAAAGGCAACAATAATAAATAATTGATAAATAATGAATAAATAAATGAATGATTTACAATTTGCAAATCTGATCAAGAAATTAAACAATTAAAGGGTTTGTGTAGCATGAGATGCGTCCAATCAGGTGTAAGCTTTTTGATGGTCTAACTGCTTCCTGTACTGGGCATGCTCAGGAAATGTTCATAATTCAGATCTAATATTTTTAATTCTTATTATTTCTACTGGTAGTTCTAGAGGGTCAGTATACTAGTCCTGTTACCCTCATTTCATACAAGTAGGGATGGCCGGTTCGCAGATACGAACCCGGATCCGTCGCGGATTTATCCCGTTCGCGAACGGCAGATTTTTCCGGATTTTCCGCCTTCCGAACTTCCGATTCGCGGATTTTTAGTATTTCGAAAATTTTCGAAATTACGAGTTTTCACATAAATTCGAAATTATCGAAATACGAAAAACATAAATTCGAAAATTAGCGAAAATACGAAAAAACCCGTAATTTAGAGGGTATTTTTCTTTTAATGGGTACGCTCGCGGATTTTCGAATTTTTCGAAATGCGACTCGAGCGACCGGATTTTGCAGTTCGATTCTACATACAGTCAAATAGCTCATGATAGCCCTAGAGCTAAGTACGTTCGTAGTATCACAATTTTTGACATTAGCTTATATCACTACTACTGTCACTTTTTTATTAAGTTACTGCTCTTCTAGTTACGTAACCCATGAAAAGGTCCAAGGTTTTCCATTATTGTAGTATTTTTCTAAAGTACAACTTTACTGTAATATTTATCTTTTAGAAATAAAAAGTACCTGGGACAGGGAGGTAGGATTGATTATTCCTACCTCTGAATATTGTTTGTTGAGGAGCTACAGCACATACAGCTTTCATCTGCCAGGTTAGTGTCCTGGGCCTTCCTGTGTTAAAGTGCTGAAGCACTCAGAAAAGCCTGGCAGAAGCAGTTTTCTTGTTTCTGCCGATCTCCTAAAAATTATATTCGGAGGTAGAAAGTACCAAAACTACCTCTCTTCCCTTTTCAGGAAGTAATGTTACTAAGTCCTTATAATAATTTAGGCCATAAGCTATGTGATGCAGTGCTATGAGGGTTTTTTAGCCCTACCCTTCTTGAGTGGTAACATTTTTATATAACATGACAAACCCCCCTTCATAAAAATCTATATTACCTACCTAAATCCAGTCCCATCAAGACTTTAAAGTGTCTATTTTACCCCCCCCCCCCTCCATTTGAAAGTACCCAGGGTGAGGACCTAAACTGCTAGGTTTGACCCTAGGGTTGAGCTGCTTATGCCCACACTACTATTAAACTTTCCCCCACGGTGTGTTCTTCTCCCCACCCATTCCCTGTCGGAGGTGATAACAGTAGGAAGACCCTCTTCCTAAACAGCGTGTCTTCCTATTGGTTAGCTCACAGACCGGAAGTAGGAAGTAAGGATGAGCTTGATGGCGAGGGAATGTTTGAGAGGTAAGCACAGGATGTAGAGCTCAACCCAGGGATGAGGACCTAGCAGTTAGGTCCTCACCCTGGGTACTTTATTCTGAAGGAAGAAGAGGATTGTGGCTGAGGTATAGTTGCCCTTTAATGCTTTTTATTCAGAAAGAATATTCAATTTCACAATCTGTAAAAACCTTAAACCGTAACACTGTAACCATAACTTTTATACTTCTCTCGTATTACTTTAACCTTTTAGAATGGTAGGGCTAATATTTTACTGGAACAAAAACCTTTTGTCTGGAACATTTTACATTTCTAAATTCCAGAACTACGACCATAATAAGATGCTCAAAACCTAAATGTTAACTTTATAGACAAAGGGAATAAGGTTTATTTATTTATTAATTGTCCTGTGATGTCTAGGGAGCTGATGCAACAAAAGGAGTTGTTCTGCGATATAAATCTGCTGAGACCAATCAGATATTATCTAATTGCAGTAGTCCTGTAAAAAGCTTACATCCGATTGGTTGCTGGAAAAAAACCATAAAATAATGGGACATTTGGAGCCTTTTTCATGCATAACAAGTGTTGGACTTGGGGTTCCACATAAGAATTGATCATAATGGAAGAAACATCCCAGACAGTATTTTCCTTATCATAATTTCCCTGGATTGAAAGAACAGATTGATATATTGATTTTTGACCATGATTTATTTGCTTTGAAGTGTGGAGTTGTGCATGGAAAGCAATACTCCAAGGGGGTACTATTAGGGCCGAGGCCCATCCTGCCCTGGCAAGGTTTTTCTGTCTCTTCAGGTGGTCGCTTGTTTTTGTAACCCCTAATGTGATCTCTCCGACCACTAATTCTTTGCACATTTACAACTGGACTTTCCTTTCTTTATATTTGTTCCAGGGGTGAATGGAACTATTATAGCAACAGTGTTTTAAAACTAAAAATACATGGAAAATTACTGGTATATATAGTTCTTGCTCCAGATATCCTTTCCCATTTGGAGCCATGAAGGAACCCCTCTGTTATACAGAATTATGGGTAGGGAAAAAGGTTGGACTAGATGGACGTATGTCTTTATACAACCTCCAATACTATGTTACTAGTAACTGTTAGACAGACATTATGGGTAGGGTATAAAGGTTGGACTAGATGGACGTATGTCTTTATACACCTCCAATACTATGTTACTATGTAACTGTTATACAGACATTATGGGTAGGGTATAAAGGTTGGACTAGATGGAGTAGTCTTATAAACCTCCAATACTATTACTATGTAACTGTTATACAGACATTATGGGTGGGTATAAAGGTTGGATAGATGGACGTATGTCTTTATACAACCTCCAATACTATGTTACTATGTAACTGTTAGACGACATTATGGGTAGGGTATAAAGGTTGGACTAGATGGACGTATGTCTTTATACAACCTCCAATAGACAGACATTATGGGAAGGGTATAAAGGTTGGACTAGATAGACGTTTGTCTTTATACAACCTCCAATAGACAGACATTATGGGAAGGGTATAAAGGTTGGACTAGATAGACGTTTGTCTTTATACAACCTCCAATACTATGCTATTATGTAACTGTTAGACAGACATTAAGGGTAGGGTGTAAAGGTTGGACTAGATGGACGTATGTCTTTATACAACCTCCAATACTATGTTACTATGTAACTGTTATACAGACATTATGGGTGGGGTATAAAGGTTGGACTAGATGGACGTATGTCTTCATACAACCTCCAATACTATGTTACTATGTAACTGTTATACAGACATTATGGGTAGGGTATAAAGGTTGGACTAGATGGACGTATGTCTTTATTCAACCTCCAATACTATGTTACTATGATACTGTTAGACAGACATTATGGGTAGAGTATAAAGGTTGGACTAGATGGTCGTATGTCTTTATTCAACCTCTAATACCATGTTACTATGTAACTGTTATACAGACATTATGGTTAGGGTATAAAGGTTGGACTAGATAGACGTTTGTCTTTATATAACCTCCAATACTATGTTACTATGTGACTGTTAGACAGACATTATGGGTAGGGTATAAAGGTTGGACTAGATGGACGTATGTGTTTATACATCCTCCAATGAAAACAATCGACCAGTATCTGGCCTTCTTAAGCCTTTCAAGTCATCATACACAATGATGGATCCTTTATCTTAATGACTTGACATTCCAACACTGCTGGATAAAGAAGACTTAAAATACTTTAAATATATCTAAAAAAAATAGTAAATGATTTAAATATATGAAATGCACATGGGTTATTCTAACTTGTATTTATAAAAATCTTCTTACTAACGCCATGAAAAAAACCTTTATTGCATTAAAAATATCCCTTTCCCACTTAGTGTCCTATTCATCTTTTCATTTCTGTTTTTACCATATAGTATTTAGCCACTTAAAGGGCAACTTTACCAAAAAATAAGTTATTTTAAATTGACCATAACTGAAAACTATAATTCTTCCCAACCACCCCTGTATCATTTTTTTATTGAGCTGCCCCCTATTTCTTTAGATATCCAATCTAAAACTTCTTATATTTCAGCTGTCAATCAAGTTCCTTGCTCTCATAAACCATTCTTCTGTGAGTAGTTTTACTGTAGCTGGAATGTGTTAGAGGTTTGACAGGTGGAATGCTGTATGCTGTGTGCAGGCCTGACAGTTGGTTTGTGGGGAAAAAGTCAGGTCGGATGGAAGTGGGAGTGGTTAAAAAAGGATGGGGGGATACTGCTCCTAAACAAAATGTGTGCTGGATTGCAGGCATGCAGCAACACACGCAAATCAGAGTAAGTGCTACTTACATGTATTCAATTATAGATTAAGGTGAGGCAAAGTCATTTTTTCCAGTATAGTGTCCCTTTAAAGGGAATGTTTGTCCTTAATACAAAAAAACTGGTCAATTGTCAGTTACCTGCCCCCAACCCCAACTGATATATTCAGCACTTTATTACCTGCATTACTAACCAGATATTTAAGGATAATTATAGTCCCCATTCTGGCAGAGTAAACTGGCTCCTCCCTCCATGCAGTCAATCAAGGCTGGAACTGCTGACCAATGATTGACTGCTGTTTTTGTGCTGTAACCTCTGCACATGCACAAGCTTATTAAAATCTCTTTGAGCATAGAGAGGTGGCAGATACCTTTGCGAAAATGGAATTATAAATATCTGGTTACAGATTCATATAATAAACTGGTAAAAATAGCAGTTGGGTTTGCAGACAGATAACTGACACGTCACCAGTTTTTTTTTTTTGTTTTAAGGGTTGACTTGCCCTTTAATGACTTAAATTCCATTTTCTGCGTGGTGTTATGACTAGTATAGGCACTCTCTACATCTTGTATTCGGATGTACAGGGCTCAGAATCTGATTATGGCGGAAACCCTCCTTCCCAATGCTCTTGTTTAGAAAAAGAACAAAAAGTCCATTGAGTTCATCTCTTTCTGTAGAATTGAGGAACCATTCATCTTTTTGACAACCCAGAAACCCCACGTTCTTTATGGTTCATCTTTTCTTTTCCTTCTCATGAAACTATTTTACTTTCACACCTTTTTGTTGATATCCCTTAAGACATTAAGTGACATTTTCATTTGTAGAGCCAACTAAGTAATTACATGTCTGGGTGATTTTTATTATATTATGATTTATATACAGTATATTGTCCTTGGCATTTAAAGAGAAAAAAGTGACTAAACCAACAAGATAATGAAAATCTTAGAACTCTACTGGCAAATTAAGCTTTGCGAATAAAGGGGCGATAAAGTGTTTGTGTCTAAAGATGAATCATCGCTACTCATTGTGGGTAAATTTGCATCGCCTTGACTGTACCGGTTAACAAAACAGCCATACAACGAAATCTGTTAAAGATAACGATACACTACTTTGCCTTTTAACATATTCTGGTTATTGCCATAAATTATGCAAGACTATGAGACTGATTCCCCACTTGAGCCCCCGCCAAAAACGCTATTCGTTTCTGTGCGCGTTTGCCATCCGCCTGCGTCCGCTTTAACATGCGTTTGCATTTTGCAGGGGATTGTGGGTAAAATGAAAATCGCATGTCATGTTCATTGTATCCGCTTCTGTCCATTTTTTCTAAGCGCTTCCACAGACTTGTTGTATTAAGTGCGTTTCTGAGAAAAAAAAACGGTGATCGAGTGCGTTTTAAAAAAATCACAACAGATCGCACACTGGGGCCTACTTTCCGTGATTTACATTATTAAAATTTTTTTATGCAGATCGTAAAGCGCACACGGATGGCAAAATGCCTGGTTGTGATGCCCTTGGCCACAACGCGTGGACAGCTTAAAGAATAACTAAAGCTTCAGAACAACGTTGAATTAGGCAGATCTCCTTGTTATAGCAGTAATCTGTGTCTCACCTTTCATTTTAATATGATATTGTTGAGAAAATTTACTTAACATGAAGCTTGTGTTTTGTTTCTCAGCATTCCAGTATCGCACAGTGTGGTCACTGACCATTATGTTCTTTACACATGCTCAGTCCTTAGATACTGCAGGAACTTGGTCCCACCCACTAGTAGCCTCTAGCCAATCATTTTACAGGACTGAATAGGCAAGGGAGCATGTGACTGAGATCAGGGGTGTGACCAGTCACTGTACATACACACAGTTATTTCATCAAGTTCTTCAAGTGGTAACATTTACTTTAATGCTATTTACTGTATTTCTATTTTACAGTTTATTGGTGTTTTTAGAGGGGAAATGTTCAGATTCTGGGATGTAAAAATGTGGGTTTATCTCTCCTTTAACCATGGTCCTTGGGCTACTATTTATATCCATTCATTTTATCGATACTAGTAAAAAGCTCATATACTAGAGAAGACATGGTAATAACGGATGGGGCATAGTATCATTCTAATACTGAACCTTAGCTACGATTGTAAAATACAGCACAATAATAGTCAGTATATTACGACTATGGTGCATGTGAATGTAGGAGTAAATTTATAAACAATGGTGATGCTACCCCACTTCCCATTGCTTACTATGGATAGGAGCACATGCCACAGTCTTCTATTTCAGGGCTCGGAACTGTATATATGCCCCCAGGAATTTGGATGGTCATTGCTCCAGTTTCCCCCCACCCTGACCCTTTGAACATAGCTGTTGAGACATGTGTACATCTGCCCCAATCCATTCAATCCATGGGTTGTGTGTTGGCCACCACTGGTCCTAATTTCATGAATTAGCGAGGGTGTGCAAATAAGGTTGGAACTTGTCTGAATACACAATGGCAATGCAGGATAAGAATTGTACCCACTGTGTTGCTGAATTGGAGGGATGACCTACCAATGGATGTCTTCAGGCCTGTGAGGGATCAGCAATCCATGTCACAGTTTGCTCCTGAAGGAGCAGATCTTGTAAAACGTAAAAATCTTTAGAAGAATAAGCCACCCAGTCCGTGTAACATTAGCAGATCTGTGCAATATAACAATATAAATGGTAAAACCTTCAATACGCAGCTTTGCTGTAGGTTCCGAGCGATCATCCTCAAGGTCTATCCCTGACCAGAAGTTGATTAGTTTGTACAGCGTTAATCTAAATGAAACGAAAGATTCCAGTGTTTATTTATTGATTGACAATGTTTGATAAATGGGTCCAATTCTTTAGATTGTGATGGTAGATTAAGACAAAATGGGAAGATCAATAAGAAGAATCAAGAGATGATTGTGTCTGGAATTTCTAGGTTGGGTTACACAGTCACTGCTTATGGAGAAGAATTGTATTGTGTTTTCGTATATAAAGCTACACAAATTACATAGCACCTCACAATTACTGGATCCAATTAACGTCAGGCCCTGCCTTGAATCGCGTACAATCGAATCACTCTATCTTACACGCATGGCCTATCAATATGGCTTCCAACCAGTTCACAGAAAGATACAACCATTTAATTAAAGGGGTGGGCTGGACAGACTGCAGTACTTGTAGGAAACCCACACAAGCACAGGGGGAACATATGAAGTCTTTGCAGGATTTAAAGGGCATGCCCTCCCTTAAAACAAAAAGTGTTATCTGCCCCCGACCCAACTGCTATTTTTACCAAGTTATTACATGTATTTGTAACCAGATATTTAATGCTACATTTTTTTCCTTTCTGACAAAGGTATCTGCCTCCTTCGTCTGCTCTAAGAGCTTTTTATATGCTTGAGCATGTGCAGAGGAGGCAGAAGATGAAAAAGCAGTCATTCATTGGTTGTGATGTCAGCTGTCACAGCCTTGATTGACTGTATGGAGGGAGGAGCCAGCTTACTCTGCCAGAATGGGGACCATAATTATCCTTAAATATCTGGTTAGTAATGCAGGTAATAAGGTAATAATGTGTGGGTAGCTACACTTCCTTTTCTGTCTTGACTATCTGAGTCTGTGACAGTCACATTATGTGCTGTGTAAGGACCCCTCCCAATCTTTTCTGAAGATAGTTACAGACCTACAACCATTAACTGTTATTTCTTCTATCTATGGACCACTATTTCTAATGCTGTAACTTTTGATAGACTGCAGCTAAAATCATGATCTGTATCGATTCTGATAGGAAATAAAAGCAATAAGGGGAAATTACGAGGAAAGATTGTTAAGGGGGAAAACCTAGTAGAAAGACCTTTTCCTTGCTGTTAGGTTGAAAGAAAAGGGGATGTCTTTAAGGCAAAAAAAGCAAAAATAGATTAGAATTTATTGAATTCATTTATCATCCTCCCAATGTGTTTTTAGTATCCAGGCTGTAAATGTTCCTTTGTTCTGGGTAAATGTGCAGTCTGGGAATTCACTTTGAGCATAAAAAGAAAAAACGTAAAACACTTAAAACAACTTAAAACACATATGTTTATTTGTTTATAGTTAGTAAGTTATAGTAAGCAGATGATTAAAATGAAGCAACATATGTCTTTCTATCTAAAATAAATAAAACATGTCATTACTGAAAGCCTTACATTTGCTGTAAGTTTCCTTGTTATCATCACGTTGGCACAGTGACATACAGAGAAGCTGATTTGGTAATCACTCTTTTTCTCACTGGGTGAATCAGACTGAGCATGTGTAAAGTCACTGGGATAGAGGAGAGGCAAAGGGATTTCTGTATTGAAAGATGCTTTGTTTGGTGATTTCTGTTTAGTAAATATTGGGATTTTAGGGATTTCTGTGGCGGTTGAACAATATCCCTTTGTAAGATAAGTACAGAATGTGTCATTTCTTTTCCTTTAAATAGTAAAATTTTAATTTTTATAAATTGTTAATTACATTTTTAC
This sequence comes from Hymenochirus boettgeri, assembly GCA_019447015.1. NCBI lineage: Eukaryota > Metazoa > Chordata > Amphibia > Anura > Pipidae > Hymenochirus > Hymenochirus boettgeri. The sequence continues at coordinate 19,126,552 of CM033470.1, read as the reverse complement.
TTTTGAATTTAATTACATTTGAACCATGGTGTTTAACTTTAAAAACGAACACAGCGGATTAAACCAGTACCAATACTAGTGATATTATTCTACCATAATAACCGATCACTATTGGTCATTAGGGATCCCTAATAAATATCTTTTTATGTTTAGCTTGAGATGTTTCAGACAGAACAAGACACTAATTTACTATTCAAATTTTAAAGTCTGAAAAACCTCAGCTTGTACTCAAGTATATACGGTAGTTCTTACTCTGAGGTGTGTGTTTTGCTGCATGCCTTCAAGCCAGAACTTGTTTTTCACACGCTCTCAGTAATCACTATGAGCCTGCACTGGAAGATGGAATTTCCCAGAATGCATTTCACACATATCATCTGTCACACTTAATTGCACTCAGCAGAAGAGTTTATGATACTAATACTTGATTGACAGCTGTAACGTAAGATGCTTCAGATTGGATATATAAAGAAATAAAGGACACATCAACAACAAAAAAATGGTAGAGATAGTTGGGAAGAATTATAGTTTCCAGTAAATCAATTAAAAAGAATCAACTATTTTTCCAATTTAAAAATAACTTGGTTTGGATCCATTTTAAACACGGGGGTAATTCACCAAGAGTCTTTATCACTAATTTTAAGATTGCTTAGCCCCAAAAGACGTATCCACTAAAGGCATGTGGCAAATAATCAAGCATGATGGCATAATTTAAATGATAAGACCAAGTCCCTTGCAGGTGTTAAATATTTGGCATAAAAATGCAGCAATTTCATCACAAAACATGTCCGCATTTTTTTAAAAAGTTGCTAAAACTCCACTATCAGAAATGTCATTAAATTTGACGCATTTCGCCTCAAACATGTGCAAAATTGTGACTAAGCTGATTGCATGCATTTTGCCCAATGGGGTCCGTGAATGACGCCCTAGATTTAATGAAATATAATGATTGGAATATGAATTCAATTGGGTTTGAGCATCTGTTCTCCATGTAGTAATAATCAGGGAGATTCAATAAAAGTTCTTATCCTTTAAAATGGTGCTAATTTTGCCCCAACCAATCAGATCTTATTTAACATTTGAACATCTGATTGGTTGGGGCAAAATTAGCACCATTTTTAACAATAAGAACTTTTATTGAATCTCCCAGAATGTCTATTGTGTGGATTGTTTTGTGAAAGCATCTAAAGCCAGGAGTTTGCTCTTGAAATAACACAAAGAAGCCATTGTGCTCAATGTTATAGGATTGTATAGCGTGAACGACATATTTGGTAATGTGAGATCCTCCTTCAGTCTTCTGACAATTTTGACAGAAAAGTAAAGAAAAGGTAAAGAATGTTTATAGAAATTGAGCGAGTCACCTGCAGTTAGGATCTCCATCCCACATTCCCAAATCTCCAGGGCGAGATTATCCCCAATAGAGGAATCTACAAAGATTCTTTCAACTTTAACCACATTTCCTAATTTGGTTACAGAAAAGAAATTGCCAAAGGAAACCTTACATTGGGGTATTTAGCTGTTATTTCGTCTGCTGAAAAAATGAACCCAAAGGAGTGTAGGTTATTATGTGTATGTATATATAATATATATACTATTTTACATTTAGAATAAAAAACTGGTTTCAGGGACCAGCCTGCCCTCAGAAAATAACAAACAACTGATTAATAAGTCTCCTTAACTAGACAGTTTTTATTCAGGACTGAGCTAACCGCCTATAGATTAATTTTCAATTCTGATTGGCTAGCACTTTGATTAAACAGGGATCAATCAAAACCCATAGGTTAAAGGGTCAGAGCATTAAGGGCTATATTTAAAAGTCTAAGGTATCGGCAAGTTTGCGATACCTCGGGTTATCGTTATTGTACGACCATGGCCGTAAATGTAGGAATGTGATCGTATATTTACCGTGAACATTTTGGTTAATCTGCAAACGTTCTTTGTAGAATACCAAGCGGTCATAAATCAATGATGTTCATAATGCTCGTTATAGGCGCAGTATTGTTAAAAAGCAATAACGCGCCTTCATTAAATAAATATAGCCCTAAGTATAAAAAAATTCTACGAACCCACCGGTACCAGTAATAGCTTGGATTATGTTTGGCTTCTGTTAAAACAAGCAATTCCCCCGATTCTTAAAAAGAATCACCAAACCTGCAGCATGCGACACACACACACACACATCCCATGCCCATGGACTTACAAATGTTGTTTAGTATATAAGATTGCAAAGTCTGATACATTCTGACTGTATCTAAGGTGTTAGATTGTAAGCTCTTCAAATAAGATGTGACGGGATCGGAAAACTAATAATAAAGCGTTATTACCGTGTTCAGTGCCATATACTGCCAGTGTGGGTATGTAAGGCTTTATATTGATCGACGGAGTTTGGTTTTTATGATTAAGATTAGAAATGATTTGAAAACAAACCTGGTTTCATTTCAGAACTTTTGGTTTAGAAAATCTGCAGATATGACGGATTTCTCAAAATGTTCAAAACTCGGAAAAGTTCCTAACAAAAATCCCTGTCTATTAGAAATTTACAGATTGGATTTGAATAATCGAACTATAGAAAATTCTAAAAACTCCAAATCAGTTCAATACAGCCATTCCATGTAACCCCTGTTGGAACAAACCCGTCAGTTACGTTCATCTTTAATTAAGATCTACAGTAGCTTCTTGTATTGTTCCAACTTCCAAGCAGCACATTTATTTACGATTATTGTCCAAAATGGAGAAGATCCCATGTCTACATAAATTCCACCTTTTAATAATCAACCTGTTATTTTGGTTACATTGGAGGATGGCCTACCACTCATTAGAAGAATAGAATCCCAGGTGGTATTGAATTTGCCACCAGCACTGGCATTGATAGGGGATTGACCCTCTCTCTACTTACTAATCTTCTAACAACGACGATCCGTGTCAAGGACAACAAGTATTGTATTTTCCTTATTAGATCAGAGAGAATTATCCTTCTCCCTTGAGGCTTCTATCAAATTGGTGCTTCTATTCTTGACTTTTTTTAAATTAGCTTCTTAGACTTCAAAATATTGTACAATTTGATGTTGGGGTCTTTTAGAAAGAAGAAGAAATAAACTGGGGGGAAAATGAGGGGCTATAAAGCAGCAGTCTGGCCCCCTTGGCAGCTGAATTATACTTAGAGGTTCCCACAGAGCTAAAGAGCTAAACATATTCTTCTCAGCTCCATCAAAGCTCCTGCTCTACTCTATCTAGTTCCTAGTCAATGTTGGAGGTGAAACCCATTTCTCCTGCTTCCATCCCAGTAAACAAGCAGGTAGGTAGATGTCTAATCTTTTCAAGCCTGTTTTTAATTGAATGTTATTCTTCACAACAGGACTATGACACATTTGTTAATTTCCAGTGCTGTATATTACCAACAAAAATATGAATTGCTAATTTTACACATTTAATAAATATTTGGGGTTTCTGGACATATTTTTTGTGGTTTAGAATTTAACTAAATGTAACATTTCTTTCTTTAGCTCCAAGAAGTTATAGTAAATATTTTGTCACCCACAACGTCTGCTGAAATGAGCTTATCTCACCTCATTGAAAATACTTTCCATTACACTGGGTTTAGAAAGTACAGAGGTTCCCTGCTAAGGGCTTTGACACAAAATGTCAACAGGGAACAGACTGTACCTACCTACTGTATAAAAGGGAATCACTAGATGGTTTTACAAAATAACTCAACTGCGTTCATCTGGGCTTTTACAATCCGATAACATTTGTTCTGTTCTTTCAACTCTGTACTAGTAGAGCTGCATTGCAGTCATTTCTCTGACCTTATCTTCTAGGCAAAAAAAATAAAAAAATGAAATTTGAAGTAGCTCCTGGCTATACTGAGATAACTGGAAAGTACTTTGACAGCAAATTGTCTATCAGTAAATATTCCCGTAGGAAGGAGCGATGTATGGAAATCACACACGCTTTCTACTGATGTTACAATCTGTCTGTTACAGTGCTAGTCCCCCCCGAAGAGAGCCAGAATGTTGACCAGGACACATAAGAGAACCATTTGTTTCTTGTTTTGGAAATAAATTACAGTGCTTGTGTAAATGTCTTTGTAATGAAGTGACCTCCCTTCTGTAATTAAAGGGGAACTGGTACAGAATACACACAAGGGCTTTCCAATGAAAACTACCTTTAAAAAAATCCCTCAACAAGGCTTCTACTTACAAATTCAATGAAGGTCAGGAGCTTCGATGCCTGAAGAAATCACCACCTCTATCTGGCACCATCACTCCCATGGTCATTCCGCTTCTTACTGAAGGTCAGGGCATTCGCCACCACCACTGTATTTTATGAACAATAAATGGAGCATGCCCTGATGTCATCAAGAGGGGAGGAGCAACCAGAGGAGGTGATGTAGAAGAGCCAGTGATTTCCTAATAGTTGGATCTCTGGATCTTTATGGAACTCTCAAGTAAGAGCCTGTTGGGAGATTGTTTTTAAAGGTAATAAAAAGGGATTTTAATGGAAAGCCCTTTGTGTATTCATCACAGTTACCCTTTAATTAGGATATTACAGTTAACCAAATACAAATCATATATGCTTGTTCAGAAAAGTATCAATCAACAACACTTTAGTGTATTTGACCTGTATGTGCACCTGCTCTTCTCTATCTTGTCAGTAAAATCAGTATTCGTACAATATTCACTTCTAATCATATAAAAGGCGACTAAAGCCTCAGAGCAACACTGAAACAGAAGGAAGAGCACCTGAAATAAAAACAGGAATCTGTGTCTTACCTCTCATTTTGATGTTGGTGCTGGGAAATTTACCTTTGTAACATGAGGTTTGTGTTTTATTTCCCAGCATTCCAATGTCTCACAGTGTGGTCACTGACCATTGTGTTCGAATAGAACCCAGTTTCAAATCGAATCTGAGGGTTTCGAAATCCCGACGAATTTCACGGAACCCGGATTTTTAAAATTTTCGATTTTTGTCAAAAAACCAAAGTAGACGATTTTCGAAGATCGAAATTCAGAAGTAGACGAACTTTCCAAAAAGTTCAAAAAGTTCGAAAACGGAACGAAACTCAACAGTTTCAAACATCTCTAACACCCACTAGTAGTCCCTAGCCAATCCTGTTACATTGCATATTTAGGCTGGGGACCATGAAACTGGAGGTGGCCCAGATAGTACAAATGCACATGGTAATCTTATCCAGTTCTTCAAGGGATTACATTTAATTTAAAGGGCATGTCCACCCCCAAAACTCTAATTTCACCCACTACTGGTCCCACTCTGTAGTGGTAATAAAATTCCACATTACACCCAGCTCCAATGGCTGCCCTGCTATGCCCCTCCAAAGTCCCAAAAAACTGACCACCAGGAGCTAGCAGAGTCCATTTAGGACTCTGCCTCCTGTCTCTCATCCGGGAGAATTTGCACATGCCCTGTGCAGCCCATCTCCCCCTCCCTCTCCCACCCATTTTGGTCTCCCTCCCCCTAGCGTAAAACCCTTTGGATATAATGTAGGGCTTCCTCCTCCAGCCCCAACCACATTATCATTATGTTCAGAAACTTCCCCGATCTTTACTTACCTTCCATCTTTCCTCCACCATTCTGAACTACCAGCAGCCACCTCTGTGATTGGCTTCCTCTCAGCCAATCACAGACGCGGCTGCCGGTCTGGCCCCTGCTTGCAGTTTCATGCAAGCAGAGGGCCGGGATAGTGTGCCGGAGGATAGAGGAGAGGTAAGTAATGATCGGGGGAGTTCCTGGAGATAATAGTAATGTGGTTGGAGCTGGGGGAGGAAGCTCTACAATATATCAAAACAAATGTAGGGGTGGACATGCCCTTTAATGCCATTCATTGGGATAGTAACTTTCGCCATCGGAACAACTACCGCTGGTACCATAATAAAGATCCATTATAAGCCCGAAGGAAGGTAGGGAGAGTTAAGGTGGCCATACACTAATTAGATAATACAGATTCAACGTCTACTGCCTCTTTGGTTCTTATCTGCCAATGTTTCCACTATGTTCCCTGGACAGATAGTGGTTTACAGCTAACAGTTACCCCTGTAACATCAGTCGTAAAGGGATTAGGCCAGGCAGTTTGTCAGTAACATCTACAGTAGAGATGGCCGAACTTCATAAAGTTTCGAACTCCAGTAAAAGTTTGAAAGTTCGAGTTCGAACCCATTAAAGTTAATGGGGATTGATAGTTAGAAAAGTCTGGATGATTTACAGGTAAACTAACAATGGTAACTTACTGTAAATGGCTGTGGCACCTGGAAAATGGTCTGGGGAACATGTCACTATCACCAAAACTTCTTAAAACACTACATACATACATCTGTGGAATAATGTATCTAGAATTACACGTCACATATATGTGTCCAAGGGTACATCACTCGCATCATATCTATGGTAAGACCGTATTCTAATCCTGGAATACAATCCACCGCTGGAACAAGCAATACATTTCCAAGACGGGCTTACTGAGACGGTTATCATAAGGTCAGCGGTCAGTATTGTGGCAGTAGCTGTACTAAAGGGGTTAATAAATATGTTACATGAGACTTTGTTCATGCTATTAATGTTACCATAACCATTAGCATGATGATAAGTTTCCATTTGTGGTACTTTCTGGTCTCTATCGCTGTCTCTTTGATCAGATTTCCACCACCAGTCTCCAAACAAGTAACACTTTCTTTACATGTCTGCATCCCATTGTTTTAATCCCCTTTAGATTGACACCCCTTCCTGCAACACATGATGGCTAGTATTTAGTGGGATATTACAGTAGATTGGAATGCTGTTCCTGATAATTAAAGATCTTGTCTGGAAGAAAATCCCATTAAAATTCTGTTTGTAAAACATTATGGAATAAACAGGCTGACAACCATTGGGTGAAACGCTAGGCCACAGCTTTTATTGACACATTCCAAATATGTGCTCAAAATTGCCAAGATCTTAAAATGATACATCCTTGCATACCAATTAGATCAACCCAGCCGTAGCCAAAGCTTGAATGGCAAACCTCTGGATCCCCAGAAGTCATATAATGGCTACAATAACCAAATCCATTGCAAGCATGAATCCACCAGCTGTGACTCCAACTTAAACCTCATATAAACAAACTTTCTAACTAAATAACTCAACTCTGACCCCATTACTTTAGGGTGGGAGGGAAGAACTTCTGGAACGTCTTTCCAGCAGGTTAAAACTCAAAATGGCGCCCGGTGCTTCATATATACGTCACGTCACGTCATCCAGATCTCGCGAGATCCGTACTTGGAGAAACCTACTACTCCCAGCATGCCTAGAGAGGTAAGCCCCACCCGCGGTCAGACGCCCCATCCCCTAATCCGGGTCGGGGCTACCAGGAATTCCATCAGTTTCTACTTCAACACAGTTGGTATTAATACCTGATGATTATATTGGCTCCGAGATTAGTTTCACCATAATATATAGTAATTGACCATAGAGATACAATCAAGAGGAAAACTATCAAATGCATTAGACAAGACAAAGTGAGTGAACATTGCCAACAGCGCATACTATCCAATACTAGGAAATTTCACTTTCTCTAGTAATATTCACTTTACTAAGCAAACAGTCTATTGGCTGCAGTAGGTTGTCTATTTATAGCGCCATTGTCAACATTTGTCTCCCACCATCTGTAAAATGTGCTTTATAGAGTTCAGTAATAAAAATAAACCTAGCCAATAATGTTCGTACGAATGGGCTCCCATAAACATGTTGCGATAGTAATAAGGTGTCTATTTTAAGACCGGGATGCTGTACGTTTCTCACATGGAGTAGGGTTAGGAAATTGTTTGAAAGAAGCAGATTAGAGAAGGAACTTAGCACAACGAGGTCATTCAATAAAAGTTCTTATCGTTTAAAATGGTGCTAATTTTGCCCCAACCAATCAGATGTTAGCTTTCAAATGTTAAATAATATCTGATTGGTTGGGGGCAAAATTAGCACCATTTTAAACGATAAGAACTTTTATTGAATCTCCCTGTAAGTATATAAAGAATTTTATAGTTAGAACTACAACACAGGTGGAATACAAGTGATTCACAGTGTTTATTGTACAATATACTGAAATTCCAAAAAGAGATGCAGGAGCATTGGAAATACAAGACCAGGGGCCTACATTGAAGAAGTAAAACAGACACTTAAAGGACAAGTTCAGTGAAAATGTAAATTATTTATCTAGATTACACGTACTTTGGTAAACATCATATTGTCTTCATTTTCATTAAATCAATTGATTTGCTTTGTTTTGCTGTGGTCAGTAATGAGCTGACATTTCAGGTTCTGTAATGGTCCTTCTTCTTATCAGGATGCACCACTACCATGGAATGTTCCTAACAGTAATTTCTACTGATTGGCTGTCGGGCGGGTCAAACATGCTCAGATCTCTACTGAGCAACTGAATCCACCCAGGGATTGAGACCATAACGGACACTATTAGGGGTCCTGCAAACAGGAAGTCAGAACTTTGGAAGCTGAATGGACAAACTAAGGTAATTTAAATGAGGAAATCTTCATTTATTTCTGGACCCACTCTGGGCTTTTCCTGGTATCCGGGTCAGACAGTCATTTATTGGTACAATGTATCTGTATCAGGACTAATTTTTTTTTTTTGAGGCTCTGAATTCTGTTCCTAATCTAAGTAGTCTCTAATTCTGAGTTCAGCTATCATTATGTGACAAGCTGCATAGAGAAACTGATTACCAGCACAGACTCCGTTAGTTATATACAATATGGAGGAAGTGACTGGACAGTTTCTGCTCCTGCATTGTGTTTGACCCTCCTTTATTAAAATTAAATCAGGTCACACCAATATCTGACAATTGGAACCCTTACATACAGTATTTCTTTAGCTACATGTTTATTTCCCAATATAGTGAACCAGGAGTGGTCAGCTGTATTAAACCCACATTTTTATTAACACAGTGTCATTACAGAAAACCTACCCTTGTGGATTATATTAAAACTTGAGTTACCATAAAAAGGACAAGGTGCTAGGAGCTTATTATTGCTTACAATACACACGTTTTTATGTGTCAACATACAGGTATTACCTTAAATAGCCATGCAGTACCCTGAATGGCAGTTAGGTGGTGCTGGAGAGATTGGGAAGAAAGCCTAATACTACCATAGTTTATATCAGCATAGCCGGGTATGTGAGGAATTAAGGGGTGTGGTGAGTGGGTAGAGAGGGTGGGGCCCTGCGGGGGTTTTCTAGTTGTTACATTGTAGAGAGATCAATTGAAGGAATGACATTGAAAATTCCAAACATTGGAATGTATATCTGTAAAACTGATGGTTAGATGTATTGGTCGTCTATGTATACAATGGAAATAAGGATACAAAACGCTTGTGTTCCTGTAATGTTGTTTCTTGACCTAGCTGAGGAGTCATCATCTCATAATGGTCAATGTAATGTACAAAATCTGGATAGGCCAGTCGCTAATTAATCAGGCTACATGGAGAAAGACACCTAGAAGGGTAATTGTGTAGATCGTCTTGAATGATGAAGAATCTTAAATGATCAATTTGTATTTGTCAGTATGAAATATTGCCTAAGGTCACGAGTTCATGGACATTAGATGGAAAGACATCAACGGTCATGGGGGGAACATAAACAAATAAGCCACATTGTGTCATATAACACCTATCAATCCAGGGCTTGAGCCAGCCAATCGCATGTTGTCCATGGATTGTCTAGGAGGCGACGTTCATTTTATTTCTACAGCCAATTAGATGTTTTGATTTACTGGAGTAGAGACTAAAATCACATTTCCCCCCCAAACAATATTCTGTGAATGAAGGAACTAGATACTGTATATCCATTTAGTGGGAAAGCTGTTGTTATATACCGTATATATATATATATATATTATATTGATATAGCATATTATGGTATACATTTAGATAGGGGGACATGTTTTTACTTTGTATAAACAAATAGACAGCTGTCGACGAAATCTGTTGTTTAAAGGGCATATCCACGCTAAAACAAACAAACAAAAAACTGCAACACCAACAGCTATTTTTACCAGTTTATTACATGTATTTGTAACCAGATATTTAATGATAAGTTCTATTCCATTCTGGCAAATGTATCTGCCTCTTCCCACTGCTCAACGAGCTTTTTTATAAGCTTGAGCATGCGCAGTGGAGGCAGCTGGTGAAACAGCAATCAATCATTGGTTATGATGTCAGCAGTCAGAGCCAATGATTGACTGCATGGAGGGAGGAGCCAACTTACTCTGCCAGAATGGGGACAATAATTATCCTTCAATATATGGTTAATATTTCATGTAATAATGTGCTGAATAGATCAGTTGGGGTTTTTGACAAGTCGTAATTTTTTTGTTTTAGGGGTGAACATGTCCTTTAATAAAATCCGAGACCCTTGCGTTCCCTTGTCTCTAGTTTAATGGAACATAGAATAAATAATTACAATACCTCATTCTCTCTTACTGCCATTAAACAGAAAATATCCAGCAGTATTAATGTCCTGCTGATTCAACCATGAGTACTAAATCTTAGCGGATCAATCTAACGTTGTGTAGACCTCTCACCCATTTTAGCCAATGTAATCGTTCAACATTGATTTACATTTTATCCCACTTAAGAATTATGTTGACAGTTCACTTTATGCCGAGTGTCTATTGTTTTTCTTTAATGGATGGTAGGTTGTATATTGCTGATATAGCACATGATAAATACAGTACTTGGTGGTTCTAAGGCCATCACTCTCTTTTACACTGCAAAAAATAATCATTTATTATGTAGCCTGGAATAAGATGAAGGTTTGGACCTAATAGCATGAATCTATATTCAATAATATGTTAAGATAAATTCACAGATAAAAGATCTGTCCACCACCCCCACTCAAAGACTGTGATATTCTGTTATTTCTCCTAAACACTTCCTGTGTTGGTGTCCTCCTTAATGATAACAGTGACCTCATAGATTCCATCTCGTCTACAAAGTCCCTACCATAGTTTTGCTGCTGGACCCTGTGATTCCTTGTTAAGCTCTCAATTCACATAACTTTCTAAATCAACCCCATATTTATTATAAAGTTCTTGCATTGCCCTATACAGAGGAATCAGCAAGAGAGATGAATCCCAGTTTGAAAATTAACCTTATTGCGATTCTGAATTGACGATTTTAAAAATCTGAAGATCCAGTGGAATCTTTGGAGTTTGAAACATTTTGCTTCCATTGGGTTCGGAATTCGAATGCGTCCACTGAACCACTGGCAAGAGATAATCGCTTGTTTATTGGGTTTGTTTTTCAATAACACTGGTGTAATTCAATAGATGGAATCAAAGTTACCATCCGAAGTGCCATGATCTCCAAAATAATCTCATTATCTTCTCCTGTACCTAATATAATGGATTTACCTGTGTTTATCTTGCGCTCACCATCTCCAAAAGATTTTGCATATTAAAGGCTCAGAATCCTTGTGATAATTCAGGTGGCACCTTGAGATAAGTAATGTTTTTTGGGGGCCAATTTAAAGTTATCAATCAAACCGGCAGAAAGTATCAACCTGTGTATTTCAGCCTTTAATCAGCCAGTGAAACAGTTTTTTGTGACTGACCCAGGGAATATTGCATGATCGGCTGTGATTTACCAACATGTCCAATTCGGAGGAAACGACGATCGCCATTGGGTGAAAAATTAAAAGAATACTGCAGATATTCTGCAATGACTGACTATAATAAGGATATGTTGATGGGGCAGCCTGTAATATCTTCTCATCTGTACCAAGCCTTACACCCTGGTAGAACAAATAGGGTATATATACAAATATACAATATATACAAATGTACCCTATATATACCCGGAAATTTGAGATGGCCGAGATGGAAGTTTCATTCTGTTCTCAGAATCTGAAATTCTGAAAACAGAACTCACTTTTGAGGGTTCCGAACGTATTTTCTAGGATTACCGAATGTGCAAGGTTATTTTCAAGGGTTACCAAAAACCTTGCACATTCGGTAATCCGCAAAAATAAGTTCCGAAGTCCCGAAATCCGAATGATCCACTTGGCTTTGGAAGGAACTTTCGGATTTTGGAACCAAAGGGTTCCGTGTCAGACCCGGATCCCATCTCTACTTGAAATATCGATTTATAGCCTAAAAAACAAAATTTTGATATTCTGCTTGCTGCGTGAGATCCTTTATTAAGTTTGAAGTATCTATTAATTGAAGGCATTCATCCTCTGGCTTTTATGCACAATATTATCAGCTGTTATACCCGGTTTAGACAGTAGATGTCTCCTTTTACTCTTATATAAAATGCTGCTATTCCTTCAACTGACTGGCAGCAGGTGAATTCTAATTGGCTGAGCAAAACGGTGATGCTACAGGGTAACCCCTTTTAAGAGGAATTCTAAGTAAATTACAGCTCTGTCTGTGCATCTCTCATTGGAAAGAAACAGGAATACCTTCCATCTCAAGGCAACCATGAGTGAGGTAGGTACTTGCGTCCACACGGAATGCTTTCATTGTGAGTGTGTGTGTTAATATACAAGGCTATTTAACATATAAAGGAACAGTTTGTTGTAAAAACTATTTAGTAGATGGAATTATTTCAAATTCTTTGGATTTTTAATGATGAGGTCTATTCAATGAGATCTAAAGTTCTCTTGAACATCTGGTATGTTTTTGAATCTGTATTGATACAAATGTAAAAGCATTTCGGTAAAACATGGATGATCCCTATTTATCTAATACCCAATCTACCGCCCTATGTCATCCAGTTCTATATAAACTAGCAACTGACTTTGCTCTTCAAGAATCTTCTTCATTTCCAGCCATTTGAATGATCTTTTTCAGCAGTTGACCTTGCATAACAAATCCTCCTAATAACTCAAGGTTTAAATATTTCAGAAGTATTGATATGTAATTTTCAAGTAATTGGACTTCTGTTGATATAAACAATCAATATTGAATATTTCCTTTGGGTCTGTTTTATTTTTTATTTGTCTTTCTTTCTTTAGCTAGCAAAATATATATTTATAAAACACACAACGCATAATACAAAAATAAACACAATATATATTGTAAAGCCCCTTACTATGTAGAGGTGGGCATTCCTAATAATGTATACTATTGATTTGGTGAATATATCAATATCATTTCCAAAGACTATAATGAATAGAAATCTCTCAGTATATCAGCTTCTTACCTTGTATAACCTGGTATTGCAAGAATATTTCCTGCATCATATTCAAATGATTATTATACAATGGCTAATACCTGACCACCAAATTTGTGTAGGTATTTCCACTACCCACCCCGGTGTTAAATAAAACAGCCCCATCTTGCCTGTAGTTATGTAAAGTTTTAATCCCTTCCTTCTGGCATCTGTTTCTCTTATATGCAAACCTTATTTTGAATTTAAATGGACCTTCTAGCTTAGCTGTATTCAAATCAGTTCTTTCCGATTTCCATAACATTCAATTAACGCCTGGAGATTCTCTAAAACCTCTCGAAAGGGATTTCCATAATATTTTCCATAGTTGTCATTCAATGTGATGTTTGCTTTCAGATTTTTTTCATTCAATTAAATATAGAAATAAAAAAATTCTTAGGTGCCATAGATCCCAAGTAGTTCTATCCTGGTTAGCAATTCATCTTAGAGATAAAATCATGAAATAACCCAATCTGGATTTTCGAGCATTTATCTTAAATCAATAGTAAAAATAGAGAAAAGGCCTTCAGAATAGAGCGAGCACTTTCAACTCTACAGTATTTGAAGTGCATTTTTAAAGATGCTAGAAAGGAGAAGGATTTGTGAAAGGTTTAGAACAGGAACAAAGGGAACATTTTTCAAATACTTTGTAGCTGTTTGAGTGGATATTATTACCCCAGGAATGCACACAACATATATATTTGGTTTATGGGGACAATGCTTAAGGGCACGTAAATATAAATTAATTATTCCTATATATCTTTTTGAATGTCCTTATAATATCCATATTTAACTATGTATGCCAGCTGTGTGGCCTGGCTTGTTATGGTAATCCTTGTCAAATTTTAAAGGGACAGTTTAGTAGAAATGATCAATATGTGTTAAATTGTTAGTTTGTGTAATGACTTCTTAGTTATTCTACATATTCTCTCCCATTTTGAAAAATCAGTTGATTTCATACCCTTTGCTGTTCCCTGCTGTTGACATTAGTGAGCTGACATTTCAGGTTCTAACGGCCCTTCTTCTTCCCAGAATGCACCACTACCTTGGAATGTTCCTAACAGTAATTTCTACTGATTGGCTGTTGGATGGGTCAAAGATGCTCAGATCTCTACTGAGCAACTGAATCAACCCAGGGACTGGGTCAAGGGCAAGACCATAACGGTCTCTATTAGGGGTCCTGCAAACAGGAAGTCAATATTTCAGTTGCATTTATTTATACACAGACAAAATTGAATTGACAGATTAAGGTCATTGGGGTGAAAAAATACTGCTCTTTTTTCTGAAAAATGCATGTATTTGCACTGAACTTCCCCTTTAAAATTGTACATCTTTAAAATGCCCAGAATACAATGTAATAAGAGCATTAACCGATTGTGGGCATCAAACTGAGCAGAAAGTGCCTTAGCTGTTAATTATTTTCTCCGCCCTATTGAGGGCTTGTAGACCAGATTTGTTTGGTTGAGTTGATTAACCAGAAATAAGTCTAGTTGTGATCAAATGTGTAATAAACTGTAAAGCACCAAATAGTTGATTTGATTATGGTTGATGTGGTTTGTTGGCGCCCATTCTTTATTGGTCAAGCATCTAGTACAACATGGCACACACTACCTTGTTGCAATGCAAATGAGGCTAGCCATGAACCGTGGTGACCAATCGTGATGAGTCTGTCAGTCACTTGTAGAATTTGATGTGAATGGAATAAACAAAGAATTAGCTAGAGAGATTGAAGTCATTTTACACACTAACTAATGTAGACATTACATTGACCAACACAATCTGTACGAGACAAAAATGGAGGCTGCCTTGTGTTTTATTGAAGTTATAAATGAATTTGTTCTGGCCTGGCAACCTGTAGATACTTTCATTATTCTAACGTCTGATTGGCTAATGTCTACAGTCCAATGACTGACCAGCGATCACCATGTAGGTCATAAGAAATGGTAAACAAGGATATCGATGGCTCAACCCTGACCTTTCCCAAGTCAATGAAACAATTTATTTTTTTATTTTATTGTAGATGTAGCATTTACATTTGCACAATTGATATTCTGTCCTTCGTCCAGCCCGGTCTATCCTGCTGGATACCATCGATTCCTCCTGTTGTGTCATAAATGAATCCTTGTAAACAAAGGATATATGGAGGTGAAGGCTGTAAACAAAACAGATAAAGATGTTTTTATAAAAAGGATTTACAAGGAAATGTGCAAAGGGAAGGTTGTTACTGTGTAAAATACAGCACTGGTATAAGATATAAAGTCATCAGTGAGAGCAATGTAGTTCAAATTCTTTCATCTTCCTGCATAAGCACAAAAAGCTTTACAAGGATGGTATAGAGATGTCCGAACTTCGCAAAATCCGGTCCACTCGAGGAATCCGCAAATTTACGAAAAAATTTGAAAATTCGAAAATCCGCGAACGGACCCATTAAAACCTATTAAAATGAAAGATTCTTTAAAAATACGAGGATTCTTCGAAAATACGAGGATTCTGCGAAAATACGAAATCTGCGATTTCTCGTATTTTCCAAAATACGAGAAATCCCTGTAATTCCGAAAATTTTCAGAAACGATGTTCGGGAAAGTTCGGAAGGCGGAAAACCGGAAAATCCGCGATATCCGCCGTTCGCGAACGAGGTAAATCCGCCGCGAATCCGATCCGTGAACTGGGCCATCTCTAGGATGGTACCAGCCAGTAATGATCAAAGAGGATGGGATATGTTAGTGGGGATAGAATTGCCATGAAACGTAAAGGCAACAATAATAAATAATTGATAAATAATGAATAAATAAATGAATGATTTACAATTTGCAAATCTGATCAAGAAATTAAACAATTAAAGGGTTTGTGTAGCATGAGATGCGTCCAATCAGGTGTAAGCTTTTTGATGGTCTAACTGCAGTTCCTGTACTGGGCATGCTCAGGAAATGTTCATAATTCAGATCTAATATTTTTAATTCTTATTATTTCTACTGGTAGTTCTAGAGGGTCAGTTATTACTTAGTCTCTGTTACCCTCATTTCATACAAGTAGGGATGGCCGGTTCGCAGATACGAACCCGGATCCGTCGCGGATTTATCCCGTTCGCGAACGGCAGATTTTTCCGGATTTTCCGCCTTCCGAACTTCCGATTCGCGGATTTTTAGTATTTTCGAAAATTTTCGAAATTACGAGTTTTCACATAAATTCGAAAATTAGCGAAAATACGAAAAACACGTAAATTCGAAAATTAGCGAAAATACGAAAAAACCCGTAATTTAGAGGGTATTTTTCATTTTAATGGGTACGCTCGCGGATTTTCGAATTTTTTCGAAAATTCGCGGATCCTCGAGCGGACCGGATTTTGCGAAGTTCGGACATCTCTACATACAAGTACAAAATAGCTTATCACATTGTATCAGCCCTAGAGCTAAAGTTACAGTTCGAGTACATCACAAAATTTCTTTGACCATTAAAGCTTATATCACCCTACCTACTGTACACTTTCTTTTATTAAGTTACTGCTCTTCTAGTTACGTAAACCACATGTAAAAGGTCCAAGGTTTTCCATTATTGTAGTATTTTTGTTCTTAAAGTACAACTTTACTGTAAATATTTATCTTTTAGAAATAAAAAGTACCTGGGACAGGGAGGTAGGATTGATTATTCCTACCTCTGAATATTGTTTTGTTGAGGAGCTACAGCACATACAGCTTTCATCTGCCAGGTTAGTGTCCTGGGCCTTCCTGTGTTAAAGTGCTGAAGCACTCAGAAAGCCTGGCAGAAGCAGTTTTCTTTGTTCTGCCGATCCTCCTAAAAATTATATTCGGAGGTAGAAAGTACCAAAACTACCTCTCTTCCCTTTTCAGGAAGTAATGTTACTAAGTCCTTATAATAATTTAGGCCATATAGCTATGTGATGCAGTGCTATGTAGGGTTTTTTGTAGCCCTACCCTTCTTTGAGTGGTAACATTTTTATATTAACATGACAAACCCCCCTTCATAAAAATCTATATTACCTACCTAAATCCAGTCCCATCAAGACTTTAAAGTGTCTATTTTACCCCCCCCTCCATTTGAAAGTACCCAGGGTGAGGACCTAAACTGCTAGGTTTGACCCTAGGGTTGAGCTGCTTATGCCCACACTTACCTATTAAACTTTCCCCCACCGGTGTGTTCTTCTCCCCCACCCATTCCCTGCTCGGAGGTGATAACAGTAGGAAGACACTCTTCCTAAACAGCGTGTCTTCCTATTGGTTAGCTCACAGACCGGAAGTAGGAAGTAAGGATGAGCTTGATGGCGAGGGAATGTTTGAGAGGTAAGCACAGGATGTAAGCAGCTCAACCCAGGGATGAGGACCTAGCAGTTCAGGTCCTCACCCTGGGTACTTTATTCTGAAGGAAGAAGAGGATTGTGGCTGAGGTATAGTTGCCCTTTAATGCTTTTTATTTCAGAAAGAATATTCAATTTCACAATCTGTAAAAACCTTAAACCGTAACACTGTAACCATAACTTTTTATACTTCTCTCGTATTACTTTAACCTTTTAGAATGGTAGGGCTAATATTTTACTGGAACAAAAACCTTTTGTCTGGAACTATTTACATTTTCTAAATTCCAGAACTACGACCATAATAAGATGCTCAAAACCTAAATGTTAACTTTATAGACAAAGAGGAATAAGGTTTATTTATTTATTAATTGTCCTGATGATGTCTAGGGAGCTGATGCAACAAAAGGAGTTTGTCTGCGATATAAATCTGCTGAGACCAATCAGATATTATCTAATTGCAGTAGTCCTGTAAAAAGCTTACATCCGATTGGTTGCTGGAAAAAAACCAATAAAATAATGGGACATTTGGAGCCTTTTTCATGCATAACAAGTGTTGGACTTGGGGTTCCACATAAGAATTGATCATAATGGAAGAAAACATCCCAGACAGTATTTTCCTTATCATAAATTTCCCTGGATTGAAAGAACAGATTGATATTGATTTTTGACCATGATTTATTTGCTTTGAAGTGTGGAGTTGTGCATGGAAAGCAATACTCCAAGGGGGTACTAATTAGGGCCGAGGCCCATCCTGCCCTGGCAAGGTTTTTCTGTCTCTTCAGGTGGTCTGCTTGTTTTTGTAACCCCTAATGTGATCTCCAGACCACTAATTCTTTGCACATTTACAACTGGACTTTCCTTTCTTTGATATTTGTTCACAGGGGTGAATGGAACTATTATAGCAACAGTGTTTTAAAACTAAAAATACATGGAAAATTACTGGTATATATAGTTCTTGCTCCAGATATCCTTTCCCATTTGGAGCCATGAAGGAACCCCCTCTGTTATACAGACATTATGGGTAGGGAATAAAGGTTGGACTAGATGGACGTATGTCTTTATACAACCTCCAATACTATGTTACTATGTCTTACCTGCCAATGATTCCCTCTATGTTCCCTGGCCAGATAATGGTTTACAGTCACGACCACTGTAACATCCGTCGTAAAGGGATTAGGCCAGGCGTTAGTGTCAGTAACATCTACAGTAGAGATGGCCGAACCCGAACTCATAAAGTTCGAACTCCAGTAAAAGTTTGAAAGTTTCGAGTTCAAACCATAACGGCTAGTCCAACCACAAAATAAAAAATTTATCTCATGCTCCCACATGTCCCCCAGCCCCAGTGTTTAGTTTTAAAAAGCCCCCAAACTTTACTTACTCCCCTCGATCCTCCGCCGCACTTGCGCCCTCTGCTTGCGAGAATGTAAGAGAGGGGCGGGGACGGCAGTCGGTTCTTGATTGGCATGAGCGGCAGCCAATCAAGGACTCGGCGCCGGTCAGTCGAGTGCAGCGGAGGAAAGCGGAGAGGGAAGTAAGAGTTTGGGGAGCTTTTTAAAAAAAAAAAACATGGTTTGGGGCGGGGAATGGGGGAGCATGAATTAAGGGGATTTGTGCGAGGGGGAGGGGTAGTAGACGGGAGGGAGAGGGAGGGAGCGGGGAGGGGGAGGGAGGGGGGAGAAGGGCGGCAGCAGCCTGGCAGGAAATCGCGGGGAGGCAAGGTAGCAGGCAGTGTCCGTATGGGACCTGGCTGGCATCCTGGTGGGCGTTTGGAAATTGGGGGGGGACTCAGGAGACCAGATGGAGTTGGGATGTGAGTAGGATAAATACACTACATGGTGGGGGGACACTAGTGGGGGGATTTAGTTTTGGGGGTGGACATGCCCTTTTCCAGTTAATGGTGGGGGAATGATAGTTAGAAAAAGTTCTGGAGGTAAGGTAAATAACACTTGGGTAACTTTAATGTAAATGGCTGGTGGCACCTGGAAAAATGGTGCTGGGGAACAGGTCACTGTCACCAAAACTTCTTTTTAAACACTTCTTAAACATGAGCGGGCATTGTTTGGGTATTGCACAAAGCTACTTTGAGGGTACTGAACTGGACATACGGTACGTACGAAGGACATAGAGGGTACTAATGAGGACATTTGGGTACTGAACACGAACGGATACATTAGAGGGTTACGGAAATCGAAGGATTACATTAGAGGGTAACGAACTCGAAGGATCCTTAGAGGGTTGTACTGAATCGAAGGTGATACATTAGAGCGGTTTACCCGAAATCGTAAGGATACATTAGAGGGTTACTGAACGAAGGATTACATTGAGGGTACGGAATCGAACCGGATAATTAGAGGCGTACTCAGTAATCGAAGAGTGATTTATTAGCGGGTTACTGAACGAAGGTACATTGGGTGTTATCGAAGATGGATACCATGTAGAGGGTAACTGAAAATGAGGATACATTAGAGGGGTTTGACTGAAAACGAAGTCAATTTTGAGATTGGGTTACTGAAATCGATGGATACATAGAGGGTATACTGAAATCGAAGGAACCTTAGAGGGTCTGTAGATGAAGGTAATTACCGGATGAATCGAAGGTAGCATGGGTTGAAGCGAGTCTTGAGGGCGAAATAATTATAGGGTACTGAAAGCAAGGAAGAAGATACGAATAAGCATTAGGAGGGTATGAAATGCGAAGGATACATTAAGGGGTTACTGAAATCGGACAGATGACTCATAGAGGGTTGACTGAAATACGAAGGATTTACTTGCTGAGGGTTATGAACGAAGGATACATTAGAGGGTTCTGAATCAAACATGAGGTAATGAAATCGAAGGATTACATTAGAGGTTACTGAAAGCTCGCAAGCGATAATTAGAGGTTACTGAAATCGAAGATACATTAGAGGGTTATAAAATCGAAGGGATGAATTAGAGGGTACTGAAATAGAGGTCAATTAGAGTGGTTCTGAACGTGAAGGAACATTAGAGGGTTACGAAAATCGAGGAATATACGCAGAGGGTTACAACCATCGAAGGCGCCTAAACATTTAGAGGCCGTTACTGAAATCGAACGGATACATTAGAGGGTACTCAAATCGAAGGCATACAGTAGAGGGTACAGCAAGAATATAAATAGAGGGTTACGAATACGAACACTTTGAGGGGTTACCCAAAATTGACGAGACTTTAGAGGGTTACCGAACGGACAATAATTTAGAGGTTACCGAATCGAAAGATTTGAGAGGATACCCGAAATCATTGAAACGATACTTTAGAGGGTTACGAAAAGAACGAGACTTAGAGGGTTTAACGAAAATCGAACTACTTTAGAGGGTTACCGAAAATGAACGGAACTTAGAGGGTTACCGAAAATCGGACAATAATTTAAGAGGGTTACGAACTTGGACAAAATTTAGCGGGTTCCCGCAAGAAATTGAACGATACTTTAGAGGGTTACCGAAATCGGACAATAATTTAGAGGGTTACCGAAATTGGACAATAATTTAGAGGGTTACCGAAATTGAACGATACTTTAGAGGGTTACCGAAATCGGACAATACTTTAGAGGGTTACTGATATCGAACGATACTTTAGAGGGTTACCGAAAACCGAAGGCTACATTTGATGATTAGCGAAGGATACATTCGAGGGTTACCCAAAACGAACAATACCTTAGAGGATCATCAAACAATACGTTCCAGGGTTAGTGAATGGCTCGTAAATTTGATAATTATCCAATATACAGCCGCGAGTCCGAAAAACAAACTAGTTTGAATAGTCCGAGTACATCCAAACTCATAAAGTTCGGCTCAAACTTGGGTTTGTGTCCATCACTTATAGACAGTTAAGCTGTAAAGTAAAGGCACCATTGATGCTAGTGTTTCCTTTCTCATATGCAAATAAGGAAGGAGAAATAACTCACATGGGAATTACCCAGAAGTCTCTGCTCTGCTTGTTTAAATCCATCAGTACGTCTATTCACTGGCCCCTTTACATGCTATGATACTATCACATGATCTATCGCTTGCAATTAGTCGAAAAATTGCTATTGGCTACAATCATGTTACCCTACAACCATAAGATAAATAACGACCGTACAATGCTAATAGCGTTTGCTATACTGCAACCATCATTTTCTTTTTTAGAAATCCCAGTCAATAAAAGAGCAATATAGGAATATTACGACATCGCTCCTATATCTATATCTATATCTAGAATGTGTTTATTTTTAAATAAACCAATTAAAACTCTCCGGAAAGGAAGGTTCGTCTTATACGCCAAAGGAATCCTGTGAATATTTGCTAAGCACGGTTTGTCGCACTGTTAAATTGTTCCATTAAACATTTATGTCGTTCGAAGCAAAAAACATAAACTAAACAATTTCCGCCCCTGCAGTAAAAAAACAAAAAAAATTGAATGATCCTTTATGTGAAGTTTCCCAGAATGTCTGTTTTTTCTACTATTCTGCCTTGATGGGATCTGGGTTCTGCATGTTTGTTGGGAGGATTTACTGTATTTACACCCCCATACACCTGTCAGAATCCCACTGCATCTGTTTCCAGAAATAGTTTAAATCCACCACTGTGAAAAGACTTGCCGAGGGGCAGGATAAGAGAAGACGGATTTGTGTTTGGAAGACTGACATTTCGTTTGTATTGGGGTGTATGTTTCCAAAAATCCCACACATCTAATGATCCCATTGTATGTAACACAATATTTTATTGGTAATATAAAGCACTATTTTATTTACTTGTTATATGAGTCCCTAGTCTCCCTGGCTTTATTGGCTCTTTCTGCAGCTCTCTGATTGGCTGAATAATCACAGAGAGATGGTCCCCCTGTTTTACGATTATTTGCTGGTTCTGGGTGAGGACATCAGTTGAAGGTGAAAAGAGTTTTCTGTTTTTCTGACTAAACTAAAAGAAAAGTTAGCTTTTTTAACACTGTATATCACCAGTAAAACAATTGTGATTTGCAAGTGCTGCATTTTATTTTTAGAACCCAAATCAATTCTGTAAATTATGGGCCATATTTAGAAAGGTGCTATTGCTATTTTGCGATACCACGTCTTTAATGATTGTTCATTTTTATGTGATCGTACAATTAAGTTTGTGGTCGTATAATTGTACATTTACAATCACTATCGGAATAGTCCGATTGCCTATACAATAACATTGCAGTACTCTAGTACTGCATGGTATTTTACGGAAGCATGTTTTTAAATGTTTGCCTGTGGCTGCACTTTGGTATCTTAAACTTGAGGAAGTTTAAGATACCGCGGATTACTGAATATGGCCCTATCCTACCGAGCAGAATTATCCTCCCTCGGGTACATTTAGTAAAGTATTTGAGGTTGAATAAAGACATACGTCCATCCAGTCCAACCCGTCTAGCAATATCCACATTATCTGCCTAACTGTTAGTATAGTATAGTATAGTATAGTATAGTATAGTATAGTACAGAATAGTATAGTATAGTACAGTATAGTACAGAATGGTATAGTATAGTATAGTATAGTATAGTATAGTATAGTATAGTATCGTACAGATATATGTATAGTATAGTATAGTATAGTTAGTAAGTAATCGTTTAGTAGTATGTTAGAAGTATTTAACGTATAGGCCAGATCTAACGAAAGGCTCCTCCTTCGGTCCAAACCCCAGCTAGCAATATCCTCATTTTCTGCCAAACTGTAGTATAGTATAGTATAGTATGTAGTAGTCTAGTCCCGATCAGCTTCTCAGTATCAGTCTTCTAGTATATTAGCACTTACGCCAGTATGTGTTTGCTACGCATATAGTATAGCTACTAGTAGTACTAGTATAGTACCGTATAGTATCAGTTATCAGTACAGTTGATATAAGTCGATAGTACGATAGTATAGTATAGTATGATAGTTAGTATAGTACAGATAGTCAGTATAGTATAGTTAGTATAGTACAGAATAGTATTGTATAGTATAGTTAGGATACGATAGTATAGTTTACTACAGTTATGTCTTTGAGGTGAATAAAAGCCATTACGTCCATCCCAGTCCAACCTGTCTAGCAATATCCACATTTCTGCCTGACTGTTAGTTATAGCTAGAGTGATAGTATAGTATAGTATTTGAGGTTGAATAAAGAATACCAATCCAGTCCAACCCATCTAGCAATATCCTCATTTCCTGCCTGAGGTAAGTATAGTATAGTATAGTATAGTATACGAATAGTATAGTATAGTACGTATAGTACAGAATGAGAAGTATAGTTAGTTATAGTTATATAGTACAGTATAGTATAGTATAGTATTTGAGGTGAATAAAGACATACGTCCATCCAGTCCAACCCGTTCTAGCAATATCCCATTCTGCCTGTATGTTAGATATAGTATATAGTATAGTATAGTATAGTATAGTATAGTATAGTACAGTATAGTATATAGTATGTATAGATATAGTATAGTTATAGTAGTAGTATAGTATAGTATTTGATGGTGAATAAAGACAAACGTCCATCCAGGCCAACCCTCTACAATATCCTCATTTCTGCCTGAACTGTTAGTTAGTATAGTATAGATACGGATTTGAGGTGAATAATAAAGACTACGTCCTCCAGTCCAACCCGTCTAGCAATATCCACATCCTGCCCTGACTGTTAGTATAGTATAATTATATGTCGATAGTATAGTATATAGATATAAAGGGTATGTAGTAGATGTTGGGTTGAATAAAGGACATACGTCCATCCAGTCCAACCCATCTAGCAAATCCTCAGTCCTGCCTAACTGTTCGTATAGTATTGTATAGTTATAGTATAGTATAGTATAGTATAGTATAGTATAGTATAGTATAGTATAGTATTTGAGGTTGAATAAAGACATACGTCCATCCAGTCCAACCCGTCTAGCAATATCCTCATTTCCTGCCTGACTGTTAGTATAGTATAGTATAGTATAGTATAGTATAGTATAGTATAGTACAGTATAGTATAGTATAGTATAGTATAGTATAGTATAGTATTGTATAGTATAGTATTTGAGGTTGAATAAAGACATATGTCCATCCAGTCCAATTCATGACTTTTGATAATAACTTATGGTAGGGTATAAAGGTTGGACTAGATGGACTGTATGTCTTTATACACTCCAATACTATGTTACTATGTAACTGTTATACAGACATTATGGGTAGGGTATAAAGGTTGGACTAGATGGATGTATGTCTTTATAAACCTCCAATACTATTTACTATGTAACTGTTATACAGACATTATGGGTGGGTATAAAGGTTGGATAGATGGACGTATGTCTTTATACAACCTCCAATACTATGTTACTAGTAACTGTTAACGACATTATGGGTAGGGTAAAAGGTTGGACTAGATGACGTATGCTTTTATACAACCTCCAATACGACCACATTATGGGAAGGGTATAAAGGTTGGACTAGATGACTTTGTCTTTATCACCCTCCATAGACAGACATTATGGGAAGGTATAAGGTTGGACTAGATAGACGTTGTCTTTTATACACCTCCAATACTATGCTTATGTAACTGTTAGACAGACATTAGGGTAGGGTAAAGGTTGGACTAGATGGACGTATGTCTTTATACAACCTCCAATACTATGTTACTATGTAACTGTTATACAGACATTATGGGTAGGGTATAAAGGTTGGACTGATGGACGTATGTCTTATACAACCTCCAATACTATGTTACTATGTAACTGTTATACAGACATTATGGGTAGGGTATAAAGGTTGGACTAGATGGACGTATGTCTTTATACAACCTCCAATACATTGTTACTATGTAACTGTTATACAGACATTATGGTGGGGTATAAAGGTGGACAGATGGACGTATGTCTTTACAACCTCCTACTTGTTACTATGTAACTGTTATACAGACATTATGGGTAGGGTATAAAGGTTGGACTAGATGGACGTATGTCTTTATCAACCTCCAATACTATGTTACTATGATACTGTTAACAGACATTATGGGTAGGTATAAAGGTTGGACTAGATGGCGTATGTCTTTATCAACCTCAATACATGTTACTATGTTGTTATACACACTTATGGGTAGGGTATAAAGGTTGGAGATGACGTTTGTCTTTATAAACCTCCAATACTATGTTACTATGTACTGTTAGACAGACATTATGGGTAGGGTATAAAGGTTGGACTAGATGGACGTATTTTTTTACATCGCTCCATTAAAACAATCGACCAGTATCTGGCCTTCTAAGCCTTTCAAGTCATCATACACAATATGGATCCTTTATCTTAATGACTTGCATTCCAACACTGCTGGATAAGAAGACTTAAAATACTTTAAATATATCTAAAAAAAATATAAATGATTTAAATATATGATGCACATGGTTTTCAACTTGTTTTTAAAAATCTCTTACTAACCATGAAAAAAAACATTTTGCATTAAAAATATCCCTTTCCCACTTAGTGTCCTATTCATCTTTTCATTTCGTTTTTTACCATATAGTATTTAGCCACTTAAAGGGCAACTTTACCAAAAATAATTTATTTAAATTGACCATAACTGGAAAACTATAATTCTTCCCAACCACCCTGTATCATTTTTTTTTGAGCTGCCCCCTATTTCTTAGATTCCAATCTAAAACTTCTTATATTTCAATGTCAATCAAGTTTCTGCTCTCAAAACACATTCTTCTGTGAGTAGTTTTACTGTAGCGGAATGTGTTAGAGGTTTGACAGTGGAATGCTGTATGCTGTGTGCAGGCCTGACAGTTGTTTTGGGGGAAAAAGTCAGGTCGGATGGAAGTGGGAGTGGTTAAAAAAGGATGGGGGGATACTGCTCCTAAACAAATGTGTGCTGGATGTCAGGCATGCAGCAACACACGCAAATCAGAGTAAGTGCTACTTACATGTTTCAATTATAGATTAAGGTGAGGCAAAGTCATTTTTCCTTATAGTGTCCCTTTAAAGGGAATGTTTGTCCCTTAATACAAAAAAACTGGTCAATTGTCAGTTACCTGCCCCCAACCCCAACTGATATATTCAGCACTTTATTACCTGCATTACTAACCAGTATTTTAAGGATAATTATGTCCCCATTCTGGCAGAGTAAGCTGGCTCCTCCCTCCATGCAGTCAATCAAGGCTGGAACTGCTGACCATGATTGACTGCTGTTTTTGTGCTGTAACCTCTGCACATGCACAAGCTTATTAAATCTCTTTGAGCATAGAGAGGTGGCAGATACCTTGGCGAAATGGAATTATAAATATCTGGTTACAGATTCATATAATAAACTGGTAAAAATAGCAGTTGTTTTCAGACAGATAACTGACACGTCACCAGTTTTTTTTTTTTGTTTTAAGGGTGACTTGCCCTTTAATGACTTAAATTCCATTTTCGGCGTGGTGTTATGACTATTATAGGCACTCTCTACATCTGTATTCGGATGTACAGGGCTCAGAATCTGATTATGGCGGAAACCCTCCTTCCCAATGCCTTGTTTAGAAAAAGAACAAAGTCCATTAGTCATCTCTTTCTGTAGATTGAGGAACCATTCATCTTTTTGACAACCCAGAAACCCCACGTTCTTTATGGTTCATCTTTTCTTTTCCTTCTCATGAAACTATTTTACTTTCACACCTTTTTGTTGATATCCCTTAAGACATTAGTGACATTTTCATTTGTAGAGCCAACTAAGTATTACATGTCTGGTGATTTTTATTATATTATGATTTATATACAGTATATTGTCCTTGGCATTTAAAGAGAAAAAAGTGACTAAACCAACAAGATAATGAAAATCTTAGAACTCTACTGGCAAATTAAGCTTGCGAATAAAGGGGCGATAAAGTGTTGGTGTCTAAAGATGAATCATCGCTACTCATTGTGGGTAATTTGCATCGCCTTGACTGTACCGGTTAACAAAACAGCCATACAACGAAATCTGTTAAAGATAACGATACACTACTTGCCTTTTAACATATTCTGGTTATTGCCATAAATTATGCAAGACTATGAGACTGATTCCCCACTTGAGCCCCCGCCAAAAACGCTATTCGTTTCTCTGCGCGTTTGCCATCCGCCTGCGTCCGCTTTAACATGCGTTTGCATTTGCGCGGATTGTGGGTAAAATGAAAATCGCATGTCATGTTCATTGTATCCGCTTCTGTCCATTTTTTCTAAGCGCTTCCACAGACTTGTTGTATTAAGTGCGTTTCTGAGAAAAAAAAACGTGATCAGTGCGTTTTAAAAAATCACAACAGATCGCACACTGGGGCCTACTTTCCGTGATTTACATTATTAAAATTTTTTTATGCAGATCGTAAAGCGCACACGGATGGCAAATGCCTGGTGTGATGCCCTTGGCCACAACGCGTGGACAGCTTAAAGAATAACTAAAGCTTCAGAACAACTTTGATAGGCAGATCTCCTTGTTATAGCAGTAATCTGGGTCCACCTTCCATTTTAATATGATATGTTGAGAAAATTTACTTAACTGAAGCTTGTGTTTTGTTTCTCAGCATTCCAGTATGCACATTGTGGTCACTGACCATTATGTTCTTACACATGCTCAGTCCTTAGATACTGCAGGAACTTGGTCCCACCCACTAGTAGCCTCTAGCCATCATTTTACAGGACTGAATAGGCAAGGGAGCATGTGACTGAGATCAGGGGTGTGACCAGTCACTGTACATACACACAGTTATTTCATCAAGTTCTTCAAGTGGTAACATTTACTTTAATGCTATTACTGTATTTCTATTTTCAGTTTATTGGTGTTTTTAGAGGGGAAATGTTCAGATTCTGGGATGTAAAAATGTGGGTTTATCCTCCTTTAACCATGGTCCTTGGGCTACTATTTAAATCCATTCATTTTATCGATACTAGTAAAAGCTCATATACTAGAGAAGACATGGTAATAACGGATGGGGCATAGTATCATTCTAATACTGAACCTTAGCTACGATTGTAAAATACAGCACAATAATAGTCAGTATATTACGACTATGGTGCATGTGAATGTAGGAGTAAATTTATAACACTGGTGATGCTACCCCACTTCCCATTGCTTACTATGGATAGGAGCACATGCCACAGTCTTCTATTTCAGGGCTCGGAACTGTATATATGCCCCCAGGAATTGGATGGTCATTGCTCCAGTTTCCCCCCACCCTGACCCTTGAACATAGCGTTGTAGACATGTGTACATCTGCCCAATCATTCATTCCATGGGTTGTGTGTTGGCCACCACTGGTCCTAATTTCATGATTAGCGAGGGTGTGCAAATAAGGTTGAACTTGTCTGAATACACAATGGCAATGCAGGATAAGAATTGTACCCACTGTGTTGCTGAATTGGGGGATGACCTACCAATGGATGTCTTCAGGCCTGTGAGGGATCAGCAATCCATGTCACAGTTTGCTCCTGAAGGAGCAGATCTTGTAAAACGTAAAAATCTTTAGAAGAATAAGCCACCCAGTCCGTGTAACATTAGCAGATCTGTGCAATATAACAATATAAATGGTAAAACCTTCAATACGCAGCTTTGCGTAGGTTCCGAGCGATCATCCTCAAGGTCTACCCTACCAAGTTGATTAGTTTGTACAGCGTTAATCTAAATGAAACGAAAGATTCCAGTGTTTATTTATTGATTGACAATGTTTGATAAATGGGTCCAATTCTTTAGATTGTGATGGTAGATTAAGACAAAATGGAAGATCAATAAGAAGAATCAAGAGATGATTGTGTCTGGAATTTCTAGGTTGGGTTACACAGTCACTCTTATGGAGAAGATTGTATTGTGTTTTCGTATATAAAGCTACACAAATTACATAGCACCTCACCAATTACTGGATCAATTAATGCAGGCCCTGCCTTGAATCGCGTACAATCGAATCACTTCTTACACGCATGGCCTATCAATATGGCTTCCAACCAGTTCACAGAAAGATACAACCATTTAATTAAAGGGGTGGGCTGGACAGACTGCAGTACTTGAGGAAACCCACACAAGCACAGGGGGACATTGAAGTCTTTGCAGGATTTAAAGGGCATGCCCTCCCTTAAAACAAAAAGTGTTATCGGCCCCCGACCCAACTGCTATTTTTACCAAGTTATTACATGTATTTGTAACCAGATATTTAATGCTACATTTTTTTCCTTTCTGACAAAGGTATCTGCCTCCTTCGTCTGCTCTAAAGACTTTTTATATGCTTGAGCATGTGCAGAGAGGCAGAAGATGAAAAAGCAGTCATTCATTGTGTGATGTCAGCTGTCACAGCCTTGATTGACTGTATGAGGGAGGAGCCAGCTTACTCTGCCAGATGGGGACCATAATTATCCTTAATATCTGGTTAGTAATGCAGGTAATAAGGTAATAATGTGTGGGTAGCTACACTTCCTTTTCTGTCTTGACTATCTGAGTCTGTGACAGTCACATTATTTGCTGTGTAAGGACCCCTCCCAATCTTTCTGAAGATTTACAGACCTACAACCATTAACTGTTTTTCTCTATCTATGCACTATCTAATGCTGTAACTTTTGATAGACTGCAGCTAAAATCATGATCTGTATCGATTCTGATAGGAATAAAAGCAATAAGGGGAAATTACGAGGAAAGATTGTTAAGGGGGAAAACCTAGTAGAAAGACCTTTCTTGCTGTTAGGTGGAGGATGTCTTTAAGGCAAAAAAGCAAAATAGATTAGAATTTATTGAATTCATTTATCATCCTCCCAATGGTTTTTAGTATCCAGGCTGTAAATGTTCCTTTGTTCTGTGTAAATGTGCAGTCTGGGAATTCACTTTGAGCAAAAAAGAAAAAACGTAAAACACTTAAAACAACTTAAAACACATATGTTTATTTGTTTATAGTAAGTTATAGTAAGCAGATGATTAAAATGAAGCAACATATGTCTTTCTATCTAAAATAAATAAAACATGTCATTACTGAAAGCCTTACATTTGCTGTAAGTTTCCTTGTTATCATCAGTTGGCACAGGACAACAGAGAAGCTGATTTGGTAATCACTCTTTTTCTCACTGGGTGAACAGACTGAGCATGTTAAAGTCACTGGGATAGGAGAGCCAAAGGGATTTCTGTATTGAAAGATGCTTTGTTTGTGATTTCTGTTTAGTAAATATTGGGATTTTAGGGATTTCTGTGGCGGTTGAACAATCCCTTTGTAAGATAAGTACAGAATGTGTCATTTCTTTTCCTTTAAATAGTAAAATTAATTTTTATAATTGTTAATTACATTTTTACTTTTGAATTTAATTACATTTGAACCATGGTGTTTAACTTTAAAAACGAACACAGCGGATTAAACCAGTACCAATACTAGTGATATTATTCTACCATAATAACCGTCACTATTGGTCATTAGGGATCCCTAATAAATATCTTTTTATGTTTAGCGTGAGATGTTTTCAGACGAACAAGACACTAATTTACTATTCAAATTTTAAAGTCTGAAAAACCTCAGCTTTACTCAAGTATATACGGTAGTTCTTACTCTGAGGTGTGTGTTTTGCTGCATGCCTTCAAGCCAGAACTGGTTTTTCACACCGCTCTCAGTAATCACTATGAGCCTGCACTGGAATGGAATTTCCCAAATGCATTTCACACATATCTCTGTCACACTTAATTGCACTCAGCAGAAGAGTTTATGATACTAATACTTGATTGACAGCTGTAACGTAAGATGCTTCAGATTGGATATATAAAGAAATAAAGGACACATCAACAACAAAAAATGGTAGAGATAGTTGGGAAGAATTATGTTCCAGTAATCAAATAAACAGGGTATAAAGGTTGGACTAGATGGACGTATGTCTTTATACAACCTCCGATACTATATTACTATGTAACTGTTATACAGACATTATGGGTAGGGTATAAAGGTTGGACTAGATGGACGTATGTCTTTATATAACCTCCAATACTGTTACTATGTAACTGTTATACAGACATTATGGGTAGGGTATAAAGGTTGGACTAGATGGACGTATGTCTTTATATAACCTCCAATACTATGTTACTGTGTAACTGTTATACAGACATTATGGGTAGGGTATAAAGGTTGGACTAGATGGACGTATGTCTTTATACACCTCCAATACTATGTTACTAGTAACTGTTATACGACATTATGGGTAGGGTATAAAGGTTGGACTGATGGATGTTGTCTATATACACCCTCCAATACTATGTTACTATGTAACTTTTATACAGACATTATGGGTAGGGTATAAAGGTTGGACTAGATGGACGTAGTTCTTTATCCAATCTCAATACTATGTTACAATGTAACTGTATACAGACATTGGGTAGGGTTAAAGGTTTGGACTAGATGGACGTATGTCTTTATAACCTCCAATACTATGTTACTATGTAATATGTATACAGACATTATGGGTAGGGTATAAAGGTTGGACTAGATGGACGTATGTCTTTATAAACCTCCAATACTATGTACTTGTAACTGTTATACAGACATTTGGTAGGGTATAAGTTTGGACTAGATGGACGTATGTCTTTATAAACCCAATACTATGTTCTATGTAACTGTTATACAGACATTATGGGTGGGTATAAAGGTTGGACTAGATGGACGTATGTCTTTTTACAACCTCCAATACTATGTTACTATGTAACTGTTATACGACATTATGGGTAGGGATAAAGGTTGGACTAGATGGACGTATGTCTTTATACAACTCCAATACTATGTTACTATGTAACTGTTTATACAGATTATGGGTAGGGTATAAAGGTTGGACTAGATGGGTTATGTCTTTATACAACCTCAATACTATGTTACTATGTAACTGTTAACAGACATTATGGTAGAGTAAAGGTGGACTAGATGGACGTTGTCTTTATACAACCTCCAATACTATGTTACATTGTAACTGTTATACAGACATTATGGGTAGGGAATAAAGGTTGGACTAGATGGACGTATGTCTTTTACAACCTCCAATACTATGTTACTATGTAACTGTTATACAGACATTATGGGTAGGGTATAAAGGTTGGACTAGATGACGTATGTCTTTATTCAACCTCCAATACATGTTACTATGTAACTGTTATACAGACATTATGGGTAGGGTAAAGGTTGGACTAGATGGGTATGTCTTTATACAACCCCAATCACTATGTTACTATGTAACTGTTATACAGACATTAGGGGTAGGGTATAAAGGTTGGACTAGATGAATGTATGTCTTTATACAACTTCCAATACTCATCTCCCAGACTCCAAGCTGAAATCTACCGAATCAAGGCTTTTACAGTAACATTTTTGATCGAGATGAAATGATTGAAAATTCGATTGAAAACAATCGACCAGTATCTGGCCTTCTTAAGCCTTTCAAGTCAATGATGGAACCTTTATCTTAATGACTTGACATTCCAACACTGCTGGATGAAGAAGACTTAAAATACTTTAAATATATCGAAAAAAAATAGTAAATGATTTAAATATATGAAATGCACATGGGTTATTCTAACTTGTATTTATAAAAATCTTCTTACTGATGCCATGAAAAAAACATTTATTGCATTAAAAATATCCCTTTCCCACTTAGTGTCCTATTCATCTT
Organism: Hymenochirus boettgeri; assembly: GCA_019447015.1. Classification (NCBI taxonomy): domain Eukaryota; kingdom Metazoa; phylum Chordata; class Amphibia; order Anura; family Pipidae; genus Hymenochirus; species Hymenochirus boettgeri. Next base: position 19,093,438 of record CM033470.1, on the reverse strand, counting down.
TTCATTTCTGTTTTTACCATATAGTATTTAGCCACTTAAAGGGCAACTATACTAAAAAATAAGTTATTTTAAATTGACCATAACTGAAAACTATAATTCTTCCCAACCACCACTGTATCATTTTATTTTATTGATCTGCCCCCTATTTCTTTAGATATCCAATCTAAAACATCTTATATTTCAAGTCCAACCCTCTAGCATATACTCATTTCGCTTCCGTAGTGTAATTCATAGTAAGTATAGTATATTATAGTAAACAGAATAGTCATAGTATAGACAGTAATAGTGCAGAATGGTATAGATATCGTATAGTATAGTATGTATAGTAATTTGAGGTTGAATAAAGACATAACCTCCATCCCTCCAACCCGTCTAGCATATCCTCATTTCCTGCCTGACTGTTAGTATATATAGTATATCATAGTATTTGGGTTAATAAAGACATACGTATCCCGTCCAACCCGTCCATAGCAGTATCGCACATTTTTTCCTGCCTGACTGTTATATGTATATATAGTCTAGTAACGTAATAGTAAGTATTTGATGTGAATAAAGACTACGTCCATTCCAGTCCAACCCATCTCAGCAAAATCCTCATAATTCCTGCCGACTGTTAGTATAGTATACAGTAGGTAGTATAGTATCTATACGTATAGTATAGTCATAGTCTATTATAGCGTATGTATAAGTAAGTACAGTATATATCGTATCGTCTAGTACTGTCCGTTCGTCCCGTCTAGTCATAGATAGTATAGTAGATCTACTTCTAGTTAGTATAGTACATTATAGTCGTTATATTATAGTATATCTAGTATAGTAGTAGTATTTGGGTTGAATAAAGACAATACGTCCTCCAGTCCACCCATCTCAATACCTCATTTCCTGCCGAACTGTTAGTTAGTAAGTATAGTAATGAGTTTTGAATAAAGACATCCGTTCCTCCAGTCCAACCCTCTAGCAATATCCCTCCTCATTTTCGCCTACTGTTATCTAGAGGAATGCAAAAAAAACCACCAAATTTTAGGGGGGGAAATTCCTTCCTGACAGAAACAAGAGGAGTTCTCCCTGTGCGTTCTTGAGTAGTGTAATCCTCCCAGGTACTAAGGTTTTCCCAAAAAGCATACAGATTGTATACTGGTACGTTATAACGATAATTTGCAGATTGCAAGCCTTTTTGGAGAGTCCTGTTCCACCTTTATCAGAAAGGAAATTAATGCAATGTTTTCTTCTGCCATTTAGTTGCCCTTTATGAAATGTTTTTTTTCATTTTTCTTTCCTTGCGTTCAAGAAAGTTTGAAATTCATTGTTATCTCTCGTGGAAGAAAAAAAACACATTTCAGAACTCTGTCTAGGATGAAGACTGCCGCAATAATTTATACAGCATTTTCATCACAGAAATAATTCACTGAAGCGCAACATTTCTTTCAACCGTGTAGATTGATGCCTTCTGTTCTATTTCGGTCGGTTTCGGTTCGGGCTGTTGGACTACAATTTATTTAAGGAAAACTCACCCCTCCCCCTTCCAATTAATCTACGTTTGCAATCCCAGTCCGTTGCTCCAATAGGAAAACTATTGGGCTATTTAAATATTATCGATTAGACGGTTAAATATTATATCTATAAATTCTTTGGCATGCTCTTACCCATAATTCCAGACGTAAGGAGACGGTTACAACAAGTGATGCTGTGTGATTGAATGGCCTACCTGGAATGTTTTATAATTCAATTATAAAACTAAACCGATCTTTCTCTTACAACTTTGCTTTCATTTTTTTCATAGTCCTACTGATAGGAAATAGCCTAGGGATGTTTAGACGGCAATGTGGCAGAAAGGTAGAATATTTAGCAAGATAAAAGTGGACTAATCCTTAAGAACAGCCACTTCAGTTTTTAAAGTGTTAACATGAAATATATTCTCAAAAACCATGAGTGCCCCAGGGCTTTCCAGTCCTTCTTACTGACTGCCAAAACCATGATCAATTTGGGACAAAGCTTGGCCCATTAAAAGACAACTGTAGTGTACAAGCTCTGCCCCCACCTCAGTTTGTAATCTATCCAATGGGAAGAAGTGGTTCCCACAGAGCATGTCTTCCTATTGGTTAGTCCTGGGCCATGAAGGGGGTGGATCAAGATCACTACAGCTGTTCTTTTTTGGTCTGTCCCAACCAGGATTCAGGACAAAGATTATACAAATATCTAAATTTATATATTAAAACATAGAAAGAAAAACATTTTTATTGTAAACATTACATATCTACCCATATAGACTTGTTACCTTAATACCACATTTCAGGTTATCCCGGTTTACTAACCGCATTCTATTACTGTAATCTGGATATTTTGGTGTAAACAGTATCAATTAAATGTCATTTGCCTACTAATTTCTAGTGCGACAACCTTAACATGCATTAAATTGGCACTCTGTTTGGTCCTGTTTGTGGACCACCCCAATGGTTTATAGATTCCAGCCTTTGTTCTATTGGTTGTAACCCGGGAGATTTTTCTTTAACTTTAAACCATCGAGGTTGAAATTAATGAGAAAAAAAACATAGTAATAAAACTGCTTGATATTCCTGTTTGTTTTGTACTACATCCTATGCCAGGTTATAGGAGAGGGAGGTCACGGGAAGCGGTAAGTGTAACAGAATAGCCATGGGCAGAAAGGAAAAGTGAGCATTCACGTGCTGTAATTATCAATATTGGCATCCTTGTTTGCCTTAGTTTCGCTATTTCAACTATTCCCTTTCCCAAAATTGAACCAGCCAGACCCTTTATACAGGATCCTTATTGGTGTTTTCCAATATTTGACACAGATGTTAAAATAAATGCTTATTATATATTTATGGCTGTGGGTTATTTTATAGCCATGTCATTGAATAATGTACTGTGTCAGTCAATGGAGTCCCCCCAGCCATACTCGCATAGAAAATCACCGCATGGTATTGGTATTTATACGTTGTAGAATACCGCAACGGTCATAAATTACTGATAACAATCGGTATTGTGCCTTTATACTAGATTGTAATCTCTGATTATACTAGATTGTAAGCTCTACGGAGCAGGGACCTCCTTTCCTCTTGTGGCAAACCCTAGTCACGTCTATTTATATAAGTATATGGTTTATGTACTGACTATCTATGTATTTATGTATCCGCATGTATGACTTGTTTTTATTACTGTACATCGTGAGTCCCCAGTGGGCTTTATAAATAAACTTTACATACACACCTACCCACATACATTAAAATATACAGATAGTAGCTATAGATGTCGAAACCAGTATATAGACACAAACCCGAACTCGAGTTCGGACGAAATTTATGAGTTTGGATGAACTCGAACTATTCGAACTAGTTTGGGTTCAAACTAATTTGACTTTCCAAACTTGCTGGCTGTATTTTCGAAAATTCGTTAATTGGCGAATTTACATACTGTTCGCTAACCTAGATGTATCGTTCGATTTCGGGAACCCTCGATAATTGATGCGTTTTTGCTAACCCTAGAATGTTCGTTCGTTAACCCTCGAAGCATCGTTCGTTTCAGTAAACCTCTCGAATATATGATTCGTTTTTGCTAACCCTAGAATGTAATGTTTGTTGTAACGAATGTTAGTTAGTTCGTGAGAACCAAACCGAACTTCAGTAAGTTCAGTCAGCCATCACTATCTCAGATTTTGGAATTTTGAAAAGTCAATGGAAAAAAATGAGAGAAAAAAAACTTAGAAAATGGCAGTTAAAAGCCCCCCAAAAAGACAAAGATGGCTCAGGCACCTGGAAATAGGGGAAAATGAACATATCACCAAACGTAAAAAATGGATTTCCAGTACAACGCGGCTATTTTCAAGTTCGAATCGTACTTTCACTTCAAGCGTTACCGAATATACAAAGGCTACTTTCAGGGGTTACTGATATACAAGCTAACTTTTAGGGGTTACTGAATATACAAGGCTACTTCCAGGGGTTACTGAATATAACAGGGCTTACTTTCAGGGTTCCGACTATACGGCACTCAGGTTATGAACAAGGCTACTTTCAGGGGTTACTGATATACAGGCTACTTTCAGGGTTACCGAATTACAAGGCTCTTTCAGGGTGTTCTGAATATAACAAGGCTACTTTCAGGGGTACTGTATATACAGTCTACTTTTCTGGGTTACTAATATACAAAGGCTACTTTCAAGGGGTACTGAATACAAGGCTTATTCGGGTTACTGATATACAGGCTACTTTCAGGGGTTACTGAATATACCAGGCTACTTTCAGGGTTATTTCTGGTAAATATAGGCAAGGCTACTTTAAGTGGTTTCCTGAATAGACTGCACTTATTTGTGATACAAGCTACTGCATGGGTTACTGAATATACATGCTACTTTCACGGGTTACTGAATATACAAGCTACTTTCAACTGCGGGTTTCTGAATATCATGGCTAACTTTCAAGGGTTACTGAATATACAGATACTTTCAGGGGTTACTGAATATACAAGGCTAAACTTTCAGGGTTACTAATATACAGGCTACTTTCAAATCAGGTGTTACGAAATACAAGGCTACTTTCAGGCGAAACGAGGCTAATTTAGTTCTGAATATACAGCTAACTTTCAGGGGGTACTGAATATAACAAGCCCTCACGGTTACTACTGATTACAAGCTACTGGGTTCCTAAACCAGCTACGTATAAGGGACTAAATACGGCTACTTTCCGGGGTTCCTAAATATACGGGCTACTTCAGGGGTTACTGAATAGTACAGGCTACTTTCAGCGGGTTCTGATATACAGGCTACTTTCACGGTTAACTGAATTACAGGTATTCAGGGGTCCTAAATAGACGCTACTTCACATCAGGTACGACAAGCTACTCGGATACTATACAAACTTTTCAGGTTACTATACGGCTTTGCAGGGTCGATGCTACTTACAGGTGATATTACAGGGCTACTTTCAGGGGTTACTGGAATTACAATGCTACTTTCAATCAGGGGTTACTTGACATATCAAGGCTACTTTCAGGGTGTTACTGAATATACAAGGCTACTTCAAGGGTTACCAAATAGGACTCATTATGGTACTGATTCAGGCTACTTTCAGGGGTTACTAATATACAAGGCTACTTTCGGGTTTCTGAATACTCAAGGCTACTTTCGGGTTACTGAACAATGATTCAGGTTACTGAATATACAAGGACTTTGGGTTACTATATCATCATTGGGGTTACGAATATACAAGCTACTTTTGGTGGGTTACTGAATATACAAGGCTACTTTCAGAGGGTTACTGGAATATACAGCTCTATCATGTCCGGGTTACTGAATATCACAAGGCTACTTTAGGGGTTTTTTTTACTGAATATACAAGGCTACTTTCATCAAACTGGTTACTGAATATACAATGCTACTTTACTAACATTCACGTTACTGAATATACCAAGGCTGTTTCAACGGGTTACTGAATATACACAGGCTACTTTCAGGGTTACTGTAATATACACAGGCTCTTATTTGTGGGTTACTGAATAACAGGCTAACTTTCAGGGGTTACTGATATACAACAAGGCTACTTTCAGGTACTGAATATAAATCGGCTACATTTGGTGTGTCTACGATCCAATGCTACTTTCAGGGTTACTGAATATCAGGTTACTTTCAGGGGTTACTGAATATACAGCTACTTTGGTGGGTTACTGAATATACAAGGCTACTTGTCAGGGGTTTACTGAATATACAAGGCTCTCACTTTCAGGGGTTACTTGAATATACCAGGCCTACTTTCAGGGGTTACTGAATATACAAGGCTACTTTCAGGGGTTACTGAATATACAGGGGCCTTTCAAGGGTTACTGCGTATCTCACATTTGGTGTAACCTCAAGTACGATCAGACCAGGAAATAGTTTCCAATCGTACTTTTGAAAGTAACCTCAAATTAGTCCGTAGTAGAGAATTTCTGGTTCCAAAAGTTTCAATGGCGTTCTGATGAACTTTTGGTATTCGAACCAGGGCCCAGTACCCCTTTGGATCCCATCTCTAAATGTTAGCTTATTATTGTAGTAGAAAGCGAGCACACATACACATCTTGTTGGTACAAATACAGGGTGTGGTGCAAGTGACAGTCATACTGGTTACGATTTATAATTGATATTTTATCTAAATCTATTTATTGTTTTTGTTTTTTCCAGAGCCACAGTTGCTGGCTAACCATGGTTAGGACACAAGCTCAGTGGAAATGGTATTGACATTTTCCAAATCCATGTTATTGAAATTCCCTCCTGACATAAACGGATATACTTGTCCTGATCTTTCGAACCGTTATTAGGATCCAAATCCGGGTTCCAGTCACGTATTAATAGAATTTTGACCATTGAACCAAACTCCTGCATTGACTCCATGATTCGCATGTTGGAAAATGTTAAATATTCTGGTTTGATGATTGAAATTTATAATCATTTACTTCAACTTCATCAATAGTTTTCAAAAGTTTGGGTCATTTTCGACTAAACCAACTCCTATAGGTTTCTAAGAATAGCATTGGTGTCACCAGCCAAACCAAAAACATGGGACCACCTATTTACCCTACAACCTCACTGGGCAAATTAATGAGTTAAAGTCGCAATAACTAGGGATGGCCGTTTTCGCGATCCGAACCGCGGATCTGCTGCGAATGTATCCCATTCGCGAACGCGGATTTTTTTCGCGATTTTCCGCCTTCCAAACTTCCGTACCGCGGATTTCTTGTATTTTCAAAAATTTTCGAAATTAACGTTTTTTTTTCGTATTTTCCGGGAATTTCTCGAAATACAGAAAACTCGTAATTTCGAAATAAGAGGATTTCTCTTAATTTCCGCAATTGTATTTTTTAAAATTTCCCGACTATTACGAGGTATTCTTGTATTTTCGAAAATACATATTTTTCGAAATTCGCGGATCCTCGAGGGACCGGTTTTGCGAGTTCGGACATCTCTAGCGCTAACCATTTATCGCACCTTAACATCCATCTCTAGCGCTTAACCGGTTAGCGGCAATTTTAACATCATCTAAAAATCACAGACACCGCTCGCAATTCAATATCGCGTTTGTGCTAGTTTTAGCACTGATTTTAACGCCAAGCAATATGCTGGCGTTAACATCCCACCAGTGCGTAAAATCCTCACCGGTGTAGGGCTAGCCACACTGCACGTTTTTTTCGCTGTGTTTGCGCATGCATTTTTTATCATCGAAAATGCGGCAATGCAACCGAAACACGCGTGTTTTTCGGGTGCGTTGCGAATTGCACATGAGAATGTCAATTGCCCCTTTGGGAACCAAGGGACCAAGCTGGCAACAGATAATGTCCCCTAACCATTACAACCACAACAAACCTGAGCTGTGACACAGGCAGGATGCTCCCTGATTCATGTGTAAAGTCACTGCTTTAATCACAGACTCATCAGACCAGGCTGTGCAATTTATAGCCTGGTCCTACTGACAGGAGTGGCACCATGTGGTCTCTCCTGCCCAGTTCCAATTTCTTCTAGGCTTGACATGTTTGTATCATGGATGTTTTTTTACATACCTGGGTTATAACATGGTTATTTAAGCTACGTTGCTGCTCCTTGCAGAGTGTTCCCAATGGCCGTCCTCGTTAACTGTCACTCACATGTGCGAGAGGGTCGGACTGGCAGCCCTGAGGGAGGTTTTCAAGTAAGTTTGCAAGCAATTCTCTAAAAGACCCAGAGGTGAGGACTTAGCGTTTTAGTCCTCACGCCGGGCACTTTGGCAGAATGAGGAAGAGGAAAGAGGGGGAGGTGAGTAAATATTGTCCTTTAAAACGGTAACCCGTTTCACAAGCAAACGCACACTGTTTTATACTTCCGCCCGTACAATTCTAATACCATATTGCGCAGATGGCATCAGACATATCCCCCCCAGTGACATCACATCTTACCTTGAATCAAATGTTGAAATAAATGATTTGATTCTGTATTTATGTGTTGTTACAATTCAATGTCCACAGTTCTCTCTCTCCATCCATTGCCTCCAGTTTTTCATTCTTGTCACATTCCCTCTGTCCTTGAAATTGTCACTGAGAAATATTCTATGGCTAAAAAGACTCGTACCAATATAAATCATCGATGCACATTACAAAGTACAACATGATGGACTTCAAGGGACATTGCACATATCCATGACTTTCCTCCGCCCACACTGTCCAAATAAAAATGGTTTTATGGCTATCTATGGACAGACATGTCCTACTGTATGTTGCGCTCATTGCTACATTTCATGTTAACAATGCTGGCACATACTTCATGTGTTACCCATAGGACGGTCATAAAAAATAAGCATAAGTAACAGTTAAGTGAATTTAACTATAAATTGGTTCCTCTGTCTATTTACACAAGTATTGTCATTTCCAAGTACAGTGGTCTGCGCAGCACACCCATCATTTCCTCTAGTTTAATATGCATAGGTAGAGAGAGATCATGTGTCTCCTTATGGCCCCAGTACAAGGCAGGTCTGCCAGTGTAGTTTCCATTATAAAAAAACACGGTGGCGAGAATTGGAAAGACAATAGACTCTCCACCTTATGGCCCATGACGGGGGGGACATAACATCAAAGAAATTAATCTATATAGGGAGGAGATCCAGATTATGGGTACTGCAAGAGCTATTGTCTCCTTGGAAACATTCAAATGGAATCCATACATTAACGTTGAATTTGTTTACCCATATTTTCCTTTTTCCACGTTCCTATGTCACATGGGTAATGGTCTGCTTTTCTAGTCAATTGGACTGGAGCCAATTAGGCTTTTTGCAGTTATGACGCAGTAAAGATGGCTTCTTCTCGGATCCCCCCCTTGACTTTAAAACCTATTTTTGAACTGTTATACGCACTATTGTTTTTCCTTTAAAACTCACATATACATTATAAAAGATTACAACAAAAATATATATAATTATTTAATATTGTCAGGGTTAATTCAATAAATTTCTTATTGATAAAAAGAGTGCAAATTTCTTCTGCCCAAACAACAATATTATTTAACAATTGAAAGCAGACATACTGTTGGGTTGGGGCAAAAGTTAGCAACATTTTTAATGAAAGAATCTTTTATTGATAGAACTGATAATTTCCATGACATTGTAATATGGACACCAAGCTATGGATATGACATTCAGAACTGAAGACCTTCCTACTTATCAACCTAACAAAGCTCCTATCTATAAACCAGCTGTTTTACTTTCATGAGTGACAGTTGGGAATTTAGCAACAACCCCAAAGGCAATATTTCATAATTTATACATCTTTTAATTATTACGAACACTTCACAAATCTATTCAGACTGATGAAATGAAACTGGATTTTTTTATTTGACAAGTTTCCACTCCCCCCTTTCTGTGCAGAAGTTTAAAATATTTATATTTTTACCATAAGATGAAGAAATCATATGATTCATACAAGGGATGTTTTTTCAGGACTGGTGTAGAATCAAATGTTCTCTATCTAAAAGAGACTGCTAATCCAATCAACACTCCTTAAATTGAGAGGAACTGCAGTGTTTCCTACATCAACTCTCATTTTGGCAGTGACTTAGAAAATATACCTATGACTTGTGGAAATGCACCTTATTCTCCCACATTCCATCCTCATAGACCCCCCACTGTTTTTATCACACAGAAGTCGTCCAGCAATCATGTTTTTGGAACCTTACAAAGATCATGTGAACGATGTGTATATGTTTTAATGGCTCAGGGTTGTACCTGGAAAGCAAGAAATATGGTGACGTCACCCATCCACAAATCTGTAAGTTAAATCTGCACCGTTGCAGAAACAGGCAATTGTCTCGGGAATGTAAAGAAATAAATCAAAGAGTATATTTTTTAACCTAATACATTTTTTGAAGGTCGTCATTGATCCATATGAACTGCACTAGTAGAAAATGGCATAAGATTGAGAAAATCTTTTTTCATTGTTTCCCATATCCACGGATTTGTGCGCGCACTGCATAGTATTGAATACAGGCCTCACCTAGGCAGAGGACATCTGGTCTCAATCATGGATCATGAAAGATTTTGCTGATGAACACCAGGGACCATATCATTAATTCCAATACTCAGGTGATCTCAAGTATCTTGGTACATAAATGGATTCATTGTTCACCAATAGAACATGTCGATGAACAACGTGGCCATCCCTTAAGACTTATCGAAAAAGACGTTTAGGCTTCAATTGGGAAGGGTTTTTTCCTGGAGAACTAAAGCTATGGAACTGTCCTCCGGGACGTGGTGATGCACCAACATTACGCGGTGTAATATAGATCATAAAGTGTGTGTATGACTGGGAACCTGGCAATAAGAACTGCTGGATGAGACATTACAGTCTATTTGACGTTTGTATACAATGTCCCTTTAAGAGCTTTAAGGTGTTACGGCCTTCTGCTGAGAACCAAACAGTTCCTTGGTGTTTTCCCATATGTACGAGTATTTGTGATCGTATCCGAGCAGAATGTTCAGACAGGTTGTGGGTTTTGATTTTGCTAAAAACACACATGGACTATTTCGACCTGATCCCCCCTGACCACCGTCAACATTCGGCCACCAGTTCAAAATATTGGCGATTTTGCCAAAAAATACCACAGATTATTTTGTCTTGTGTTGTTTCATAGAAACATCCCATTTGAACAAAAGACGTTCTAAGACTGTGTGACAGAAAGAGGTGGTCGAACTCCAATGAAATCCGTTCTTCTGCTTGCGATTCGCAAAATCCCAAAAAATCGGAAAATTCACAAGCGAACCTATTGGAGTCCCATGTGAGTTTAAAATACAGAATTCCACCTAAAATTAAGGTATAAATATCTTACTGTAATATCTAGGGACTGGGAAATGGTCTGGGGAAACACTATCAATGCCCAAACTCTTAAAAAAAAAAAACTTCCAGTACGGAACTTCATGCGCTTCCTGTTTACAAAATCGGAAATTTTTTTCGAAATTTCTAGAAATTTGAACATTTTCCGATAATATATCTGTATTGGAAATATCCGTAAGTAGAAATCCGTCAAAGTCTTGTTCCGTGTAATACAGGAAATCCGCTTCAATCAGAACTGGGTTTTGGGTTTCAATTTGGTTGCAATCTCTAGACACAAACAGTGTAGCCCAATATTCGACCCCACAATCACCAGCATAATCCATAAATTGGTCGGTAAGGGTCAAATAATTGCATTGTGTGTACCGAGCTTTCGATCTACCTTGTGTTACACACAAACAACGGAATAAGATGAAGAGCTCACTCCTTGTCAGGCTTCCCCAGTCATTGGTGTTTTGCAAATCAATTTAAGACTCATGGCGGCAGTTAGCAATTCTGTGGCAGTCATATTTAAACAATTATAATGTGCCATAGTGTTTACAATGTACGACTTCAAAGTACATCGTGTTCAAAGCTACATAATGGACAAATTATATGGAATCTGACAGATCATTTGTTCCTCGCAATAGAAATAATTATCGTCTAATAAACAGCAGAAGATTGAAGATGTAATAAACAGTTGGTTATAAACTGAGCGTAACATCCCAAAAACCGGTACTGTAAGACTAACAGAACGTGTTTAATCAACAGCAATTCACCGTTTTCAGAGAATACGGACATGTACATCGCCTTCGCCTTCAAGTAAAATGCAAATCAATAACTATTGTAACTTAGATTAAATTAGCTCTTTTCTCCTTTGGTCCCCCACTACACTCTAAATTTTTTTACGCTGCCTTGTCTATTGTTCTGTCCCCGCAAGTCCTACCGCCATAGAGCCATCTGAATCTGGCATCTTGCATCTGACGAGATCTAACAAGATCGAAAAATGTCATGTCTGCAAGGTCAGATGATTGGCTCTATAACAATAGGCTGTATTGGCATATTAATAAGCCGCGTTTCTGGACCATGGCATTAGGCATAGGTGAGATGTCCGAAACTTCGCAAATCCGGTCCGCTCGAGGATCCGCAAAAATTTCAAAACCAAACCGAATCAAAAATGCCTTGAAAATAACAGATTTTTCTACTTTTCGTAAAATTTTCGAAAATACGTGTTTCTCTGTTTTTTCGAAAATTTTCGAAACTACCGAAAATCAACCGCAATCGGAAGTTCGGAAGTTGCGGAAAATCCGTGGAACATACGCCGTTCGCGAACGGGATAAAATCCGCGGCGGATCCGCGTTCGGGATCCGCGCACCGTCCCATCCCTAGTCATAGACATAAAGGAGAATTTTGCATATCTCCGCCCTTAGCTCTGTGAACCTGGGAGTAAGAACATTAGTTTATCTTTTCTTAGATTTTTTGGGCATGCTATTTCCCATATACATGAGCTGCTAGATCCACTCTGTTATAGTTATGTGTTTAACGACTCTATCTATGACCTGTAAGTCACCCAAACTCTACATTAAAAAGAAAACTTTGACGCTTGCATCACACGCCTTTTAGGGAAACCTTGTTTTTTGTACTTTATTATGCATAAAGCTAAGGAAAAACCTTGACACTGCAAGACACTTCGGCCTAACAATGCTTTTCAGTGTGCACTTCATTTTGCACTCCATTGGATTACCAGGTTGTTCTCCTAAACTTTATTTATACTGTATTGGAGAAGTTGGTCAGGGTTACACCTTTTCGAGATCGTAAAAACGAGGCAATGTCACCACCATAGCACAACTTTTTAACCCCTCACCTGATGCCCCATAACAAAGCTTTTTTTGCTCCCAGAGCTGGATGAAGAGTTTACCTTAAATCCCACCGATTCTCTTGCGCGGACTGTGCACCTCCTTTATACTTGTAGCTCACGTCCCTTTCTGTATAAGAGGTGCTGAGTAGGCTGGGGACAATCAAAGTAATAACCAGTATACTATATGTCCCATTAACTGCTGGGTCTTAAATACCACTGATTCCTTATGGCCGACTATAATGGATTCAATATGTAAATGGTTATTTATGTAATAAAACCTTGATACTGTAAATAAGGGGCTACCTGTAAGTTCTTCTTTGGGCTTGAACGGTTGGTTTCCACACGCTCACAAAGACATGTAATATGGTTTTATATGGTGTGATTGAGGGATGGTCTTAGGGTTTCAAATAGGGAACCGACACCATCGTCCAGGATTTAAACAACATAACTAGATAGGTGTAAGAATATCGACGCGGAAACATACAAATATCATCCAGCCCGCACCAATGGTAAAACCGTGTAATATTGGGGTGAAACTATGCGTGTGCGCCCACATTAATTGTAAGCTTTGGGTGAGCAGGGTCGATATGAAGATAAACTACTGTAAGTGCTTTACTAAGTTAAAAGCATAGACGATAAAGTTGTGTTGTTCATTCTTACTTTGAAATATAAATTGTGAAAGCTGGCGGTGTTGTAAACTATGTTAATATATAGATATATCAATATCGAAAGTGCTGTGAATACTGCACACTCTCTTTAAATCTAACCCTTCTAATATTAAGTACCGATTGTTGGTTTTTAATAGTTGGTTTAGTTTGGATGATGTGTAAATGTAGAAATGTGTCCTAGGACACATGAAGTCCATATGTAATACTTCCATAGACCAATTCAATTATCACCGGGAATACAGAGATCATGTTTAATCAGCTACTGTCTGTCCAACGTTGGCCGCATGGTTTATTCATCTTCTTTGTAAATCCAAGATTGTTGATTTACGTTTACTGATGTTAGAATAGACCTCGATACAAACCCTTATCTTTGAATATTCAGACAGAACGACTAAAAACTGTTAATCAGCTTCCTACATAATAATATTGGGCTAGAGTAAATTGAGAACGTTGTAGTATCATTCAAAAGCCTTGAGCATACAACTTCGGTAATGTCCCAAGCACCAACATACCACGTTCGTGTTTAATGCAACACACTATAGGATTATCAACAGAAATGAACAGAATGGACAGTTGAATTCCAGTTTTCAGTCCACTTATTTGAATTTCTTTCTCCTCTAAAAAAAAAAAACCTTAAAAAGTATCCAAGTTGGTAATTAAATTCAGCTGGACTATTATCCCAAGTAAAGTTCCATAACCATGAAACAACATTATTGTTTTTAACAACATGGTAGGTTTCATGGTTATTGATACTGAAGGTATAGGTATCTAGGAAATAGCTCAATGTATTACAGTTTATTGAGCAACTCAGTTTTAGAAACGTGTCACATTCAGAAGTATGTCCATAAGTTGTACAATGTAACAAATGATGTCATATAAATCAGCTAGACAATTCAGATGAGTGTTTATTCTAATGGAGTGTCAAAGACCTGAAATTAAATTAAGTAAATGTATCCACAACTTGATGGCTTTCTAAGTATTAGACCACTCAAGGTTTCTCAGTGCACCGAGAAACAGTTTAAACCAACATAGGTGTCTTGATTTTATGTGTATGGATATAGATTCGTTGGCAATCAAAATTTGGTGTAGAATACTTAAGAATATAGCAGAAAGGTGTTCATTTATGTTAGGTCAAAGGCTGACAATTAAATTGCAAAATGTTTACTAAACCGTCATTAATGGCTTTCTAAGAGATTTAGACATTTTCTATGTGCACCGGAAGTACAGCCAATAAGTTAGGTGTCTTGATGATGTCATGAACAGATGCTGGAGACCATAATTAAAATAATTAGTATAGATCGAGAGGTTTTCATCTAAGTGGTCATAGACTGAATTAAATATGCAACTATATTCACCAGACAAGTTTACGTTGGTTGAAAATTGTATCTATGAACAATTATCATGGGTCTTTCCCTGATGTAGGAGGAGTACGATTCAATTACAACACCTGTGGATATTTACTAGTGGGAAGATCGTTACACACATCTGCCGGTCTTAGGTCTAGTTTTTAAAAAAAAATTCTTGACACATATTCCGTATGCAGCTTTATTTGTAAGGGCAATTATTAATTGTGGCTGATCTCTGCAACAGGGAACTTGACCCACAAGAAATTTCTACTTCGAGACTTAGTCCTAAACACAACTATGAAGGAATTGTCACAGTAAATCACTTCTGGCTGCACGTCTGGAATCAAACCGTGTAATTGTATGGGGACTAAATGCCAATATCGTACATCATTTAAAGACAATTATCTCCTCTTGATTTTGGGAAGCCAACATAAGCCATCTTACCTTACCCTGTAGAGAAACTTTATGATCCAACTTTGCAAGCTTGTGTTGTAGCAATTGAATTAAGAACCTAGGATTAGGACCCTTGAGTCTAGGTCCTCATCCTAGGTACTATCAACATTGGGTAATATGCCTTCTTTCGTTTGTATTCTTCATATTTTTCATTTACTGTTTATCATTTAATTGCCTTGTAAAATTTTTTCCAATCACATTAATATTGCTTTAGGATATTACAACAAGTTAGAATTTTACACTCCATGTACGATCTTTCTAGCAAATGCAACAAACATCTTTACGAAACACAGTTTGATTTACTTGCCATTACTCTAAGGCCTACAGTTTTTTTGTTCCTCACAAAGAATTATTCAAAGGCTTCTTGCAAACAACACGATTCATTTGTAAAGTAACATTACGTGATAAATAGAGAATAGAATGCAGAGAGTTAATTGCGAGGGACAAATCAATATTTATCCTACTGTGCCATGGGTAATTGGGTTGTGTTGTTTTGTTGGGTTTTTTTTTAAAGGCTGTCATCATCTTTTTCTCATTATGTGTTTAATAATTTATTTGGCTTTTCTTTTTGCATCCATTTATCATCCTCGACTTAATAAGACCATAGTTACTACTGCAGTTGCATTATTACAAGGGATGACGAAAGAGTTAATCAATCACCTTTAAACTCTATGATCTTCTGAAAGGAATTTTTTTTTTTTCCTTCGAAAAAACGAGATAAAGATTCACGCCTTATGAACGATATAAACGTCAAGGCATAGGAACCATATATAAATGACAACTGTTATCTCTGAGGATGGAATATGTTAGATATATTATGAGGAATGATATTACATTCAGAAAGTAATCTCCAGAAACAAATTACAAATCACTCATCTATCCGTAATATTTACAATCCATTCTTGAAAGAGGCTTCACTCAGTTCAGCTTGGGATTGAGATTAATTGTAACATTGATTGTGGAAGATGGTACAACATTTTCAAGCGAAATCGGTTGTCATGGCACATTTATCGACAAGAATGAGCGTCGGCTTAAGGGTCGTTGTTGGGAATCTGTAGCATCTCATTTCTATGAAAAAGTACAACACAACTTATCTGTAAAACTGAAATTTGAGAAACTTGGAATTTGAACGCCTTTTTCAGAAATGAAAACGTGATTAGTATCACTCCGAAAGTCAACACCTGGGCCTAATTTGAGGTCAATGATGATTTCCTAGTAACCGAAGAAATCCTAACAATAGTTGGAACCTGTAAATGCTCCGACCGAATACGGGGCTCAAACGTGTTGCTTCTGCAATTGATATACGCACGGGCTTAAATTATTTTATCCCTTTGAGGGCGTCAAATTGTTTGCGTGATATAATTATTTGATGGACAATTTAGGAAAATTCAGCTTTAGGTGAGAACTTAGTTGGTTTTGTTGGGAATTGAGTTTTTAAAAGGACAACAATACTGTAAAAAGAGACATGTACCTGGGGCAGGGGTTATGATTGATTATTCCTACCTCCTATCGTTTGTTAAGGAGCACATACATACAGTTTTCATCTGCCAAGTTAGTGCCTGGGCTTTTTTTCTGTTATTTTGCGGATCACAAACTTTTCCGCATTTTCCAGAATTCGTTTTCATATTTTCCCAAACCCGTTCGTAAACGTTGAAAATTACGGAATGTTTGAGGATTTTTGAATTTACAGGTTTTTTCCCCCAGTTTTTTTAAAAACTATCCATCACATGTCCCAAATCACTAATGACAGCTATTTTTATCAGTCGAAACCCCTGTTGCCTGAGAATTCTGGGTTCACTTTTTTCTGTGTTTCGTTCTCGTGTACAGTAATCACTAACGTATTACATTTCCCTTTAGTGTTTTAAATTTATCTTTTACGCCAGACGTAAAAAGTAATAAAAATGAACATTTAAACATTTCTCCCAAATATCTTCTGAAAAAATGTTACCCAGAGTATTGAGCAATAATTATATCATTTGTCAAAGTGAAAGGCATATTGTCCACTACCTGCCATATAGTTTCTCAATAACAATCCTCTGTACATTTT
This sequence comes from Hymenochirus boettgeri, assembly GCA_019447015.1. NCBI lineage: Eukaryota > Metazoa > Chordata > Amphibia > Anura > Pipidae > Hymenochirus > Hymenochirus boettgeri. Next base: position 19,076,251 of record CM033470.1, on the reverse strand, counting down.
TATCTATGAAGTGAAGGGGAACAGTTGGTTGAAGCAGAAACCTCAGAGATGGTCCTTAATCATCCTCTGCTTCTTACCTGGCACATTTGCATTACAATTGCATGGGAATAATTAAGATAATAACGAACATTAGATCATTGTCCTGTTCAGCTTCACAATGTAGAATCTCAAAACCACAATTTCTATATCAATAGGACTGCAGTGTGTTGCTGGATGGGTGGTCTCCTATTTACTGGTTAAAAATAAAGCCTACAGGCTACCTGGACTATAGCCTCAGTGAGCATCAGGCTACTAGTGGGCCGGTTATATCGCAAAGGTACTCACGCGTTATCTTAAACATGGTTTCACCCTTTATCAGGTCATTCACTTTTCCCCCTTACAAGGTCAAATGTTTCAATGTCATTTTAGGGGAAGGTCAGACCATATAAAGGAACTGGCCAAGACTCTAAAACTATATAATGGAGCGCACCATCCTCTATCTGATAATTGGCTTTACCACCACATAGTGTCTCCAAGGTTAATCTGTTTAAAATAGAACACACTAATGTTGCTGCGCGGAAATCAGGGTACTTACATAAATTAAGAGAGAAGCATTGTCCCAAGGGCAAAGCAGTAAGCTAAGAATAGTGTACAAAAAATGTGACATGTGCCCTAAAGTGTGACCATTCCTGTCTGTGCACTGTACTTTATAGTATACCGTTATGAAGCACAAACACCCATTATACTGACTGGAACTGGGAATTTGGCACCGATTCCTTTACCCACTACAATCTTCGAAAAGTCTCCTTCCCATTCACTTGCTGCTAGCGCGAATTTAATTCCAATGACCAATACATTCATTATGTTGGGGGGAAAGACAAGGTCTTAGAATAAATAAACCTCTAAATTGTGTATAACTCATCTCCTACTGTACAAAAACAAAGACATTTATTCGGTTTAACATTAATAAAAGTTCCATTTACTGTGTCATTTGACCTAACTGTACCATGTTTTCCCACGTTTTCATCTTGTATAATCCTGGTATATTCTAGTTTCTAGTAGAATCATAAAGTACGATAAGGTTGTTGGCAGGGTAGACGTAGATGGGTTGAATGTTGGTGTTTGGAGTATTAGAGTATAGATACTGTATGGTTGTCAGCAAACATTTGGATTTCTGAAATTGGTTCCCACTAAGTCTTTCCAGAGATTAAATTCTTCTCTGCAAACCTTTGTGTTTGTTAAAGGGCAAGTCCACCCTAAAATAAACTTTCCTTAATAATGTTTAACGTCCCCCCAACCCTAAGTTTGCAATATTTTTAAGTGTCAAAGATGCCCCTGAACTCCTACCTGGGGGGATTTAAACATTTTAAAGTAAACTTTTAGGTAACTTTCCCTTTAAACGTGCATGTAGTTAAAAGGAAGCGATACGTAGCTATGGTCCATTTGAATAACCTCATCTAATTTGAAATCCCATCAATTTGCAGAAGGCATAAGTGCTGAAATAGTATTATCATGTTCCCACCGTTGTACACTGCATGGGATTACTGTGGGTGAAGATATCCTTGAATTCAGCCGTCCACAGGGGAAAGGAGCTTTACACAATCCTCTAGGGCAAAAGAGAGATCCTGAGTTTTAATGTTTGGCTGTTTATTTGAACTGTAGCTTTGAAAGTAAATGACTTGTAACTATTAAACGTGTACAGGATCCACCAACTAGCATCGCTCTGAGCCATTGTTCTCTTAGAATGCTGAGAAGGGGGAAAGTAAACTAATACAACATAGAAACGCAAGATTTTCATCTCTCCGCACAATACAAACGCTGAATATTCCCCAGATAATGATGCGCTCTCCGGACTTCCCCCGGATCTGTCGTGTCTCCCGTGTAGATTCATTATCTCTCCTGCCCGGCCCATATTGTGTTTCAATACACCGAGAGTCTAAAGTGGATTAGTTAATCGGGTCTCCCATAAAATACTTTTCGTGTAACTGAGTATCTTTTCAATCGAATAAAATGGACTTTGTTTCATTTTAGTGTTTTTTGTTTCTATTCAAAAACCAAGGGCAAAAAAAAGTGACCTGCACTAATTTGGGTTTGAATTTAAACACAAGCCGAAGGATTTTCTGTTTCATCCCTCGGAATCTCTCGTCTAACTATTATCAAATTGAAGGGCAACTGTGGCTCAAAACAAGTTAGGGTTTAAATGAAAGCCTGCAGTATTTCCTTCACACTGAGCCAAACAATCACAATCCGGCTGGAGCCTGTGAGAAATAACATTGGGTGTGAATGTTCAAACTTCCTGCTTCCAGTAGGTTGAGGTGACTCACACCTGACCTCTGCCCTACCCCTCCACCCGGGGAGAAAGCATGCTCAGTTAGACTTAATGTGGGTAATCAGGAAGTACCTGGGAAAAAAAAATTGACAGTTGAAAAGGGAACCTATTAATGCTGACATGCTAGTCACATGACTACTACAAGCTGGTCACATGGCTTAAAACAGGAAAGTGTTCAAGCGGAAGTAATATTACTGAACCTTTCCAGCAATAACTTCTCACAAATTTTTCTAGACTTGCGATTTAGGTTTTATTTCAAGGGGTGGAAGGATTTTTACATATTCTTACGTTTGGAGAATTCAAGACCGGCAGTTTCCTTTGTTTGTGTTAACATAAAATTGGACTCATACTTTGTGTTCCGACCTTGCGACTACAACAGTCACAGATAGAATGAGAAATAGTTGGACTTCTCCTAAAGGGACAGTAAGATGAAAAAAATGACTTGCCTTTAACATTCTATATTTTTGCACTGTCCGGAACATGACTCCTTTTTTCTCTCAGTGCTTCCTTCCTAGATCTCCTGTGCAGCTCACTCCTAGTTAGTATCATGTCTCCCCTATATGTATCCACCCCCTCCCAAAACTGAGGCACAGAGTGGAGCAGGTGCAGTGGAAATGATCTGTGCCCCACTACCCCATTCACCCAGTCAAAGTAAAACTGCTTGCAATGGGGATTGTAAGCAGATCCTGCTTGATCAAGTAAGATTTTATTTAGCTGTAGGAGTTTGAAGGTGTGTGTGGGGTGGATGGGTGGCTGGGGACTTTGTAATTGATTTCTTTAGGTACAGTGCTACATTGGCACTCCAGTAACACAGACAGCAGCTAACTGCAGGGTTGGGTGTTATCTGCACCCTCTGGATCTACTCTTTGATGCCTGCTGCCTTCCCATAAAAAACCTTTTCTCTAGTGTAGCACCCTAGCCCACCCACACCACCCAAGTTTGTTTGTTAAAAAAAGGATCGAATCTACTTACAGTCTTCATTCTCTGGCGTTCTGCATTGGCTGGCAGCCACGTCTATGATTGGTGCCTCTCAGCCAATCACAGGACATGACTGCCGGTCCGGCTCCCTCCTTGCATTCCGGCAAGCAGAGGGCCGAGATCAGCACCGGGGGATGAAGGCATGTAAGTACCGTTTGAAGATTTTTTTAACAAATAAACCTGGCGGTTGGAGGCGAATAGGGTCCTCTACTCGTATAAAAGTTGATTTTGGTGAATAAATGGATTGAATATTTTGAGAGTATTTCAGTACATTAGTAATGTTCCTATTCCATCATTTACTCAGTTTAACCAATCAATAGGTATATTATATATATATTATATATAGATAGATAGATGATAGATAGATAGATAGATAGATAGAGCTAGATTGCATTAAGGTTGGGGGGTATTATGGATATTACTATAGGAAAGGTTGTTCATGTATGTGTGTACTAATCTCAACTGTTACCATTAATGACCATCAGTAAATGTATATAAGAATAGCACTGATTATCTTAGGTACAACACAAAATATCAAAATACTTACAGAGCTGAGATCCCTATTTTTAACATGGAATGGTCAAATGGCACACTGACACCCCCTTGATTACTGCACATGTATGGGAAACCTTTTATTCTGCTTGTGCCAGACCACCAGAGTAACCCACTGGTGCATGCTACCCATAATCCTTCCATAAAGCGTGATCTGGTACAAATTAGTAGCAGCGGTGCTGGTAATACCATTTATTCTCCATGTTTCTCTGTATGATATGTTCTCTGTATTAAGCTATGGAGGCTGCTACGATAGTATTGATTTAAATCCTCCGTCCTTGTACCTGCAGATGAAATGCCCCAATTAGACTCAGTAGCTCTACAGGGCCAATTGCCAAACCTATTTTTAAATCTGATCCATTTGATGGGGTAACTAGGGAGTGGACTGATTGGCTAGAACAATTTGTATTGGCAGCCCCTATTAACTGGTTGGTATGAATGTGCTCACTTGCAGGTTATTAGCCTTTTGCTTAGTGGTAAAGCAAGGCAGGTATACCAAGGATTTACTGTAATACTGAAATAATTTCAATAGATCTGTATAAAAGAGTATATAAAGGATAAATCATTTCTTAGGTAAACTGGGAATGAGAAATGTTGTTATACGTTAGATTATTAGGGTGCTATTACATAACATGATGCTGTGAGGCACCCTTCTGTTATAATATATGAGTACCATCACCACTTGCGTGGTGAATACTAATAATATGTTTAGTTTCAACCACACAGTGTAGCAGGATTGCCTGTAGCAGGACGGGCACAATTTTGCTAATATATATATTGAATTAAAGTGTGTGTATTATACTAAAAAAAATTACTTTGTGTCATAAATAAATATAAGTAGCACTTACTTGAGGTGTGGTATGTTACTGACTCCTTCATACAACTGTATTAAGGCATCAGTTTTGAAGGTAACTGTTCAATCCATACACTGACCAAACTGCATACTCATACCGCACACCAACGTCAAATCATTCCAACTACAGCAAAACGCTTACAGAAATGCTAAAACGTAAGATGTTTCAGATTGGATATCTAATGAAATGGGGGCAGGTCAACAAAAAAAACGGTACACGTGATAGTGGTGAAATTATAGTTTCCCATCTATGGGCAATTTAAAAAAACTAATTTCCAGTGTACACACCCTTTAAGCTCTCCAATGAAATATCTAGGAGTTAATTTTTCTTTTCCCCCCCCTTTCAACAGATGCGAGAAGAAAGTCCAGGAGGAGGAGTTGATATCGACATGGATGCCCCAGAAAGAAACAGAAACGGCAGCAGTGGCAATACAATCTCAGTTCATAAAATTCCAAAGAAGAAGCAACAGATTCCTTAGTACCCACCCGATGCTTTTCAATAAATCTATGAAAAAATATAAAATAATTTATCAGGAAATATAGGAATGCATGTAAAGATATCCCCGCTATTTATAGCCCCTTGAACCCATTCTTACGACCATCTCCTGTCACGGTGTGAATGAAAACCAGTCTCACGTTTATGTGATGTTAGAAAAAAAATACGAACGTTTGAAACAGAAGATACTCACACCTCATTTTTGTTTTTGAATGCGTGTTTCCAATATAATATCTTTAAAGACATAACGTTTAAAACTCATCAAAGTGAAAGTTCACCTTAAATTGTTTTCTTAATAATGTGTGCACCGCTTGATGTGCTAGTGTTTTACATATCTGTAAGGCTATCCTGACAGAGTTCTAGTTTATTAGTGTATATGTTCCTTTTTACGATCAGACGTGGACCGCGGGTTCATTTACACGAAACAATTTAAATGCTGTGTCGACATGGGCGACAAAGCGGCTGTCTTTAGCATAGTGTGGCTCTGGAGTGGGTATAGTGGGCTGACTTACACTGACTGGTGAACTGGAGGGCTGAATAAAACCACTGGGGATGGTAATGGTCTAGTATTGCAGGAAGAAGGACTTTATTAACTGCTGCTTTTAGTTTCCACAGGAGGGCGCCCCTGAGCAAATGTTTCAGTTTGTCATGGTACGGGGCCACCCCTGCTAGAGGGGTGGACAGAAGGTGGAAGAAGAGAAGGTCAGTTATGGACAGTAATCGTGTAAGAGTACAACAAGTATTAACTGCGCTCAAACAGGTGTAATATTGAAGGCAATTATAGCAAACAGACAGAGAACTGTGCCACTCAAAAGTAGTAATTATAAAAACCCTTTATGAACAGGGCAAGAAGAATGGGAGAATATATTAAACAACCACAGTACCACAATCCAAATCATGGCCAGAGAACCCCATCAATATTGTGTATGTACGCGTGGAGGATCAAGTATTAGTACTCCTAATAAATACAGGAGCTAATGGCTCTAATCGCAATCCTATCAGAAATATATCAGAAAACTGCATAAAAAATAGTATATTACCTACCAAGGGGGCAGGACATGGAAAGGAAGGGTAGGCCCCACCTTCTTTGTATTTATATCCCTGGTGAGTGTATGAGGTTAATTATTCTTTAAACTCCATTTGATGAAGTTTTTGGGGTATTTGCTTACAGGGTCGGAAGTGTTGTCCAGCCTTGATCTGAAAGGTTTGCTGAGTTGGGGGGACCTTCTGTCTAGGTCTTGATGTCCAAGGGGGCTCAAGCCTTTGGTCTAGGTTCCTGATGTCAAGGGGGGCCACTACGGAACCAGGAAAATTAGTTTTTTGAATGTACAGCACTGCCTGTATATCTTTCTAGTTTTGTAATGACACATCCAACTCAATGTCCAGATAATCGATGTATTCAAGACTATTGCTATGTTAAGAAACGGGTAATACCCCGACAAGAGTCATCCAAATCTCTAGTTATGTGTGAAATCATTAACCTGTGAACAATCACATGGGCGTGAGATATAGAATGTGTCCTGGTGTCATTGACAGTGACACGGCCAACTCATGAGGGATGCAGAAAAGGGGAGGATCATCTGTTAAAAATCACTACTGGTGAAGAACTTCAGGAGACGTCTTCAGACATGATGAAGATTGTGGGATTGCATGGTATAGCTGTCATTGGGATAGCTGTCATTGGGATAGCTTCTGGTCTCATTGGGATAGCTGTCATTGGGATAGCTGTTTGGGATGCGTCATTAGAAAGCGCCCCCTCTCTTGCTCATTAGGTAGGAAGCGCTATGACTTGGTCATACATTAGGGAACTTATCCACCCAAAATTCCTGCATATTGAAAACACCCACCCGCATTATCATGCTGCAATCAACATTCAATAGAAAAACCAAAACATGGATCAGCAACCCGAGAAACACATAGGAAGGAAGTAAAACAACTCGTACCAACCAGTTACAGTTTAGCATTTCTCTAACAAAACATTACAGGAGATGTTTAAAAAGTAAGTAATATAATTTTTTGCCCCAACCAATAGACATCAGCACCTAGTCCTCCCCCAAAACATCTGAAAGCCTACAGCAGGGTCTCATGATGGTGGGGAAAATTAGAACCATTTTAATGATAAGGGAGTCGATTTAACCAAGTCGCTGGGCACAAATAAATATAAAGAGTTAAAGTCCGCTAACCAGTCCTCTGACGTGACTTTTAACTGCATATTAGCGTCGGATGTCGTGGTTTACAACAAAAATCACCGGCGCGCATCCGACGCGCCTGACTCCAGTAGGCGCGTTCCATATCGCGTTTGGTGATACTTTAGCGTCTGGATTTTAAACGCCAGCTTATAGGTAAAAACGCTTACCGGGATTTACCCACATTCGCAAACACGATATTGAATCGGAACAGGACCTTTACCCAGAGCGACACGCTTCTGGTAAATGAGCCGTAAAACTTTAATGGAATATTCCTGTTGGAATCTAATATCTAAGTGAGGCTCAGCATTAAATGTTTATTCTTACTTTTCAATGTTTCAGATAAAATAGCAGTTTTGAAATCATGTTTGTCTGGTGTGAGGTGGCATGAGTACTTTGCATTGAATAACAGGCAGATTAAATTACTTTCTGTTGACTTTTTCTTAAGCCACCACTGAAGCTGAAAGGCACACATGCCAATGTTTTTGGTAGACCACAAATGTTAATCTGCAGATCCGATTCTGTCTGTGATCGGCTAACGATGTGTCCGACCCACGCCCCAAAGCAATCTTCACTATACTTGATTAAATACTGAATCAGTTCCTTTATTCATCTGTGTTAAGCTCCAACTTGCCTGACCAGTACCTAGATACAACATGTGCGATTCTTATCTGGATACTTGGTTGGCAGTTGGAGACGCTTGGTCAAAGTTGACATTTGCACAATGCGTCAGAAAACAAGGAGATCCAAAGAAAATTGGACAACCAATGCCCACACCTTGATCTGTCCCCACGTGCAGATCCACAAATATAAGATTATGTTTTTTTAAAATAACAAGAATGTTCTGTTTCAGTGCCACAGAGTATTACATTTACCCTTTCAGGGCCAGCACTTTCCCAGCGTATGCCATACCCTTCAGGGCCGCACTTCCCAAGTATGACCCATTAACCACTTTCCGGGCCAGCACTTCCAGAGTATTGCATTAAATGTCCGAGACTTCGCAAAATCCTGTCCGCTCAAAGGATCCGCGATTTTTCCGAGAAAATTCGAACATCCCGAGCGCAGCTTTAAAACTGCAAAATTTCTCAAATTACGAGATTTTCAACAACGGAATTTTCATAAAATACGACGTATTCCTCGACTTTCGAAAATTTTCGAAAATACGTATTTACGAAAATAAGAGACATCCTCGTACTTTCGAATTTTTTGAAAATCCGAAATCCGCGGTTTGGAAGTTCGGAAGGCGAAAATCCTGAAAATCTGCCGTCGCGAACGGGATAAACTCCACGTTGGATCCGGTTCCGGATCCGTAACTCGGCCATCCCTATTGCCCTGAACTCCTTCAGTGCCCCACTTTCCCAGTATTGCCATTAACACTTTTTCAGTGCCAGCACAGGTATTAACCATTAACCCTTTTAACTTTCCAGCATGACATGATCACAGTATGTACCTGCCTTTCCATGGCTCCTCCCATTGAATTGTTCACTCATCACCTTCGTCTAAGTGCTAATTGGAGAGTTGGGTGGAAGGAATAAAGAGACAGGGATAGGGATCTCATGGCTGCTAGTCCAAAAGGGTCCCCTGTTATCAAGTCCTTTCCGCAAGCTTTTTCCTGCATTTAGAACTGTTCTCTCAGTCATTAGATGCTGAGCTCAAAGGAGAACACTGGGCTCCCTGGTTTAAACATATTCTCCTAGCTCTTAGGCTAGGTGCCTGGTACTAAAAACGTCACTGACTATATCCCCTTCATGCAGCAACACAATTCCCTTTGTTGGGATGGTACCAATAACATTGTATAGGAGGAATTTCCAATGGTCTCATTCAGGAACTGCCACTCTAAATAGAAGGATGAACACTGTCTATTCCTTACAATGTTTAACCAGGACTGGTCAATGAAGGGATCCAATTCCTGATTCCCTTACCATGAAATTGTGGGCATGTAGAGGTTTAATGTCAATACACTTCCCTTCAGCTCTTACCATAACCCCAAGAGGGAACGGCCAAACTTACATCACGGCTAGTGAAGGTTTTCCACTGGTCTATCGTTTGGTGTGGTTGGTTCTACCAAACGCCTATGGTAATTTGTCCTTCTGTTTTTTTCCTTCCAACCACCGGCCACAGCCTCTACTACCTTTGGGCACCTTACACCTGCCTTTTTATTGAACTTGTCTATAATCAGTAATCATTTATAGTTTTGTTTATTTGCCCTTTAACCATTCTAATTTCTTTTTTACAACAGTTTGGCAATGGAACCATTTCGTCCTAAAGGACCTTATACTAATACAGCTGTAAATTCTTATTGCTCGTTTTTTATCTTACTTCCCCTGCAGACGGAGTCCTCCAACCACTTTATTCTGGGTATACAGTTTATTTTACCCCTGACAGTTTATATATTAGAAAGTTCTTTCTGTAAGACTTCAATTCTCTGAATAATTTCACTAAATAATTTCGGTTTTAAAAACTGGAGATCTCCACCTGAGACAGGACGGGCGCGACAGAGAATAGCATTAAAGGAGAACGAAACTTAGTCCAGTAACAAGAATGCTATGGTTGTTGAAGACATAAAGTGTCATTGATTTTATCTTTCAGATTACAAATTACATCCCTGTACTACAGTTATCCGAGAAAGGGGCTTTAATGAGCTTGAATTTGTTTTGTAGGAACATGGAAAAGGGATGTGTGTTAAGCCCCAATGAAGCAGGTCGAAATCTCTCATGTGTCCCAAATCCAATGTCATGTCTTTCATGTGGGTGGCTTCCGTTAACCCTAGTGGGCAGATAAATACTGTATACTCCCCCCACATAGGAACTACCCATTGATAGTATTTCATTATCTGTACTCGTTATTTAACAAGATGCATTCTTATTTGGCAAGAATATTCTGATTTATGGAGTAGAGATGTTCGACTGTTGAGTTTCGTTCCGTTTTCCAATTTTAGCAAGTTTCGGGAAATTCGAAATTTAATTTGAAAACGGACCCCCCGAAGTCGATGGGAGAAATAAATTTGAACGTTTTTCTGTCCATTTTGAGGGACCAATAGTAAACAGTCGGTTTATCTGAAATGACACAGAGACTGGGGAATTGGTTAGGAACCCGTAATCAACCAACACTTATGATAAAACTATCTTTCCTCACGGATGGCTGTTTTCCCGCAGATTCCGCATTCTATTTTAGAGATTTTTACCGAAATTGATCGGTACTTTGCGATGATTTCAATTTTCGATTTTCAATAATCGTCTACTTTCGATTTACTTTACTCTATAAACTCGAAAATTTCGAATAATCCGGGTTCGTGAAAATCCGGGTACCGAAACCCTCAGATCGATTTGCAAATTTCTATTCGAACCCACATATCCTCTCTATTATGGAGACATAATCTTATTTAAAGTGGGGTATCCCATATTTAAAGAGCCGTATTCTTGTGTAAGGCTCAGTAACATATTCTTGTTATTGTTATATGTTTTTAATTGAAGAGCGATATCCTTAATTTCGGAACGATTTATTTAGCAACTGGTAGTGTTTTATAATTAAATCCGTATTACAATACCCATTAAAGAGGGCCTTTATCAAACACCCTAAGTATCTGCTGCTTCACTTGTCCAATTAAACTTGTACGGAAGACACTTCACCTGCTTGTACGTGACACCCTTACTTGTTTACTGATGGAACCCGAGTAACTAAGGCACAGTTGCAAGTCCTAGCATCTACAAGGTAACTAAGACTATAGGTCAAAGTAGGGGTCCCTTTCTAGAAGACTTAGTAAGTTACACAATCTTCTAGCTTGATCATGGAAACTTTTTATTTTAAACTTGGACGACAATAGGAATTTGTGATATAATCATTCTCAGATCTAAATGTGCATTAATTGTTTAATTTGCCAGGTAACATCCTAAAAAAAATTTCATTTTAAAATAGTTTAACACTTCCCCCCCAACCTCTGGCAATAATCTTAAATTTCAAAGATTCCCTGTGGGATTACCTACCGGGTCCTTTGCGAACGTTGGGCGCCCGTTTTTGAACAAAACGAGCAGAAGTTTAGTTGCGCTGACAGCCGCGTCACTTCTTGATCGCGGCTGTCAGGTGATTGGGAGTGATGTCATTTTTTGCGTTGACTCCCTCACTGTACTGAATCCTTGGGAAAGTTAACTTTTTCAGTATCAAAGCTTCTGACAGGATGCAGTTGAGCTGTGATCAAGGTCTTGTTTGGTACAAGCAAGCCTTCCTTAATTTAGCATTGACTAACCCTTTTACATCCATTGTCTAATTAGATAACATCTCTCTCCCTCAAATTCTAATTTTTTTTTCAATATACTTCAGTTTTGTTCACATCTACCGTTATTTTTTCTTTCCGAAATTGTACTTTATCCCCCTTTTTTAACCTTTACGCTACTTTCTTTTCAGGGTGGTGGCGAATATGAAATTCTCTGGTAGGAATAAGTGTCTGGATCTATAAATTGGCCTACCAAAAAATCATTCGGAGTTAAAAAAACCACGATAAAAAAATAGCTTGCATTGGGATATGTGGCTGGATCGTTTCACAAATTCCGAAAAAAACGAAAAATTCGAAAATCTCTAACATTCCCCATTTTTTTCAATTTCTGCGCAGTTCTGAAAATCCGAAAATGCTAATGCTTCGGATTGGTATCCGCATCCTGATTGGTAGCCGCATTCCGTGATTGGTTGCCTCTCAAGCCAATTCACTACAGGCGCCAGTCCGGCCCCCTTGCTTGGCAGTTTCATGCAGGCAAGGGCTATGTCCTGAACGCCGCGGAACCGAGGCAATGAAGTAGAGTTCGGATTCGTTTTTTTACACAAAAGATACAGCAGTTGGGACAAATTTTTTATATAAGAGGGTAGAGATCTCTTTAACATGGGAACTTGAATGTTATAACAAAGCATTTAGGTGATTCTCCTGAAACAGTCCCTATTTTTCAACTGTCAACATACTTAAAGGGCAAGTTTCAACCCTTCACCACAAAAAACTGTGACGTGCCCAGGTGTCCTGACAGCAACCCCAACTGCTTATTTATAACCAGTTTATTGTATGTATTTGTAACCAGATATTTTAATTGATAAGTTCTATTCCTTTCTGGCAAAGGAATCTCCTCCTCCCCTGCTCAATGCCTTTTTTAATAAGCTGGAGCATGTGCAAGGGAAACGTCAGGCAATCATTGGCTGTGATGTCTTTTGTTTTTCTGTATTCCTTTTCGATTGGCCAAATCTTTCCTGACAATCAGCACGAGAGACCGGATCAATAATTGGATTATTTTTTAATGGCGCGTGGTTTTCTGAAAGTTTAATTATACGCACGTTTTCCGCTCCACACTAAATGGAGTTAATGTAATATTTCATTGTCTGTTGAGCTTTCTGATTAAAAACTCACACTACCTTGTACTGTGATGGAATAACATAATATAATCCCCCCCAAAGCTCGGATCTAAAACCTTTGAAGTTGCCTGAATTCACTGACCTCCTTATCAACCATTGAAACTCTGGAAAAGCAAGTGAAAAAAAATCTTCCTTCTGAGCAATTTTGTAGCCTCGTCAACAATCTGCTTTGCTGCCCTTCAGTCCATCTCGAAGGATACTCGCATTTAAACGTCACAGCTTGACGGTTTAATACAGTTTGCATCAATATTTTAAGCAAACTATTTTCCATAAAGGCACACGCTGCTGTACCCTGCTCTCCAACGCACATCCGTCCAATCATTGTATTAGAGCACTTACTGAGGCCATTTTTTTATTTACTTTGTCAAAAGAATTGCCCCCAGAGCTTAATTTTGTCCTTAAAGGGCAAGTTCCCAGCCCCAAATGACAACTTACTACAAGGTTATACATCACCCCCAAACCTAACGTATAGTTTTGAAATGTGAAATATATAAGTCTAACCTGAAATCCGCCAATGTCCTGTTGCCCTGTTCTGCTCCTGGTTCTTCCAGGTCCAACCCATCTAGCAATATCCTCATTTTCTGCCTAACTGTTGATCTAGAGGAAGGCAAAAAAAAGACAATTTCAAGGAAACCCGATTTTTAAAATTTCGATTTTGTCAAAAACCCAAGTAGACGATTTAGAAGATCTGAAATCCGAGTAGACGAACTTTCCAAAAAGTTCAAAAAAGTGCGGACAAACGGAACGAAACTCAACAGTTGCAAACCATATCTAAACCACCCACTAGTAGTCCCTAGCCAATCCTGCTTTACATTGCAGATTAGGCTGGGGACCATGAACCTGGAGGTGGCCAGATAGTACACATGCACATGGTATCTATCCAGTTTTCAAGGGAGACATTAATTTAAAGGGCATGTCTCCACCCCAAAAATCAATTTTCACCCACTACTGGTAACAACTCTGTAGTTGTAATAAAATCCTACCTTACACCCAAGCTCAATGACTGCCCTGCTATGCCCCTCAAAGTCCCAAAAAACTGACACCAGGAGCCTAGCAGAGTCCAGTAGGACTCTGGCCTCCTGTCTCTCATCCGGGAGAGAATTTCACATGCCAGGTGCAGCCCATCTCCCCTCCTCTCCACCCATTTGGTCTCCCTCCCCCTAGCGTAAAACCCTTGGATATAAGTAGGGTTCCTCCTCCAGCCCAACCACATTATCATTATGTTCAGAAAACTCCCGAATCTATACTTAACTTCATATTTCCTCCGCCATTCTGAACGACGGCAAGCACATCCGTGATTGGCTTCCTCTCAGCCAATCACAGACGCGGCTGCCGGTCTGGCCCCTGCTTGCAGTTTCATGCAAGCAGAGGCCCGGGATAGTGTGTCGGAGGATAGAGGGAAGGTAAAGTAAATGATCGGGGGAGTTCCTGGAGATAATAGTAAGGTTGGTTGGAGCTGGGGGAGAGGAAGTCTACAATACATCAAAACAAATGTAGGGGTTGGACATGCCCTTTAATGCCCATTATGGGATTGTAATTATCACAATCGGAAACAACTACAGCTTGGTACCATAATAAAAGATCCATTATAAATGTAATGATCGGGGGGACGTTCCGGAGATAATAAATAATGTGGTTGGAGTGGGAGGGAGGGAAGGGAAGCTCTACAATATATCAAAACAAATGTAGGGGTGGACATGCCCTTTGATGCCATTTATTGGGATAGTAACTTTCGCCATAGGAAACAACTACCGCTTGTTTACCATATTAAGATCCATTTAAAGCGAAGGACGGTAGGGAGAGTTTAAGGTGGCCAGACACTAATTAGATAATACAGAAGATTCAACGTCTATGCCCTCTTTGGTCTGACCTGCCAATGTTCCCCTCTATGTTCCCTGGCCAGATAATGGTTACAGCTAACGGTTACCCCTTGAACATCAGTCGTAAAGGGATTAGGCCAGGCCAGTTTGTTCAGTAAAATCTACAGTAGAGATGGCCGAAATTCATAAAAGTGCGAACGACGTAAAAGTTTGAAGTTCGATTAAACCCATTAAAAAGGCTATGTCACCCAAAAATAAAAAATTTTATTATTCATGCCCCCCATGTCCCCCAGCCCCAACCGCTGTTAGGTTTTTTAAAAGCCCCCCAAACTCTTACTTACATCCCATCGATCACCTCAGCAGCACTGCCGGCCCTCTGCTTGCGAGAATGTAAGAAGAGGGGGCGGGACGGGACCGGCAGTCGCGTCTGTGATTGGTGAGCGGCAGCCATCACGGACGCGGCTGCTGTCAGTCGTGCAGCGGAGGAAAGCGGGAGCGGGAGGAGAGGTAAGTAAGCGGTTGGGGAGCTTTTAAAAAAAAAAACAGCGGTTGGGGCTGGGGGACATGGGGAGCATGATATTAAGTGGATTTGGCTAGGGGGAGGATAGTTGACCGGAGGGGAGAGGGAGGGAGAGGGAGGGGGAGGGGAGGGGGGAGAAGGGCTGCAGCCGCCATGGCAGGAATATCCGGGAGGCAGGTAGCAGCAGGTCCATATGGACCTGCTGCCTCGGTGGCAGTTTTTGGAACTTGGGGGGGACTACAGGAGACCAGATGGAGTTGGGATGTGAGGTGCGGTAAGGATTAAAACTACACTACATGGTGGCGACAGAGTAGTTGGGGGGGGGATTATAGTGTGGGGGTGGACATGCCTTTAAGTGAAGGGATTAGATAGTTAGAAAAGTCTGGATGATTTACAGGTAAAACTCAACAATGGTAAATATGTAAATGGCTGTGGCACCTGGAAAATGGTTGGGGGGAAACATGTCACTGTCACCAAAATTCTGAAAACACTCTTAACATGAGCGGGCAATTGTTGGGTATTGGCCAAAGCTACCATTGAGGGTGACTGAAATCGAAGGATTACAGCAGATGGTTACTGAAATCGAAAGGATACAGTAGAGGGTTACTGAAATCGAAGGAACATTGAGGGTTACCAAACGAAGGAAGGATCATTAGAGGGTTACTGTAATCGACGGATACATGAGAGGGTTACTGAATCGAAGTAACCATTAGAGGGTACTGAATCGAAGGATACATTAGAGGGGTATGAAAGCGAGGATTACATTAGAGGGTTACGTAATCGAAGGATTAGATTAGAGGGTTACTGTAATCGAAGGATACATTTGTGGGGTACTGAAACGAACGGGATACATTAGAGGTTAATGAATGAAGGATAACATTAGAGGGTTTACGGAAATCGCAAGGATACATTAGAGGGTTACTGAAATCGAAGATACATTAGAGGGGTTACTGAAATCGAAGGATACCTTAGGAGGGTTACTGTTAATTGAAGGATAATTTTGAGGGTTACTGAAATCGGAAGGATACATAGAGGAGTTATGAAAATCGAAAAGGAACGTTAGAGGGTTACTGAATCGAAGGAAAGGATACTTAGAGGGTTCCTGAAATCGAAGGCATACATTGAGGGTTACTGAAAATCGAAGGATACATTAGAGGGTTACTGAAATCGAAAGGATACATTAGCGGGTTACTGAAATCGAAGGGATAAGGATAAATTAGAGGGTTACTGAAATCGACGATACATTAGAGGGTTTACTGAAGCGAACGATACATTAGAGGGTTACAAAATAGAACGATAACTTAGAGGGTTACTAAAATCGAAGATAAGGATACATTAGAGGGTACTGAAATCGAAGGATAACATTGAGGGTTACTAAAATCGAGGATACAGAGGGTTACTAAAATCGAAGGATACATTGAGGGTTACTGAATCGAAGGATACATTCCTAGGGTTACTAAAACGAAAGGATATATTCGAGGTTACCGAAATCGAACGATACATTCGTAGGTTACGAAATCGAACTATACTTAGAGGGTTTTTTTTTTTCCCCCCCCCCCAAAATTGAACGTACTTAGAGGGTTACCGAACAATCGGAGACAATAATTTAGAGGTTAACGAAATGAAAGAGTACTTTGAGAGGAATTACCGAAATTGAACGATACTTTAGGGGTTACCGAAATCGAAACGATACTGTAAGGTTACCGAAAATCGAAACTATACTTTAGAGGGTTACCAACATTGAACGATAACTTCGGGGTTAACGAAATCGGGACAAAATTTCAGAGGGTTACCGAAATGGACCATAATTTAGAGGGTACCGAAATGACGATACTTTAGGGTTACCGAGAAATCGGCAATATTTAGAGGGTTACCGAATTGAACAATAATTACAGGGTTACCGAAATTGAACGACTTTCTAGAGGTTACCGAAATTCGGACAAATACTTTAGAGGGTTGACTGAAATTTGAAAAAAACAGACGATTTTAGCAGGGTTACGAAACGAAAAATCGGACAATATATTAGGGTTACGAAATTGGACACATAATTTAGAGGGTTACCATAACGAAAAAATTGAACGAATCTTTAGAGGGTTAACCGAAATCGGACAATAATTTAGAGAGGTTATGATACGAAAACGATTACTTTAAGGGTTGTACGAAAGTTTACAAAACAAAAAGAAAAGAAAAAGAAAAAACAAGAAGGTACATTTGATACGAAGAGATTAAGGAAGCGAAGGATTAATTCGGGGTGTTACCCAAAAACGGAACAATACCTTAGAGGATCATCAAAACAATACGTTCCAGGAGTTATGTTGAATGGCTGCGTGTAAATTTGATAAATTATCCCAATTTACAGCCGCAGGTCCGAAAAAAACAAACTAGTTTTGAATAGTCGAGTACTCCAAACTCATATTTTGAAGTTCGGCTCAAACTATTGGGTTTGGCCATCACTTATAGCAGTTAAGCTGTTAAAGTAAAGGCACCATTGATGCTAGTGTTTCCTTCTGCATGGCAAAAAGGAAGGAGAATAAACTACATGGGAATTACCCATTTGCAGTCCTGCTCTGCTTGTTAAATCCATCATACGTCTATTCACTGGCCCCTTTACATGCTATGATACTATCACATGATCATAGCTTGCAATAGTCGAAAAATTGCTATTGAGCTTACAATCTGTTACCCTACAACATAGATAAAATAACGGGACAGTTACAAGCTTAATAGCGTTTGCTTAACTGCAACCATCATTTCTTTTTTAGAAATCCCCAGTCAATAAAAGAGCAATATAGGAATATTACGACACGCTCCTATATCTATATCTTATCTGGGAATGTGTTGATTTTTAAATAAACAAATTAAACTCTCGGAAGGAAGGTTTCGTCTTATACGCCAAAGGAATCCTGTGATATTTGCTAAGCCGGTTTGTCGCACTGTTAATTGTTCATTAAAATTTATGTCTCGTTCGAAGCCAAAAAACATACAAACCTAACAATTTCCGCCCCGCGTAAAAAACAAAAAAAATGAATTGATCCTTTATGTTGAAGTTCCAGAATGTCTGTTTTTTCTACTATTCTGACTGATGGGATCTGGGTGTCGGACATGGTTGTTGGGAGGAGTTACTGGATTTCACCCCCATACACCTGTCAGAATCCCAGCTGCATTGGTTTCCAGAATAGTTTAAATCCCACCACTGTGACAAGGACACACCGCCGAGGGGAGGATAAGAGAAAGAACGGATTTGTGTTTGGAAGACTGACATTCAGTTGTATTGGGGTGATGTTTCCAAAAATCCCACACAATATATGGATCATTGTATGTAACACACTATTATTGGTATATAAAGCACTATTTTATTTACTTGTTATATGAGTCCTAGTCTCCCTGGGCTTTATTGGCTATTTCTGCAGCTCTCTGATGGCTGGAAAATCACAGAGAGATGGTCCCCCGGGGTTTTAGGGGAGGGATGCGGGGAGTTGAAATGAAGTGAAGGGAGAAAGAGGGGAGGTCGAAGTTTAAAGAAAGGAAGGAAAAAGGGAGGAACTAAGACTAAAAGGGGAGGAAAGTTAGTTAAGAAGGTGAGACACATAAAAGAAAATGGAGTGAAAGGAGTGCTGGAAATTTAGGTGAGAAAAGAATTTGTAGAGATAGGCGGGCCCATTACCCACTTTAGAGAAGTCCCCACGATTGTAGCCCCCCCGGATACCACGTTCTTTAATGATTTCATTATGTGATCGTACAATTAAGTTTGTGGTCGTTATATTGTACATTTACAATCACTATCGGAATAGTCCGATGCCTATACAATAACCATTGCAGTACTCTAGGTACTGATGGTATTTACGGAAGCATGTTTTAAATGTTTGCCTGTGGCTGCACTTGGTATCTTAAAACTTGGAGGAAGTTAAGGATACCGCGGATACTGAATGAATATGGCCCTATCACCGAAGCAGAATTATCCTCCTCGGGTACATTAGTAAGATTTGAGGTTGAAATAAAAGACATACGTTCCATCCAGTCCAACCGTTGAGCAATATCCACATTATCTGCCTAACTGGTAGATTAGTATAGTATAGTATAGATAGATAGTAAGTTATAGTATAGTACAGAATTATTAGTATAGTACAGTATAGTACAGAATGGTATAGTTATAGTATAGTATAGTATTGAGGTTGATAAAGACATACGTCCATCCAGTCCAACCCATCTAGCAATATCCTCATTTCCCTGGCCTAAATGTTAGTATTAGTATGAGTATAGTATAGTATAGTATGTATAGTAGAGTATAGTCAGATAGTATAGTAATAGTACAGTATAGTACAGAGGTAGGTTAGTAGTATGTATAGTATAGTATTTAGGTTGAATAAAGACATACGTCCATACAGTCCAAACCCGTCTAGCAATATCTCACATTTTCTGCTAATGTTAGAGTATAGGTATAGGTATAGTATAGTATAGTTAGTTATAGATAGTAATAGTATAGTACAGAATAGTATAGTATAGTATAGTATAGTATAGTATAGTACAGTATAGTATAGTATAGTATAGTATAGTATAGTATAGTATAGTATAGTATAGTATAGTATAGTATTTGAGGTTGAATAAAGACATACGTCCATCTAGTCCAACCCATCTAGCAATATCCTCATTTTCGCCTAACTGTAGTATAGTATAGTATAGTGATAGTGATTAGTATAGTACAGAATCAGTGATAGTATAGTATAGTATAGTAAGTGAGTAGTACAGAATAGTATAGTATAGTATAGTATAGTATAGTATAGTACAGTATAGTACAGTATAGTATACAGTTATAGTATAGTATAGTACAGTATAGTACAGAATAGTATAGTATAGTATAGTATAGTATAGATAAGTACAGAATAGTATAGTATAGTATAGTATAGTATAGTACAGAATAGTATGTATAGTATGTATAGGATAGTATAGTATAGTATACAGTATGTATTTGAGGTTGAATAAAGACATACGTCCATCCAGTCCAACCTGTCTAGCAATATCACATTTCCTGCCTGACTGGTTAGTATAGTATAGTATAGTAGGTATTGTATTTGAGGTTGAATAAA
Source organism: Hymenochirus boettgeri (assembly GCA_019447015.1). Classification (NCBI taxonomy): domain Eukaryota; kingdom Metazoa; phylum Chordata; class Amphibia; order Anura; family Pipidae; genus Hymenochirus; species Hymenochirus boettgeri. The sequence continues at coordinate 19,056,066 of CM033470.1, read as the reverse complement.
GACATACGTCAATCCAGTCAACCCATCTAGCAAATCCTCATTCCTGACTGAGAGTACGTATAGTATAGTATAGTATAGTCTAGTACAGAATATGTATAGTTAGTTACAGTATAGTACAGACATGGTATAGTATAGGATAGTGATAGTATAGTAATAGTACGGATAGTATAGTATAGTATTTGAGGTTGAAAAAGACATACGTCCATCCAGTCCAACCCGTCTAGCAATATCCTCATTTCCTGCTGTACGATTAGTATAGTATAGTATAGTATAGATAGTATAGTATAGTATAGTATCAGTGATGAAGATAGTATAGTATAGTATAGTGATAGTATAGTATAGAGTACTAGTATAGTATTGAGGTTGAATAAAGACATAGTGTCCATCCAGTCCAACCCGTACTAGCAATATCCTCATGCCCTCGATAGCTTATGATCTGTGAGTAGTATAGTATAGTATAGTCATAAGTATATTTTTGAGTGTTGAGAAAAAGACATACGTTCAATCCAGTCCAAACCCTATAGCAATATCCACATTTCCTGTAACTAGTATAGTTGAATATATATTGTAGACGTAGTAGAATATAGTATAGTATAGTAGTATAGTATAGTAGTATATAGTATAGTATATTGAGGTTGAATAAAGACATACGTCCATCAGTCCAACCCATCAGCAATATCCTCATTTCCTGACTAACTGAGTATTTAGTATAGTATAGTACAGTATAGAAGTAGTTATGTATGTATAGTATAGTACAGTATAGTATAGTATAGTATAGTATAGTACAGAATGGTATATAGTATAGATAGTTATATTGAGGTTGAATAAAGACATACGTCCCCTCCAGTCCAACCCATCTAGCAATATCGCATTATCTGCCAATGTTAGTATAGTATAGTATAGATAGTTAAGTATAGTATAGTTATAGTATTAAGTTATAGTCTGAGTATAGTACAGTATAGAATAGTATAGTATAGTATAGATAGTACAGTATAGTATAGTATGTATAGATAGTAAGTATAGTTAGTATAGTATTTAGTATAGTTTGAGGTTGATAAAGACATACGTCCATCCAGTCCAACCCATCTAGCATATCCTCATTTTCTGCCTATGTTGATCAGAGGAAGGCAAAAAAAACCACCAAATTTAGGGGGGGGGAAATTCCTTCCTGACATCAACAAGGAGTTCTCCCTGTGCTTGAGTAGGTATCCTCCAGGTACTAAGGTTTTCCCAAAAAGCATACAGATTGTATACTGTACGTTATACGATATTTAGATTGCAAGCTCTTTGGAGAGTCTGTTCCACACTTTATCAGAAAGGAAATATAATGCAATGTTTCTGCCATTTTAGTTGCCCTTTATGAAATGTTTTTTCATTTTTCTTATCCTTCGTTCAAGAAGGTTTGAAATTCATTGTTATCTCTCGTGGAGAAAAAAAAACACATTTCAGGAAAACTCTGTCTAGGATGAAGAACTGCGCAATAATTTATACAGCATTTCACAGAAATAATTCACTGGAAGCGCAACATTTCTTTCAACCGTGTAGATTGATGCTTCTGTTCTATTTCGGCTGTTGGACTACAATTTAATTTAAGGGAAAACTCCCCTCCCCCTTCCAATTAATCTACGTTTGCATCCAGTCGTTGCTCCAATATGGAAAACTATTGCTATTTAAATGTATCGATTAGGACGGTTAAATATTATATCTATAAATTATTTGCATGCTCTTACCCATAATTCCAGACGTAAGGAGACGGTTACAGTGATGCTGTGTGATTGAATGGCCACCTGGGAATGTTTTAATAATTCAAATTATTAAAACTAAACAGAATCTTTCTCTTTATAACTTTTGCTTTCATTTTTTTCATAGTCTACTGATAGGGAAATAGCCTAGGGATGTTAGACAGCAATGTGCAGAAAGGTAGAATATTTAGCATGATAAAAGTGGATAAGTTTATAAAGGATCCTTATTGGTGTTTTCCAATATTTGACACAGATGTTAAAAATAATGCTTATTAGTAATTTATGGCTGTGGGTTATTTTATAGCCATGTCATTGAATAATGACTGTGTCAGTCAATGCTGTGTCAGTCAATGGAGCCATACTGCGCAGTAGTAAATCACCGCATGGTATTGGTATATTATACAGTTGAATAATACCGCAAAGGTCATAAATTACTGATAACAATCGGTATTGTCCTTTATACTAGATTGTAAGCTCTGATTTATACTAGATTGTAAGCTCTACGGAGCAGGGACCTCCTTTCCTCTTGTGGCAAAACCCTAGCACGTCTATTTATATAAGTTATATGTTTATGTACTGAACTATCTATGTATTTATGTATCCGCCTGTATGACTTGTATTTTATTACTGTACAGCGTGAGTCCCCAAGTGGCGCTTTATAAATAAACTGTACATACATACACACATACACACATACATTCATATACATATAGTAGCTATAGATGTTCGAAACCAGTAGTGATAGACACAAAACCGAACTCGAGTTCGGAACGAAATTTATGAGTTTGGATGAACTCGAACTATTCGAACTAGTTTGGGTTCAAACTAATTTGACTTTCCAAACTTGCGGCTGTATTTTCGAAAATTCGATAATTGGCGAATTTACATACTGTTCGCTAACCCTAGAATGTATCGTTCGATTTCGGGAACCCTCGAATATATGATTCGTTTTTGCTAACCCTAGAATGTATCGTTCGTTAACCCTCGAATGCATCGTTCGATTTCAGTAACCCTCGAATATATGATTCGTTTTTGCTAACCCTAGAATGTAATGTTTGTTGTAACGAATGTTAGTTAGTTCGGGAGAAACAAACCGAACTTCAGTAAGTTCAGCCATCACTAGTCTTCAGATTTTTGGAATTTTGAAAAAGTCAATGGAAAAAAATGAGAGAAAAAAAATCTGAGAAAATAAGGGCAGTAAAAGCCCCCCCAAAAAGAAAAGATGGCTCAGGCACCTGGGAAATAGGGGAAAATGAACATATCACCAAACGTAAAAAAAATGGATCTTCCAGTACACGCGGGCTATTTTCAAGTTTCGAATCGTACTTTCAAGCGTTACCGAATATACAAGGCTACTTTCAGGGGTTACTGAATATACAAGGCTACTTTAGGGGTTACTGAATATACAAGGCTACTTTCAGGGGTTACTGAATATACAGGGCTACTTTCAGGGGTTATGTAATATACAGGCGGTACTTTCAGGGGTTACCGAATATACAAGGCTACTTTCAGGGGTTACTGAATATACAAGGCTACTTTCAGGGGTTACTGTATATACAAGGCTACTTTCAGGGGTTACTGAATATACAAGGCTACTTTCAGGGGTTACTGAATATACAAGGTACTTTCAGGGGTACTGATATACAGGCTACTTCGGGTTATGAATATACAAGGCTACTTCGGGGTTACTGAATATACAAGGCTACTTTCAGGGTTACTGAATATACGAGGCTACTTTAGGGGTTACTGAATATACAAGATACTTTCAGGGGTACTGAATATACAAGGCATATTTCACGGTTACTGAATATACAAGGCTACTTTCACGGGTTACTGAATATACAAGGCTACTTTCAGGGTACTGATATATACAAGGCTACTTTCAGGGTTACTAAATATACAGGCACTTCAGGGTTACTGAATATACAAGGCTACTTTCAGGGTACTGATATACAGGCTATTCACGGGTTACTGAATATACAAGGCTACTTTCAGGGGTTACTGAATATACAGGCTACTTTCAGGGGTTACTGAATATACAGGCACTTTCAGGGGTTACTGAATTACAAGGCTACTTCAGGGGTTACTGAAATACAAGGCTACTTTCAGGGGGTATTACTGAATATACAAGGCTACTTTCAGGGGTTACTGAATATACAGGGCTACTAGGGTGTACTGAATAACAAGGCTACTTTGGGTTACTGAATATTCAAGGCTACTTTCAGGGGTTACTGAAATATTCAAGGCTACTTTCGGGGTACTGAATATACAAGGCTACTTTCAGGGGTTACTGAATATCAAGGCTACTTTCAGGGGTTACTGAATATACAAGGCTACTTTCAGGGGTTACTGAATAACAGGCTACTTCAGGGGTTACTGAATATCAAGGCTACTTGGTTGGGTTATGAATATACAAGGGCTATTTCAGGGGTTACTGAATATACAAGGCTACTTTCAGGGGTTACTAAATATACAGGGCTACTTTCAGGGGTTACTGAATATACAAGGCTATTTCCAGGGGTTACTGAATAACAACTACTTCAGGGGTACTGATATACAAGGCTACTTCAGGGGTTACTAATATACAAGGCTACTTTCAGGGTGGTTACTGAATATACAAGGCTACTTTCAGGGGTTACTGAATATACAGGCTACTTTCAGGGGTTACTGAATACAGGCTACTTTCAGGGGTTACTGAATATACAGGCTACTTTCAGGGGTTACTGATATACAAGGCTACTTTCAGGGTGTTATGAATATACAGGCTACTAGGGGTGTTAAATATACAGGCTACGTTCAGGGGTTACTGAATATACAGGCTACTTTCACGGGTTACTGAATATACAAGGCTACTTTAAGGGTTACTGAATATACAAGGTACTTTCAGGGTTACTGAATATACAAGGCACTTTCAGGGGTTACTAATATACAGGCTACTTTCAGGGGTTACTGAATATACAAGGACTACTTTCAGGGTTACTGAATATACAAGGCTACTTTCACGGGTTTACTGAATATACAAGGCTACTTTCAGGGTGGTTACTAAATATACAGGGCTACTTCAGGGTTACTGAATATACAAGGCTACTTCAGGGGTTACTGAATATACAGGCTACTTTCAGGGGTTACTGATATACAAGGCTACTTTCAGGGGTTATGAATATACAAGGCTATTTCAGGGGTTACTGAATATACAGGCTACTTTCAGGGGTTAATGAATATACAAGCTACTTTCAGGGGTTACTGATATTCAAGGCTACTTTCAGGGGTTTAACTGAATATTACAAGGCTACTTTCAGGGGTTACTGAATATAACAAGGCTACTTTCAGGGGTGGTTACTGAATATACAAGGCTCACTTCAGGGGGTTACTGAAATACAAGGCTACTTTCAGGGGGTTACTGAATATACAAGGATACTTTCAGGGGTTACTGAATATACAAGGGCTACTTCAGGGGTTATGAATATACAAGGCTACTTTCGGGGTACTGAATATACAAGGCTACTTCAGGGGTTACTGAATTACAAGGTACTTGTGGGTGTTACTGAATATACAGGCTACTTTCAGGGGTTACTGAATATACAGGCTACTTTCAGGGGTTACTGAATATACAAGGCTGCATTCAGGGGTTACTGAATATACAAGGCTACTTTCACGGCGTTACTGAATATACAAGGCTACTTTCAGGGGTTACTGAATATACAAGGCTACTTTCAGGGGTTACTGAATATACAAGGCTACTTTCAGGGGTTACTGAATATACACGGCTGCTTTCAGGGGTTACTGAATTTACCAGGGCTACTTCAGGGTGTACTGAATATACAAGGCTACTTTCAGGGGTTACTGAATATACAAGGTACTTTAGGGGTTTACTGTATATTCAAGGCTACTTCAGGGGTACGGTTCGAAATACAAGGATACTTTCAGGGGTTACTGAATATACAGGCTACTTTCAGGGGTTACTGGAATTCATAAGGATACTTCAGGGGTTATGAATATACAAAGGCTACTTTCAGGGGTTACTGAATATACAAGGCTACTTTCAGGGGTTAAGAATATACGAGGTACTTTCAGGGGTTACTGAATATACAAAGCTACTTTCAGGGGTTTACTGAATATACAAGGCTACTTTCAGGGTTACTGAAGAGACAAGGCTTACTTTCACGGGTTACTGAATATACAAGGCTACTTTCAGGGTACTGAATATACAAGGCTACTTTCAGGGTGTTACTAAATATACAGGGTACTTTCGGGGGTTTTTACTGAATATACAAGGCTACTTTCACGGGTTACTGAATATACAAGGCTACTTTCGGGTTACTGAATATACAAGGCTACTTTCAGGTGGTACTGATAATACAGGGCTACTTTCAGGGTTACTGAATATACAAGGCTACTTTCAGGGGTTACTATAACAAGGCTACTTTCAGGGTTACTGAAATACAAGGCTACTTTCAGGGGTTACTGAATATACAAGGCTACTTTCAGGGGTTACTGAATATACAGGCTACTTTCAGGGTTGACTGAATATACAAGCTACTTTCAGGGGTTACTGAATATCACGGCTACTTTCAGGGGTTACTGAATATACAAGGCTACTTTCAGGGGTTACGATATACAAGGCTAACTTTCAGGGGTTACTGAATATACAAGGGGTACTTTCAGGGTGGTACTGGAATATACAAGGCTACTTTCAGGGGTTACTGAATATACAAGGCTACTTTCAGGGGTTACTGAATATACAAGGCTACTTTCAGGGGTTACTGAATATACAAGGCTACTTGGTGGGTTACTGAATATACAAGGCTACTTTCAGGGGTTACTGAATATACAAGGCTACTTTCAGGTGGGTATGTACTGAATTAACAAGGCTACTTTCAGGGTTACTGAATATACAAGGCTACTTTCCGGGGTTACTGAATATACAGGCTACTTTCAGGGGTACTGAATATACAAGGCTACTCCGTTCTTTACGGGTACTGAATATACAAGGCTACTTTCACGGGTTACTGAATATACAAGGCTACTTTCAGGGGTTACTGAATTACAAGGCTACTTTCAGGGGTTACTGAATATACAAGGCTACTTTCAGGGGTTACTAAATATACAGGGCTACTTTCAGGGGTTACTGAATATACAAGGCTACTTTCAGGGGTTACTGAATATACAAGGCTACTTTCAGGGGTTACTGAATATACAGGGCTACTTTCAAGGGTTACTGAAAGTAAGTCTCACATGTTGGGTAACCCTCAAGTACGATCAGAAACAGGAAAATAGTTTCCAATCGTACTTTGGAAAGTAACCCTCAAAAGTAGTCCGTAGTATAGAATATCTGGTTCCAAAAGTTCTGAATGGTTCTGATGGAACTTTTGGATTTCAGAACCAGGGCCCAGACTTGGATCCCATCTCTAATGTTAGCTTATTAGTGTAGTAGAAAGCAGACACAACCATTGGTTGGTACAAATACAGGGTTGGTGCAAGTGAGCAGTATTACTGGTTACAAGATTTATAAATTGATATTTTATCTAAATCTATTTATTGTTTTGTTTTTTCCAGAGCCAAAGTTCTGGGCTAACCAGTGGTAAGGACAAAGCATCAAGTGGAAATGGTAAGTTGACAGTTTTCCAAATTACATGTTATTGAAATCCCTCCTGACATAACGGAGAACTTGTCCTGATCTTTTCGAACCGTTATTTAGGATCCACAATCCGGGTTCCAGTAAAGGTATTAATACAGAATTTTGACCATTGAAACCAAACTCCTGCATTGAATCCATGAAATTCCAATGTTGAAAATGTTAAATTTCTGGTTTTGATGATTGAAATTTATATCATTTTACTTCAAACTTTCATCAATAGTTTCAAAAGTTTGGGTCATTTCGACATAAAACCAACTCCTATAGGGTTTCTAATGATACATTGGGTGTCCAGCCAAACCAAGAAACATTGGGACCGATTTACCCAAACTCACTGGGCAAATATATGGAGTTAAAGTCGCAATAACTAGGGATGGCCGTTTCGCGGATCCGAACCCGGATCTGCTGCGAATTTATCCCATTCGCGAACGGCGGATTTTTCCGGATTTTCCGCCTTCCAAACTTCCGTACCGCGGATTTCTTGTATTTTCAAAAATTTTCGAAATTACGAGTTTTTTTTCGTATTTTCGGGAATTTTCGAAAATACAAGAAAACTCGTAATTTCGAAAATACGAGGATTTCTCTTATTTCCGCAAATATGTATTTTTTAAAATTTCCGATATTACGAGGATTACTTGTATTTTCGAAAATACATATTTTCGAAATTCGCGGATCCTCGAGCGGACCGGATTTTGCGAAGTTCGGACATCTCTAGCGCTAACCAGTTATCGCAACTTTAAATCCATCTCTAGCGCTAACCGGTTAGCGCAACTTTAAATGCATCTTAAAAATCACAGACGCTCGCAATTCAATATCGCGTTTGTGCTAGTTTTAGCACTGGATTTTAACGCCAGCAAATAGCTGGCGTTAAAATCCCACAGTGCGTAAATCCCTTACCGGGATTTAGGGCTAGGCCACACTGCAGCGTTTTTTGCTGTGTTTGCGCATGCATTTTTTTATCATCGAAAATGCGGCAATGCACCGAAAACGCGTGTTTTCGGGTGCGTTGCGATTGCACATGAGAATGCAATTTGCCCAGTTGGGACCAAGGGACTCAAAGTGTGCAAAGATAATGTCCCCTAGACCATTACACCAACAACAACCTGAGCTGTTGACACAAGGCAGGATGGATCCATGATTTCATGTGAAAGTCACTGCTTTAATCAAGACTCATCAGACCAGGCTGTGCAATTTATAGCCTGTTCCTAGCTGACAGGAGTGGCACCCAGTGTGGTCTCCTGCTGCCGTATCCAATTTGCTTCTAGGCTTGACATGTTGTGTATTCATGGATGTTATTTTACATACCTGGGTTATAACGAGTGGTTATTTAAGCTACAGTTGCTGCTCCTTGCAGAGTGTTCCCAATGCCTGTCTCGTTAACTGTCACTCACAGTGCGAGAGGGTCGGACTGCAGCCCTGAGGGAGTTTTCAAGTAAGTATTGCAGGAATTCTGTAAAGAACCCAGAGGTGAGGACTTAGCGTTTTAGGTCCTCACCCGGGGCACTTTGCAGGAATGGAGGAAGAGGAAAGAGGGGGAGGTGAGTATAATTGTCCTTTAAAACGGTAAACCCGTTCACAGCAAACGCACTGTTTTTATACTTCCGCCCGTACAATTCTAAATACCATATTGCGCAGTGGATCAGAAATAGTCCCCCCCAGTGACATCACATCTTACCTTGGAATCAATGTTGAATAAACTGTTTTCATTCTGTATTTATGTGTTGTTACATTCCAATGTCACATTCCTCTCTCTCCATCCATTGCCTCCATGTATTTCATTATTGTCAATTCCTCTCTGTCCTTGAATTGTCACTGATGAAATATTCTATGGCTAAAAAGACTCAAGTACCAATATAATCGCTCGATGCACATTAGCAAAGTACAACATGATGGACCTTAAAGGGACATTGCACATATCCATGACTTTTCCGCCCACACTGTCCAAATAAAAATGGTTTTATGGCTGATCTATGGACAGACCATTGTCTACTGTATGTTGCGATCATTTAGCTACATGTCATTTACATGCTGCACATATCTCAATGTGTTACCCATAGGACAGGTCATAAAAAATAAGCCATAAAGTAACATTAAGTGAATTTAATATAAATTGTTCCTCTGGTCTATTTACACAGTATTGCATTTCCCAAGTAAGTGGATCTGCCGACACACCCAGTCATTTCCTCTATGTTAATATGGCAATAGGTAGAGAGAGATCATTGTGCTCCTTATGGCCCCAGTACAAGCAGGTCTGCCAGTTGGTAGTTCCTTATGGCAGAGAATTGGAAAGAAATAGACTCTTCCACCTTATGGCCCATGACGGGGGGTGACATAACATAAAAGAGAAATATAATCTAAATATAGGAGGAGATCCCATGTTAATGGGTAGCTGAAGAGCTATTTTCTCACTTGAAACATTTCAAATGGAATCCATAATTAACGTTGATTGTTGACCATATTTCCTTTTTCCACGTTCCTATGTCACTGGTAAGGTCGGCCTTATTCTAGTCAATTGGACTGGAGACAAATTAGGCTTTTGCCAGTTATGACCAGTAAAGATGGCTTCTCGCATCCTCTTGACTTTAAACTATTTTTGAACTTTATACGCACTATTGTTTTCCTTTAAAACTCACATATAATTATAAAATATTAAAAAAAAAATATATATATATATATTATAATATGTCAGGGTAATTCAATAAAAGTTCTTATTGATAAAAATAGTGCTAATTTCTGCCCAACCAATCAGATATTATTTAACAATTGAAAGCTAACATCTGATTGGTTGGGGCAAAGTTAGCAACATTTTTAATGATAAGAACTTTTATTGAATAAACCTGATAATTCCATGACATTGTAATATGGACACCAGCTATGGATATAGACATTCAGAACTGAGACCTTCCTACTTATCAACCTGAACAAGCTCCTAATCTATAAGACCAGCTGTTTTTACTTTATGATGACAGATTGGGGAATTTAGCAACAACCCCAAAGGCAGATATTTCATAATTTATACATCTTTATTAATTATTACTGAACACTTCACAAAATTCTACAGATGATGAAATGAAAACTGGATTTTTTATTTGACAGTTTCCACTCCCCTCCTTTCTGTGCAGGAAGTTTAAAATATTTATATTTTTACCATAAGATGAAGAAATCATATGGATGTATCAGGGATGTTTTTCAGGAATGGGTGTAGAACAAATGTTATCTCTATCTTAAAAGACTGCTAAAGCCATCAAACATCCTTAAATGAGAGGACTGCAGTGTTTCAACTCTCATTTTGCAGTGACTGTAGAGAAATATACCTTATGAGCTTGTGGGAAATGCACCTTATTTCCCAGCATTCCAGTCTCATAGACACACCCACTGTTTTAGTCACACAGAAGTCTCCAGCCAATCATGTTTTGGAACCTTACAAAGGATCATGTGACTGATGTGTATATGTTTTAATGGCTCAGGGTGTACTGGAAAGCAAGAAATATGGTGGACAGTCACCCAATCCAACTAAATCTGTAAGTAAATCTGCACACTTGCAGGAAACAGGGCAATTGTCTCGGGAATGTAAAGAAATAAAATCAGAAGAGTAATTTTTTAACCTGAAGACATTTTTGAAGTCGTCATGTCCAATATGAAACTGTAGGAAAATGCATAAGATTGAAAATAAATTCTTTCATTGGTTACCCATATCCATCGGATTTGTGCAGCAACTGCATAGTATGTGAAATACAGGCCTCACCTAGGATGAGGACATCTGTCAATCATGGATCATTGAAAAGTGTGTGCTAGATGAAAACACCAGGGACCATATTCATTAATTCCAATACCTCAGGTGATCTTAAAAGTATCTTGGTACATAAATGGATCATTGTTCACCAATAGAACATGTCAGAGGACACGTGGCCATCCCTTAAGAATTATAGAAAAGAAGTTTAGGCTTCAAGTTGGGAAAGGGTTTTTCACTGTGAGAACGGTAAAGCTATGGAACTGTCTTCCAGTGGACGTGGTGATGGCACCAACATTACCGGTGTAATATAGATCATAAAGTGTGGTATGACTGGGGAACATTGGCAAATAAGAACTGCTGGGATGGTAGACATTACAGTCTATTTGACGTTTGTAGACATGCCCTTTAAGAGATTTAAGGGTGTTACGGCCTTTCTGCTGAGAACCAAACAGTTCCTTGTGTGTTTTCCATATGTACGGTATTTGGATCGTATTGAAGGCAGAAGTTCAGAGGTTGTGGGGTTTGGATTTTGCTAAAAACACACATGGGACTATTTCGACCTGATCCCCCTGACACCTCAACAGTTCGGCCAGCCAGTTCAAAATATTGGCGATTTTGCCAAAAATAACCACAGATGATATTTTGTCTTGTGTGGTTCATAGAAACATCCCATTTGAACAAAAGACTGTCTAAGACTGTGACAGAAAGAGAGATGGTCGAACTCAATGAAATCCGTTCTGCTTGCAGATTCGCAAAATTCCCAAAAAAATACGAAAATTCACAAGCGAACCTATTGGAGTCAATGGGAGTTGAAAAATACAGAAGTTCCACCTAAAATTAAGGTATAAATAACTTACTGTAAATAGCTCAGGGACCTGGGAAATGGTCTGGGGAACACTATCAATGCCCAAACTCTTAAAAAAAAAAAACTTCCAGTACCGGAAACTTCATGCGCTTCCTGTTTACAAAATCGGAAATTTTTCGAAATTTCTAGAAATTTTGAACATTTTCGATAATAGTTCTGTAGTTTCGGAAATATCCGGAAAAGTCAGAAATCCGCAAAGTCTGTGTTCCGGTGTATACAGGAAATCCGCTTCAGAACTGGGTTTGGGTTCAGATTTGGGTGCATCTCTAGACACAAACAGTGTAGCCCATATTTCGACCCAAATAACCAGAAATACCATAAAATTGGTCGGTAGGGTCAAAATATTGCATTGTGTGTACCGAGCTTTAGATCTAACATTGTGTTAAACACAAACAACGGAATAAGATGAAGAGCTCACCCTGTCAGGCTTCCCAGTCAGGTGTTGCAATAATCAATTTAAGACAATGGCGCAGTTAGCAATTCTGTGCAGTCAATATTTAAACAATTATAAATGTGCCAGGTGTTTACAATGTACGACTTACAGTACATTATGTTCAAAGCTACAGAATGGGACAAATTATATGAATCTGACAGATCATTTGTTCCTCGGCATAGAAAATAATTATCGTTCTAATAAACAGCAGAAGATTGAAGTGTAAATAAAAGTTGTTATAAACTGAGCGTAAACATACCACAAAACCGGTACTGTAAGATAACAGAGACTGTTTAAAACAGCAATGTCACCTTTCAGGAATACCTGGAAAATCGCCTTCGCCTTCAAGTAAAATGCAAAGTCAAACTATGTAAACTTTAGTTAAATTAGCTCTTTGCTCCTTTGGTCCACCACTCCTTAATTTTTTTAGCTGCCTTGTCTATTGTGCTTCCCAAGTCCTACCCCATAGAGCCATGAATCTGCATCTTGCACTGACGAGATCTAACAAGATCGAAAAATGTCATGTCTGCAGGTCAGATGATTGGCTCTATACAATAGGCTGTATTGCATATTAATAAGCCAGCGTTTCTGGACACATGCATTAGTCATAGGTAGAGATGTCCGAACTTCGCAAAATCCGGTCCGCTCGAGGATCCGCAAATTTTCAAAAAAATTCGAAAATAACGAGATTTTTCGTATTTTCTAAAATTTTCGAAAATACGTGTTTTCTCGTTTTTTCGAAAATTTTCGAAAATACGAAAAATCCGCGAATCGGAAGTTCGGAAGGCGGAAAATCTGGAAAAATACGCCGTTCGCGAACGGGATAAATCCGCGGCGGATCCGCGTTCGGATCCGCGAACCGGCCATCCCTAGTCATAGGACATAAAGGAGAATTTTGCATATCTCCGCCCCTTACTCTGGTGAACCTGGGAGTAAGAAATTAGTTATTTTTTCTTAGATTTTGTGGGCAATGCTATTCATATAGCATGAGACTGCTAGATGCCATCTGTTATAGTTAATGGTGTTTTAACGACTCTATCCTGAACCTGTAAGATCACCCAAATCTACATTAAAAAAGAAACTTTTGACGCTTGATACAACGCCTTTAGGGAAACCGTGTTTTTTGTAAGTTATATTATGAATAAAGCTAAGGAAAAACCTTGACACTGCAAGACACATTTCGCCTAAGCATGTTTTTCAGTGTGCACTTCATTTGCACTCCATTTGATTAACCAGGTTGTTCCCTAAACTTTATTTATACTGTGATTGGAGGAAGTTGTCAGGGTTACAACTTTTCGAGATCGTAAAAAAGGGCATGTCCACCACCATAGCAAACTTTTAACCCCTCAACCATGATGCCCCATAAAGCTTTTTTTGCTCCCATGAGCTGGATGAAGATTTTAACCTTAAAGTCCACCAGTCCCTTGCCGCACTGTGGCACCTCCTTTATACTTTAGTGAGCTCACGTCACTTTCTGTAGAAGAGTGCTGAGAGGCCTGGGGACATCAAAGTATACAGTATACTATATGTCATTTACTGCTGGGGTCTTAAAATACCACTGATCCTTATGGCCACGATAATGGATCAATATGGTAAATGGTAATTTTATGTAATAGAAACCCTTGATACTGTAAATACCACCTGATGTTCTTCTTTGTGCTTACGTTGGTTTCCACACAATCACAAAGACATGGTAATAGGTTTTATATGAGTGTGATTGAGTTCTTAGGGTTTCAATAGGGAACCGAACCATCGTCCGTGATTTAACAACATAACTGAGATAGGTGAAGATATACCATACAATATATCCAGCCGACCAATGGATAAACTGTAATATTGGGTGGAAATATTGCGTGTGCCCAGCATTAGATTGTAAGCTTTTGGGGACAGGGTCTAATATGAACAGATAAACTAACTGTAAAGTGCTTTATATATATGTGTATGTGTATATATATATATATGCTGTGTTGTAAATATAAATACAAGAAGCCCTCTTTATAAATCTAACCCTTCTAATATTAGTACCGATTGTTGGTTTATTATAGTGTTTAGTTTGGAGATGTGTAAATGTAAATGTGTCCTAGGACAAACTGGAAGTCCATAATGTAATTCCATAGCCAATTCATTACACCGGGAATACAGATCATGTTTAATCAGCTACTTTCTGTCCAACGTTGGACCTGGTTTATTTCATCTCTTTGTAAATCCAATATTGTTGTTTACGTTTACTTGTTAGAAATCCTCGATACAACCCTTAATCTTTGGAATATTCAGACAGAAGACATAAAAACTGTTTATCAGCTTCCTACATAATATTTGGGCTAAGAAGTAAATTGAGAGTTTGTGAGATCATTAAAAGCCTTGGCAGTATAAACTTCGGTATTGTCCAAAGCACAACATACCAACTTTCGTGTTTAAATTGCCAACACAACTATGTATCAACAGAAATGAACAGATGGGACATTGAATTCCAGTTATTCAGTCCACGTTATTCTTTCTCCTCTAAAGAAAATACCCTTAAAAAGTATCCAAGTGGGTGTAAATTCACTGGACTTTATACCAAGTTCCATACCATAGAACAACATTATTGTTTTTAACAACATGGTAGGTTTCATGGTTATTGATACTGCAGTATAGGTAGATCTGGAAAATAGCTCAAGTATTACAGTTTATTAGACAACTCAAGGTTTTACGGGCACTGAGAAAGTATGTCCAATAAGTTAAATGTACTAATGATGTCATATAAATCGCTAGAATTCATGATTAGTGTTTATCTATGGAGGTCAAAGACTGAAATTAAATTGTAAAATGTATCCAACAACATTGATGGCTTTCTAAGTTTAGACAACTCAAGGTTTCCAGTGCACCGAGAAAGTTTAACCAATAAGTTAGGTGTCTTGATTTTATGTGTGATATAGATCGTTGGAATCATTTATTAGAATAATTAGAATATATCAGAGTGTTCATTTATTTAGGTCAAAGGCTGAAATTAAATTGCAAAATGTTTCTACAGCATTGATGGCTTTCTAAGAGTTTAGACAAGGTTTCATGTGCACCGAGAAAGTACAGCCAATAAGTTAGGTGTCTTGATGATGTCATGAAAGATGGCTGGAAACCATAATTATAATAATTAGTATATATCAGAGGTGTTCATCTAAGGTGGTCATAGACTGAAATTAAATAGCAAAATATATTCAACAGACATTTAAGTTGGTTGAAAAATTGTATCTATTGAACAATTATCATGGTCTTTCCCTGATGTAAGGTAGTACGATTCAATTACAACACCTGTATTTTACTAGTGGGAAGAATATTAACACATCATGCCTCTTAGTCTAGTTTTAAAAAAAAATCTCTTGACACATATCCCAGTATGAGCTGTATTTGTAAAGGGCAAATTATTGTTGTGCTGTCTCTGCAACAGGGGAACTTGACCACAAGATTTCTCTGTTCGAGACCTTTAGTCCTTAAATAACAAACGATGAAGGAATTGTCCAGTAATCCTTCATGCTGCACTTCTGGAATCAAACCAGTGTATTGTATGGGACTTGCCAATATCTACATCAGTTAAAGGACAATTATCTCCCTTGAGTTTGGGAACCAAACCACTAAACCATCTTACCTTACCCTGTAAGAAACTTTATGAAGCCAACTTTGCAGAGCTTATTTGTAGCAATTAATTAAGACCTAGGTATGAGGACCCCTATGGTCTAGGTCCTCATCCTGGGTACTATCAACTGGGGTATAATTGCCCTTTAAGTGTTTATTCATCATTTAATATTTTGATACATTTAATCCTATAGTAAAATTTTTCCAAATCAAACAAACTTTCGCTTTAAGATTTACTACACAGTTTATTTGGTGCACCCAGTCCGCCAATATCAATTTCTACAGCCATTAAGCAAACGTGTTATTTTGTAATCCTCACAAATGAATTAGCAAAGGCTTCTTGCAAACAACACGGAATTCATTTGTAAATAACATTACAGGATAAATAGAAATAGAATGCAGAGAGTTAATTGCGAGGGACAAATCAATATTTCCTACTGTGCCATGGAATTGGGTTGTGTGTTTTTTTGGGTTTTTTTTAAAGGCTGTATCTCTTTTTCTCATTATGTTGTTTAATATTTATATTGTTTTTCTTGCAATCCATTTATCATCCGACTGTAAGAAACATATTACTGCTCAGTTGCATTATTACAAAAGGGATGAAGAAAGATTAATCAATCCCTTTAAACTTCTATGAGCTTCTGAAAGGAATTTTTTTTTTTCCTTCGAAAAACGAAGATAAAGATTCAACCTTATGAAAGTAAAGGTCAGAGGCAGAGGAACCATTATGAATGACAAATGGTAATAATCTGAGGAATATTTAGATTTTATGAGGAATGATATTACATTCAGGATTCTCCAGGAAGAACAAATTCCAGCAAATCCTTATCAGTATTTACACATTCTTAAATGTAGTCATTCCACATCCCAATTACAGCTGGGATCTGGATTCTCAAGGTTGGTACACACATGTGATTGTGATGCATGATGTGTACGAACGTCCGTTTCGGCCAATAATCGGCCTGTGTATGGGCACTTTATCAGCCAAAATGGCCGCTCGTTTAGGGATCGTTGCTTGATCCCCTGGGCAGATCTCATGTTCTCACGTGTGTACGAAACTTTAGTTTCTGAAATCTGAACATTTTTGGGACATTTTGGGATTTCGGAACGCATTTTTTCGAGGGTAAGTGAAACTACAAGGTTATTTTAGGTAACCCTCAAAAATAACCTCGAAAGTTCAACAACCCTCCTAAATATTGAAGATTCAAGATTATTTTCTAGGGTTACCGAAAATAACCTCATATATTTGGTAACCCCCGAAAATGCGCTCCGAACCGAAATAGGATCGAAAACGGTTTGAAACTTCGCCATGTCTAATCCTAAGTAATATTTTATCACCTTTTGAAGGGCGTAAACATTGTTCGTTGATATTAATTATTTTGATGGAACAATTTAGGAAAATTCAGCATTTAGGTGAACTTAGTTGGTCTTTTGTTGGGAATTGAAGTTCTTAAAAGGACAACAATACTGTAAAAATGACCTTTTTAAAAATGAAATGTACCTGGGGCAGGGGGTATGATTGATTATTCCTACCTCCTAATACTGTTTTGTTAAGGAGCACATACATACAGTTTTCATCTGCCAAGTTAGTGCCCTGGGCTTTTTTTCTGTATTTTGCGGATCACAAACTTTTTCCGCATTTTCCAGAATTCCGCTTTTCATATTTTTCCCAAACCATGTTCGTAAACGTTTGAAAATTACGGAATGTTTGAGGATTTTTGAATTTTACAGGTTTTTTCCCCCAGTTTTTTTAAAAACTATCCAGTCACATGTCCCAAATTCACTAATGACAGCTATTTTTATCAGTCAAAACCCCCTGTTAGCCATGAGAATTCTTGGGTTCACTTTTTTCTGTTGTTTCCGTTCTCGCTGTACAGTAATCACTAACGTAATTACATTTCCCTGTTAGTGTTTCTAAATTTATCTTTTACGCCAGACAGTAAAAAGTAATAAAAAATGAAACATTTAATACATTTCCTCTCCAAATATCTTCTGAAAAAATGTTACACAGAGTATTGAGCAATAATTGATATCATTTGTCAAAGTGAAAGGCATATTGTCCACTACCTGCCATATAGTTTCTCAATGACAATCCTCTGTACATTTTTATCTATGAAGTTGAAGGGGAACAGTTGGTTGGAAGCAGAAACCTCAGAGATGGTCCTTAAGCTCATCCTCTGCTTCTTACCTGGCACATTTGCATTACAAGTGCATGGGAATAATTAAGATAATAACGAACATTAGATCATTGGTCCTGTTCAGCTTCAGCAATGTAGAATCTCAAAAACCACAAATTTCTATATCAATAGGAGCTGCAGTGTGTTGCTGGATGGGTGGTCTCCTATTTACTGGTTAAAAAATAAAGCCTACAGGCTACCTGGACTATAGCCTTCAGTGAGCATCAGGCTACTAGTGGGCCGGTTATATTCGCAAAGGTACTCAGCGTTAATCTTAAACATGGTTTCACCCTTTATCAGGTCATTCACTTTTCCCCCTTACAAGGTCAAATTGTTTTCAATGTCATTTTAGGGGAAGGTCAGACCATATAAAGGAACTGGCCAAGACTCAGTAAACTAATATAATGGAGGCACCATCCATCTATCTGATAATTGGCTTTACACACATAGTGTCTCCAAGGTTAATCTGTTTAAAATAGAACACACTAATGTTGCTGCGGAAAATCAGGGTACTTACATAAATTAAGAGAGAAAGCATTGTCCCAAGGGCAAAGCAGTAAGCTAAGAATAGTGTACAAAAAATGTGACATGTGCACTAAAGTGTGACCATTCCTGTCTGTGCACTGTACTTATTAGTATTACCAGGTTATGAAGCACAAACACACCATTATACTGACTGGAACTGGGAATTTGGCACCGATTCCTTTACCACTACAATCTTCGAAAAGTCTCCTTCCCCATTCACTTGCTGCTGCCGAAATTTAATTCCAATGACCAATACATTTCATTATGTTGGGGGGAAAGACAAGGCCTTAGAATAAATAAACCTCTAAAGTTGTGTATAACTCATCTCCTACATGTACAAAAACAAAGACATTTATTCTGGTTTAACATTAATAAAAGTTCCATTTACTGTGTCATTTGACATAACTGTACCATGTTTTCCCATCGTTTCATCTTGTATAATCCTGGTATATTCTAGTTTCTAGTAGAATCATAAAGTACGATAAGGTTGTTGGCAGGGTAGACGTAGATGGGTTGAATGTTGGTAGTTTGGAGTATTAGAGTATAGATACTGTATTGGTTGTCAGCAAACATTTGTGATTTCTTGAAAATTGGTTCCCACTAAGTCTTTCCCAGAGATTAAATTCTTCTCTGACTAAACCTGTTGTGTTTGTTAAAGGGCAAGTCCACCCTAAAATAAACTTTCCTTAATAATGTTTAACGTCCCCCCTACCCTAAGTTTCGCAATATTTTTAAGTGTCAAAGATGCCCCTGAACTTCCTTACCTGGGGGGATTTAAACATTTTAAAGTAAACTTTTAGGATAGACTTTCCCTTTAACCGTGCATGTAGTTAAAAGGAAGCGATACGTAGCTATGGTCCATTTGAATAACCTCATCATAATATTGAAATCCACATCAATTTGCAGAAGGCATAAAGTGCTGAAATAGTATTATCATGTTCCCACCGGTGTACACTGCATGGGTATTACTGTGGGTGAAGATATCCTTGAATTCAGCCGTCACAGGGGAAAAGGAGCTTTACACAATGACCTCTAGGGCAAAAGAGAGATCCTGAGTTTTAATGTTTGGCTGTTTATTTGAACTGTAGCTTTGAAAGTAAATGACTTTGTAACTATTAAACGTGTAACAGGATCCAACACAACTGAGCAGCTCTCTGAGCCATTGTTCTCTTAGAATGCTGAGAAGGGGGAAAGTAAAACTAATACAACATAGAAACAGCGCAAGATTTTCATCTCCTCCGCACAATACAAACGCTGAATTATTCCAACAGATAATGATGGCGCTCTCCGACTTCCCCCGGAGTCTGTCGTGTCTCCCGTGTAGATTCATTATCTCTCCTGCCCGGCTCCATATTGTGGTTTCAATACACCGAGAGTCTAAAAGTGGATTAGTTACTGCGTGCCCATAAAATACTTTTCGTGTAACTGAGTATCTTTTCTAATCGAATAAAAATGGACTTTGTTTTCATTTTAGTGTTTTTTGTTTCTATTCAAAACCAAGGGCAGAAAAAGTGACCTGCACTAATTTGGGTTTGAATTTAAACACAGCCTGAAGGATTTTCTGTTTCATCCCTCGGATCTCTCTGTCTAACATATTATCAAATTGAAGGGCAACTGTGGTCTCAAAACAAGTTAGGGTTAAATGAAAGCCTGCAGTATTTCCTTTACACTGAGCCAACAATCACATCTCTGGCTGGAGCCTGTGAGAAATTACATTGGGGTGAATGTTCAAACTTCCTGCTTCCAGTAGGTTGAGTGACATCACCTGACCTCTGCCCTACCCCTCCACCCCGGGGGAGAAGCATGCTCAGTTAAGACTTAATGCTGGGGTAATCAGGAAGTACCTGGGAAAAAAATTGACAGTTGAAAAGGGAAGCCTATTAATGCTGACATGCTAGTCACATGACTACTACAAGCTGGTCACATGGCTTAAAACAGGAAGTGTTCAAGCAGGAAGTAATATTACTGAACCTTTCCAGCAATAACTTCTCACAAATTTTATCTAGACTTGCGATTTAGGTTTTATTTTCAAGGTGTGATGGAAGGATTTTTACATAATTCTTACTAGTTTGGAAGAATTCAAGACCGCAGTTTCCTTGTTTTGTGTTAACATAAAATTGGACTCATACTTTTGTTCCGATCCTTGCGACTACAACAGTCACAGATAGAATGAGAAATAGTTGGACTTCTCCTAAAGGGACAGTAAAGTGAAAAAAATGACTTGCCTTTATACATTTCTATATTTTTAGCACTGTCAGGAACATGATCCCTTTTTTCTCTCAGTGCTTCCTGTCACTAGATCTCCTGTTCAGCTCACTCCTAGTTAGTATCATGTCTCCCCTATATGTATCCACCCCCTCCCAAAACTGAGGCACAGAGTGTGGAGCATGTGCAGTGGAAATGATCTGTGCCCCACTACAGCCATTCACCCAGTCAAAGTAAAACTGCTTTGCAATGGGGATGTAAGCAGTAACTGCTTGAATCAAGTAAGATTTTATTTTAGCTGTAGGAGTTTGAAGGTGTGTGTGGGGGTGGGTGGATGGGTGGCTGGGGACTTTGTAATTGATTTCTTTAGGTACAGTGCTACATTGGCACTCCAGTAACACAGACAGCAGCTAACTGCAGGGTTGGGTGTTATCTGCACCCTCTGGATCTATCTTTGCTGCCTGCTGCCTTACCCATAAAAACCTTTTCTCTAGTGTAGGGCACCCTAGCCCACCCCCAACCACCAAGTTTGTTTGTTAAAAAAAGGATCAGAACTCTACTTACAGTCCTTCATTCTCTGGCGTTCTGCATTGCTGGCAGCCACGTCTATGATTGGTTGCCTCTCAGCCAATCACAGACATGACTGCCGGTCCGGCTCCCTCCTTGCAGTTCCGGCAAGCAGAGGGCCGAGATCAGAGCACCGGGGGAATGAAGGCATGTAAGTACCGTTCTGAAGATTTTTTTAACAAATAAACCTGGCGGTTAGGAGGCGAATAGGGTCCTCTACCTCGTATAAAAAGTTGATTTTTAGGGTGAATAAATGGATGAATATATTTTGAGAGTATTTCAGTACATTAGTAATGTTTCCTATTCCATCATTTTACTCAGTTTAACCAATCAATAGGTATATATATATATATATATATATATAGATAGATAGATAGATAGATAGATAGATAGATAGATAGATAGAGATAGATTGCATTAAGTTGGGGGGTATAGGATATTACATATAGGAAAGGTGTATATGTATGTGTGTACTATCTCACTGTTACCATTAATGACCATCAGTAAATGTATATAAAGAATAGCACTGACTTATATTAGGTACAACACAAAATATACAAAATACTTACAGAGCTGAGATCCCTATTTTAACATGGAATGGTCAAATGGCAGCACCTGACACCCCTGATTACTGCACATGTTATGTGGGAACCTGTTTATCTGCTTTGTGCCAGACCACCAGAGTAACCCACTGTGTGCCATGCTACCCATAATCCTTCCATAAAGCAGTGATCTGGTACAAATTAGTAGCAGCGGTGCTGGTAATACCATTTATTCTCCCTGTTTTCTCTGTATGTATGTTCTCTGTATTAAGCTATGGAGGCTGCTACTGATAGTATTGATTTAAATCCTCCTGTCCTTGTACCTGCAGATGAAATGCCCCAATTAGACTCAGTAGCTCTACCAGGGCCAATTGCCAAACCTATTTTTAAATCTGATCCATTTGATGGGGTAACTAGGGAGTGGACTGATTGGCTAGAACAATTTGTATTGGCAGCCACTATTAATGGTTGGTATGAAGGTGCTCACTTGCAGGTTATTAGCCTTTTGCTTAGTGGTAAAGCCAGGCAGGTATACCAAGGATTTACTGTAATACTGAAATAATTTTCAATTAGATCTGTATAAAAGAGTATATAAAGGATAAATCCATTTCTTTAGGTAAACTGGGAATGAGAAATGTTTGTTTATACGTTAGATTATTAGGGCAATGCTATTACAATAACATGATGCTGTGAGGCACCTTCTGTTATAATATATGAGGTACCATCACCACTTGCCGTGGTGAATACTAATAATAATGTTTAGTTTCAACCACACAGTGTAGCAGGATTGCCTGTAGCAGGACGGGCACAATTTTGCTAGTATATATATTAGATATTAAAGTGTGTGTATTATACTAAAAAAAATTACTTTGTGTCATAAATAAATATAAGTAGCACTTACTCTGAGGTGTGTATGTTACTGCATGCCTTCAATACAACTGTATTGAAGGCATGCAGTTTTGAAGGTAACTGTACAATCCATACACTGACCAAACTGCATACTGCATACAGCACACCAACTGTCAAATCATTCCAGCTACAGCAAAACTGCTTACAGAAATGCTAAAACGTAAGATGTTTCAGATTGGATATCTAATGAAATAGGGGGCAGGTCAACAAAAAAAACGGTACAGTGATAGTTGGGATGAATTATAGTTTCCACTAATGGGCAATTTAAAAAAACTAATTTTCCAGTGTACACACCCTTTAAGCTCTTCCAATGAATATCTAGGAGTTAATTTTTTCTTTTCCCCCCCTTTCAACAGATGCGGAGAAGAAAGTCCAGGAGGAGGAGTTTGATATCGACATGGATGCCCCAGAAACAGAAAAGGCAGCAGTGGCAATACAATCTCAGTTCAGAAAATTCCAAAAGAAGAAGCAAACAGATTCTTAGTACCCACCCGATGCTTTTCAATAACTCTATGAAAAAATATAAAATAATTTATCAGGAAACTATAGGATGCATGTAAAGATATCCCCGCTATTTATAGCCCATTGACCATTACTATAACCATCTCCTGTCACTGTGTTTGAATGAAAACCAGCTCACGGTTTATGTGATGTTAGAATAAAAACATTACTAACGTGAACAGAAAGATACTCAACCTCATTTTGTTTTTGAATGCTGTGTTTCCAATATAAATATGCTTTAAAGACATAAACGTGTAAACGTCATCAAAAGTGAAAGTTCACCTTAATATTTGTTTTTCTTTAATAAATGTGTGCCACCAGCTTATGTGCCTAGTGTTTTACATGATCTGTAAGGCTACCTGAAGAGGTTCTAGTTATTAGTGTATATGTTCCTTTTTACCTGCGATCAGGGACATAGGTGTGGCTTGTGGAGGTGGGTATAGTGGGCTGACTTACACTGACTGGTGAACTGGAGGGCTGACTAAACACTGGTGGAATGGTTCTAGTATTGCAGGAAGAAGGACTTTATTAACTGCTGCCTTTTAAGTGTTCCACAGAGGCGCGCCCTGAGCAAATGTTTCAGTTTGCTTCATGGTAGGGGCACCCCTGCTAGCAGGGGTGGGACAGGAAGGTGGAAGAAGAGAAGGTCAGTTAGGGCACTAGTAAATCTGTATAGAGTACAAAGTATAAAGGCGCTCAACAGGTGTATATTGAAGGCAATTATAGCAAACAGACAGAGAAACCTGTGGCACTCAAAAGTAGTTAATTATAAAAACCCTTTATTGGAACATGGGCAAGAAGAATGGGCAAGAATATATTAAAAACACACGTACACAATCCAATCATGGCCAGAGAACCCCATACGTAATATTGTGTATGTAAGCGTGGATGGATGCAAGTATTAAGTACCTAATAAATACAGGAGCTAAATGGCTCTATAGCAATCCTATCAGAAATATATCAGAAACTGCATAAAAAATAGTATATACCTAGCCAAGGGGGGCAGGACATGGAAAGGAAGGTAGGCCCCATTCTTTGTAGTTATATCCCTGGTGAGTGTATGGAGGTAATTATTCTTTAAACTCCATTTGATGAAAGTTTTTGGGTTATTTTGCTTACAGGGTGGGGAAGGTTGTCCAGGCCTTGATCTGAAAGGTTTGCTGAGTTGGGGGGACCTTCTGTCTAGGTCTTGATGTCCAAGGGGGCTAAGGCCTTTGAGTCTAGGTCCTGATGTCCAGGGGGGCACTAAGGACCAGGAAATTAGTTTTGAATGTACAGCACTGCCTGTAATATCTTTCTAGTTTTGTAATGACACATCCACTCAATGTCCAGTAATCGATGTATTCAAGACTTATTGCTATGTAAGAAAGGTAATACCCCACATAGAGTCATCCAAATCTCTAGTAGTGTGTTGAAATCATTAACCTTGTGATACAATCACATGGGCGTTGAGATATAGAAATGTGTCCTGGTGTCATTGACAGTGACACGGCCAACTCATTCGGCAGAAAAAGGGGAGGATCATCTGTTAAAATCCTATGGTGAAGAACTTCAGGAGACGTCTTCAGACAATATGAAGATTGTGGGATTTCATGGGATAGCTGTCATTGGGATAGCTGTCATTGGGATAGCTGTCATTGGGATAGCTGTCATTGGGATAGCTGTCATTGGGATAGCTGTCATTAAGAAAGCCCCCTCTCTTGCTCTATAGATGTAGGAAGCCCTAATACTTGGCCATACATTAGGGAACTTATCATCCAACATTCCTGCAATATTTAAACAACCACCAGCACTTATCATGTTGCAATCAACATTCAATAGAAAAACAAATGGATCAGCAACCCGAGAACACTAGGAAGTACAAACAACTGTACAAACAGTTACAGTATTAGGCAGTTTCTGCTAACAAACATTACAGGGAGATGTTAAAAAAGTAAAAATTTTTGCCCCAACCAATCAGATCCTATTTAACATCTGAAAGCTAACACCTGATTGGTTGGGGAAAAATTAGCACCATTTTTAATGATAAGGGTGTCGATTTACCCAAAGTCGCTGGGCAAATATAAAAGAGTTAAAGTCGCGCTAACCAGGTCGCTACTGACGTGACTTTAACTGCATATTAGCGTCGGATGCGTGGTTTACACAAAAATCACCCGCGCATCCGACGCTCAAGATTCCATATCGCGTTTGTGATACTTTTAGCGCTGGATTTTAACGCCAGCTGATAGCTGGCGTTAAAATCCCACAGAGAGTAAAACGCTTACCGGGATTTACCCACATTCGCAAACACGATATTGAATCGGGAACAGGACATTTACCCAGAGCGACAGCGGCTCTGGGTAAATGAGCCTGTAGAATTTTAATTGAATCTTCCTGATTGAATCTAATATCTAAGTGATTTCCCAGCATTAGAATGTTATTCTTACTTTCAATGTTTCAGATAAAATACAGTTTGAAGCATGTTTGTCTGGTGTGGAGGTGGCATTGATTACTTTGCATTGAAATAACAGGCAGATTAAATTACATTTCTGTTGACATATTTCTTAAGCCACCAACTGAAGCTGAGGACACACATGCCAGATGTTTTGTAGACCACAAATGTAATCTGCAAGATCCCGATTCTGTCTGTGATCTGCTAAAGATGTGTCTACCCACAGCCCCAAGCAATCGTCACTATACTGAGTAAATACTGAATCAGTTCCTTGATTCATCTGTGTTAAGCTCCAACTGCCTGACCAAGTACCTATACATGTGCGATTCTTATCTGGATACCTTGGTTGGCAGTTGGACCTTGGGCAAAGTTTGACATTTGCACAATGCTTCAGAAACAAGAGAATCCAAAGAAAATTGGACAACCAATGCCCACACCTTGATCTGTCACGTGCAGATCCACAATATAAGATTTATATTTTTTTAAAAATAAACAAGAAATGTTCTGTTTCAGTGCCAGCAGAGTATTACATTTAACCCTTTCAGGGCCAGCACTTTCCCAGCGTATTGCCATTAACCCTTCAGGGCCAGCACTTTCCCAGAGTATGACCATTAACACTTTCAGGGCCAGCACTTTCCCAGAGTATTGCCATTAGAGATGTCCGAACTTCGCAAAATCCGGTCCGCTCAAGGATCCGCGAATTTTCGAGAAAATTCGAAAATCCGCGAGCGGACGCGT
Source organism: Hymenochirus boettgeri (assembly GCA_019447015.1). Lineage (NCBI taxonomy): Eukaryota > Metazoa > Chordata > Amphibia > Anura > Pipidae > Hymenochirus > Hymenochirus boettgeri. Next base: position 19,029,454 of record CM033470.1, on the reverse strand, counting down.
TAAAATGAAAAATATTCTCAAAATTACGAGATTTCGAAAAACGGAATTTTCGAAAATACGAGTAGTCCTCGTAATTTCGAAAATTTTCGAAAATACGTATTTACGAAAATAAGAGACATCCTCGTAATTTCGAAATTTTTTGAAAATCCGAGAAATCCGCGGTTTGGAAGTTCGGAAGGCGGAAAATCCTGAAAAATCTGCCGTTCGCGAACGGGATAACTCCACGGTGGATCCGGGTTCGGATCCGTGAACCGGCCATCCCTAATTGCCATTAACCCTTCAGTGCCAGCACTTTCCCAGAGTATTGCCATTAACACTTTCAGTGCCAGCACAGTATTACCATTAACCCTTTTAGCTGCCAGCATTGACATGATACACAGTATGTACCTGCTTTCCATGTCTCCTCCATTGAATTGTTCACTCATCACCTTCTCTAAGTTCTAATTGGAGAGTTGGGTGGAAGGAAGAAAGAGACAGGGATAGGGATCTCATGGCTGCTAGTCACAGGGTCACTGTTATAAAGTCTGCAGCAGCTTTTACCTGGCATTTTAGAACTGTTCTCCTCAGTACTATTAGCTGAGCTCAAAGGGAGAACACTGGGCTCCCTGGTTTAACATATTCTCCCTAGCTCTTAGCCTAGGTGGCCTGTTACTAAAAACGTCACTGACTATATCCCATTCATGCAGCAACACAATTCCCTTTAGTTGGGATGGTACCAATAACATAGTATAGGAGGAATTTCCAATGGTCTCATTCCAGGAACATGCACACTCTAAATAAAAGGATGACAACTGTACTATTCCTGACAATGTTTAACCAGGACTGGATCAGGAAGGGATCCAATTCCTGATTCCCTTACCATGAAATTGTGTGCATGTAAGGTTAATGCTAATACACTTCCCTTCAGCTCTGTACCATAAACCCCAGGCCAGAACTCCATCATGGCTAGTGAAGGTTTTGCCAACTGGTCCTATCGTTGGTGTGGTTGGTATCTACCAAACGCCTATGGTAAATTTTCCTTCTGTTTGTTCCATTTACCAACCACCGGCCACAGCCTCTACTTACCTTTGGCACCTTACACCTGCCCTTTTATTGAACTTGTATATAATCAGTACATCATTTATAGTTTGTTATTTGCCCTTTAACTATTCTTAATTCTTATTTTTACAAACAGTTGGGCAAATGGACCATTTCTTCCTAAAGGACCATTATAACGAATACAGCTGTAAAATTCTTTTGTTCTGATCATTTTATTGCTGTTTTTATCTTAACTTTCCCTGCAGACCGGAGTCTCCAACACTTTATTCTGCGGTGATACATTTTTATTTACACTGACAGTTTATATATTAGAAAGTTCTTTCTGTAGAGACTTCAATTCTCTGAATAATTCACTAAATAATTACGGTTTTAAAAACTGAGATCTCCACCTGAGACAGGAACGGGCGAGACAGAGAAATAGAATTTAAAGGAGAACGAAACTTAGTCCAGTAACAAGATCTATGGTTGGTGAAAGACATAAAGTGTCATTGATTTTATCTTTCAGTATTACAAATATATCATCCCTGCTACTACAGGTGTATCCGAGAAAGGGGCCTGTAATGAGCTTGATGTGTTTGGAGGAACATGGAAAAGGGATGTGTTAATCCCCAATGAAGCAGGTCGAAAAATCTTCTCAAGGTGTCCAAATCCAATGTCAATGTATTTCAATGTGGGTGTGCTTCCCTTTAACAACTAGTGTGCAGATAAATACTGTATACTCCCCCCACATAGGAAAACTACCCATTGATAGTATTTAAGTATCTGTAATGTTATTTAACAAGATGCATTCTTATTTAGGCAAGAATATTCTTATTTATGGAGTAGAGATGTTCGAAACTGTTGAGTTTCGTTCCGTTTTCCAATTTTAGAAATTTTCGGGAAAATTCGAAAATTAATTTGAAAACGGACCCACAGAAGTCTATGGGAGAAATAAATTTGAACGTTTCTGTCCATTTTGAGGGACCAATAGTAACAGTCGGTTACTGTAAATGACACAGAGACCTGGGGAATGGTCTAGGGAACCCGGAAATAGAACCAACACTTATTATAAAACTATCTTTCCTCACGATCGGGCTGTTTTCCAGCTTCCGCATTCTATTTTCGAGAGTTACCGAAATCGATCGTTACTTTGCGAGGATTCAATTTTCGATTTTCAATAATCGTCTACTTTCGATTTACTCTAAAAATCGAAAATTCGAATAATCCGGGTTCCGTGAAATCCGGGAGTACCGAAACCCTCAGATTCGATTTGAAAATTTCTATTCGAACCCACATTACATCTCTATTATGGAGCAGTATTCTTATTTAAGTAGGGGTATCCATATTTAAAGAGCAGTATTCTTTGTAAGGAGCAGTACAGTATGCTTGTTATTGTTATATGTTTTAATTGAAGAGCGATATCCTTATTCAGGAACGAGTTATTTAGCAACTGGTAGTGTTATTAATTAACTCCTTAATTAACAATACCCATTAAGGGCCTTTAATCAAACACCCTAAGTATCTGGCTGCTTCACTTGTTTAATTAACTTGTACGAAGACACTTCACCTGCTGTACGTGACACCCATTACTTGTTACTGATGGGACCCGAGTAACTAAGGCACAGTTGCAAGTCCTAAAGCATCTACAATGGGTAACTAAGACTATAGGGTCAAAGTAGGGTTCCCTTTCTAGAAGACTTAGTAAGTTACAATCTTCCTAGCTTGATCATGGAAACTTTTTATTGTAAACTTGGACGACAATAGGAATTTGTGATAATAATCATTCAGATCTAAAGGTAGCATTAATTGTTTAATTTGCCATGGTTAACAATCCTAAAAAAAATTTATTTTAAAATGTTTAACACCTTCCCCCCCAACCTCGCAATAATCTTAAATTTCAAAGATTCCCTGTAGGGACTTACCTGACCGGGTCCTTTGCGAACTTGGCGCCCGATGTTTTGAACAAAAACAGGAGCAGAAGTTTAGTGCGCTGACAGCCGCTCCACTTCTTGATCGCGGCTGTCAGGTGATTGGGAGTGATGTCATTTTGCGTTGACATCCCTCAATGTACTGAATCCTGGGAAAGTTAACTTTTTCAGTATCAAAGCTTCTGACAGGATGCAGTTAGAGCTGTGATCAAGGGCTTGTTTGGTAAAGCAGCCTTCCTTAATTTATCATTGACATAACCTTTTACATCCATTGTCTAATTAGATTAAACATCTCCCTCAAATTCTAATTTTTTTTTCAATTACTTCAGTTTTGCACATTTCTACCTTTATTTTGCTTCGAAAATTGTACTTTATCCCCCTTTTTACCTTTACGCTACTTTCTTTTCAGGGGTGGGTGGCGAATAGGAAATTCTTGGTAGGAATAAGTGTCTGGATCTATAAATTAGCTACCAAAAAATTCATTAGGAGTTAAAAAAAACCACTGATAAAAAAAAATAGCTGCCATTGGGATATGTGGCTGGATCGTTTTCAAAAATTCAAGAAAAAAACGAAAATTCGAAAATCTCCTAACATTCCACCATTTTTTGAAAATTTCTGAACGCAGTTCTGAAAAATCCGAAAATGCTTCCGTGATTGGTAGCCGCATCCGTGATTGGTTGCCTCTCAGCCAATCACAGACACGGCTGCCAGTCCGGCCCCCTGCTTGCAGTTTCATGCAGGCAGAGGGCTATGTCTGAACGCCGCGGGAAACAGGCAATGTAAGTAGAGTTCGGATTCGTTTTTTACACAAAAGATACAGCAGTTGGGACAATTTTTTATATAAGAGGTAGAGATACTCTTTAAAATGGGACTTGAATGTTATAAAAAATCAGTTTAGGTGATTCTCCATGAAACAGTCCCTATTTTAACTGTCAAAATACTTAAAGGGCAAGTTCACCCTTAAAACAAAAAAACTGGTGACTTGCCAGGTGTCTGCCAGCAACCCCAACTGCTATTTATACCAGTTTATTGTATGTATTTATAACCAGATATTTAATGATAAGTTCTATTCCTTTCTGGCAAAGGAATCTTCCTCCTCCCTCTGCTCAATGAGCTTTTTATAAGCTTGAGCATGTGCAAGGGAAACGTCAGTCAATCATTGGCTGTGATGTCATTTTGTTTCTGGTAATTCTTTTCGATTGGCCAAATCTTCCTGACAATCAGCAAGAGAGACAGGATCAATAATTGGATTATTTTTAATGGCGCGTTGTTTTCTGAAAAGTTAATTATACAGCAGTTCCGCTCCACACTACCATGTACTGTGATGGAATAACATAATATAATCCCCCCCAAAGCTCGGAATCTAAAACCTTTGAAGTTGCTGAAAGTCACTGACTCCTTATCAAACCATTGACAACTGCTGGAAAAGCAAGGAAAAAAAAAATCTCCTTCTGAGCAATTTTGTAGCCTCGTCAACAATCTGCTTTGCTGCCCTTCAGTCCATCTCGAAGGATACTCGCATTTAAACGTCCACGCTTGACGGTTTAATTACAGTTTGCCATCAATATTTTAAAGCAAACTATTTTCATAAGGCATCACGCTGGCTGTACCCTGCGCTCCAACGCACATCTCGTCCAATTCAGTGTATTTAGAGCCACTTACTGAGGCCATTTTTATTTACTTTGTAAGAAGATTGCCCCCAGAGCTTAATTTTGTCCTTAAAGGGCAAGTCCAGCCCCAAAATGAAAACTTACATACAGGTAAATCACCCCCCAAAACCCTAAACGGTAATAGTTTGAAATGTGAAATATATAAGTCTAACCTGAAATCCTGCACAATGTCCTGTTTCCCCTGTTTCTGCTTCCTGGTTCTTCCAGTTAGTAACTGTCAGTTATGGATTTGACAGTTGACATCACAGCCAATGACTGAATGTTAATCCCCTGTCTGCCTCTTCTGAGCATGCCCAGGCTCAGTACAGGCTCAGTACAGGTTTGTAAATTTCTCCGTTTCCATGAGGCATCCAGAAGCATAGCAGGCATACAGTAATGAATTCATAGGACAAACTATGATATATCAACATATTTTAAAGAGGCCGTTCTTTCTAAAAGATGTTCTTATGAGGGTGGAGTTGTCCTTTAAAGTCTCTAGAAAATAAAACTTGTGTCATATGTTTCATCTAACCTGTATAAGAGTCAGAGGCTACTAGTAACAACTAGAAAACTTCTAATTCTTTCAGGAATCGCAAATCCACCCCAAGCAAGTTCCCCGCCATCTTTTCCGCCTCTTCGTCCTCTTTCTGGCAAGGTTTGAAAACTTTGGGTCTTTTTTGTGATCTTTGGCTCTTTCCGGCACTTTGCGAGCTTGCATCTTTTCTTCCTCTTATGCTTTTTGCCACGGGCTGCTCCTTCTCTAATTTGATGGATTATTTTCTTCTTTCCTGTGCTTGATTGGTCTATTCTTCCTATATAAACCCTTTCTGGCCCTTGCCTGTCATAGCATTTAGCTTGCTACTCTTTCCCTCTTGATTACTCTGCTGCCTGGACCGACTATTTGCTAGCTTCTTGACTCCAACTTGTCTACCCCTTTGTACTGCCTTTCAGCCAGTTTGACTTTAAACGCTTGACCTCCACTAGTCTCCCGACCCATCTGTTTTGTCTGACCCATCTGTACCTCTCCTTAGCTCTTCTCTCTATGCCCAGTGTGTGTGTTTTGCACCAGACTTTTGGGCTTTCCTGGCCTCAGTGCAGATACCTTAAGTAATGAGGAAACCATGTTTACGCAGGCGCTGATTACCTGGCGACAAACTGGGGCTTGTTTGGACTGTTTGGCTATTTGTGAATTTGTTTCCCTGGCTGAGTTAAAATAATTTTGTTTTTTACAAATCTTGTGTCAGGAGTCATGCAGGCAAACAACTTACCTGACACTTAACAATAAAGTGACACTTAAAGGAGAATGAAAGTTGAATAATAAATTAAGTTCAAGTGATTATGCACTTAATGTTGATCCAAACTGCTACATTTTGAATCCTCCAACAGTTAGCAGTTGCCTAAAAATGTGTTATTGTTAGTGCTGTTCCTCCTATTCTTCCCATGCTTCTCTGCTTCTGGTAACACCTCCTTGTAAGCTAAATCCTTATTTGGCACAATCCCTATAGGTCTGAATAGAGCTTACATCATCACTAGCAAAGGACTGTGGGAAAAATTCAAAATTGGAATAATTTAAGGTATTTGTTAACATTCACTAATGAAAAATATAGCAGCTAAGGTCCTAATTACTTATGTGATGAAAATGTGATTATCCTTTAAAGACACCATTGTAAATACTGATCTTTAATGTAATTATTCAACGCTGTCGATATTTTGCATGGAGGTTGTAAAATGATGGCCAGGGTGTGCGAAATACCAATAATGCAAACTGCCAATAACGGTCCCATCTTAGCGCCCATTACGTCTGATACAGCAGGTTTAATAGATGTATTATCCATAAAATAAATTCCATGTTTTAGCAGGGTGTATATGCTATTTGTATATAACTATACAGTTATACAGCGAGGGGAGTTGTAATTATAAGAAAACTTGTATTGTACTTTACTGCCCCCTTTAACTAGCCTAATAATGATAGATTGGAACGTGGGGATGTCTGAGGGACGTTATTACTGGTATCAACTGCCTTGTCAGATAATCAATTGCAGGTTATTCTATCAATCAATCTGTCAGCTCCACCTACTTTACTGACACTCCAACGGGGTTTTCTCCTAGGTTTACATGGATGAATAGAGACCCTATATAGGGATATGGTCTGAATTATAAAACTTAATATGATTGCAGAGAGATAGAAATACTGATTCCTAGCACCCAAGCCAGATGGATAACAATGCTAAAGGATTGTGTGCAGTGTGAATTCAAGGTGCAAATTTTGCCTTGTGGATGTTAAATTTTTACTGGGTTACTACACTAAAGGTTCGTACACACGTGTGATTATGGGTCCGGACCCGAGATGCACGATGTTTACGAACAACCGTTTCGGTCGATAATTGGGCTGTGTGTAGGATCAACAGGTAACATTTAAGTGGCTATTGCAGATTAGTAGCAGATTAGTACAAGTAGGGCAAGTTTTGCACATTGCAGTTTGGATTTTGTAACTTTTCCATATAAATGTCAGATTATGGCCGGTGGTCATCCTAATTGTCATAACTATATATTGTAATAAAACTGCCCATATAGACATTTGATGTAGCTTTACAATAATAGATCATATTAAAATGTCTTTCAATCTAAACTGTAATGTTTACTGCAAACTTCATATTACGGTATATACGGTATTCAGCATGTGCACCGCAACTTACCCCACACCTGTGATGCCGTAATCGTTGCATGGTGGGGGCGGGATATGAGCTGCAGAATTGTACTGCGTGACCCTAAATGCGTCTTTCTAATTCATGTTGGGGACTATTTTAATTGAAATGGATACAGACACAGATAAACAAGCAGCGAATACAGAGCTCAAGACTGCAATGTACCCAAACTGATATCACTCTTCTTTCCTATTTACTATTATCTAATTAAAGATTGGCAATGGTCAATCATTACAAAAGGTCACCATACACATGAGAATTCTATCTCACAGTGGCATAACTACCGGCCTGCCGGTTCGGTATCGGCCTATTAAAGCAGCTGATTGCGGTGTATTGGGGAGGAGGAGCATCTGCTATTGCTTGTCTGCCAGTAATCACCTGCACAGACTAGTGATGATTCCTGGTTTCACAACGAACCTGGTTTCAATTTTCGGATCTGCCAGTTTTCAAAAATCTGCAGATCCAATGGATTTTTTCAAAACTCCTTCAAAAATTCCTATTGAAAATTTTTACATTCTTAAAGGGAATGTCCACCCCCAAAACTAAAATTTAACCCACTGCTGGCCACACTGTGTAATGTTAAAAAATCCTTATCTTACATCTCGGCTCCTTACGGTTCTCCTGCAATGTCTAGTCAAAGTCCATGGGAGTAAAGAGTAGGAGTCTTCCTGTGTGTAAAAAGGTTTCTGCCCCTTTCCTGCCTTGAGGACTCTGGCATGTGCCCTCCCCCCCTCCAGATCCCTCGTCTCTGCAGTGTTACTGTAAAAACGAACATTTCTTTAGGGACCCCCCTTCCAACTCTAACCGCCATGTTTAAATTATAAAAAATAAAGTGCCCAGAAACTTACTTACCAGACCTTGGTTCCTCGGCTAAATCAATAGCCGGCAGCCACATCTGTGATTGGCTGCCAGTCCGGCTTACGCTGTTTGCAGAAGTAACATTAGAGGCAGAAGCTGAGTAAATTAATGCTGGTAAGTTTCTGGGGAATTTTTACAATTTAAACCATGCAGTTAAGGTTGGGATGGGGGTCCCTACACTACAGAAAAACGTTAATCTTGGAGGGGGGTATTAACAAAAAGAGCTTCAATAGGTTACGCGGACTGGTGTCGGAACAAAACGTTTCATTCATCTCTAACACAGACGCTGAATGGGTATTGGTTGGCTCTTTGCCCATACACTGGGTAAATGGAATAATAGTGTCATCCACTGCGCGGCTGATACATCTGGAAAAACTCATGAGAATTTTAAACGTGTTATGTGTTTGTCAAACCAACGCTCTGGAAAAAAGTTTATGCAAACGAAAGGCCCAATACCCACACACAAGAAAATCAACTTGATACAAATACTGTATAAAAGGAAGAGTAATGCTGAAGTTCAGGGTTTAGTGGTAATACACATGATGACAACAGGTCAGCAAGAGGGGTGAGTAATCTCTATATCAAATACAATGGGGGGTATTTATAAAGGATCCGTATAAGTATTTTCCAATATCAATTCTTTATCATGGCAAAGAAATATATCCTGTATATATACACAGGACATACGGTGACCACCCTTACTCAATTCAGTCCCATGATCTCCTGCCTAAAATGGACAGTAACAAGATTGGCTAGGGCTTGAATTGCTGTAACAAGTTCCTGCAGTAGAACTGAGCATGTGCAAAGAACTTACGGGTCAATGACCACACTGTGTGATACTAGGAAATCAAACACAAACCCCTTGTTAGAAAGGTAAATTTCTCAACACCCACAATAAAACGAGAGGTGAGAGACAGATTACTGCTTTTATATCAAGGTGCTCTGCTTTGTGATTCAGTGTTGTTCTGAGGCTTTAGTTGTCCTTTAAGAGCTTTCAGGGGGTGAACGTGGATGAATGGGAATATTTGTGTGAAATAAACACCATGCAACATCTCCCTAGAGCTTCTCTCTGTAGTAAATAGAGAGAAGTATTTCAATGAATAGAAATTAACGAGAAGTGTACAGTATATGTATTTTATGGTGTTCAGAAACTGCAGCAATAAGAAATCTCCATCTCCATGCAATGAGAAAAAAAGGTTTTGCAGGAAACACAGAACAGGTCTTCGTAGACCCACTAGAGACCCAACCTGCAAAAAATAAGGATTTGTAAAGCCTGTGGGAGTCTTCGAAGTCATAAAGGCACTAGTGATGAAAATAAAGATGGGAATAGCGGGACATTAATAGGAATTCCGAGTGGAGATAAGAAGCAATGGAGGCTCTTGGTATATCTCCTGGTTTAGCTGAAGGTTTATAAGTGAAAAGCACTTTATAGAACATTACCTTTGCTTTTCTGTAGGATCCAGCCTATCTGTGATATGAGCTGCTCCAAAAAAACCTCCATCTCTCAGCACTTTAACTAATGTAGGAAGGAAATGGGATTTCAGAAAGGACTCAAGAAATGGGGTTAAAGTTCCTTATGGCAGAAAATAGAAATTGGAATTAACCGATCGGTTTCTTTCTAGGAAGGTAAATTAGCCATAAGGTTTATCGTTCCTGGATTCCTCCGATTTGACACATTTATAAATCCAAGCAGCTTTATTGAGCTGGGGACAGTAGAAACATTAATAGTAGCTGTAGTGAATACATGACCTTAGCCCTCGACCCTAAATGTGGGAATGAGAAGACAAGGATAAACTTGCATCCCTTAAGCCATCGGAGAACCCTGAACCCCACTGGTACTTTGCAGAAGAATAAGGAATTGTTGGACATATTTATACAGGTGCAGTGTAAGTGTAAGTTGCCCCAACTGATTAGATCTTATTTAACATTTGAAAGCTTTAGCTGGGTACACACAGTACACGTTGGATCCGACTGTATTGGGGCTTTATCGGTACTGTGTGTACCCTACTTTTCCAAACAAGCAGGTCGGCCGCCAAGTGATCGGGTCGGCCGAACGCTCATTCAGAAGAGGAAAAGTTCCCCTCGGCCGTGGTAGACTTCCTATAGGAAGTGTCCCAAGTGTTCTCCCTCTGCTGTGGATAGGGGGAGAACACTCAGGACCGTGTGTATGCAGATCTTTGAAAGATGACAGAGAACCTGCAAAATCCTGTCTGTCTTCTTTCAAAAAATCTTTTAAATGGCATGTCCACCCCCCAACTAAATTTTAACCCCATACTAGCCCCACTGTACAGTTTAAAAAAATCCTTACCTTACAATCCTGCTCCTTATGGTTCTTCTGCAATTCATGTCCGAAGTCCAGGAAAGTGCAGAGTAGTGGCTGTCTTCCTGTCCAAATGTTGCTGTCTTCTGTCTCTCCTCCGGGAGGGATGGTGACATGTGCACAGGAGCCCTTTCACCCCCCTCCCTCCCGATCCCTCTCTGCAAAAATCTCCCCTAGCGTTAAAACCTTCATTCAGATTGCAGGGCAAACCCTCACACTAACAAACGGCTAAGTTAAAAGTTATAAAATCATTCTCAAACTGCATTTACAGCTCCCGGCTGCCATTGTCTCCTCCATTGCTGGCAGCCGTGGCTGTGATTGGCTGCCTTTCAACCAACCACAGCCGCAGCTGCTGGTCTGGCCGCCTGCTTGTATTTCCGACAGGCAGAGGAGCCGGACCAGAGCGACGCTGGAATCAGGCGATGTAAGTAGAGTTTGGGAGCGATTTTTAAAATTCTAACTTAGTGGTTGGGGGTGAGAGGGTATGCCTTACCATATGTATGAAAATCTTAACATCTGATTGGTTGGGGAAAAATTTGCACCATTTTTAACAATAAGAACTTTTATTGAATATCCCTGTAAGAGTCATAGACAAAGTACCCAACTGAGTAGAGCAGATTAATAGAAGAAATAGTAGGCTTTTATTTCATCGTTGCATGGAGGCCATGATTGGGTGTCTACTTTAGACCAACCTGACCGGGCAACTACAAATGGAACTTCAGCAAAAACATGTTACATCTCGGTAATGGTGAATATTGACCAGTTCCTGTACCTCTGCTAATGACTTTGAGTTAATTGGCTATCAAGAGCATAAAACGTAAACAAGGTCTCTGATCCATCACAGTGTATTGGCAAAGATGGCTAATCAATCTCATTGATTGACTATTCATTTCACAGAAGCAGCAATGCAAGACTTGATAAGGGGACAACAGTTTGCTAATACTGTGTGTGTTATTCCATTAATACAACTCCATTTATAGGAGAACAGAACTCTAATGTTTACTTGTATGTATGTGCTTCTAAAATTGATTTGAGCTAACGGTCTCCCATTGCAATAATTATTTGTAGGACTGTGAAAATAGTTGAAACCTTAGACAACCTGCTAAATATTGACACACTGTAGACAACAATGACAAATCCTTATCAAGGACCTTGTCTGAAATTCTATAGTGGACACAGTTCATCCTTTGCAAACAATAGTGGTAGTTCCAACCTACTATAACCCAGCACTGGAGCTTAATTCTGATACTGGTGTGTAATAAAATGTCTATGAAACATATTAGTTGCTCTGGGTTCCTAGATTCCAGGAGGGGCAGATTCATGGAACTATGGGGTATATTTATAAAGGCGCGGTATCGCTTTTAAGAGATACTGTGCCTTTAATTATTTTTTTAATTGGTTTAGGATTGGCTAGGGCCTACTAGTAGGTGTAACAAGATCCTGCATTAGATTAGAACTGAGCATGTGCAAAGAACACACTGGTCAGTGACCACACTGTGTGAGACTGGAATGCTGGGAAATAAAACACAAACCCCATGTTAGAAAGGTACATTTCTTAGCACCCACAATAAAATGAGAGGTAAAACACAGATTACTGCTTTTATATCAAGGAGATCTACTTTCTGATTCAGTGTTGTTCTGAGGTTTTACTTGTCCTTTAAGAGCTTTCAGGGGGGAGGGGTGAACGTGGATTAATGGGAATATTTGTGTGAAATAAACACCATGCAACATCTCCCTAGAGCTTCTCTCTGTAGTAAATAGAGAGAAGTATTTCAATGAATAGAAATTAACGAGACGTGTACAGTTTATGTATTTTATGGTGTTCAGAAACTGCAGCAATAAGAAATCTCCATCTCTCTTTTGCAGGAAACACAGAACAGGTCTTCGTAGACTAGAGACACAACCTGCAAAAAATAAGGATTTGTAAAGCCAGTGGCAGTCTTCGAAGTCATAAGGGCACAAATGACTAGAATAAAGATAGGAATAGCGGGAGTTTAATAGGAATTCTACAGGGACGTTAGAAGCAATGGAAGCTCTTGGTATATTGCATTCTGGCTTAGCTGAAGGTTTATAAATCTCCATTATTAAAGGCTTTGAGCGGAACCTAAGCGTACATCTAGCTAACTATATTTACCAATCATTCCTTTTGTCTAATTGTTAGAATATAAGTTTGTATATATCTGTCATATAAACAAAAAGTAGCTCACCCAACTGCAGCCTCCTTTCATTCCGACAGTGGGTTAATTGATGTATCCAGTCTTATTCCCTCTTTCTGCCCTTTACCAAAAGTAACTGAAATAACACTGCTTACACATGTAAACCCACTGGGCCAGAGACTGAAGAGTGGCTGCAGTGATCTCAGGTGCTCCTACTGTAAGAACACAGACTGTATCTCAAGAACCAGATATAGATTCAGCTAACTGGACAATATGTTTTTTTTCACAGTGTATGTTTTGTATTTATATGTATACAGATGCTTAAAGGGCAAGTCTAGCCAAAATGAAAACTTACATACAGGTATATTTGTTGCATTCAATTAGATCAACTGGGCTTGAAGTTTAGTTCTTGAAGACGTTTCGGTAGTCATCCGACTGGCTTTCTCAATTCAGAATGACTTGTACAAGAATCTGTGGCAATTATGTACCCTGGAAAATCCCAATTAGCATATCACAGCCAGGTGTTAAGGGCGTGATTGGATAGTGGCTAAGAGGTGTTATAGGAACGCCCAGAGTAAGGTGTCAAAACAGCATTGTACAAAAGAAGGAAAGAAAAGACCACAAATACCAACAGTGAAAAGCAAGACAGGAGAAAGAACATGGTCATCCCATATGTAGCAGGGGTCTCTGAGAAATTAAGAAGAATTAAAAAAAACAAACACCGTATCCCTGTCTGCTTTAAACCAAACAACACACTGAGGCAGCAATTGGTACATCCGAAAGACCCAATACCGAAACACAAGATAAGTGACATCATATACACAGTGCAGTGCAGTGAAGAATGCTCTGATTTGTATGTGGGGGAGTCCAAACAGCAACTGCATCAACGTATGGCCCAGCACAGAAGAGCCAATTCCTCGGGTTAGGACTCAGCCGTGTACCTGCATCTTAAGGATAAAGGACATACCTTTGAAGATTGTAATGTTAACATATTGGCAAAGGAACATGACTGGTTCAAGAGAGGTGTCAAGGAGGCCATTTATGTTAAAATAAGCCTAAATAAATGTCTGCCATATGCAATGCTGTTTTGACACCTTACTCTGGGCGTTCCTATAACAACTCTTAGCCACTATGCAATCACGCCCTTAACACCTGGCTGTGATATGCTAATTGGGATTTTCCAGGGTACATAATTGCCACAGATTCTTGTACACGTCATTCTGAATTGAGAAAGCCAGTTGGATGACTAGCGAAACGTCTTCAAGAACTAAACTTCAAGTCCAGTTGATCTAATCGAATAAAACAGATATACCTGTATGTAAGTTTCATTTTGGGTAGACTTGCCCTTTAAGCATCTGTATACATATAAATACAAACATACACTGTGAAAAAAACATATTGTCCAGTTAGCTGAATCTATATCTGGTTCTTGAGATACAGTCTGTGTTCTTACAGTAGGAGCACCTGAGATCACTGCAGCCACTCTTCAGTCTCTGGCCCAGTTGATCTAATCGAATAAAACAGATATACCATGACCTGGATGAATGAGAACGAACCCACACAAGCTTACATACAGGTAAATCACACACACCCCTCCCAAACCCTAATCTGTAATAGTTTGAAATGTGAAATATATCAGTCTAACCTGAAATCCCACACAATGTCCTGTTTCCCCTGTTTCTGCTTCCTGGTTCTTCCAGTTAGTAACTGTCAGTTATGGATTTGACAGTTGACATCACAGCCAATGACTGAATGTTAATCCCCAGTCTGCCTCTTCTGAGCATGCCCAGGCTCAGTACAGGCTCAGTACAGGTTTCTAAATTGCTCAGTTTCCAGAAGCATAGCAGACATACAGTAATTAATTCATAGGACAAACTATGATATATCAACATATCAAGAGGCCATTCTTTCTAAAAGATGTTCTTATGAAGGTGGAGTTGTCCTTTAAAATATCATTGTATTTTTTCATGATCAACACTAAAAATGGTTTCCTAATCTGTTCCTCCATGTTCCCAAATCCCATGATGACTGTAAAGATACGACATGATACACCCATTCCATATTCTCACTAGAATTAGATCCTTTCTAATGTTTGACTTTGCACTACGCAGATTTCCAGCCTCCCCTTTTATTCATCCTGTGAAGTGTATTACATTTACTGGAAATAATCTGATTAGCTGGTGTCATTATGAAACGGCCTGAAGGTAACAAACAATTGTCTCCCCTTTGGGATGAACGGTCACTGCAGTGCAGGTTATTGATTGGGGAGATTTATTTGACAGTATTATTGTGACACAACCTGCAAGCTATTTTCTGAAAGGCAGGAAGATCCAGACAATCTCTGCACGTTACTCTACTGTGTTTATATATAATATTCCTTACACTATGTAGACTAGAATTCACCATGCTTGGTAATCACTGCTATTTTTCAGTTCTCTTAAAGGCACAGTATGGGAAAAGGATCAATATTGGCGTATTATACTTGTAATGGAATTCTTCTCATCTTTGCCCGTTAAAAATATTTATACCTCCTGGTATATTTTATCAGCACATTAATGGCCACACATGTTATTTTACATCATAGTCGTCAAATAAGGTTGAGAATGTAAAATCTATCCGCGGTGTTGCTTTACGTCCGGTATAGATATTTACTTTTCTAAGTATGATGGTTGAACAAGGAGACTTTTTGGGCCAATCAGGACTTAACAAATCGGGTTAACAAACCACAGTAAAAACAGGAGAATCTAGGGTCCTATTGACTTTTAATGATAATGAGATAGAATGAGACAGAATTTACGCTAGTTGGAATGCGGAACTATACGGAATCCCATATGGTCTTTAGAGAGGAAAATAAAATCCCTTTAGAGATGTTTAATAATAACAGACTCCATTGGGCTCCTCACACAGTACGTATGATATGCGGTAGACCAGTAATATGAGTTGTGGACCCGCAACGCACGATGTGTCCGAACATTCATTTTGGGCGATAATCGGCCCGTGTATAGGCGCTTTATCGGTGAAACGGCCGTTCAGTCGTAGATCATTGCCCGACTGGCCGGGCGGATCTCCGAACAACCGTCCGTTTTGGCCGATAAAGTGCCCATACACAGGCCGATTATCGGCTAAAATGAATGTTCGGACACATCGTGCATTGCAGGTCAGGACCCGCTATCACACGTGTGTACGAGGCTTAAGACACCAGTGAGAGACCTAATTAATCTTTAGTCCGTGGCGAATGAAGGGTTCAAAAAAATATGTTCTTTATTTAAAGGACAACTATACTGTAAAAATGAACATTTTAAAAATGAAAAGCACCTGGGGCAAGGAGATAGGATTGATTATTCCTACCTCTCAGTATTGTTTTGTTGAGGAGCTACAGCACATACAGTTTTCATCTGCCAGGTTATGGCCCTGGGCCATTCTATATTAAAGATGGTGCTGAAGCATACAGGAAGACTGGCAGAAGCAGTTTTATTTGTCCTTCTGCTCCTCATAGAAATGATATTGGGAGGTAAAAAGCACCAACCCTACCTCCCTGCCTCAGGTCCTTTTTATTTTAACAGTTTTTTAAAAAAATAATATATACGCACTATACTGTAGTTTCCCTTTAAATTATACATAATATAGGGCCAACCTAACATTTTATATCACTATATTTTCACTCATTTGCATATCTACTGTATCTTACTGCTACCGACTCCTATTGTTTATTATAATACATTTCATATCTCTGTTATCCCCATTTACGTATCTATCTTACCCCTACCGACTCCTATTGTTTATTATAATACATTTAGGCTCAGTACAGGCTCGTACAGGTTCTAAATTGCTCAGTTTCCAGAAGCATAGCAGACATACAGTAATTAATTCATAGGACAAACTATGATATATCAACATATCAAGAGGCCATGCTTTCTAAAAGATGTTCTTATGAAGGTGGAGTTGTCCTTTAAAATATAATTGTATTTTTTCACAATCAACACCAAAAATGGTTTCCTAATCTGTTCCTCCATGTTCCCAAATCCCATGATGACTGTAAAGATACGACATGATACACCCATTCCATATTCTCATTAGAATTAGATCCTTTCTAATGTTTGATTTGCACTACGCAGATTTCCAGCCTCCCCTTTTATTCTCCTGTGAAGTGTATTACATTTATGGAAATAATCTGATTAGCTGGTGTCATTATGAAACGGCCTGAAGGTAACAAACAATTGTCTCCCTTTGGGATGAACGGTCACTGCAGTGCAGGTTATTGATTGGGGAGATTTATTTGACAGTATTATTGTGACACAACCTGCAAGCTATTTTCTAAAAGGCAGGAAGATCCAGACAATCTCTGCACGTTACTCTACTGTGTTATATATTTATATTCCTTACACTATGTAGACTAGAATTCACCATGCTCGGTAATCACTGCTTTTTCAGTTCTCTTAAAGGCACGTATGGAAAAGGATCAATATTGGCGTATTATACTGTAATGGAATTCTTCTATCTTTGCCCGTTAAAATATTTATACCTCCTGGTATATTTTATCAGCACATAATGGCCACACATGTTATTTTACATCATAGTCGTTAAATAAGGTTGAGATGTAAAATCTATCCGCGGTGTGTTGTTACGTCCGGTAAGATATTTACTTTTCTAAGTATGATGGTTGAACAAGGAGACTTTTTGGGCCAATCAGGACTTAACAAATCGGGTTAACAACACAGTAAAAACAGGAGAATCTAGGGTCCTATTGACTTTAATGATAATGAGATAGAATGAGACAGAATTTACGCTAGTTGGAATGCGGAACTATACGGAATCCCATATGGTTTTAGAGAGGAAAATAAAATCCCTTTAGAGAGTTTAATAATAACAGACTCCATTGGGCTCCTCACACAGTACGATGATATGCGGTAGACCAGTAATATGAGTTGTGGACCCGCAACGCACGATGTGTCCGAACATTCATTTTGGGCGATAATCGGCCCGTGTATAGGCGCTTTATCGGTGAAACGGCCGTTCAGTCGTAGACATTGCCGACTGGCCGGGCGGATCTCCGAACAACCGTCCGTTTTGGCCGATAAAGTGCCCATACACAGGCCGATTACGGCTAAAACGAATGTTCGGACACATCGTGATTGCAGGTCAGGACCCGCTATCACACGTGTGTACGAGGCTTAAGACACCAGTGAGAGACCTAATTAATCTTTAGTCCGTGGCGAATGAAGGGTTCAAAAAATATGTTCTTTATTTTTAAGGACAACTATACTGTAAAAATGAACATTTTAAAAATGAAAAGCACCGGGGCAAGGAGATAGGATTGATTATTCCTACCTCTCAGTATTGTTTTGTTGAGGAGCTACAGCACATACAGTTTTCATCTGCCAGGTTATGGCCCTGGGCCATTCTATATTAAAGATGGTGCTGAAGCATACAGGAAGACTGGCAGAAGCAGTTTTATTTGTCTTCTGTCTCATAGAAATGATATTGGGAGGTAAAAAGCACCAACCCTACCTCCCTGCCTCAGGTCCTTTTATTTTAACAGTTTTTTAAAAAATAATATATACGCACTATACTGTAGTTTCCCTTTAAATTATACATAATATAGGGCCAACTAACATTTATATCACTATATTTTCACTTATTTGCATATCTACTGGATTCTTACTGCTACCGACTCCTATTGTTTATTATAATACATTTCATATCTCTGTTATCCCCATTTACGTATCTATCTTACCCCTACCGACTCCTATTGTTTATTATAATACATTTCGTATCTCTGTTATCCCCATTTACGTATCTATCTTACGGTACTGACTCCTATTGTTTATTATAATACCTTTCATATCTCTGTTATCCCATTTACATATCTATCTTACCCCTACGACTCCTATTGTTATTATAATACATTCGTATCTCTATTATCCCCATTACATATCTATCTTACCCGACTCCTATGTTTATTATAATACATTTCGTATCTCTATTATCCCATTTACATATCTATCTTACCCCTACCGACTCCTATTGTTTATTATAATACATTTCGTATCTCTATTATCCCCATTTACATATCTATCTTACCCCTACCGACTCCTATTTTTATTATAATCATTTCATATCTCTATTATCCCATTTACATATCTATCTACCCCTACCGACTCCTATTGTTTATTATAATACATTTCATATCTTATTATCCCATTTACAACTATCTTTTACCCTACCGACTCCTATTGTTTATTATAATACATTTCGTATCTCTATATCTCCATTTACATAACTATCTTCCCCTACCGACTCCTATGTTTATTATAATACATTCGTCTATCTCTATTATCCCATTACATATCTATCTTACCCCTACGACTCTATTGTTATTATAATACATTTCATATCTCTATTATCTCCATTTACATATCTATCTTACCCCTACCGACTCCTATTGTTTATTATAATACATTTCGTATCTCTATTATCCCATTTACATATATATCTTACCCCTACCGACTCCTATTGTTTATTATAATACATTTCGTATCTCTATTATCTCCATTAACATATTTATCTAATTGCTATCGACTCCTGTCCAATGTACACATACACGGCACAATTATTGGCTGAAATGGCATACACATCGTGCGTTGCGGGTCGGCCTAATGCATAGATGTTTATTTAGATCTCGTTTATCCTTATGGCAAAAGGCACAGTAATATTTAGAGGTAATAGACAAATAGGGCAAATAGACAAAAAAGGATAAATAGCTAATGATAATGAATTCTCCTTTGAGAATTGAAATAACAGTTGGTACTCAGTTATATATCAGAAAAATTATTTTGTTTACTTTGGATAATGTAGTTGAGAATTAAACTAATGTCGACTCCCCTAACTCCACACAAATCATATTAAATTAGATGGATTATTGATAAAAAAAGCAATATTTTTTATTTCCATAAAAAATGAACAATCTCGCTAATGTATACACAGCCCAACAATACATTGACCACTGTCCATCCACTTTAATGAATTAATATTAATGAAGGGAGACAGACTGAATCACAGTGGATTGTAGAAGATGACTAACTCACCCCGTAAGGAGTGTTAACTGGAATTATTAAAGGAGAACTAAACACAATTTTTTATACCCCAGAATCTGAAAACAACCCCCCTATAACACCAATAAGCTATAAAATCCCACTTCAGTAAATTGTATTAAAGTAAATGTAAGCCTGTTAAGAACTGGATGAAGTATCTGTGTGTATGTGCAGTGTCAGACCACACCTCCTGACCTCAGTCACATGCTTCCTTCTTTATCTGTCCTGTAAAAGGATTGGCTACAGATTACTAATGGGTGTGACCAACTGTAACAAGTTTCTGCCATAGCTAAGGACTGAGCATGTGCAGAACATAATGGTCGTTGACCAAACTGTGTGATAGTAGAATGCTGGGAAGTAAAGCACAAACCATATGTTATTTAGGTAAATTTCCCAGCGCCCATATCAACATGAGAGGTAAGACACAGATTACTGGTTATATATCAAGGTGTTCTGCCTTCTGGTTCAGTGTTGTTCTGTGGCTTTAGTTGTCCTTTAAGCTGTACACATACAGTCTTACAAGATGAAACTTACTACATTTCTGACCGTGTTATCCTATCACTTTTCAGAATAAAACAAAAATATACAGTCAGACTGTTGGGACTTTCTCAAGTGTTCATATTCACAAAATTTCTGCCCTGTGTTGAGACTTTTTTCAATCTTTTGAAAACGCACAACCACATATTTAAAGAATGTGTATAAGAATACGCACAACCACATATTAAAATAATGTGTATAAGGAACCCTCCAACTAAGGAAAGTTGATCATTTGGCCAAATCTGTAAATGTTATTTATTGTCAACTTTTGGTGCTCTGTGCATCTTCATCAGGCCATACATTAAAGTGATTGGAAGGCTTTTTATTCATGTGATAACAGTAATGTATACTAAAACCCCTTATAAAGTATGCCAGTGTGCAGATAATATGATATTGTATGGGGCCCAGGAATGTGCATTGATTATCTTTTATTTGTTTATACATTAAAGTGAGAAATCACAACAATCTTATAGCAAAAATCTCCCCCCCTCCTTGTGCTAAAACAATTCCATATAGGGATGGTACTGTACATGATACAAAACGGACAGTCCGCTTACAAGGGCTATACATTATAATACATTGTTAACACAGGTACATCCGTCTCAATTCACCATCACATTAGATGTCATACACTATCATTTCATAAGAAACATGTTCATGAGAAATAAGTATTAAGTCCCCTCATGATAACATCCTTAGGAAAATGATCTAGTACCATAAGTTACCATACCAAGTCCAAAACCTTGATGGTTAGATTCCATGTTCCAATGTTTGGCTACTGGCAGTTCATTATTATTATTAATAATTTCCTCACTGTCTCCTGAACTCAAATCCTCAATCCTCAAACTCCCAAATTTTTTCCCTCCATAAACAAGAGATTTGACCAAATCAGGATTTTTATCCTATTAGAAGGGTCCAGTGTTAAACCTTGTACACATGTCAGATAATGTTCATATGATTTACCCGCTGAAATGATTGTTTGGGTGATATTCCTACGAAAATTTAGCTGCGCCATCCAAGTAAGACCAACGATTAACGATTCTTGTCGGAGTTTTTTCACGATCAGCTTGGCGGATTCTGGGGATTATCGTGTATTTGTACATTGTCGTAAGATGATCGTTAGATTGTATTTTCAGTTCGGGTAAAATGCACATGAGTTGCAATACTTGAACACACGATATTCCGAATGTCCGTAAGTGCACAGGTAACGTGTTATCAACGTACATACCAGCTACGATTAGGGATGGCCGGTTCGCGGATCTGAACCCGTATCCGCCGCGGATTTATCCTGTTTGCGAACGGCGGATTTTTCCAGATATTCCGGATTTTCCGCCTTCTGAACTTCCAAACCGCGGTTTTCTCGTATTTTCGAAAATTTTCGAAATTACGAGATTTCACGTATTTTTGAGTATTTTTTTCATTTTAATGGGTCCGCTCGCGGATTTTTGGATTTTCTCGGAAATTCGCGGATCCTCGAGCGGACCGGATTTTGCGAAGTTCGGACATCTCTAGCTACGATTAGTAAAAGAACGTAACAGATATGACCTTCAGACAACAATTAGCATCCAAGCTAACTACACTGTTTTTGGAGTTTGTTCGATCCTACTTTCAACGAACAGCATTTTTTTTGCTGTAGTGTAGAGCCCCCTATCCCACCCCCAACTGCCAGGTTTGATTGTGCCAAAAAAGCTCAGAACGATACTTATAATCCTTCGTTCCCCCAAAGCTCAGATCTTGGCCCTCTGGTTGCTGGAACCGCAAGCAGGGGGCCGGACCGGCAGCCGCCTCTGTGATAGGCTGAGAGGCAGCCAATCACGGATGCAGCTGCCAGCTTTGCTGAACATCGGTGGAGCAATGATAAACTTTCCTGGACTTAGAACAGTTACTACAAGAGAACCATTTGGAGCAGGGATGTAAGGTAAGGATTTTTAAACACTACATAGTGGGGCCAGTAGTGGGTTAAATTTTAGTTTTGGGGTGGACATGCCCTTTAAAGGTTATATCTCTGGGTTCTCGTTATTATATATTTCTATTTTTCTTTAGCTTATATACTATATTATTGTAAATGTTTTAAAATCAGTTGATTTTATATCCACCCCTTGCTATTCCCTGAAGTTTTAGAAAATAAATATTTTTTTGGTTGTATGCATTTCACTTAAATTCCAAATTGTAAATGTTCTTCAAAAGGGTAAATCCATATTCCAAATGTTGAGTATTCATAATAAATGTTTTTGTTTCTTCAACAGTTAAATTAACATGGATTCGTTTTGTCAGCCAGAGTTTTTGAAAGTGTTTATTGATGTGTATAGATCACACCCATGTTTGCGGAAAGGTTACAGGAGGCATAGAAAACCTGGCTCCTTGTTGTGCTATCACTAGCAATTTAATGTAATCCATGGATTGTTTCTTTGCTGTATTGCACTTTACCAAATGGTCTGAGTTAGAAGGTTCTATAGGAAGTAGAGATTTCAAAGTGTTAGTCACTAGTAATTCCAACTAAAAATACACAATAAAACTTTACTTTCACTTTACAGCAGTTACTGCCCCTCCCACTCACCTCAATGACCTTAGACATGCTCAATATAACTCAACCAGGAGAAGAGAGAGGAATTCTCCAATAAATATTTTGGATCTCCCTGTGCTAAAGGTAGGGGAGAGCAATATTTGTCGTGAAAGTAACAGAAAGGTATTCTGTAGTGAAGTATTTCACTAACGTTACACGTTATTTTATTTAGCAAATTCTTGGCTACAAGCTAAAGAAAAATGTGTTTTGGCATCAGAATAATTCCCGCACATTATTCTACACCTGCACAAAGAATGTAAATATGTTGCATTAGACCCCTCACAAGCACATTCATTTAACGTTCATATCAACTGTGTTTAATAAATATGCTGCACACCAGGCGTTTTCATTAAAATTTAAATAAGACCCAATATCCTTCTAATATTCAGATGCCAACAGCTGAACCTTGCCTAAAATTAGTTTTCCCGGCTCTAAACCTCCCCCCCCCCCCCCCCGCATGACTGCGCATTTGGCAATGACGAGCAGATCAAAAATCTAAACATCTGCTTCCACTTACTAAAGAAACAAAATGGCTAAAATATCTCGTCTCGGGTCTTTCCCAAGTCTAGGTAACTGCGCGGTGTGGCAGAGAATTCATTATCCTGTTCCCCTGTCAAGCGTGACGGTTATTAGATCAGATGTGAGGTCAAAGTACGAGACCTAATGTTCGGTTCTCCTTTCAGATTTGCTGAGCGATTGTTTCTTTTCGCCCTACTGTACTTTGTGCGTCAAGTTTTTTATTCTAATTCCGAATCGCGTGCCCTTATAGCTAAGCTATTTGCAGCATCTGTTTTGACATGTGGGTTTTGGTTAAGAAGCCTGGCGTCAGGGAAATTCTTTCGCTGATCTGACAGTATAATGTTTTCTTACAGTTATTTTCAAATCTGAAACTTTTTTTGTTAAGTAATGCGCTAGTTGTTTTATTGGCCGTATAGTTTCTCTTGGCTGAATCTAAAAAAACACCCAACAACCTGATAATAAAAATATAATAAAGGAGAATTACACCTTCTTAACAAGGTGACATTTGTAAGCAATTTCTCTGTCATGGAAGGGCAGGGCTTGGGTGGGGTCTAGGCTGTCTAGAGTGGGGTTAGGGTGTTATATGGGTGGGATAGGGATTGTATACAGACTGGTCCAACCCATGTCCTGCCTCCTCTTTGTGTCTATAACAAAGTATGTTAGGTCCTATGGGAAAATATGACTGCGGACTATAGAGAAAGGTGAATACTGTAGACAGCAATAACCAAATTCAACCCATTCAGGTTAGGATTCTTCAAGGATTTAGAAATGAATAAGTGAAAGCACAAAATAAATTCTGTCTATATTTAATACTTAGACCTTGTTGAGAGCCCTAATCATACATGAGCTTCAAAATACAGAAATACATGTACATATAGCACCAAACAGTAGGAATTTACATAAGGCCACAATCACTACTTAAAGGCATGTTCCACCCTTAACCCCCCCCCCCAACCCTCTCCCCCTTCCCTTTGTTCTTCTCCCCCTTTGCTCTGCCTCCTCTCCATGCAGCTAGGAGAATAGAATTTATTCATTGGCTGTGATGTCAATTCTCATTGTCTTATATCAATCAGCTTTAGCACTATCGGATTTTGGAGTTTGGTGGGTGATTTACATAGATATTACATTTTCCATTTGAGGGTTTACTTTTCCTTTTATTTCCCTATTTCCTTGCAGTAAGTCTATTGAGCCTCATATTACATTCTGATTCAGTCTAATCCTTTACAAGTATTTAAGACCTGGATTACTACTGTTTAAAGAGTAGCAGTAAAGTTCCATTAGTCTGTCTTTACTCTTAGTAAATTGTCTAAGACAATTTTGATTATTGGTTCGTATATAATACCTTAAGTGTTACCTTCTTGAAAGCAGCCCTTTGATGCACATTCTTATAGATGTTTGGTGTCTCCTTAATATATACCAAAGGTTGCCTCATTTATTATGGTTAAGCAGGGATAAAAGTAATCAGGATGATCGAAATGATGAAAAAGGGAGGCCAGGGGAGCAATAAAACTCCAAAAACAGATACATTTCTCAGCGGTTCTGCTGACTTATAATTAAGAGTAATGATGAATCCTGGTTTCGAAATGAACCTGGCTTTGATTCGCGAACTGCCGGTTTAGAAAATCCACGGATCTGACAGATTTTCCGTAACTCTGAACTTTTCTTCAAAAATTCAGAAAGTGAAATCCATTCGATTCAAAACTGAAAATTCCATTTAAAAAATCAAAAATTTCGGAAAAAGCTGTAGAAAATTCTAAAAAAAATCCTATTCAATTGCGTTCAAATCGTATTTTCGGAAACTAAGGTCCGCCGCACTCGAAAGTTTCGTTCTCCTTTAATTAAGAGTTGCCAATGATCTTTAGGATTTAAAACATTTAGTGAGGCTCATTCACATTTTAATAGTAGATTGGGTTACTTCCGCGCTATGGTGTGGTAGGGAATGTCTACTTGAGTAGGGTGGCTGCACTGCAAGTTTTCCACTGAATAGTTTATAAAATCTTCAAAAGTATCTTGCTTGCGCTTGGGGGTTTGGGTAAGGGAAGAGTTAAAACAAAAAGTAAAAAATAAATAGGTTATGGTCAAGATAAAAAATCAGTTTAAAATGACACTTCCATATATTAAAATTCCTAAAACACTCACTTGTGCCTATCCACCACTAGGGGCACTGCGGGGTTTACTCTGTGCTGTTCTGTTGCTTGCTTGGTCTGTGTAGCTCCCACAAACCTCTGCACACAGGAATAAGGTTGCCAACAAACTTTATTATAGCAATTAAAAACAATAAAAAGCACTAAAAAACCTTGCAGAAACAGTCCATTAGCAGTTGTTGAAGTTGCACCTCTCTGCTATGGTGTGGCCCCTTTAAATTGTGGTGGTCTTGTGGTGAGGTATAATCCACTTAGTAATGGCTTGTGAGGTTGCTCCCACGCGTTTCGCTGTTTTAATCCTTACAGCTTCATCAGGGATTAATTTTAGGGATCAGTTACATTTTAGCTTTATAATATTTATTAAAGGTAACGTTCCAAACAAACTGTCAAAGAAACACACTCCATGGACTCCCTTTAAATGCAATAACGTGTGTTTACTGAGCGGTTACTTAGATGTTACTAGTCAGGTACCTCCTTCAGGGAGAAATCCCCATGTTGTTTATCATTTGATTTGCTAATTTAGACCCAAGTACCCAACCTTCGCATTTAGGAGGCCAATTTGTTTAGGCAGCAGTTCTTCCCAGTAATTGGGAAGTTTCTTTAAAAAGAAATGGGTAGCCAGGGGATAATTATTTACTTTTATTAACTGAAATACTTACCTGGTAGAAAACATACATGATCAATAACCGACCATGTAATCACCTGTGTAAAAAAAGGGAGATTACAGTCACCTTTATTAGGATCATTTCTGCTATTCCTCTCTGTGGTTGTGGGTTCTACATTGACTACACCCATCTTCCTCTCACCCCTTTAATGGTTCTTCTGTCTATCTTTTTATCCATTGTTATTGTATTGGTCCATAGGGCTTTTCTTCCTAGTTTCTGCATTACTATTGCTGTTTAGGGGAGGTAATCTAATTTATGCAACAAAGTAACAAACTCGCTGGGCACTCCAGTCTTAAGTGCAACACAATTTTATTTGTGACGTTTCGAAGCCAGTGTGGGCTTCTTCCTCAGGCAAGCATCAAAACAGACGCCGCAGCACCCAGCATTTGATCATATGATATTAGACTGTTTAGTAGAGATGGGCGAACTTTGGATTCGTTTTCGAACTTTCGAACTATATGGAAAGTTAAAAACGAACCCATTAAAGTCAATGGGAGTCAAATAGTTCGAAAAGTTCTAATGAAATACAATTAAAATATCGATGGTAACTTAATGTAAATGGCTGTGGGACCTGGGAAATGGTCTGGGGAACATGTTCCAATATCCAGGACATTCGAAAAATCTATTTTACTCTCACTCACGCTATTTTCGAGCTTTCGCGTTCGAACATTCGATGTTCGCGCCTAGGTACCATGTACATTTTACTCGCAGATTCGATGCTCGCGTATAGGCTTTAATGGACACTTTATTCGTAGATTCGATGTTCGTGCCTAGGTACCATGGACATTTTACTTGCGGATTCGATGCTCGCGTATAGGCTTTAATGGATACTTTACTCGTAGATTCGATGTTCGCACCTAGATACCATGGACATTTTACTTGCGGATTCGATGCTCGCGTATAGGTTTTAATGGACACTTTACTTGTAGATTCGATGTTCGCGCCTAGATACCATGGACATTTTACTCGCGGATTCGATGCTCGCGTATAGGTTTTAATGGACCCTTTACTCGCGGATTCGATGCTCGCGTTTGCGCCTAGGTACCATGGACATTTTACTTGCGGATTCGATGCTTGCGTATAGGTTTTAATGGACACTTTACTCACAGATTCGATGCTCGTGTTCGCGCCTAGATACCATGGAGATTTTACTTGTGGATTCGATGCTCGCGTATAGGCTTTAATGGACACACGGATTCGATGTTCGCGCCTAGGTACCATGTACATTTTACTTGCGGATTCGAACGGTCGAACATTCGATATTTATCAAAAGTCAGAAAATATCGAAATCCGGGATAGTTCGAGAAGTCCGAATTCGTTCAAATCCTAATAGTTCGGCTCGAACTCGGGTTCGAGTTCTAGTCCATCTCTACTGTTTAGATGTGCAAGATCCTCAACCACTACACTCTCTAATTTAAATCTAATTTAAGTTCATTTAGTTATAGGGCACATGCCCTTTCATGTAAATAGAGTCAAAAATAAATGTCATGTATTTTAATAAAACATTCCTGAGTATAATTTTCTAGCGTTTAGTATTTTAACTTTAGTCAGACAGTTAGATACAGAATTTATTAAAATCAGCCTTGTATAGCCCTGAACCCGATAAACCTATCAATTATTCCGCTGCCTTATCCTGAATCCTGCTAATGATACATCACTCCTTACCTAATGTATAATTAATTGAATACCCTCTGATTTATATTTTATCAGCTCACTAATTAATTTAAGTGGCATTTTGCTTCTTAATTATCCTTGTGGATGTGAAGGTTTAAGTCTGTAAATGGAAGCAGTAAACATCAGAATCGAGAATTTTCTAAAGTTCTGAGGTTATTATAAATGACTATAAATTATAATGAAATAAATGACCATAAGTTATCTTCAGGCTTTAATTCTCTTTAAGAGATTTTAATCTTTTAAACAATAATAATGCTGAAGACTTTATAAGCAAATGTGACACATGACAAAACTATCAATAGACCAAAAGAATCAAAAGGACTGGGAAAAAAAGATGTGAAAAAATGCTTCCATTCTTTTAAAGGTAAATTAGGGAATTAATTATCCACATACAAGGGATTATAAGGGTACCTAGTGACACTGCACATTCTGGGCTGTATTATAAAGGTTCGTTATCTGTAATGTCCGATAACCTTTTAAAGTGATTGTGAAAATGGCCGCTACTAGCAATGGTGATGTTCAATAGGGTGATACTGTCCAGTATATAAATAATGTCCTGTATCCTACTAGCAGTTATTTTTTCTATTTGCTATAAAGGTTCGTTATTGACCAATTCCGATTCCAACAAATCAAACTAAGCTTTTGACTTGATATAGAATTTCAAAACTCAACTTCAATCTTCAACTTTTTGGCACTAATTTTCCACTTTTTGACACTTTTCATTACCAAACTTTGATGAAAGTTATGTCCTTTGAAATCTGCTAATTTTCAAAACCCACATTTCCCCCACAGTTCACTAAAAGTCTCACAGGGGGTAAAACGAGATTGTAATTAGCCCCACTAAAGCCACAAGGTTAAGAGTTTTGTGGCACTTGGTAAGTTTGCCTAATAGTTTCCATACTAAACTAAAGACAATTTCTATTCAAATTACTTCTGTCAAGTGCATGAATTATTTTTCAATGGATCAGTTAGTTGGTTATAGCACAAAGATCAACAATCCCAACCCACTATTCATTTAATCTATATTTATCATAGGAAAATGAACAAGTAATGTCCAATAACAAACCTTTATAGCGAATGGGAAAATTATGTCTAGTCACGTCCTTTTTCAAAATGGAGTTATTGCTTTATGGGCGTGTCAATGGAGCCAAACCAGGCAGGATTACAATACTAGGCAGTATCAACATTTTAATTGCAACATTTTGGAAAAATCATTGATACTAGCAGTCATTTTTCTGATCAATATAATGGTTCATTAAGGGAACTTTTATTGACCAACCTGTTTTTAATCTAAGGCCCAGCCTGTAAATCTCTAGAATCCCACATCTACCCTGCTTCATTTGCACCTGAAGATCAAACCTTCCTACAGAAAACCATGGATGGTTCGTGTGGCTTCTTAAACAATTACCGAAATTTAAGGCCATATTTCTAAAGGCGTGTTATTGCATTTTAGCGCCTTTAATGATCAGTTTAAAGATCGTTAAACCAATAGCAATTGGAAATTAACGATAACAATCAAAAATGAACAATAACGATTGTTAATCTACATTAACACAATCGTAGATTTATGATCCCCATAAAATACCATTGCGGTAGTTTATTACTGCATGGTGTTCTGTGACCGAACATTCGTTAACAGGGCCGGATTTTACACCCATTTTCTCTTTTTTGGGGAAGCAAATAGACTATAAAGGGGTTGGGTTGGTGGGAGGAGATTGACAGCCGCCCCTCCAAACTCAGGCGCCCCTACTGTGCCTAATGTTAAATCCGGCCCTGTATGTTAATTAGATTTTACCTTCTGTTCCATACTCCCATTGGTTTAGCACAAAGATGTGTACCTACAAGGGGTGCAGTTAAATCTATGGCTGTGGAACATACTGTAGCTCTGAAGAAACAAGAAATATGGAAGAAGTTATTCAGACAAAACTTTCCCATTTCGAGAAATAGAAAAGGAATGTCCTTTGTGTACGACACTTTGTTCAGAACTTACTGTGTGCGGAGTGTAAAATACATTGAATGTATAATATTTTAACATTAGATGGAGAATGTTTTTTAAAGGGTCCGCTTGTAGTGCTATTTTGTTCAGGCGCAGTGGTAATTATAAGAGATGGGATCTGGGTCCGACTCGGTTCCAAAATCCGAATGATCCGTCCAAATCCAGATTCGGGACTTCCGGAATCTATTTTCTCTAATTATCAAATGTTCGAGGATTATCGAAAATAGCCTTCAACATTCGATAATCCTCGAATATACGATTGGAAACTTGAAAGTAGTCTCCTTTTTTAAAGGGGTTATCGAACATTCAAGGCTATTTTAGAAAATTATCAAAAATAGCCTAGAATATTCGATAATCCCAAGATTTTCCCGAGATCCGGGAATCTGAAAACGGAACGAAACTGATGAGTTTCGCCCATCTCTAGTATTTATCAACAAAAATTTCTGAAAATTTAAAAAATCCGCAAGTGGACCTATTGAAGTCAATGGGGGTTAAATAATCCGAAGATTTTGCCTAACATGAAGGTATAAATAGCAATTGGAAGTTACTGTAAATGGCTCAGGGACCGGGCAGTGACGTCAGCCGGCGCGACAGTACAGGGACTCAGCGTGCGGCTGCCGAAATGGATAAGTACCGGTACCGTAATGTACAGGGATTTGCAGGACATGTACAGGGTTCAGTTTGCAGGATGGAACTTACCGTACAGGCAGGAATCCCGGACACTGGAGAGCTGGATGCACACTGGATAGGCTGGATGCACACTGGAGAGAAGGTACCCTTTGAATTAGGTGGGAGGGTGAGTGTGTAGATGTTTGGAAACTACAACTCCCAGCTAATAAAGCATGCTGGGAGTTGTAGTTTCCAAACATCTGGAGTGCCAAGGTATGAGAATTTAGAATTTGTCAATTAATTTCTACCCTCGGTTTATACTCGAGTTAATCATTTTTACTAGTTTTTTTAGGTAGAAATGGGTACCTTGGTTTATACTCGGGGCGGTTTATACTCGAGTATATACGGTATATCTAAGAAGCTCCTACAGCGCTATTTTGGTTTAACTTGACAGAAAGACACAATCTCTTCCCCCTTTATAAAATTAGTTGTAGTTTAGATTAGGTGTTTTAAGGTTATATGTGTTAAAGGATTTCGTTGGAGTCACAGCTGGTGGATACATCCTTGCGAAGGATATGGTTTTGGAGTCATTATATGCCCTCTGGGGACCCAGAGGCATGGAACTTAAGCTTTGGCTATGGCTGGGTTCATCTAACTATGAAGCAAGCATGTATATATATATATATAGTCTTGAATTGTCATGTTTGGAGCTGATCGTTTAGAAGCATTTTATTTTCCTATCTTCCAAAAGCCAATATTTATATATGTATCGCCCTACGTCTAGACTATAATGGGTTTGTATTTAATCTAAAACGTCTCTTTACTACGTGTTTGTACAGGTGAGCAGGTAACCCGCCCTTAACAATGTATTTAACTTAACTATTATGACTGCCAATTTCGTCCCTTATAACGATGTTCTATACGTTCTATTGTTTTATAAACTATTGGGAATTTATCTAGACAACAGGGTTACGTTTTTATCTATAGCAGCTTTTTTTGCTGCTAAAATATAATATTTTTTTATTTTTAAATAGATCTAAATGCATAAAATGATAGTAGAGAGACTATGAATAAAAATAGCAGAGGTTGAAATATATTCATCTATACTAATAAAAGGCAAAGCCCTCACTCACTCACTCACTCACTCACTCACTCATTCACTCACTCACTCACCACTCATTCTCCAACTTGCCGTGGAGGCAGACGGCTTAAATTTGGCAGGCTCATTCATTGCACCGTACTTACAAAAGTTAAGCAGGTTTCGTTTCGAAAAGGCAAAGCCCTCACTCACTCACTCACTCACTCATCACTAACTCATCACTAATTCTCCAACTTGCCGTGGAGGCAGACGGCTTAAATTTGGCAGGCTCATTCATTGTACCTTACTTACAAAAGTTAAGCAGGTTTCGTTTTGAAAAGGCAAAGCCCTCACTCACTCACTCACTCACTCATCACTAATTCTCCAACTTGCCGTGGAGGCACATGGCTTAAATTTGGCAGGCTCATTCATTGCAACTTACTTACAAAAGTTAAGCAGGTTTCGTTTCGAAATTCCACCTGTAACAGTGAGTATCTGACATTGCACCTGTAACGGTGAGTATCTGACATTGCACCTGTAACGGTGAGTATCTGACATTGCACAGACTGGTTGGTCCAATTTCAACCAAATTTTGTATGCATATACTCCTTTACCAGTAAAAGATTAACAAAATATTTTTTTTAGGGTGGGGGTGAATGGGGGGGGGGGAATAGAATTTTGAACTCCTGCACACTAACGGCTGGACCGATTTTTACCAAAAATTCAGGGTGTGTGCGGGGACTGGCTGAGGTGTAAGGAGAAGTGTTTGGAGGGTGGACAGAGAGGAATAGTGGGGGGTATTAGGGGTGGACGGGGAGGGGTGGTGGGGGTTATTTTCACCAAAATTTCATAGTTGAATAAAAAATATAATATTAAATTAAAGTTAACGAGTGTTGCATTATCGTAAAGCTTATTGAATTGTCTTTCTTTAATATATCAAGTGCCGAGTGATTACAGCACTCTTCATACATTATTGCTTTCTTACTAAAAACGTTATTTAAATACATCTCCGCTGCGAAGCGCGGGTATAGTGCTAGTATATAAATAAACTGTATCTGCCGGTCCCATGTTGCACTGCTGCCTCCTTTACAGCTTTATAAGCTTGTGCAGCCATGAAGATAATTAAAACTGGTGAGTTTCCTTCTGATATCGGTTCCATTACATGTTAAAGTTCTGAAAATCCGATTGAATTGAAATTTTTTGAATTTTCAACAGACAATTTTGATTTTTCAAAGTTTCGAATGGAATTTCCAAAGTGTACATTTTTAATAAAATGTTTTGAGTTTTTCAAAATCTGATGGTTTTGCGGATTTTCGAAACCAGAATTTCCAAATCTAAACCAGGTTTGTTTCTAAACCGAAATTCACCATTACTAGGTAGCACCCAAAAGAAAATGAGAGGGACCAGCAGTAGAGATGGGATCCGGGTCTGACACGAACCTGGATCCGACACGAAACTCCTCGGTTCCGAAATCCAAATGATCCATCCGAATCCGAAAATCAAAAATAGCTCCATACATTTGAACATTTTTGAAAATTCGTTCCAATTTCGGATTTTCTGATCTTCGGGATTTTCCCGAGATCCGGGAATCCAAAAATAGAACGAAACTAGTGAGTTAAAAGTAAATATTTCCAGGGGCACCGGGCAGGTAAGTATTGTGAAAATATGGTTTTGGGGGAGTAGAATGTGAAGTTAAAAGTTTGTTTAAACACACATTTACTGTACTCGAACTGTTTAATTCAACGCCTCATTATCAATTCATTAGCGTATTGGTCTGTTCTTGCTAAAACCTAATTTTCTACATAAAAATCTGAAAAAGTCTGAAAAAGAACTGTCCATTTGGTCTGGGAGTGCGTGCACGACATCAGTGCATGCACATGACATCATCGCGCCTTGCTGTACACAAGCATGGCGCAATGACGTCACACGCACGTGGAGAGGGCACGCTCCCAGACCCAGCGGTCAGTGCTTTTTCAGACTAAAGAAGAAGGAGATCCAGGAAGTCTTGAAGGCGCAGAGCTAAACAGTCTACAATGCAGATGCAAGATGTCAGCATCTTTACATCAGGAAAGGTAGACTCAGGAGAGACCTAGGAGGGGAAAAAAGGGCAAAAGACTTTTTAAAGCTGCTGCTTCCAATTAACAATTAACTTAAACTTAAGTTAGTGGGAAAGTTTTCTCATTCAAAAAGCTGCCATTTCTTCCCTTCCATTGGCCATTGCAACATGAGACCTCTTATCTAACCCAATCAAGGTCACAATGTCAAGCTGCAGCACCCAGAGGCTACTTAGGGTTAACTGTAGATTTATCAAAACGTTACACTTGCATAATAAATGAATTCAATTAACTTTGCATTTTCCTTACGGGCACAAAATATACTTTGAATTGGTATAACCTTGCGTGATTATAAACCTGGCAAATCATCAAGTAAACTGTACTTAGACAATCAATACATTGGTCAATAGTGTCCTTGTATCCAAAGACATCATTTGGTGAACACAAAACAATCTCTATTAAGCAAAAAAACTTTGAGTCAGCTAAAAGACTGGAGTTCCTTGCACATCAAGCCACATTAGATTGAGAAACTTTAACCATTAATGGTTTTGCTTCCAGATGGCTCTGTTTGTTTGCATTTATATTCCTTTTTGTTTGCAAGGTAGACAATGGTTCAGTAAAGTTTGTTCTTTTCAGGCAGTATCACAAAGAGCCAGCACGCAATCTACAGTATACAACCACAATCGGCAGGTGTTCTATGGCACACACACATTATATACATAATGGAAGTTGGGAATCGGTAGAGCCATTAGTATATTATCGGGATTTAAGACAGGATCGAGTACTAGCAAAAAAATAAACCCAAGGGGCCAGATCTACTGAGAGCCAATTGCTGTCCTCTGCAATTTAATATACAGTAGCAGTTGTGGCTCTAATGGCTATTTGCTGGCCAAAAAAGTGAAAAGTGATACTTGCACAGCCAACACAATGAAGAAGTTAAGTTGTGACCTTTCCTCTCAAAATCTGCGCAGCAGAAATAAGGCTGCAAATGTTTTTTTTTTAAGTAAATGAACCACGGGTGAGGAAGTCTTGAGCCAATTAATGTTCCCGACCTTTAGGTTTATATATTCAGTGTGGTGTAAAATAATATTACCAGTTGATAATTCACAATGCATTATTATATTAAAATAAATTAAAGTAATTTAAGAAAGTCACTGAGAAAGTGAATTATTCCTTTAATGTATTAATTGAAGAACAGGAGGTAAAGGAGCTTTCTCTTCCGTCCTTTAATTAATTGTAGAGCAGCCTAGAATGAAGATAAAGAAATTTACCTGGCGCACAATCCACCACCGGCTCCCGGTTCAATTAATGCATTAAAAGAATGAACTTTCCTTTTAATATTAATCAACCCTATTTCACATACGGTTTGTTATTACATTCCATAGTTATGTAATATGACTGAATACCGTCCTAAATGCTGGTACACGTGTGCGATGTGTACGAACGAACGTTTCGGCCGTTAATTGGCCCGTGTGTAGGTGGATCCCTGAAAGAACGACCGATTCGGGAGACACACGGGGCGATTATCGTCCGAAACGTTCGTTCACATCGCATGCGTGTACCAGTCTTTAGGACAGTATTAATTCAGTTCGTTCGC
This sequence comes from Hymenochirus boettgeri, assembly GCA_019447015.1. Classification (NCBI taxonomy): domain Eukaryota; kingdom Metazoa; phylum Chordata; class Amphibia; order Anura; family Pipidae; genus Hymenochirus; species Hymenochirus boettgeri. The sequence continues at coordinate 18,994,294 of CM033470.1, read as the reverse complement.
CCGATAATCGTTCATACACATCGTGCGATCATGGGTCCCAATCGCACAATGCAAGTCGGAAGTTAAGCATGCCTGGCTGCTTTGGCCTACTTCCCATTTAGCCCGTGGCCTTAATAATACTGTAAGCCACGCACTGCAAGAATCATTTCTTCCTATTAGCCAGGTCCTGAACTGGGAAGGGAGCAGGACAAAGCGGCTTGGCACTACTTTCTAGACTATCATTCTTCAGTTTGCGGGTACAATGCTGCTTGTTCTTTGCACTGACCAAGGAAGAGGAGCGAGGTTTAGGGGAGTATAATTGTCCTTTAAGTCAATTGCATAAAATGTCCAACTTCCGTCATTTATTCCTAAGGTGTCTGTAAAAGAGTAATAGTACCCCTAGATTCTTTCCTCATTTACATACTCTTGTGGGAAGCATCAATCTATCGTGCTCTATTGAGCTCTATGGCTTACAGGAGATTTAGACTGGGGGGCGTTTTTTCCAATTGATAATTTTGACAATTGTTTGGCCCATAGAAGACTGTGTGATTGGCTTAAATTCACCAACATGTCTAATTGAACTTTCAGCCAATTTGGATGACAGTTCAGCCGCAGTGAAAAATGTGATATTTTCAACCCAAAATATTGGTTAGTCAGGTCAAAAAATATGTGCTTGTGCGTAACCAGCCTTACAGGCTAATGTAAACTTATTAGCTGTCCAGGGTGTGAATTAAAAAGTCCCATTGTTGCTGTTTTCTTTGAATACAATGAATGAAACATGCATATAATTTAACTTTCTTTTTTATCTAAAAGAGGAATAAAGGTTCGTACATACATCCGATGTCTGCACCACAGCCACAACCCAGAACCACGGTCGGGCGTTTCGGCCAAGAATTCTCGTCTGAAACAGCTGTTTGTCGAGCAAATGTATCGTCGGCAAGGGTTGTGATTGTGACTCGTGCCAAATTGCCCGTGTGTAAGAACCTTAAGTGACTTTCCTGCGGTGTTTTGTTCCAATGATCAAACTTTTGTCAATACAAAATTGTCTGTAAATATTTTTACAGCAAAAAAAAAAAAAAGTAGGCCATACTTCCGGGACCTTGCAAAAAACATTTTTCAGATCAATACATCAAAAAAACATGACACATCTGAAGTGTTTCGGGGACCACCCTTTTTGTCAGATGATATGTTCGTGTGCCATGGTTTTATGAACTGATCTGAATAAAGTTTTTTCAAGGACCTGGAAGTGCGGCCTACTCTTTTTTTTCTGTGCTCGACTGGCAGTGATTAACCTGGAGTACCTTGATTTCTCTCTTCCCCTCCCCAACTATCCCGGAGCGCCTCATTTTCTTTGTGTGCTACGTATACATATTTTTAAGAAAAACTATATTGGCACCCTCCCAACCCAACATTTCTTACACATTGATGTCATAAATAAAAACTCTGAATGCATTTCACAAGTGGTTATTTTTTTTTAATTGATAAATTGATTTTAATATTGGAAAACTGCGGCAAAAAAGGGTGATAATTCTGGTGAATAGTAAATCATTGGTTTGAGCATCACAGCTGAGTATTAAAAACTCTGTGCCCTACGCATTTTATCTCGACCTCTACCCATCTTCCAAACACACACAGTGAAATTCTGTTAAGAACCTAAAAAAAGACAACATACATTAAAAACCGATGGCTGCTATCCGCGCGTGTCAATAATTTAACCAAAATATATGACCATAGTGCATAGTGTGGTTTAGATCAAAATTAACAATATACAAGGGGGTGATAAATTCATGCTTCTCAAGTATCATTACAGTTACAAACCCCATTTTTTCCAGGTGACTTTACTTAGTAAAACTCAAATTTATGTGAATATTTTTATATCTATAGACAAATTTACTATCCAAGTCCAATGACAGAAGTGCAATGACACAGATTAAAAATTGAACAGCTTTGACCAATGCATTGATCGCCATAAATAAATAAGCATACTAGTTTTCCATTTTTTAAACATTGTTCCAGTATTGCAATCCCTTGAAAGAAATGAATACCATCGCTTAAAAAACTAGACAAAACAAAATCAAATATATAAATAAAAATTATAAAAAAAGTGACATTTTGATTTTATAGAAACAATAGATCTATTATCTTTGATTTACAATGTCAATATGCAAAGAAAAAATAAATAAAATACGCATACAGTTAAGTATAATGCACATCCCACATCCCTATGTAATTACAACACATTTCAGGTTAATACAATTATTACTGAGCTAATATCCTCTTTTGCCTCAGTTTTAGGCACCAAAATAAAAGAGGCTTCAACTCAACATCTATGAAATTTGGAAATAAGATTTATATGCCGATCTATAAAATTGTATTGAGAAGACACCTGATATTACTTGAAATCATGTAATTAAAATTTTCTTTCAATGATGAAAAGCTCAGGATAATGACCATATGAAATATTTTAAATACTGTGTCCATAAAAGAAGCCAGGATGCAAACTGTAAACTAAACAATATATTGTCAAGATTGTTTGCCATTGATTGAACAAAAACATTGACTATAAGATGAACCTTGTTACATATTATTCTAAAGATGAATGGATGATATTTTCTCAATTAAGAAAAAAAATGAGTTAATTGTATTTTCAGTATGCTAAAATGACAAATACACAATTTGTGTGTCAACATTAGCTATGGTTTTGACATTGAAGTTTTTTCAGTTAATTTAGACAATGAAGTTTCATCTCCTAAATGTACCAGCATTGTCCAAGGCTATCAGGTTCTATCATCTCTAGCAGAAATTTCTGTTCAGTTCTTTTAAGTTAAAATTGTAAAATAAAAAGAATTTTATTTTTATTTTTAATAAAATTTAATTTTATTTTTGGGGGGGGGGGGATAACATAAAAAATGTACTTTGGCTTAAAATTGACCAATGCATGTATTACAAATGATTTAAAGATTGTACAGATAAACTGAATCCACTTGGGGCGCTTGCAAGGAGAAACAGGGTTATTTACCGAGAGAAAACAAGACATTTTATGGGCCAACACAAATGAATGACAATGCATTTCTTTTGTCAATGTATGACACAGTACAAATCTCAAGAAGAGATATGGATATTGGAATGTATGGGTATTGGAACGTATGGGTATTGGAACGTATGGGTATTGGAAAACGTATTGGTATGTGAACGGATGGGTATTGGACGTATGGGTATTGGAACGTATGGATATTGGAACGTATGGGCATTGGAACGTATGGGCATTGGAATGTATGGGCATTGGAACGTATGGGCATTGGAACGTATGGATATTGGAACGTATGGATATTGGAACGTATGGGTATTGGAATGTATGGGTATTGGAACGTATGGGTATGGGACCGTTATGGGTATTGGAACGTATGGGTATTGGAACGTATGGATATTGGAATGTATGGATATTGGAACGTATGGATATTGGAACGTATGGATATTGGAATGTATGGATATTGGAATGTGTATTTGTCAGTTTGGTGATCCTGGGGGATTTTATTTTGCTACCGAATATGACCAGCCCTAAAAACATAAATACTGGCATCAAAATAAACTAAAATAAATAAATAAAAATCTCTCACTTTGGTCTTTTTGTATCTTTTGAATTCAAGTTGTTTGATCAAGAAATATTCAATAGCAGACCACACACACCTTCTAAATGTTTTTTATGATGAAAACAGGACAGTTTTAAAGTAAACAAAGTTCCTACATGACAAAAACCTGACCCTTTGCTGCTGTACAATCAAGTTTAATTCATCAGAAACAAATGTGGCTTAATCTCCTCTGTATTCGGTTTTGAACACACAAAATACTACAAATAGGACTTATAATGAAACCACAGATTGCTTGATAACTGCTTGATCAGCCCAGCCAGCAGGATACTTCTATTGAAAACAATGGCACCTCCGACACAAGTATTAGGAACAGAATTACATGTTTGCAAGTAATTCTTTGAGAATAAAGAGAACTAATAATGTTCTTGTGCAACAAAATATTCAACTGTAGGACATGTTATGTAAAGGGTAATGTACCCATTAATGTGTAATATAAAGTCCCAAAATAGTTCCATGGCCAAATAAAAGCAGAAGGAAGAAAACCAGGTTATACAGTTAATGTAATTTGCTTTGTTTTTGTCAAAATTTTGTTGTATACTGACGCACTCTAGGCAGGTACAGATGGCAGTTAATTTGCCACAAAAAATAGTTACTGAATTGCCACAAAAGGGAAATTTCTGATTTTGTCACAAGGCAGGTATGATAAATGCAAAGTGACTTGGCAAGATAGAACACATTTCACCACTTAAAATTGGGGCAGGAGTTTCCTCAGGAATGGTGGTCCCAAATTTATGGACACAACAGTGGAGATTTAGGCCTACAAAAGGTATAATAGCATCAAGTTGGCTGGTCAAGACAGAATGCGTTTAACGTTCCCTAAAGGATACCAGGAACATTCTAAGCTTCTTTAGAAGGAGGGAAACAGCTTCTATGGTATCTAGCTACCTATATTTTTATCATATCTGCCTTAACTAGGCCTGTGCATTTACTGAAGTGTCAGGAGGTTTGGGGCTACTTACTTGCATGGTAAGACTTTAATTACCTACAGTATGTGAATGTGAACTGCACGGGTTAATATTTCTGTACATTTTTGCTGTAATTACTAGCTAGATAGGAAATTTTGTTTCCATTTCTACAGGGGACACGGATAAACCTTTGAATGGACTTTTGTAAACACCTTCATTCTAAACGTGACAATATCTACATATCCTGCAAATGGGCCTACAGGTGAAATATTAACATATGTTGTTTATTTAAAATGTGACCTATGGCCACAAATAATCCTATGTTGTGTATGTACTTTATAATACGCTAGAGCCATGGAAATGATGCACATTATAGCTTGTTAAATGTTCATTGGTCTATGCCATCAGTCACCTGACTCTCTGAAACTATCGCAATGCTTACCTTAGCCTGATCCCGCGATACAATACCTGATGTAAACGAGATTGTCAGGTATTGTATCGCAGGATCGGGCTAAGGTCGGGGTAAAGCCTCCCACACAGTACCATTAAGTTTCGCGCTACTTAACGGTAGGGGCTTTGGATCGATAGCACAGTGCTATTTCCAAAACATTTGGAAATGGCACTGTGCTCTAAAATCCATCTAGAACCCACGTTAACCCCAACATTTCCTCAGGTTAACGTGGGTTTTAGAAGGATTTGGGCCATGTTGAATCTCCCCCTATGTATTTTATTATAGGAAGTCCAAAGTTAAAGGGACCTTGATTTTATGTTTAACACAGGCATGTAACCCAATGTAGATTTTAAACTTTATCAGGGTTATTCAATAAAAGTTCTTATTGTTTAAAATGTTGCTAATTTTGCCCCAGCCAACCAGATGTTAGCTTTCAAATGTTAAATAACATCTGATTGGTTGGGGCAAAATTAACACCATTTTTAACAATAATAACTTTCATTGAATAACCATGTATGTTTTTTTCTCTTGCTTGACCAGCTTCATAGATTTTTGTGTTTTCTTTATTCTCTCACCTGCGATTCTTTCTATAATGCTCGAAAGCCTTTTAATACTTGGTTAGGCATCGATTGTCCAGCCCTGTCAAATTTTGTATCCATTAAAGCTAACCACATCTAGATAAGGGCTAATTAGCTCTCCTTTACTAATATGAACCATGCATATAGACTCCCACATTTATGGACAATGGACAAAATAAATTCTCAAATCATCATCTGTCTTTCTGATTTCTGAAGTCTTAGCTGCAGTTCAATATCCCCATCATCCAGGTATTTCCTTTTTTTTTTATTAGTAATTTTCTTTTCATTCAGAACGTTTTAAGTTCCCTAAAGTATCTTGTGCCATTTCTTTCAAAACTCCAAATGCAAAAAAAAAAAAAAGAAAAGAAAAACAAATAAAAAAAAGATCAAGTTCTTAGATGAAAAGATGATTCCATGGCCTGGTTTACACTGCATAGTGAACATAGTGAAACACCACTCAATAAATTGTAAACAAACTTACAAACTCACAATGTGCAATAATACAGAAGGAAATGTATCCATGAATGATTAAAAAAACCCTAATATCTCTAACTGCCACAAAGTAAATAGTTTACAGCATTTTGTTGGAAAATTTTCACTTAAACAGGAATAAATTGGACTCTTTCTTCTCTGTTAAATATTGTGGGACTCTATTTCAGGAAATTTACTAGACTGAGTTTATTCAATGGAAATTCAAGTGCACCTCTAAAACATTGCTTAGTCTAGCTTAGGATATGAAGATTTGCACCATTTATCCCCAGTCAGAACAGTGGGAAACCTTTACGGATGATTTGAGATGATGATGATTCTGGAACCCCCTTCCCAGTTTAAATGCTGGTGCCATTTAGATTCCTTCCTCTTTAATCAATCAAGTCTATATACTGTATCTTTAAAAGACGGACAAGATAAGACACGGAATTGCATCTCAATTATTTCATAAATTCTGTGGTAAGTTCATTCAGTTAATTTTATACAAATAATTACTTTTTTTAAATTAATGTTTCCTTTGCCCGTCCACTCTCTGGTTCCTCCTCCACTCCTCCTATCACAAAAAATGTTGAGCATATGTTAATGAAGGGGAGGGCAGACTAGGGGATAGGACAGAAAACAGTCAGTTACTACATTAGTGCAGTGTCCCTTTAAAGGGGAAAAAATGCATAAAAAGACTATCAGAGAGATGTTATAAAAGTTCTTATTGTTAAAAATGGTGCTAATTTTGCCCCAACCAATCAGATGTTAGCTTTAAAATGGTAAATAACATCTGATTGGGGCAAAATTAGCACTATTTTAAACAATAAGAACTTCCCTATTTATAGGAATAAAACAAAAAGGCTGGGTCTAAAAATATTGCCACAAGTCTATATCAGTTGACATTTCTCTGCAATTGTTACTGCCAAAATCATAGCTAATGTAAACTGGTTTTCTTTGGTTTTCAAAAAAGTAGCTGTGATTTTAGTTGCTCTTAACTGGACGATGATTCAATTTGCAAGAGATTTCGATTGCTGAGAATGCCTTGTGCATTACAGACCATATAGCACTGGGAGTAAATAATGAATGACAATATTTAATTTTGATTTTATGTACAAGGGTGACTTAGATTATTATTTTGACAATAGGTGTCTCAGATCAATGACACTTATGGTGAGGCCACACTGGACTGGATGATAACATTACCATCAGTTTGGTGCCCACATTGATATGCACTGCTCACAAGTAGAGATGTCCGAACTTCACAAAATCCGGTCCGCCGAGGATCTGTGAATTTTCGGAAAAATTCGAAAATTCGAAAATCCGCAAGCGGACCCGTTAAAATTAAAAAATACCCTTGAAATAACGAGATTTTCCGTATTTTCGAAAATTTTCACGTATTTTCGGGGATTTTCGAAATTACAAGTTTTCATGTATTTTCGAAAATACGTATGTATGGAATTAAGAGAAATCTTTGTATTTTCGAAAATTTGCGAAAATACGCGAAACTCGCAATTTCGAAAATTTTCGAAAATACGAAAAATCCGCGAATCGGAAGTTCGGAAGGCGGAAAATCCAGAAAAATCCGCCGTTCGCGAACGGGATAAATCCGCGGCGGATCCGGGTTCGGATCTGCGAACCGGCCATCCATACTTACAAGCGAGATTGTGTACACGTGAGAAAGCTCACAAGTGTGGCCTAGCCTTTAATGCCATAGTTTTACCAAATTGAATTGCAAACACTTGATCTACAAACTTGGCTATAAAATGTCTGACGACATAGAAATCAAGTGTAATTAAAACACAATCTGTCTCAAGAGAACCTTTAATGTTAAACAAATTCTGCAAGCTGAATGGGCCATAACAAGCAGACATCAATGTCTGTACTCAGGGCTGTTGAATTTCCATTAAATGCCTGGAAATTTGGTATGACCCAAATCAGGTATAGCTGCATAGAAAATCGCTATACTATTGGACAGAGCCCTTACATGGATGGTTTTGTATTGTACAGATAGCCCTTTGTAACGTCACATTAACAGTTGTGAAATTTTCACAAGATAACAAAAAAATTATAGGGACGTAATAATTAATTGGCCAATGTTTGTACATTATAACAATATAATGAAACGCCGGGTAGAGTGCAGGCATCACAGCAAAATAATAGAAAAAAAGGCCAAAGAACCTTTATTTCTCATAGATCAATGCAATGTGTCAAGGAGATAAATAAAAATTATGAATAAAAAAAAAAAATCTATCCGGTTTCACCGTTTCTATGTAACAAAACGAAACATTGACGTAGAATTTGATAATAAAAAGTGCAAACAAAAGATTTTTGCTTTCTCCATACAAACTTTGTATTGTCTGTCTGAGTCAAACCGATTACATTTCAATATTAAGCCATAACTGGGCGCGTTGAAACTCTTCAAGTAAAGTTATCCTCATGCACCATGGTGTAAAAAAAATTGGTTAGAAATGCGGCAGCCGGTAAAGAACTAGAAAAAAAAAATGATCCTTTTCGGAAGTCTGATGTCCAAGTAAGATCAATCTTACGTAGACGGACAAAATTAAAGGTGAATATTTGTTGCAATGTCCTTAAATTCTCTTTTTAATGGTTTGGCAAATCCTTGTTTTTTTTTTGTTTTTTTTCCCTTTAAATTATAAATGTTGGAATTCCGTACAAAAAGGTAGCTTTGAGTTGCATTTTTTAAATTTATTAGTATTTGTATTTACAGCCTTTTGTTGTTATACCAGGGTATAAGACTTTGTGTAGGGATTGTTGCCTTTCAAGTGTCCCCTGGAGTCTAGTAGTGATTCTTGAGAACTGCTTATTTTAGCAGCCTGACCCAGTTCTGTCCCCTCCCGGGGAGGTAATGGTGCAGCAGCGCTGGGCTGCCATGACTGGGCTTCCCTTGTAGAAGGATTTTCCGTTGGTATTGGTTCAAGGACCGTGGGTCGCTTCAGGGACCGACTTTTCTGAGGTTCCAAGCAAGTCTGTCCTAAGCTCACGTCTCTGCTAGTTCCTGAAGCGCCTCGGTTTAATAAAAAGTCCATTCTAAGATATGGTGGCAAGTTCATCACATCACCTGGGAGAAAGAGAGAAAATGGTTAATCTCTGTAAAATAAAACAATAACATGTCTGCTGATTACAACGGCTGTTTACCTAACTGCTCTGGACTGTTATAGAATAAGGAATCTACCCTGACGTTGGATTATATTTTGATGCAGAAGTTGAAACTACAAAATGTTGCTTTCGACCATCGAAACTTGAAATTCATGGAATTTCATGTTTCGAATCCATTTAAATCCATGGAAATATGGTAAATTCCCAGAAGTCTTTGTTCCTTATTTGCATATTGCTGAAAGGGGAGTTTAAAAGCCTTTATTGTCTCCTTATCCTATTTAACTTATTGGTGACGTCTTCTCCTTGATGTTCATGTTATGAAGACTATTAGGTTTAAGGCCTACCAATATCTGTCACGTTTCTGACCACATTGGGGCATACACAAACCTTTCTTCTATAGGCATCGTACCTATCTTACAACAGGTTAGAAGACAATCAACAATTTTTTTACTGGCGACTCCATTGTTTGTTTTTCTCTTTTTAAAACCTAAATTTCACAGAGACAAAAATGACAGAAACATACTAATGGGGCAGTCTCTTTCTCTGTTATCCCCAAAAGAAATCCAGAAATATCCAAGGAATCCGTGTTAACCCGCTGGAATTCTTGCCTTGTGTGTATTACGGAATACAAACCACTACTATTACTCATATGGCAATCAACAGGTATTCAACAGCAATAATACAACATGCACACACCGCTCAATCTGCCGTTAACCTTTTATCCAGCAAATTAATGGACTAAATTTCTTTGGCTTCCATAACGTTTGAACGTTTAGTCATACATTTCTTTGATGAACATTGTGTTTACATAACAACTTAACAGTCAACACTGCTGTGAAAAACCTCCCTTCCATAGTGAGAGCTGAACAGCATGTTTGGAGAACTTTAAGCAAAGGCAAAAAATAATGTTCACAAAACGTGTGCAGTCTTCTCGACTGGAAATGGCTAAAAATAATGTGTTTCTCAAAACAGGTAGTTATATGGCTCAGATATGAATGGGTCCCTATTAAGTGGGCAGTTAACGTGGATAAAGATCATTTGCTTCCCTCTTAAACTGTTCCATCCAATCATGTTTGCAGTATTTTAGAGACACTCTCTTTAAAAGTCAGTTTTAATTTAGGTAGGAAGAGACTTGGCTATAAACTGCTTTCGATGGTATTCAAATAACTACTTGCAGAGAATTTTTTGTAGTTTACATGGCTTCATGGCAGCCCTTTAGTGCATGTCACTGCATCTTTTGGGTTTTTATAGCATTAAATTAGTGCAGAAGCAGAGGACCATATGTAGGCCACTTATGGTTTACTGAGACTTACTTTCAGGTGCACTAAATCCATCATAAGTGTATTTACGTAACAATCTATAGTTTAATCCTTACCTCACATCCAGTCATATGGTTTCTCTGTAGCCCCCCCAAAGTCCCAAAAACTGCCACACAGGAGGATAGCAGAGGCCATATAGGACTCTGCCTCCTACCTGGCCTCCGGGAGAAGTTTGGCATGCGTACTGCAGCTTCTCCCCTCCTCCCCCTCCCTCTCCCTCCGTCTCAGGATTCCTCCCCCTAGCATTAATCCCTTTAGATATAGTATTCCCCCTGGTCCCCCCAGCCCCAACCGCTACATTTTTATTTTTAGAAAATGCCCCGAACATTACTTACCTCCCCTCTTTCCTCCGCTGCACTGAATGACCGGCAGCCGCGTCCATGATTGGCTGCCGCTCAGCCAATCACAGACGCGACTGCCGGTCCCGCGCCTCTGCTTGCATTTTCTCGCAAGCAGAGGGCCGGCAGCGCGGCGGGGGAAAGGGGGGAGGTAAGTAGAGTTTGGGGCACTTTCAAAAATAAAAACATAGCGGTTGGGGCTGGGGGGACAGGGGGAATACTATATTAAAAAATTGTTTTAAGGGTGGACATACCCTTTAATATAAATGATTTTCCACAGCTTTTAGATTACCCTTAAAGGACAACTACACAGTAAAAATTAACTTTAAAAAAAAATGAATAGTTCCTGTGGGAGGGAGGCAGGCTTGTTTATTTTTACCTCCCAATAAAATTTATTTGAGAAGTGCCAGCAGGTATAGTTTTCATCTGCCAGGTTAGTGTCCTGGACTTTCCTGTATTAAAGATAATGCTGAAGCACTGAGGAAGCCTGGCAGAAGCAGTTCTCTTGATGTTGGCAATTCTCACAGAAACAATATACCTCTCTGCATTATAATTTTACTTTAATAACACACAGAAGACACACCTTTATGGTTTATATAGCCGTATCATACCAAAAATGGAACAAATTGTTTTGCAGTATTTTATTTTCTAGCTTTAAATATTCATTATTCCAAGCATCGTATACTGCGTGACCTGTTTTTGCTACTAAGCAAAATTTATACATAATAGGGGATTAGCAGCAGGGGGAAAAAAAAGCCCAACATGCACGGAACGTCTCTCGAGAATACACGCTCATCTTTCTAAATGAATAGAGGTGTCTTTGTCTTGTTCTGTTACCAATTTGTTATAAAACAATGGGGATGAGGGATCCTGTTTTTCAGGAAAAGCTTTATTAGGGCTATGCAATGGTCCATTGCCCTTCGGCTCTAATTACCACTTTTCAGGCATGAGGACATCTTATTAATGAGGAGGCTAAAAGCTGTCAACTATCTAAGTTCTGCACGAAAGGAACTTTCAATAATTCATCGGCTACAATCTAATTAGCTTGGGGGGGAAATAAGTAAATAAAATCACGTTTGTGTCTCTCAATTGTGATAAAATAACTAAACAAACAACTTGTGTCTATTACAGGATAGAGCCAGGAAACACAACTCATACTTTAAATTCACCAACAATTAAAACTATATTAGCTTCCTTTGTATCTATTCCCCTTTAACCTAGACTGATAAAAGAATATACTATTGATTTGCAAACTGAGATACTTCACATATGCACATATGCTCCAGGCTACCCTCCATGGTAAGTATTTGGATCGGTGAATGCTGGTAAAACCTGATCTTCTACAATATCATTAGTTGAGTTGCTGGTGGCACCATGTAAATGATGTGTGTTTAGGAACAAACACACCAAGAAGTCACAAGTTCAAATCATTAGTTGGATAATGTAGCTGGAGTACAATGATCCACAGGATAGGGCCACAGGGTAATCAACCAGATTTCCCATGAATTGTGGGGTCTTTATCACTTTACGCCAGTTCGTTCCATCAATATCTGATGGATGTAATCAGCCCAGATAAGATTTAAGTTCAAGCAGCCTCAGGGTTTACAACCCTGCTGAATTACACAATCTTTAAATTGTTTTTCGAGCTCATCTTGAAAAGAGATGTGAAGACTTAAAAGCATTTCCCTGATTTATAGACCAGAAACTGGAAAATTAAGTTGTGCATTCCTTGCCTACGTGCATCCTAACCAAATATCTACTGGTGTAAATTCAGTAAAAATACTTAAAGGAATACTTAATTCAGAAAACTGACCTATCCTTTTTACATTAATTGAAACCGGTAAAGGAGCCTTACCCACTGTTCTCCAATAATTCTAACAAGAGCCAGGAGCGAATATACATCACATTACATTATGGTCGGATTTTTTTTTACATTTCCTGACTGTTTCCGGCTTTACTTTAAAGCAGGAAACATTTGGGACTTGTCAGAAGAGCCATTGGTGCATCATGTTTGTGGGTAAGTTAAAATGCTTTGTTCCCGATTCCTGCTCGATTAATTGAAGAATTGGAGGTAAGACATAGCTCCTTTACCTCCTGTTCTTCAATTAATGCATAAGCAAAATAGTTACTTTTCTGGATGAACTATTCCTATTGTTAGTACAGAACAGAAAATCCAGACACTTCATCCCCTCCATAGACTTTCAACTAATTGAAAGGCTACTGTCTTACTGAATATAGCACATGAACCATGCCAAAACACATGGTAGAGAGAAGTAGGTGAGAGCTTGCAGTAGTAAAAAAATTACTTAAAAAACCCCCCACAGGTTTAGCTTAGGTTAAGAATCACTCAGTTTCCGAGTTATAATTAGAGATGGCCGAAACTCACCAGTTTCGTTCCCTCTTTGGATTCCCTGATCTCGGGAAAATCCCGAAGATCCGAAAACGGAACAAATTTCGATTATTATCGAAAACGACCTTGAATGTTCGATAACCATGCAAAATATACTATCGGAGACTACTTTCGCGTTTCCGATCGTATTTTCGAGGATTATCGACCATTCGAGGCAATTTTCGAAGATTATCCAAAATAGCCTTGAACATTCGATAATAATAGAAAATGCTCTCCGAAATACGGACAATCCGTCTGGATTCGAACGGAACATTCGGATTTTGGAACCGAGGGGTTCTGTGTAGGATCTGGGTCTGAGTCCGACCCAGATCCCATCTCTAGTTATAATTAAAAATGTGTTCTAGTTTAAACTTTTCCTTTTAGATAAAATAAACATCCCACAAACATGCTTTTTTGTAATGCTTTCAGTATTCCCGCAGTGAAATTCCGTATAATACATAATATAATTGGAAGAGAAACATGTTTAATGAAACACCTTGGTAATTTGATACATTCCTGTCCCTCAGGGGCAGTACAATAATAAAAAAAAGGATAATAAAATAGAGTTGTGTGACAGAATTATAATACAAGTAGGGGACATTCTGTTATATTACCATTGCCAAAGAAGAAATAAATAAAAATCCCCAAATTAAACAACAACAAAAAATAGAAATATTTTTTACTCAAGACGCTTTATGAATTTTTTAGAGCAATCAGAAGCTATTCCGTACTGAGAACTTTTATTTAGCTTGACATCCCGATCTGAATTGTAAATATTATTGTTTTGTCTACTAAATGTCCCTGGATTTAGCCATCAGCGGCTAAGTAAAACATTTTTAGGTTATTGCATTATAAAAACACATAACGAAAAATGGTTACGATTAGGTATACATGGAAATGACACAAATTTAACACAAAATGCTTTTAGCCGGTTGCTAAACAACGGGCGCGAAATTACTCAAAATGCTCTTTATGCTTTAAATGTATAAACACAATTTTAGAACTAAACCTCTCGCATTAAACAAACAATTAGATTTAGGTTGACTGCATCTGCTAAATACAGAGGAAAAGGAATTTGTTCTAGGTTTCCCATTGGTCAGAAAATAATCCAATATTACTGCACAACTTGCCAAGATTTCAGGTGTAAACAGCATTTACATTAATAATTTTTAGCTAGTTACTGCTCAGTTAGACAATTTAAGAATGCTTGTACTAGAATAAAACATTATTTTCTATCAAGTGGGTCAACCTTTTGGTAGTGATGGCCCAGTTCGCGGATCCGAACCCGAATCCACGGCGGATTTACCTCATTCGCGAACGGCAGATATCGCAGATTTTCCAGTTTTCCGCCATTCCGAACTTTTCCGAACCGCGTTTTCGAAAATTTTCGAAATTACGAGGATTTCACGTATTTTCGAAAATGCGTGACTAAGTATTTTCGAAGAATCTCGTATTTTCCAAGAATCCTCGAAAAATTTCAAGGATATTTTAATGGGTCCACTCGCGGATTTTCGAATTTTCGAATTTTTTGGAAAAGTTGCGAAGTTCGGACATCTCTACCTTTCGGGTACTGGAATGGACTATTGTGATTATTGATGAACTTTAATAGAAATTTAAATACCAATGTGGTTTTTTGGACATGGATTGGGCAGTTTTAAATATGCGGAAATACTGTATGAATTCTCTTTACAAGGTGGAGGTGCAATAGAGGTATAAAGGGCAACTTGACAGTATTTATCTTATTCTAATGAAGGGAGGCCCTTAAAAAGTTTATCCACTCTGCTTTGTACTTTCCTTTTTCAAATTACAGGTTACGTCTACCCTTAAATGGAAGGTTCAGTGTAAATACATATAATTTAAAGGGAAAAAAGCAGTATTTTCCCATCCCAATGACCTTAACCTGCCCATTCAACATTGTGTCTGTATATAATATAATAAGTGCAACCGAAATACTGACTTCCTGTTTGCAGGACCCCTAGTAGAGACTGTTATGGTCTTGCCCTTGACCCAGCGCCTGGGTGGATTCAGTTGCTCAGTAGAGATCTGAACGTGTTTGACCCATCCAACAGCCAATCAGTAGAAATAGCTGTTAGGAACATTCCAAGGAAGTGGTGCATCCTGGGAAGAAGAAGGACCGTTAGAACCTGAAATGTCAGCTCACTAATGTCAACAGCAGGGAACAGCAAAGGGTATGAAATCAACTGATTTTTCAAAATGGAAGAGAATATGTAGAATAACTTGGTATGAATTATATAAACTAAGAATTTTAAAAATAATTATATTTCTCTTTCTCTTTCTGGCAAAGGTATCTGCCTCCTCCCTCTGCTCAATGAGCTTTTGATAAACTTAAGCATGTGCAGAGGAGGCAGCAGGTGAAACAGCTGTCAATCATTGCTGTGATGTCATCTGTCACAGCCTTGATTCATTGCATGGAGGGAGGGGCCAGTTTCCTCTGCCAGAACAGAAGCCCTTATTATTCTTAAAAATCTTTTTAGCAATACGGGTAATAAAGTGCAAAATATATCAGTTGGGGGTAGATAACTAACAACTGACCAGGATGACTGACTTTAATAGAGGTGCCATCATCTTATCACTTGAAAAGGAGGGAACGTTTTGGTCAGGAAACATATTTCTAGGATGTGTTCTAGGAGTTTATTCCTAAATGTTAGATGCAACCGGCAACGTTAAAAAGAAGCAGCGTGTTTGCAAATCCACCTGAACAGGATTCTGAATAAATAATAACAGATTGATGGAAGAGGATCTAGGTGGCGTTTGGTTTCCACACTAGTCAAAGCTTCATATATTTTTAAATGCAGGTCACAGAGCTAATCGTGTAGCCAGTGAAATGTGAAATGCAGGTGTTACTATCTCATTACTCAGCACCAGATGCTATTACCTCATGCATTACATAATACGTTCAGTATATAGTGATTACTGCCTCCAAGGGCTTCTTCCTTTTAATTCAACATGACTGTGTGATGACTGATTGTCCAGTTCCATAGGTTAAATATTGAGAAGTACATTTGCCATAGGGCACTATTTTAAAAAAGATGCTGTAACTGAAAACATTCTGGGTTATTCAATAAAAGTTCTTATCGTTAAAAATGGTGCTAATTTTGCCCCAACCAATCAGATGTTAGCTTTCAAATGTTAAATAGGATCTGATTGGTTGGGGCAAAATTAGCACCATTTTTAACGATAAGAACTTTTATTGAATAATCCTGAAATGTATCATGTAGAAATAGTAACAAATAACTCTATAAGAAACATTAAAAGGGCATGTCCACCTCTAAAAAAAAAAAAAAGGTGACTTGTCAGTTATCTGTCTGCAACCCCAACTGCTATTTTTATTAGTTTATTACATTGCATTTGTAACCAGATATCTACTGGTAAGTTATATTCCCTTCTGGCAAACGTATCCACCTCCTCTCTCTGCTCAATGAGCTTTTTTTAAGATTGGGCATGTGCAGAGGCAACAGGGGAAACAGCAGTCATTCATTGTGTGACGTCAACAAAGAAATGTATGTGTGGGCTCTCCGCACTCCGATTCCAATCACCACGCCAGTATCTCCACTTAAAACTTTATTGTTGTTATATCATATAAAAAACAGACACATACATGCCTAACGCGTTTCAGGCACGTACCCTTAATCAGAGCCCACACATACATTACACACAAAGCCAGTAACGAGAGAACTAAGCGACGGGTCCGGGGCAGCCAAGCACCCGGACCACCCCACTACGTGGGTGAGCGGTGCACCCGAACAATCTTTTTCTTATCTTTGATACAGTGTATACATGTGGATGCAGAGAGCATTTTGGGACTGACCTTATTACAGAGAGAAGGGATCAGGAATCAGTGCGGGGTCTGGGGTATATACACCCGGGCCACTGAAATATAAGGAGTAAGTTACTTACTCATGTGCTAGAGATAATAAAGTCACAGTGGGTTGGAGGGACACACACAGAGCACGAGTGGCCTATTAACCACTAGTATTATTGATGTCAGCAAACATGCCCTTTAACAAGGTTTCTGGTGTTTTTGTGAAAGACTCAGTCTCTTATATTTTCCTTTATACTATAATTATTCTTAAGCCTTTCCAAAGCCACCTCGTTGTATAATGTAGCAGCGCTGACTTTTTGGCCAACTTACAAAGTCAAACCCAATGCAGTAGCTTCTAGTGTACAATAAAAATGATATGTTATGGTTAAATTCTATCCCTTAAAGTTTACAATGTAAACAGGCACCCTAGATCTCTGCATGTTTGCATTCTATCAATGTTACCATATTACACAAACCACTTTCACCAGGATTAAAGGATCTGTAATGTCTACCAACAAGGCTGCCCCATGTCCTCTACCTGGTCTTTTTATTATGATTGACTTATTACATGCTCTAGTAGTTCCCCCACAAATGTATGTACATCAATGGCCAAACGGTCATCCCATCACACCCAAAATGCCCATTTCCTCTATTAAAAGGAAGACTTGCCATTAAGTTCCTCTGGAAGTTTGTATCTATATTTACAGTTAAGTGGAAAGTACCAAACACCTAGTAGGCAGTAGAGGGAACCCTACTGTAGTATTCTGCTAGGACACATTTGTAGTATCTAAGGGGTTGGCCATGGATCCTCAAACTATGGCTCTCCAGATCTTTTAAAACTACAACCCCCAACATTTCCTGGCTTGTATTTGAGGAATGCTGGGAGTTTTCAAACATCTGGAGAGTCACAGTTTGAGGATCCCTGGGATAGGCAAATAAAATGTGTGCCCACCAATATTCAGTGAAGGTTTTGAATATCAGTGCATCTGTAAAATGAGCCTTTTCACACTACAGGAGGGCAGTAGGCATAGATAGATAGTTTACACCGATGTCCGTTGCAGTACTGTAGCCTTGTGTTTGATTTAGGAGCCAAGCAATGATTCTAAATGTTGCAATCAAAGCAGAAGAGAAATCAATATCAGATACTACGTAGATAACGTAATAATCTAATTTCCATTGAGCAGTAGAAAGAAGAAAGGGAATATTATTCCATATTCAAGCTGATAAATGAGTAAAATATTCCACGGGTGACTTGGAGGTTAACGTGAAGGATAAAATGCTGTTTGTGCAATTCCTACATGGTTCTTGCTTACACGGTCTTATTTACACCATTTAATGCCCATAAAATAATGTACCTCTGGCCTGAAACAAAGAGAGATTTCCATTACCGACTGTAAACTCCATAGCAGGAACAGATGGCGCTAAAGGACTCCTGGAATTATTATCTCATTTAATGAAACGGTTCTTTTACACATTCCGAAACATAAAGTTGTCCAGGCATGTGGCATCTTAACAAAAGTTTCTTTCATTGCAAATAAATGGCAGTTATGCCAAGGCCTCTGGGCTTTCACTACCTATTGTCTTTCACCTGTTTCCCCACTCCCTGACATTTCTATTATAAGGAAAACTTAAATAAAGTAGGAAACGTTTTAGACAATAGTGTTGGCTGCAAAAAGAACAAAGACTCCTTCATACAGTCAATGCAAATGGGATGTGCCAACAAGTGTTTAATGTGCCAGTCCAGTGGTTTTTAGTTGAGATGAGCAGTTTTGCGTAAAGTTGGTTTGGCAGTAAAACTTTGGGTTTCAAGATATCAACAACTGTATCTACAAATCTATACTTACATTCTATGTATACTATAATGCTACACATAGAGTACATACTATAATAATATCCATACATTCTATGCAAACTATACATACTACAATAATATACATACATGCTATAATATACATACATTCTATGCATAGTATAATATCCATACACTCTATTCATACTATAATACTACACATACAGTACATACTATAATAATGTACATACTACAATACACATACATCCTAGGCATAGTATAATATACATACACTCTATTCAAACTAATACTATACTTACATTCTATGCATACTGTACATACTAAAATACTATACATACATACTATAATATAAATACATTCTATGCATAGTATAATATACATACATTCTATAACACTATACGTACATTCTATGCATACTAAAATACTATGCATACTAAACATACATACTATAATAGACATACAATTATACTATACTATACATATCGTCTATATATATACTATACATACATGCTATACACACTATATATTATATAGATGTATTCTGTACATACTATAATACTATACACACCATACATACATACATACTATACATAGTATAATACTATATATATATATCATACATGCATACTATACATATTTTACATACATGCTATTCATACTACACATACATTCCATACATAAACATTCCATACATACTATACATTCATTCTATACATACTATAATACTATACACACCATACATACATGCTATACATACTATACATACATTCTATACATACTATAATGCGATTCATACTATACATACATTGCATAGTATGTATACTTGTCCATATTCCTCCAATTAACCACCAAAGACAATTAAATTATAGCACCATGAAATTAAAATGTGCATTTGTTAGTCCAATCGCAACCGGAAAAGGAAAATCTAGTATGGCGCTTTGTTAAAATATATGGCTGTAATACCCGGCAAACAATTTGATGGTTGGTTGGTTCCATGAAATGTAAAAAATAAAATCATCACTTTCCATTAAAAAGTTACATTCCATTGTCAATATATAAGGAACAAGTAACCCCTTTATGAAGGGAAATGATAATAAATGACCCTCTACCCATAGGTGAAGCCGGGTATTGCAATGTTTAAAGGGACACGGTTCCATGACCCCTCCCTCTAGCCTTCTTATGTTGGGATAGCTCATAAATAAAAAGGACCATTTCTTCTTACCTGGCCTATGGGCCTTTGGAGCCACCATAGTTTGCACCTTTCCCCCATCTAGAGGTTTAGGTGGTGATGCGGTGAATCTGCAGATCCCAGACTCTGACGGTGTGCTGGAAGTCAGACTGTCTGTGTACTCATTAGTCCCTGCTGTGAGTTGCTCTGAGGACGTGTCCGATATGAAGCATTCTGTGATGGTGAACTTGGCGTGACGCAACTGCTCTTCCATCTTGGCATGTTCGTATGCTCTGGCTAACTCTTCATACGTGGAGGAGGCACTTTCGGTGGACACCATACTGCTCCTTGCTCTGTCTAAAACACCAAAGACCAACAAACACAATTTTAAATGCTACCAAAATTTGCACCATTCTCCCATACACACGAGGGGACCATTTGTCCTGACCGAACATTTGCTAATAGCGAGCTTTCGGCTTGGGAAAATGACTGTCGGTCTGCTAACGACCGTGCGGTCCCATAAGGAACTGAGCTCGGTCACGGCAAAAAATAATGCAGATTTTTTTTTTGGCCCAACCGACTAATACACGGAGGTATCGATCGATTGTGCTGAAAAACCCCAAATCTAACCAGAAGGAGCACTTCCCACTCTGGTGAGCTTTGCCAAAAAAAATCCCCCAAAACATCTAAGTGATATAAGATCCATTAGGCTTGTCCTCCTTATAATCCCTCCCTTGGCTTATCATATCGATATGTTAATGGCATTTTCAAGGTGTTGAGACTTCAGAACAGCCATAATAAAATGAAATATCTAATGATGTACTTGTCTAAACATTGGGATTTCCTTAAGACATGGAAAACAATGTATCCTCTCTTGGTTTTTAAAATAGAAATGGTTTCTTTCAAAGCTTTTATGTTTTAAACCATACGTACAGCAATAACATCATTTATAGACTGGATATACATTAGCAGAACGAGTTATGTTTGAAAATCTTTCACGATAGCAACATCATTTAATTTACTCTCCACTTAGACATTCCCAAAGGATTCTGGTCAGATGCTATTTTTGGTTGAACACAACAAGATGGTCCTGAGAGTTTGGAAATAGAAATGTAATCTTATAAGCTGTAATAACAGACTTTATAATCTGCTTAGGTTAAGGTCTAGGTAATAAAGTTTGCTTTGGAAATAAAATCTACTGTGAGAAATGTATATGTCTCATATAAATGGGAAAATGTTGAACTAGAGGGTTTTCACTGACCACTACCCATGTCTAATTACAGTAAGCTGTACTGGTGGATCAGTCTATGTGCGATCAGTTATATCAAACCAGTTTTATTATAATTCCAATTACCGGTAGTAATTATGCATCTGAATTCAATTCAGGCACCTGATCAGATGATTCTTAAAAAGTTAAAAAGCAGAAGCCAAAGACAATAATTATAGAACTAATAATGTCCTACGACCCAATCCAAACTAAACATGCTACATAAGGATTGTAATGCTTATTAGACAATCAGTCCAACCATTTTTATGTACAGACAAGCTGATCAGTATTTGCCAAGTAGCCTATTCTATTCTATAGAAAGGGAAGACTGGTAGACACCCTTGATATCTGGTGCCTGCAAGATGGGTCACTTAAAGCTACAGGAGCCTCTATACACATTAGACTGATGGCTGCTTAGGCCAACAATAACCTAACCTGTCTATAAAGCTTTACACTTTGATCAGACCCAACTTCTAAGAACATTTTATAATTGAGACATGTGCATATTTTAAACATGAGGATGGTGGCAGTTGGTGCAAAATATCAAACTGCAAAGTAGCTCACCAGATAAGTGCAAAGCAAGTGCAACATCACAGTCTTCTAACGTAATAGTCTTAGTTTTTTTTTAACCCTGTGGAAGTGCCAAGGATAAGCTTCTAAAATGAAGAATTGACCCCAATCGCTCATATGAATAGAAATTCCACCAAACTTACCAGTATCCTGTGAAGGGCTCACACTGTAGCTGTCACTTTCCTTATCTACTGACCCAGTGGCTCTGGGAGTTGGGAGTCTCCAGTCTGTTGTCAATGTATGAGCAGATATGGTCGGATGAGGCCTGTTTAGAGTCCATTGGCTGGCATATCTGTTCCGAGCTGCTGGCCCAGCCTTTGCATTTTTTCTTGTAGTAGGATCTGTTTTATAGGACGAAGAAACACAGACATCTCATTCAAAAGGAATAACTTTAATAAGCAAAAAGTAGGAGGAATTGACAGTATTTTACCTAACACTATAAAAGTACAGATAAAGCACCCAAGCACTGACTTAAACATACACCTGTATCTCTCCCCATTTTATTTTGTTGTGGCTGTTGAGAAATTTACCTTATTAAAGTGTGGATCATATGCCTGATTCCCACCATTGCAGTCCCACAGACACACCCACTGTTTAAGTAACTGACTGTAATGATTCTCACACATGCTCAGTCTTATCCTACTGCAGAAGCTTATTAAAGCAAATAAAACGAACTAAAAATATCAAGCCATTGCCATTTTAAAGCCATCTGACTTCCAAAAGCTGGGAACCTGTTTGTTTCTACTAAGACATTGGTCATTTTTCTTGACCATTGAAGAAAAGGGATGAAGTCTGTTTCCAAAGCATCAAAGGAAATCTCGGATTGTCGCAAAACTTCTCAGATTTTCGATAATTATCAATTTTTCTAAAACAAATATTCGGAAATTATCGAATATACAGGCCAATTTTGAGAAATTTTAAATACACAAACCCTTGATTCTGAATGCGTGAACCCTCAATGGGACACACATATGAGAACCCTCAATTTTAAATATTTGAAAATATACTGTAGAAACTGTGAAGCCGAAACTCGAAAATTGCTTGAGTGTTAAGAAAGTTTTTATTTTAAAATAAGTTTTGGTTATATGTTTGTGTTCCCCAGACCATTTCCCAGGTCCCTGAGCCCTTTACACTGACTTACTATTGCTATTTATACCTTAGACTTACTCTGAACATTCCGATTTTTTAACTCCCATTGACTATGGGTTCGGATTTTTTTGAACATCAGAAATTCCGTTATCAGACCGGAACTCACCGGTTTCGAAAATTTCTTCTGAAGAACAAGACCCCTAACCTACGAATGGTCCCAAATATGGTGATTAACTTAACATTATTCAAAAGACATCAATACTAAATTGTTCAGGTTTGCGGTCTATACTAAAATTATACCTTCAGATACTTCAAAACCTTTTTGGGGATTTTAAATCTGAGCTATAGATGCTGAGAAATCATCATTTTAATCACAGCATTTACAGGGAAAGACCTGTCACTCCAGAAGCAGAAATTATAATATTCCCCATCCCTGACCTCTTACTAGGATCTTTGTCTGTCTGCCAGCACACTTTCTGCAACAATTAAGAGAATCAGCAGAGAAAAGAAGGCAGGGGGGAGGGAGGGGGAGATGTGTAAGCAGAGCAGTGTCCATGGTGAGGCTGTGCAGAACTTATAAGTGTCACTACAAGGAGGCAGTGAGTAAGGGAGGGTGGGGGCAATTAGGAGCACTCACTAAACATTAATAATTTAATGACAAAGCAAGCACTGATAAATATGTGAGTACCACCATTTTA
The DNA here is from genome assembly GCA_019447015.1 of Hymenochirus boettgeri. NCBI lineage: Eukaryota > Metazoa > Chordata > Amphibia > Anura > Pipidae > Hymenochirus > Hymenochirus boettgeri. The sequence continues at coordinate 18,970,672 of CM033470.1, read as the reverse complement.
CTTGTCTCACATTGTAGTTTCAGATAATGTAAAGTTGTTTGAGTGGGTAAAGTGACCCTTTAAGGGTATGTGCACTGGAAAAAAATGTTTTAATTTGTCTGTTACTAAAAATAATAATTCATCCCAACTATTACTGTACCCTTTTTTGTCTATCTTATCAGAAGCATAAATTGCTACAGCTGTCAATCGAGTACCATATCCTTTGTGCAATTATCTGATTTTGCTGTAACTGGAAGGGAATCACTGCAACTGGATTGGTGACAGTTGAGGAATTCCAACTCTCAGTGCTACATGATAGTAATTGCCGAGCATGCTCAGTTTAAAAACAGTCATGTCTGAGAAATGGAGGAGTTGGTTAAGAGAGGGAGGGGGTTACTGAACTTGAGCAAAACAAGTACTGGTTTGAAGGCATGCAGCAACACATACACTACAGAGTAAGTGCTACTTACATGTATTTAAAGAACCCCTGTATGGTTGCTGCTCCACCCCTTTGTGGCCCAGGGCCTAACCAATAGTATGACACATTCTGCAAGAAGCATTTCTTTTTATTGGATAGATTACAGACTGAGGTAGGGGCAGGGCTTACACAATACAGATGCCCTTTAACTCTGTATTGTTTAGTGCTACTAACTGTAGGTCTGTCCGAAAGCCTCACATTATCATAAAACCAGGATTTTAAGCTTAATTAAATTATGGCTTTAAGTCTTTTTTTTTTTTTAATGGGTTATCCTTTAAAAACTGGGCAGATTGTTATTAATGCATTGTTTTTAAATAGATATAAGATGCTTTTACAGGACTTAAAGGGTAAGGACCACATTCCAAGTAGCTAAATTAAAGTCCAGTTGATCTACCTGAATTTCCCCAGGTATTCCAAATGACAAAACGGCCAGTGTGTACCAGGTCTGAGATGAAAACATCTCATTGGCTTCTTATAACAGGTAACAATTGGTTCCCTAATGAGGTGGTATCAGAAGCCCCACAAAAACCATTTCCATAGCTATAAAGTGGCTAATGTACAGTGTGATTTTTTAATAGGACAGGTTTTATGTAGTTTTTTTCAATGTCAGCAAAACACACGCAAAAAATGTGTGCTGCCACTTTAATTTCTCCTGCAGAGGAAAAATAAAATGAACTACAATAATTTGACTGTGAATTCCCCAGTATGTACCTTCTGTTGGAAGAATTCTTATCTCATGTCTTACAAAAGAAATGTCAACTTTTTTTTTTTTTGCTCAGTGTATAAGAAATTCTGTTTCAATCTCCTCACCCACAGTAATGCATTGTACAACAGCATCATCATTCTACCCATGAGGTTACAAGCTCAGAATGTTAAGCAAGTTCTACACCTCACATCTGATGGATCTATTCTGAGAGATATCCAAACTTGTCTCTTCTTTATCGCATTAGTAAATCAACTTTCTTGTTGAATCAGGTGTCTTGTTCCTAGAGAATTCCCTAGAATTTGATAAATGTCATAACGTTGCTATAGAATATGTTCAAGGCGGAGATTTTACCGAGAACTGAATTTCCTTTCAAAACAAAACACAACTTTTTCTTCATCATTTCACTGGCATCTAGTTTTGTTCAATTTTTAGGTTTGCTCTGCCGAGGAGCCAAAGAAAGCTCTTCACCAGGACCCAAGGAGCCAAAGAAAGCTCTTTACCAGGGCCCGAGGGGCCAAAGAAAGCTCTTCACCAGGGCCCGAGGAGCCAAAGAAACTCTTTTGAACCAGTGCCCGAGAGCCAAAGAAAGCTCTTCACCAGGGCCCGAGGAGCCAAAGAAAGCTCTTCACCAGGGCCCGAGGAGCCAAAGAAAGCTCTTCACCAGGGCCCGAGGAGCCAAAGAAAGCTCTTCACCAGGGCCCGAGGAGCCAAAGAAAGCTGTTACCCAGGGCTGAAAAACCAAAAAAAGCTCTTATCCAGGACCCTAGGAGCCAAAGAAAGTTCTAACCTAGGGCTGAGGAGACAGAAAAAGCTCTAACCTAGGGCCTGAGGAGTAAAAGAAAGCTTTTACCGAGGGCTGATGAGCCACGAAGCTCTTTTCCATGGCCCGAGTAGCTGTAAACTCTTATAAAGAAACCCTATTAGGAACGTTTTGTTTCAATCTTGACCGACAACCTAAAGGAAACAGTTCTGATAACTCTTTGTTTCACTTTACAGCCAATTCATATTTAACTGCCACACTAAATGTCCATCTAATGTATCCCTGACCTACATTTTACATGACAAGAATAACAATACAGACAATTAACCATAACTGCCTTGAATCCAATATACTATACATGGCATAAGGGACAGCACTGACTGTAAATGTGCCCAGTAGATTAGGTTTACAGACCTGTCCCAGGCCATTTGATTTCTTACACCAGTATAGAAGGGATTTCTATATCTAAAGGTGGTCATACCCTTAGCAGTATTATTGTTGGGCGATATTTGGTATCACAATAATCTGCCTTATTCTGCAAATCCCCTCCACACACACACACAAATATTTATTTTCTTTGAGAAAATTAAATGTTGATGTCTTGAAGCATTGACAATTGGAGATGGGATCTGGGTCCGTATCCGACCCGATTCTGATTCGGTTGGATTCACTCAGAACCGGTCAGATCCATTTTTTTTCCTGTTGACATTCCAAAAAAAAAAAGCTTTGAAAATCCCAGCTACTTTAGAGGGTTTTAGATCAGACTTTAGAGGGTTACAACATACCAGGCTCCTCAAAAGTAGCTCCGATTTTCAAAAGTTTTTGAAAAAAAACAAAAAACAAGCAGAAACGACTTTAAAATTTCCAATTTTACTTTCAAAGGTTACCGAATATATGATTGTTTATTTGGTAACCCTCGTAAGTTCAACCAGAAACTCAAAAATATCTTGCATGGACCATATGATTTTAATTGTTTTTTTTACGCTTTGCCGATTCATACATGTTCTCCTGACCATTTCCCAGCCATCTATTGTATCTTACCATGATTTTTTGGATTTTTTTTTATTGACTTCTATGGGTCGGTTATTGGATCTCTGTTTTTTTCTAAAATCTGAAAATGGAACGAAACTCGCCGGTATCGAACATTTCTACTACAGATTAGGGGCAACCACTATTTCGGTAGAATGACAAGCAAAATATCTTCAAGGACTAAACAAGTTAATCTAACTGAATCCCCCAGATATATCCCCTAGTATATGATATAAACAGGGAGATTATATAAAAGTTCTTATTGTTTAAAGTGGTGCTACTTTTGCCCCAACCAATCACAGGTTAGCTTTCGAATGGTAACTAACATCTGATTGGTTGGGGCAAAATTAGCACCGCTTTAAACAATAAGAACTTGTATTACATCTCCCTGATAATATTTTAATTCCTTCTAGTTCTAGCACAATGATGTACAAACAGGATAGGAAGCTGTAAACTTACTTGTTCCTGGCCGGGCATCCGAAACATCCACCAGAGGACCGGTTGCTTGAGACACTGACTGGTAATGCACAGTGTGGGTAACGGTTAATGACTTCTGTTTTGATGACTCTCCAAAATCTGCATCAGTCAATAGCACTGTAGATCTGTCATCTAGAAAGAACAGGATCTCATGTTAAATAATAGGGGGGTTTGGCACGAACGGAGCTTTAATCCTAATTGCTACTGTAACTGGACAGGATTGAATGGCAATCTGCCTAGTCATTTAAAATCCAGACCTTTAAACATTGATTTAAAACTAAAAAAAAAATTTGGACTTCACACAGAAATTCTTGCAATCCTATGATGTTTTGCTTGTGCAAATGTAAAAATAAATTGCTTCTTGCTACTTATAAATCTTAGTTAAATAATGTGAAGTCAAGCGTAAAACTACCTGAAATGGCTGAAAGACTTCCCAAGTTCTGCTTACAAGGCAGGAGAGGCCATTAGCAAAACTTGATATCTAAATCTCCTCTCCAAAGTCATTCTAACAGAATGCGCCAGTGTTTGCACAATGCGGTGGGAGAATTACTCAGCGTGTATCCAATCCTCCGAATGGTGCACACATTTTTATGCATGTGCTTTCGAGACAAAATATTGCTACTAAAGAGAGATAAACAAAAATTCTAGAACCTTCCTTAAAGGAAAATGAAAGTCTAATAATAAAAAGATTTCATAATGAGGGCAGGAACTGCTATATTTTAAACTAAAGAAACGCTATCAATTGACTAAAAATTAGTTTTTAGGAAATGCTCCTCCTTTTCTTCCCAAGGTCCTCTGCTTCCATTAACCCCCCCTGTGAGCCAAATCTTTTATTTTGCCCTAGACTGAGGCTTACATTACCAGCAGCAAAGAACCATGGGAAACAGGAAGAAATAGAGCCTCAGTGGTTAGAATGGTTTTAGGTTTGTTAGCTTTTAAAATGTAAATATATAATATAAAATATAAATATATAATATATAACAATAGGGATCACCTGAAATTAATTTTTTTTACGAGAATTTCAAATTTTTGAAATGCAAGAATTCCCATTTTAAGAATGTTGGATGCAAAACGTGCATGAGAATGTGATAATTTACAACAAAATGATTTGCATCCGAGAATTCAAAGCGATGAAGTAACACAAAATAACGTCTACCCTGTAAATAAGTATCACATAGGAACCCAAATCGCTCATTGGATTAAAGAAATGCTTGGGTTTTTTCACTGGGAGGATATGTAATACTTATGGAAAGAATTATTTATTATTTAAACAGTGATCTGTCAAAAACAGACATTCCAATGAACTGGAAAGATTCCAAAGAACCATCAGAGGCCAAACATGACAGAGAAGTTGTGTTAAAAATAACAGCGCCTGGATTTTATGCCCAAATAAGGCTGCAGACTGAATAGCCCTTTAATGCTGCGTTTAAACCTCTGCAGGTTAAGAAATCTGATCAATCGCCAAGAAATTTGGGAAAACTCATCCAAGACACAGAGAACAGTTCAGGCTATTAATCCTCAAGACATATACTATATTCGTAACCATATTAGAAAGCTATAATCTGTACTGTACAGCTCGATCTCAGGAACACGGAACTGTCGGTAAAAATGAGTTATCCAAATACAAAAAAAAAAGGTTTCCCATAACTTAACAAAGAAGGAGCCACTTTTTTCATAAAAGTATCACTAGCAATATATTATTAATATATTCATTATATTATAAATAAATATCTCACATTACATTGATAACTATTTGGGAAACAGAGGTTAAATATTTTGCCGTAATATTGGTTGGCCTTTCGGTGGCTGGAGCATAGTTTACCATTAATGTAAGTTCTTAAGTGTTTATCGAGAGCGCTAAACTACAGTATGCAGAGCTTTGAAAACTTCCAATGATGTGCAAGTGCTGCAAGCAAACCTAGATAGATTATCAAAATGGGCAGCAGAATGGCAGATGAGATTCAATGTTGATAAATGTAAGGTGATGCATTTGGGATTTAATAATCCCTGTGCCACCTACACCATAAATAACTCTGTGTTAAGTGCATCTGTAATGGAAAAAGATTTGGGGGTTCTGGTAGATAACAGACTTAGCTGTAGCAAACAATGCCAGGTAGCGACGGTTAGAGCTACCAAGATATTGCCTTATATAAACTGTTGATTTCTATATTGATGAAAGTCCAGCGTGTTGACTTAGAATGGAAATCCCAGCCTACAGATGATCTCTTTGCATTATTGATCTATACTCTGTGTAGATCCCAGCTGCTTGATATTACATTAGTGTTTATTTTTAGCTCCTAAAAATAAAATAAATTAAAAAACTATTTATCTATACTTCTTTGGTATAAACATCACAGCGAGAACTGTCCAGTGATGACAGGTTAACCAGTAAAGCTGTATTCTTCTCTTCATCAATTATTTAAGTAAAAAAAAATAAAACCCTTCTGAAAATGGAAGATTAATCATATCGGGCAAAGGTTATTCTTCTCACATCAAGTTTCTTAAGGAAAAAACCACAGGAACCAAAATGTCTGTAAGCGAAATGTTCTCCTTGATGAAAGGTCTGAGTGATAAAATGGTTCTGTGTTTTATTAATCAGATTTCTTCTTAAATGTATCAAATAGACTTAATGTAGATTCTAACTTGCACAGGTTCAGCATTAAACACCACCACATACCAATGGCAAAGACAGGGCCAGGTTTATTTTAATGCTGTTGTAGAGCTTTTTCATTTTATAATATAACACAGTCTAAGTACCTTAGCCTTAAAGGGCAACTGTGGTCTCAAAACAAGTTAGGGATAAATGAAAACCTGCAGTATTTCCTTTAAAATGAACCAACAATCACATCTCTGGCAGGATCCTGTAAGAAATTACATTGGGGTGAATGTTCAAACTTCCTGCTTGCGGTAGGTTGAGTGACATCACCTGACCTCTGCCCCACCTGTCTGCCCCGGGGGAGAAGCATGCTCAGTTAAGACTTAATGCTGGGGAAAACAGGAAGCACCTGGGGAAAAAACTAACAGTTGAGAAGGGAAGTCTTTTAATGCAGACAGAGGCTGGTCACATGACTACAAGCTGGTCACATGGCAAAAACAGGAAGTGTCAAGCAGGAAGTAATATTACTGAACCTTTTCAGTAATAGCTTCTTACAAATTTTATCTAGAGATGTGATTTAGGCTTTATTTTGAAGGTACAAGGAAAGGCTTTTTATATAATTCTTACTAGTTTATAAAAATTCCAGACTACAGTTACCCTTTAAGATTATTTTGACCCAACCAATAATTTAGTGTATTGGTCAATTGGATGGTTTCCGGATGCGGCCATTACCAACGTTCGACTGTTCATCCAAATCGGATGTTTCCACGACTGACAGTCCTTCGTCCTAGCCATGCGGTTGAAAGTGTCGATGTATAACACATTTGTCTACATATTGCAGTATAGGTTTACTCTTGACGGGAATCATTAAAGCCTCTGTCCCAGACAAGAGAAACAACATATTCTGTGCTACAAATGTCTGTTCTCTACTCTCTTAGCTCCATTTCTTAGCTTTATAACATTAGGGTAGTTTACTGTAAAGTTTAGCTGAGATTTAACTTTTTTCTCTCCCTACAGGATCTATAAAGGATTCAGGAGGAATTGGTTGTTGTGTTGACAAAATAGAAACAATGTCTGTTTATGACATGCTAACCCATTATGGTTTTATTATATTCCCTGAACCTACTTCACACCTCGGATCTTGTAGATAATGACCATGAAGGTTTAAATGATGGACTCTATGATTTCATCTGGTGAATAACGGGCTACTAACAGCCAAGTTCAACACATTATTTAAAGACTTGGGCAGAAAGCCGATGCCCTAGGTCTATAATGACATAATTGACAATTATTAAACTGGTCATGGAAACCTGGGCAAGTAAGTTGGATCACTTTAAAAAAGTATGAAAAGAGTTTTCCAAAGAGTTCTGTTGTCGAGGTTGTAGAGAAGACAATAGGAATGTGCAAACTTTCAGGCCCTTCCTTTGTAACCAAACCGTGAGTAGCCATCAGCCACATGTGAACCAATTAAGAATAAAACAATTAACTATTAACAAATTTCAACTCAAGTGACTTTGTTGGTTTCCCTCATTAATTCCCGCTCATTGTAAATGAATACTTAAACTGGTGACCTTTGTAAATAGCTTCACTGTACAGGGGTCTTACCAATAGTCTCCATTGTGTCCCGTTCTTCTATAAGAAGCTGAGCTCGGGGAATATCGATGTGCATCCTCAGAGTCTGCTGCTTATTCAACGTATCAGAGGTCCGAGTATTTTTACTGTGAAAAATAAAAGCATATTAAAGAGACCAACATTATAAATAAATAGTCATTGAGGGCATCCAGACCATTTATCACACCTGGCATCTAGAGAATTAAGAAAAATACAACTTGCCCTTGCCAATTAAGAACACATTGTTCACAATCCTGAATGTTCTTTTTTTAATGATTCTTTATCGAACAGAAGGTTCTGTGACATCAAATGACAATTTTATTCCATTAATCTTCCCATAGTCATATCTTCCTAGTGTTACAAATGTGCATCTTAATGAAATATAAACCACAGGTTTGTTTTACTGAATATTAGGACGTTTCTGTGCCCAGTTATTTTCAGATTAAACTTTTGACATGTTGACCCTTATTTAGGGTAAATAAAGCTTAGTTTTATATGGCACACTATTCCTGGGGATGTACTATTTTCAAAAGTAAAATAGCATCCTCTCCATGTGTACATTAGATTCTTGAAATCCTTTCTATGCAATTCTTACAAGAAGTATTCCATTGGGTAATTTCTACTGGGAGTATCGCACTGAGCGTGTCTGAACTCACTGAGCTAGAGGGGGCTGCAGCCACAGGGATTTCTGTTCCGAAATCATTTCAAGTGAATCGAACAAAGACATGTCATTTTAATCAGGAATTTCTGGGCTATAACACACATCTTTGTTTTACATAGTTGTAATGATTGGTTGTAGGTTATAGGCAGTAGTAAAAATAATGCAAACATTCAATTGTCCCTCTGTTACTGGTGATGTACTCCCCATTTGAGTCTACAAATAAAGAATTTGAGGTGCTTTCCCAGTGCCAACATGATGATGATTTTATTACATTTATAAAAACCTGTTTAAACGTCTTAGCAATTTTTTTACACTGCTGAACACACAAGAAGCTGATAGGGAATCAATAGATAATCACCTGCATGTGATGTATTGTAAATCAATGTCTTGTGTTTGTTGCAGCTCACTGAACAGGAGAGATTTTAGGATAACAAGGTCTGTAAATGGACAGTAGTAATGCTGACTGTACCTAGGCCCTTATGATAGAAATGGCAGTTAAGTCAGTAAAACTGCTTACCGCGGATTAAAGGAGCAATACAATAAAGGCCAGGGAATTAAATTAAACCTGCCAATTCCTCTCTTCCATGTCAATCAGATAAGAAGGATCTGTGTCTGTTGTTGGCAGATTAGGAACAGTCCGTGGTCTCTGTGTATAATTGCAGTTTTAGACAAGGTAGAAATAAATAGGCCGGTAATTTTATTATATTAGAAATGACAGTGGACAGAAATATTTCAACACCAGCACGAACCCTAAAAGATTCTGAATGAATTCAATATCTGTCCATTTATATTTAAAGGATAACTGTGGTCCAAAAATGACTTCAGGTAAATTGACAGGTATTTCTTTATGTGTGATATGGGAATAGCATCACTAGATCACTTACAATTCCTGCTTCCTGCTATGAAACCATGTGACAGACCCTCTTCCCTGTGTCTCCTCCTCCTCATGGAACCCCATGCCCATGTGTATATCATAATAGCAGATTACTGTAAGATTCCCATACATATTACTTGTTTGTTTATTTCTTGTATAAGGCCAGTTTAAGATTTGTTTTACATTCTATTCCATAGAAAATTTTGAGAATTACCTGACTCCATCAGGGAGATGCACTGGGAGCCACTTTCGCTCCATGGTGCAATTACACTTTTTATAAAATATACAGATAGTGGCTCCTGCTGCATTGTGTCCTGGTGTTTTTTGCAAGACTTCAACACCAGCAATTAGCCGGTGCTAAAAAGTCCAGTTAAGGTTGCTGCTACAACATCTTGCGGCAACTGCATGAGTGGGCGGAAGACTTAATTAATGGGAAAACGTGAAGCGTACATTCCCATTGGTCTCTAAGAAAGGGGACTGGGCTAGACTGCCAGAACCAGGGGGACCTTGGTTATTTGCCTTGGCTTTTTAACTTCAATTGAGTTAAATACTACAAACCCCGAGAACCTAACGGTTTCAATCATCAACCTGTGTACTTTAAGCATGTGTGGGGAAAATATAGTATAATTGTCCTTTACAGTCACCTTTATGAAATTGGGTAGAGTGACTGTAAGCCCTGAATATCTTCATAATAGGAAAAGAAATGGAAAAGCAAGGCTACAAACAGAGATAAGGATAACATGGAAATAGAAAAAGCCTCTCTGCCCCTTCTTGTTGGGCAATTGTAGCCAAAATTAGTTTGTCTAGTGATTGTTGCATAAGTAAAAAAATATGTTTACCCTGGGAATAAAATGTTGATAGAGAAATTATACAGGGCAGTCGGGGGAAAAGGAAGAGAAACAGTATTGTAATATAATAATATATTATATAATAATATAATCCTATACTTTCCTTACCTCATAAGCATTTCAGCCAAACTTTTTGCATCTGAAATAAAAAATAAATATAAATAAAGGAAACACACAGGATTCATTACAGCACTTTCTGTCTTCATAATGTTCATTTATATATATATATTAATGTGCCTCTGCAAAGAGCTTAACACTTTATCAAGCACTTTATTGCACAACCTCTCAGTAAAAATCATTATATATTATTGATATTATTATTATTGTTTTATGTAAAAAAAACAACGTAATTTCTAATTTGCAGAAGTAATCAGTGTTTAAGCAGACACAAAGGGGATTAGCCAATCATAGTGGAGAGATCAAATGGAGTGGGCGGGATTATCAGAATGTGATCATTCAGTTATTAGAGGATTAGAATTATATACTACAGATTGACCCAAGGAATATTTTTGCTACGTAGAATAAACTGTATATATTATTATTAAAATTTTGTTGTTAAGGTTTTTAATCTGGTTATCCAAAAAGCTAAATTAATTTGGCTAATGCCTCGTATAAGCTGAAGTAACACAGTACCACTTCATTGCCATTAACACAGACGGTAAAAACAAAGTCAATAAGTCAATATGGCAGCACTTCATTAAATGAATGCGCCTCTTTAAATTTGTCGACGCTGGCTATTTCTTAAAGCAACAGCGTATCAGAAACATTGTTCGCTCATCCAATACGCAAGTAGACAATTCGAACACACACACTTTGTATATTCAGAAGCCGCGTTTCCTTATGTCTTCTTTTTTTTTCAGTGAACTTTACTTAAAATGTTAAAAAAAATTTTTGCAATTACAGAAAAATATCAACAAATCGAACAATTTCATGAATATTCTGATTGGAAGAATAAACCGTTATTCCCGCACATAAACAATACATTAACATTAGATGTACAAATCCAAGTCCTTATGATATTCTATTGTGTTTATCCGTTCGGTAGCGCTAGAGAATTATAAGGCGCAGCTCATTAATGGACCCTGGCAAGTCGCCCGGTTCAAATAAGGGGCCAAGGTTAAGCCACCTCTTTGGATGTAATTCAAAGAAAAAAAAGGGTGACTGTGCACAATGCAGCCATTAGCGAGGGAGCAGGAGAAAGATTAAAGATAGAGAGAAGTGCTGGGTTTATTTTACAAGCGTGTTAATAATATATGGGAGAAGAAAGATTCCTTTAAACTTCTCACCAACGAGCAGTGCCCTTTGTGAGATATTTGGTGACATGTGTATCTTAATCCAGTAAGCGGCCTCATTAAAATCCGCCACGGTTGGTGTAGGGCAACTTAAAGTGCTACAAGCCCAGAACATAAAACCCAGATGATGATTTGCATTATGGTCATTTACAGAAATACATTCCCTAATCAGCTTTTAGAGCCATTATCCTAAAGTTATGGGAACAAATCATCCACAAGCATTAACATTGCGACTGCCCTATTTAAAGATGGCCGCTCTCCTCCCCCACTTAAAGGGCATGTCCACCCCCCTACCCAACCGCCGGCATATTTCTTTAAAAAAGTCCCCCGAATTCTACTTACCCTCCCGTGGTGATCCGATCCAGCTTTCAAGCAGGGTCCGGACCTCAGCCACATCTGTGATTGGCTGAGAGGCAGCCAATCACAGACACGGCTGACGTTATGTGAAACACCATGGGAGAGAAGGATGTGTAAGTAGAATTTGAGGGACTTTTTTAAAGAAATATGCCGGTGGTTGGGGGCGGGCAGGGGTTACCTACCTTAACCCCAAAGTTGGTTTTGGGGTATGGACATGCACTTTAAGTGGGGGAGGAGAGTGGCCATCTTTAAATAGGGCAATAGGAATGTTAATGCTTGTGGATGATTTGTTCCCATATCTCTAGGATAATGGTTCTAAAAGCTGATTAGGGAATGTTTTGCTGTAAATGACCATAATGCAAATCATCTGGGTTTTATGTTCTGGGCTTATAGCACTTTAAGTTGCCCTACACCAACCGTGGTGGATTTTTTTGGTGAGAAATTTAAAGGAATCTTTCTTCTCCCATATATTATTAACACGCTTGTTAAATAAACTCAACACTTCTCACCCCCAAAGGATTTGAAGATAAGATCAACGATGGCTGAGGATGGATCTGGATGGTGGGGGGTACTGTACATGCTCCAGACATTAATGAGGACAAGGAAACAGCATGGATCAGAAGCCTCACAGACAGCTTGGAGTCTTCAGTTTCCTGGACTTTGAAGAGGAATATCTTTGGAACCATAAGGAGAGATGTAAGGTAAGTTTTATGGCCAGTAGTGGGTTAAATTATAGTTTTTGGGGTGGACATGCCCTTTAACACACTGGCACACTTCCCACTTCTGACTTGGTCACACATTTGCACTACATCTAGGAAGGAGTTGGACATGATTGGGGGGAGCTGTCAACCACACCAAGAGTGGCTATCTTTTAATAGGGCTATCGCTTGTGAGTAAAAATGGGAGGTAGGAGGTATGGTAAGAGGTACGTCTCCTACCTTTCGGAAATGACCCATTACATGTTTTAAATCATGAATTTAGCAGTTTGGTGCCCCGAAAGATTTAGCACGGTGCTTATATCTAGCAATTTCCTGAAGATTGGGACACATATTACCAATTGTACCAAACACTGGTAATGGACCCTTATTTTAATAGGGAAACGTTAGAAAACAGAAAATCTCAATGGAAGGGATTCTAACAATCAGGTTGGATGTTCAGTTCTCACTCTGGGACAGGACCTGAGCCATAAGAACAAGGGCAAAGACTAATATAATGAAACTCTACACTAAAATACCCTTTTGAAGGTGTAGGGGTACAATGGCAATTGCCGAGTTTCCCAAGCTTGGTGTAGGGATATCCAACCTGCAACCCTCAGGGTGTTGGATAACGATAACCCCAAGCATTTCTTGGTTGCAGTTTCCAACATCTAGAGGTCAATGAGTATAAAGCAAGAGATGATCCATGGGGCCTTAACTAATGACGTCAAACAAAGACGGCAATACGGATCCCAAGATGTTAATAAACTACGGCTCCCAGGCCCAGCTTTTGATAATATATAAAATGAAACTATTAAAAGGCAGTTCAGACCCATTGGGGATGTCAAATCCAAAGCAATAACCATATCCCTATCCCTAATGGACTTACCTCTTAATCGTTTCAGCCTCTGCTCCCGTCTTCTTCTTCTGACAACAAAGAGGAGGGCAAAAAGGAGAAGAACTCCAATCAGAATACAGGAAATAGTCAGCAGCATTTTCATCCCCTTGTTGCTACTGGAACTTTCTTCACTGGCTTCAACAGGATTTATGAGTGGGGGGATTGTGCCTTAAAACAGAGTTAAATGAATGAAAATCAGGAAGTAAAACTGCAAATAACAACAAACAATAAAGTTTGCAATGATTGCAAGATACCCTTCATCTGTAATGGGTAAGAGAGGTGCAGATATATATTTGATATCAATATTTGATATCAAGGGATTGTTGGAATTTAGTAAAGGGCAAGGGCAAGTCCACTCCTCGAATGAAAAATTGTATATATGTAAATCACCCCCAAACAATAATTAGAAAGATGAAAGACTAACCTAAAATTCTGCCTGATATTCTGCTGCCCCTCCTTCCACTTCCTCTTTTTTTGGTTAGTAGCCATCAATCATGGTTGTGACAGTTGACATCACAACCAATGACTAAAGATGAAAGAAACTGGTGAGTTCCGTGGAACTTATTGAATTTCCGAAAATCCGATTTGAAGACAATAGAATTGGAATTTTTTGAATTCTTGGTTGTATATTTAGATTATTCAATAACATTTCAATAACAGTTTTTCATAAGAATTTCCGAATTTGACAGGAATTTTCGATTTTTGAATGGAATTTTCGAGTTTTCGGTTTTCAAAAAATTACGGATTTTCAGAACCGGCAGTTCTAAATCGAACCCAAGTTTGTTTCCAAACCAGGATTCATCACCAAGTCTAGGACCCGGTGTAGCTCTGGATCGTTTCTCTGCAGCGTTCCGGAGTTTTATGCTTTAACCTACCTCAGCTCTCTGTTCTATAGCTGGGGACACCCGGTTCTGATGCAACTATGTTCTATTTATTGGCTTTATTGTTTTGTAGCTTTTATGGGGAGGGTGTCCTGTGGGTGGGGGTTTTAAGAGCACTTTAACTATGTAATATTGTGGTATACTATGTTTGCACTATGGTGCAAACATAAACACAATAGCACTTTACTCAGCCATAAGTAGTAGTGCCTTTTCTGGGGGACTTTTTTAGAGGCGACCCTTTGTTCTCCTTGGAGGTTGTTCTGATTCGTTAGTGTATTTTCCCCCTGTGAGCACCAATTTAAGTAGTGTCCTACGTGGCTTATAGTTGTATTAAGCTGTGCACCTGTTCACCAGTAGTGATGGCCCAGTTCGCGGATCCAAACCCGGATCCGCGGCGGATTTACCTCGTTCGTGAACGGCGGATATCTCGGATTTTCCGTTTTTCCGCCTTCCGAACTTTTCCAAACCGCGTTTTCGGAAATTTTCGAAATTACGAGGATTTCTCGTATATTCGAAAATTTTCAAAATTACGGGGATTTCTCGTATTTTTGAAAATACGGGAAAATCCGAGAAATGGCAGATTTTGTATTTTTGCAGAATCCTCGTATTTTCGAAGAATCCTCGTATATTTCGAATTTTAATAGGTTTTAATGGGTCCGCTCGCGGATTTTGCGAAGTTCGGACATCTCTATTCACCAGTAATTTTTAATCTTACATCTTTCAGCTTTCTAACTATTGTGATTTTGGGGTTCTGAGTAGAGATTTACCTATATATAATTCTATATTTGTGGGGTAAACCTGCCCTGTAAATAAAGAACTAATGTTAAGTGCTACTGAATAGAAAGTTTCTTTACGCTACACAGTTAGGGGCAGTTATGGAGCATTAGATTTAAAACATGAAGTTAAAATATAAAGCTGGATCTGGATAGTACATATATATGCAAAAACTATGGATACTATTACTTCTAACAGCCCTATGGATTTAACTGGACTAGAGCATGCAAATTATTCATTGTGCCATAAAACATATGAACAATTCAGGCTTGACTAGGATTTTGGGTTTTTTCAATTTAAATAGAAAAATTAGGTTTCAAAATACCCTGCCGAATGTGGCTTCTGGGCAGGGAGGGAAGAGGGGGTGGGAAGGGGGCATGGCGGGCTGACATCAATGACATCATCAAAGCGGAGGGGCAGAGATAAGGCCACCAGTATTAACTTCTCACTTCAGTTCTCACAAATAAATTAAATAAGATAAGGAGACTTTCTAAAAAATCTATTATGGCAGTTGGGGCTGGGGGACCAATAACTACAATATATAGAAAGTACCAAAAAGGGGTGGACATGTCCTTTAAAAGGTTTTTACAGCATTCCACAAGCTAAATGCAAAACCAGAGAGTCAGCCACAGATCGCTTTCGGTTTTATTGAGCCATCATCAGTGAAGAGCAGGCCTCTGGTTTTGCAAAAGGTAGGAAAGGTAGAGAGCGAGAGAATTCTCTGGGCATGTGCAACTATGTTAAAGTGTCAAGGACACGCTCTGGTAGGAGGGCTGCAATACTCACAAAAAGCCAATGACCTGCAGAATTAAATAGATAACATCTCCAAAATTCTGCTGATTGAGAGGTGAACAATACAGTTAAAGGGCATGCCCAACACCCACAAAAGCTTTTGATATAATGCTAAGTGCCCCGCAAAACCTCAACCTTGGTTCTTTCAAAGGTGCTGGTAAAAGGTCTGCGTTCTTCTGCTTGCTTCCATGCATTATATCAAAAGTTTTTGTTGGGGGGGTGGACATACCCTTTAAGTTCTGAATTAGGCTTCTTTACACTTTCTCTCTAATTCTCCTTTACACCCTAATTACTGGCACATTGCCGCAAACTGGTTAGTGTGGGCTTTCTGCGATAGCAGCTCTCGGCACACCTCTCCGATTACCATATATGTAGGTCTTCCAACTTTACACAGATCCACAAACCCTGCCCTCAACCAGAGCTTTTTCAGGGGGCTTTAAAATTAACCTGTTTTTTTTTTTTTTAAAGCTTTTTATTGAAGTTTTGAACCCAAATCAGAAATGTCAAATAAAAAATAAACCTCCATTGATGGAGAACGGTGTGCATAGTCCAAGCCAAACAAGACTTTGCGTAGTCCAAGCCAAACAAGACTTTGCGTAGTCCAAGCCAAACAAGACTTTGCGTAGTCCAAGCCAAACAAGACTTTGCGTAGTCCAAGCCAAACAAGACTTATTTGTGCACTAAAGCAAAATTTTTGCATGGATTCACTCTAAGAGCTCAGCTTAAATGTACTTTTCATAGATTCTCGAATCACTTAGCCGAGAAGACTTTCGCTGAATATGCAGAACTTATAATTGTTTAATAGCCGCCAACATCAAGGTGCTTCTTAATAAGATCACAGAAAATCTGTCTGACTAACTGGTTTTCCAAACTTTAAGAAAACGTGATATGTAGGTTCATACACACATGTAATCGCGGGGCCCGACCCCGACGCACTATGCGTCCGAACGAACATTTTGGCCAATAATCGGCCCGTGTGTAGGTACTTTATCAGCCGAAACGGACGTTGGGTCAGGGATTGTTGACCAACCAACCTGGTGGATCTCCAGAACGAACGACCGTTTCAGCCAATAAAGTGCCCACACACGGGCCGATTATCGACCGAAACGTTCGTTCGTACACATCGTGTGTCATGGGTCGGGACGTGTGTACGAACCTTAAGTTTATATAATGAGTTTTAAAAGAAGAATAAACCCTCACATTCTGCATTTACTGCATAAGGGGATGAACTGTTCATAGTAACTGGAGGTTGGAAAAAAACATACGTCCGTCTAGTCCAGGGACTCTCAAATGGCGTGTCTCTAGATGCCCTCATGGGGGGAGTTTTAGGGGGATTTCAGGTGCCCAAAATCCCCCCCTTTCTGCTGACTTACAGCCACCTGCAGCTCTTGAAGACATCAGAAAGTACAAGGAATATCAGTGTGAAAGGGGTTTAAAACAATGGGAGCCAAGATACAGACATGGGAGTAAGTGCTACTTGTTATGGGAAACTCACATAGACAGTAATAGAGACCACACAGTAGAACTCCTTAGCGACTTTTAATTTCCTTATTTGATTTGTTTTTAAAGTCTGTTAACCCCAAACTTCACAACGGTGATTTGTGTTATTGTGTAATCGGCATGAATAATTCTCCTGCCTTTAGAGGATAAAACAATAGGGGACGATTCTGTACATGTGAAAGACCACCCAGTTACTTTATTGTAAAATAATGAATACTGTAAAAACTGAGTAACGAAAATCAACGATCATTTTTTTTTTGACGTAAATGAACAAAATTTACTGCCGAAGAAGCTCTGTGTATGCTACAATACCTGGCTGCCTTATAGACCGCCCACCTCTCGAATCCCAGCTACCGTACCAGACCCCCATCCCTTTCGGACCGCTATAGGAATGGATACTGTTGTACTTTTCTGACCTCTATGTGACTTTTCCCGACTGTCTCTATTCAGAATAGAATATACAGTACCGTACATATAGATTAATAGACTATAAATAGAGGGGAAGTTATACGTTTTTAAATGTTTTTAACCTTTTCTGTATCCCAGATTTATATACAGCAAAGGATTTTTAGATATTTTTCATTTCGGAGTGTTGCAATACGGTTATTTTTATTGTATTATATATACTTTTCCACCTATATGCACCTCCTCTACTATAGGGAACTAACCAGTGCCCTGTAACTTGGATTGTATAATCATAAGAATTAGCATTTACTATATTTGCTTTGGTGAAATGGCTGGAAACTGGCTTATTTAATAAGAGGTGCAAAATCTGCCCGTGCTGTTCATTTGTCTCAACGAATCAGATGATACCTTTATACTGATCTACTACAGTTAGAGCATTTCTGATTGGTTGGTGCAGACTAAGAGCACAGACAAACTTTTTCACCTCTTACTAAATAAGCAAATGACCAATATGAGCAAATTGTCAACCCCAATTAATATCTATCATTGCTATTTACAATCCATAGTTAGATTCCATAGTTATATATTATGGTATTTACCATCCATACTTATATACTAGTTATATATTACGGTGTTTATCATCAATAGTTATATATTAGTTATATATATCAGTGTTTACCATCCATAGTTATATACTAGTTATATATATCGGTGTTTACCATCCATAGTTATATACTATTTATATATTGCGGTGTTTACCATCCATACTTATATACTAGTTATATATTACGGTGTTTACCATCCATAGTTATATACTAGTTATATATTACGGTGTTTATCATCAATAGTTATATACTAGTTATATATTACAGTGTTTACCATCCATAGTTATATACTAGTTATATATTACGGTGTTTACCATCCATAGTTATATACTAGTTATATATATCGGTGTTTACCATCCATAGTTATATACTAGTTATATATATCGGTGTTTACCATCCATAGTTATATAAGTATGGTAAACACCATGCATTTATAAACCTGTCCCTTTAGGACCTATAGGTCTTCATATATGTCATTAAAATCTATCCATTTGTGTAAATTTATCCACGTTTCAATCTATAATGTATTTTCAATGAGCGATTGCTTTAGGGAGGTTGCAGTTTATCTTCGAACCTGAAACACAATTCAGGGAATGCTCTTGTTTAATGGGCAGGTTGAAAATGTTCCCCCAGTAATGATAAATTAGTCAATAAGGATGTGACTTAAAAAAAAAAAGACTTCCATGTGAGGCCTCCGCTATTAAAAGCAGGGAAAACGGTAGATCAATTTGGAATTCATTTGTGCTTGGAGGGTTTGTGGCTGTGTAATGAAATGTAATATTTCACCTGGGAATTGCTAGGACATTTTGAACTGCAACAGATTTCTCAGTGGAAGAAGTTTTCTCTGTGTAACTCTCGCTAGATATAAAATCCTACATTGGAAAAATGATAAAATGGGGGCAGAACTTCCGACCTCTCTTGGACAAACCTACACAACTGTAGAACTTACAGTATCAAGTTGCTATTAAATCCAGGTCCAGCAGCTACGTGATCCTTTGGCCAATTACAAAATAAATAGTAACACACGTACAAACTGATCTTCTCAAACTAGTTCTTCAAGGAAATAAAGACTTTAGTCCATCTTCTCATCTCAAGTTGAGTTAAAGCTTGACATACTGTACTCGTGATGAAAATTACACAAATAATCCCCAATCTAGGCCTTTGATTGGGGATATATACTAGGTTTATACTAGTAGTGGTCAATGAACTACACATTTGCTCAGGGCGCTCCCCTGCAGAACACTTGAAGGCGGCAGTTAAAAAAAAATCGTCCTTCTTGCAATACTGCATTTCAGCACCAGTCCACCAATCAGTGTTAAGTCAGCCCTCCAGTCCACCAGTCAGTATTAGTCAGCCCACCACACCCACCTCTCCCACCACCACAAGCCACGCCTAATATTCCCTGATGAAGCCACGCCCGCTTCACGTGCCGCCACCTGTCTACCGATAGGCGGCATTTAAATTTTCTTTCATGTGTCAAAACCCTAGGAACACCCCTGGTTTTGCACCAAACTTTTAATAGAAAAGACACAAGAAACCAACTTTGTAGAATTTCAGATTCAATATCTAGTCATATGTGAGGTAGGTAAAGATCCCCATCCAATATTACAAAGATTAGATGGAGTGAGAGACACATGTCTTGTGTAGGTATGACTACCTTAATTGTACAAAAGAAATAGCTCTATTGTTCGTTTAATTAGAAAAACGCATTCTTCTTTATGACGAGAGGACAATAAATAAACAAATATAACTAATATGGCATTGACTGGAACAACATAGAGACTGCTTTGCTAAAGCAGCTCTTAATTCAAACTAATAGCTCTTGAGACTTACAATGCAATTGAGAGAGGTGAATTAAGTATTCACATAAAATTACTTTTCCACAGAAGAACAGTGGAAGCCATTTAGCAGGCAACACAGATACCATTCTGTAACAGCTCATTAATATAACACTGTGCTTTTCCTGTTGGATGTAATCAATAGCTACCATTATGCAACACTGCATAATTTAATGAGTACATTAGAAAGGAGATTGTGTCCGAAAATACAGTTTAGATCTACAAAACACGACTTAAGTTAAAAAAAAAAAGGCAGCCCAGCAAGAGCAATAGACCAAAATTCTATAAAGGTTTTCAGCCGTCCAGATCATTGGAAATCAAGTAATATTACTGTAAGTCAAATCAACTGGGCTTGTTTAGTAATGCAAATGTTTCGTCACTCATCCAAGTAGCATCATCAGTTCAACTGAGCGGCATGTACATTAAATATTCAGTAATGAACACACAGAGCTACAAAGCAAATGTCAACCTCAACCACATACGGTATGAGGTCTATCCGACACACCAAATTACCTGTGAGTACATACTGAACATTATTGAGTGTACTTTCAATAGATATGCTTGACATGTTAGATGAACACTAGATAAAGGAGAGGAAGGATGCAGAATTGCTGTTCTGTCTGGGAATGCTGGGGGTTGTTAAGCAGCCAAACAATGGCCATCTACAATGTAGCCTTATGAATCTAACATATGCTGCTAGACACTTTATTTTTTGCAGTTCCCATGCTGCAGGGCTACTCTGCTTCACTATAAAGATACATGTTGTCATATTAAGTTGTCACTGGGCTCATATATCACGGGTGCTCTCAAGAGAGGCCCAGTTGCCTCCCAAGCTCTACATGATCTGTGGTAGAAATAATATTCCTTAATAAGGTGTTCAAACATTGTATCTACAAATTCCTATGGTTATAAAGCAGAGTCATTCAGTACAGTGTAATAAATAGGCCATCTTCAGAGAGAGTGTGCATGTGAAATGCTCTACAAACTTACATAGTTCTTGGGTTGAGAAAATACAAGTCCATCATGGTCAACCCAGTCCATCGTGGTCAACCACTCCACAACACTAAACTACTGCCCTCCAGCACACTACAGTAGACAAGGACACAACCAATCACATAGGATACAGTCTCCAGCTATAGCCCTGGATATTCTGCCTGTCCAAGCCTCCTTTGAATGTGTTTAGAGATTCAGCTGATACAACATTTTCAGGCAGAGTTTCTTACAACCTCACTGCACTCACAGTGAAGAACCATTTACGTTGCTTGAACTGAAATCACATTTCCCATTTGGTAGAATTTTACTTTAAATATGTCTAGTATAAATGTCTACAGAAAATGGTTAGCAGAATAGAGTTGCAATAAACAATGTGCAAAATCATAAAGTAGTTTCTACCATCTAGTAGAACTAAAGCTAAAAGATAAACTGTAGAGATGACAAAGCAATTCCTAAATCGATGCCTTATTTTCCCAGAGACTTATCCAATCCCAAGAGGAGGCTAAGCAAAGTCATCTCTCCAACTATTGTCTTGCTATCTCCGCACCAATGAATCTGCTTAAGTTAGGAAGAATAAGGAAGCAATCCAAAATGGTGGAGAGTGGACTATTCTTCTCAATATTTATAGATTTAGTTTTCTGAATTTTCTGCTAGCATTAGGAGTGCTTCCATGGAATTCCTTCTATCGTGTGAGGTATGCACACATATGCAGGGAAGATCAGGGATGAGAGATCAATTCAGAATTCCCCAAGAATAAAAAAGAGAAGATGATGACCAGAGAGGGTTTGTAACTCAGCAGTTATGTTCCGTTATCCCCTCCTAACCTCAGTTACTGTACAGTATCCAAGGCATCGATCTCCATTAGTGCAGCAACGGCATCAAACAGAGTAATCACCATCATAAATCTTGGTGCTCTGCTTGACATTGTGAAATCCGCAAGCCTGTCAGAATAAAAGAAGACAAATACAATGGAAGCCGAGTGCATTTTTTTTTTTTTTTTTTTTTTATGGTTTGTTTTCAGGAGAAGTTGCTGGCACTAACTCAAGAGCCATCAGTGGTTTCATAAAATGATGTCTTCCGCATGAGGGTTTTAAATTGTATTTATAAAATAAAATTACATCCTAAGATTTATCTCACTAGTAGACAAACTGAAAATTTCACAGTTCATTTTGTGGCAAAGCAAAAGCCGTGTTGATGATTATTTGACTATTTCATCCTAAATCAACAGCTAAGCTATGATCACATAAATAGATCTTCACTTACAAGGCATTTTAATTGGCAAACCTCCGATTTGCTGACATCATGCTGACATCAGGCTCATGGACTGCGTAAAGCATCATCATTAGGAGATTCTTATTTTCTCCATCAGATCAATATGTTACCAGTTACGTTAAGTTTTCGGCTTCCCCAAAGATCCCAAAATCCGAAAACGTAACGAATTTTCGATTACTATCGAATGTTCAAAGCTAGTTTCGATAATCTTCGAAAATAGCCTTAATCGTTTGATAGCCCTCGAAAATATGATCAGAGACTACTTTCGAGTTTCCGATCGTGTTTTCGAGGATTATCTAACGTTCAAGGTTATTTTCGAAGATTATTAAACATTCGATAATAATTGAAAATGTGCTCCGAAGTCCCAAAATCCGGACATTCGGATTTCAGAAATGAGGGGTTCCGTGTCGGATCCGATTCCGAGTCAGACCTGGATCCCATCTCTAGTTGCCATGAGTATGTTGGAACCCATCTGGAAACCTCAGCTGTATTAATGATATGAACTTCCACAAATATACCAATACCAAATTATGCCTATACTATAAACAGCTCTGTGCTAAGTGAATCAAGCCGTGCCAGACAGCTAGAGCTAGCAATATATGGTCTTGTATAAAGATGGGTATAGATTCAAGGGAGAAAAATACTATTCTCCCTCTGGTAAGGCCTCATCATACTATAAAGACATTTTGAAACTGGAAAAAGTTCAGATTTAAACTAGACAAGTGGCGCTTGTGTGAGGATACGATCACTTTATACATATATATTAATGGGACATACAACAAACTCAGATTGGAAGAAAATACGTTTCATTAAAACTGTTGAGGAACTGTCTTCCAGTAGATGTGGTGATGGCAAGTTCATGACAGATACAAGAGAGGGCTAGATAAGTGTCTAAAACTACAGAATCTTGAGTCAGTCCAACAAAATGTATACTCACTTCCGTCGTAGTTCAGTGTTGAAAATGTGGCTTGTTTCTCAGCACACCCAGCACTATTGCACACTCGCATCTGTAGCTCATACCACATTGCTTCCTGAAGATCATACAAAATATAAGACTTTGACAGTGAAGTCCTTTGAGCCAAAGTCCACACTGTAGTTCCAAAAGGTCTGTACTCCAGGTTAAATGAGGTAATTGGGCATCCGCCATCATTCCAGCCAATAAGATTCAGCCTTACACGGGTCGTATTGGTACTAGCAACCAAGTCTTGCTCTTTGGAGAATTGTGGTTCTGTAAAGTAAACAAAAATAGTTAAACTGAATAAAAAACAAACAATAATAAAACTGAATAAGCAAATGTTTAGCTAACAGCAAATACATAGTTATTTTTTGCCATTGTACAACAATTTCTTTTAGGTTACCATTAGTATGGTATACAATGTCGCCTCACCAATGGGGCAGTGTATAGAAAGCCGGCTATTTCTGTCTTAAAGCCCCATTAGCTAATGCACCAAGGGTTAATGCAGCAATTTAACGTTGGTAACGACAGTGTTCAAAAATAGTGTCACACAACTGTCGCAAATAGCTGCCATTTGGAATGTGTTAACCCCCTTCGCGATGTATATAAAGCCGCTATCAGCTCGGAGCATTGCCTTAAGGGGGCAAAAGAGAGTGAAAGCATCTATCTATACATCGCCCTATTTCTATTAATGTCAAAAAGCAATGATAGAGTAAATGGTAACAAAACCATTTACCAGTACTAGTTTTCTAGTAATCTATAGAAAAGCATATTCTTAGTACAAATTGTTGGCTTTTGTATTGGTCCCTTAAAAAGAAAAGTACTTCTCTTGTAGCAGGTAAAACCTTTTAACGATCCTGAATAAAATACATAGAAGGCCATATTCCATTGAATGAAAAGACAAACCTACAGGAGGTATAACAAGGTCCTTATTTGGTCTTTGTTAATATAATATACAGTCTAGTAAAGGGCAGAGCCAAATATAGTCTATGGAAAAACACAAGTTAAGCATTGAATGGGCTCACACTGCCAAGAAGACAATGGCACCCATACTCAAAATGACTTTTCTTGAATAGTTTTCTGTACATTTTAATAAAATGAAAACTTTTTTCTGCTACATTTTTCATAAGGGGTCATACATAGAATTATTATGTCAGACATGGAACAAATTGTTGGTCTAAATGGAAATATTTTAAGGAAAGACAAATGAAAAATATAGGATGTGTAGGGTGGATGCAAGGTTCTTAATTTGGAAAAGAAAAAAGAATCGGATGAGAGACATCCATTCAGAATAAAATTGACATTGTTGTCTTGAAAAATGCAAGTGGATCCATTTTGTTTTTATTATTTTAACTGGCTACTTAATATCTACATAAAAGAAAGAAAAATTGTAGTGAAAGAAAGTGATATCTAGACATACAATGCCCAGTCTGGTCTTCATTAGAGATGTCCGAACTTCGCAAAATCCGGTCCGCTCGAGGATCCGCAAATTTTCGAAAAAATTCGGAAATCCGCGAGCGGACCCATTAAAATAAAAAAAATCCTCGAAAATACGAGAAATCCTCGTAATTTCGAAAATTTTCGGAAAAATATGTATTTTCGAAAATACAAGAAATCCTCGTAATTTCAAACATTTTCGAAAATATGTGTTTTCGAAAATACGGGAAATACTCGTATTTTCGAATATTTTCAAAATTACGAGGATTTCTCGTATTTTCGAGGAATTTCGCGGTTCGGAAGTTCGGAAGGCGGAAAATCCAGAAAATCCGGAAAAATCCGCCGTTCGTGAACGGGATAAATCCGCGGCGGATCCGGGTTCGGATCCGCGAACTGGCCATCCCTAGTTTCCATTCCACAATTACTGTAGCTTTAGTAAGTCAAGCACAATTAAAGTAACCAAACAAACGTGATGGTAACAGCATGGTAACTTGTATGCAAGATGAAACTATACAAGTCTATTTGATTGCCAATAGGATTGCCAATAGGAACGAGTTCAGGTAGGACAATACGAGGTGCTTACTTCAAAACCTGTACCACTCCAGGTAAGTATATGCAACAAATTAAACATAGAGGCACACTCTTTAACTAATTCAAATATCTTACTAATAGTCCTGATGCACACAATGTTTTGGGAGGTTCTGACTCCTTCCTCAGGTGTTCAACAACCACAAACCAGTGAGCAATATATAGTACAAACAATCAAGTGAGCTACTGTTGTTGGTACTATGAATTGCTCACTAGTTTGTGGTTGTTGTAGACCTGAGGCAGAGCCTCCTGAAATGTGTGGATCAGCACTATTAGTAAAATATTTAAATTAAAGAGTGTGCCTCTATGTTTGATTCTATTGTTGAAGCCTAATTCCCTTCCATAATAAATTGGCTCTTATGGACTACAGATGGAATTGTGATCTAAAATGTCCCCCCAGTAAAAATTGCTGATTGGGCGACAAAGTTGATGTCATCAAGTTTAATTAGCAACACTGCAAATCTCTTGATTTGATTGCCACATAGGGGGAGATGACGGATTAACAAGCTAGTTCCCTTGGCTACTTGTCTAGCAAGAGTGGAGGAATGGCACTGACAAGGCGTCACTGCTCATTGGAAGGGGCACTTCCAATGTACTAAAGGCAAAAGAAAGGTCAAAGATCCAGGGTGATTATTACGGAAGTTCTAAAAAATAAAATGATGTATTAATTACCTTAGGTGCAACCAATCTTCTAGCTACAAATGGAGTCTAGTATAAGTCATGTGACCCATTTTGAAGCTGACTAGCGAATGAGAGCCAAAAATAGAAGCCAGGAGAAGGGTCGACCATAAAAGGACTCAGGCACCGTAAAATGGAAGCACAGTGACCCATGCGTCTAATGCAATCAGTTCATTGGGGGGAGGCTGTTGTTTAGTTCTCAAACACACAGGGTCCGGGATATTTTTGTAATTCTCCCAGGGTGATCGGAAGCGTCTCATATTACAAACTTGCACCCATGCATTGTGTCTAAGAACCGATTGTTAATATTCTACGGTGTTTTTACATCAGTTGTTTACAAAATTACCCTCCTTATTTCTAAAGCAAAATTATGTTTCCTGTTGAATAATCATATTTCTTGACCCCCAACAGCTTTAACAGGCAGGTGCCTTACATTTAGAACATTCCGAAGCTTACAAAGAAATAGGTCACATGCCTCATTACCTAGCAACTCCATGGTATTGCATCACTACCCACACTTCCCTTTTCTTGTCTGTTACATAAAGAAAATCTTAGCCCTAAAATGAACATTTCCATTATCTGAAGACGGAGAATGTGCCAGATGCCCATCGTCCCATCAATAAGTGGGGGACTTGCCAAACAACTATGCAGAGGGAACAGACAAAATGGCAAAATGGAAGTAAACCCAAAATACAGTTTTATAGATATATTAATTTACATAGGACATAAAAAAAAGTCCTAAATCATACGTGTGCGTAAAATAAAGTTGTTTGAAAGCAAATCTACTAATTAAAGGTATTCTTCCCCCAAAGGCAAACATTTCCTCTAAGGGTTCATTAAAGGGAAAGTTCAGAGGAAAATTTCATTATTTTTAAAATTCTTAGATTATATAATACATACCTAGTTACTCTACATATTCTATTCCATTTTGAAAAATCAGCGGATTTCATACCCTTTGCTATTCTCAGTGAGATGACATTTTAGGGTCTGTAATGGTCCTTCTTCTTCCCAGAATACATCACTACCTTGGTATGAATGAAAACAGACTTACGATATCCCACCGGGAGCACCCTGCAGGTTCCACAGCGTCCCGTGCTCCAAACACTTCAAAGAGCACCAGCTCCCTCTCGGCTATCGGTAAATACAAATGCACAAACAGAGGCAGGCAACCGGGAACATCGTGGGCTTCAAAGAACTTTATTCAGCACGTGTAGTAAGTACATCAAAACGGACAAACACCAACAGTGGCCATCACAAGTTAGCTCCGCCCAACATGTTTCGTGACGACACGTCACTTCATCAGGGGCACGGTAGTCGTCACAAAACATGTTGGGCGGAGCTAACTTGTGATGGCCACTGTTGGTGTTTGTCCGTTTTGATGTACTTACTACACGTGCTGAATAAAGTTCTTTGAAGCCCACGATGCTCCCGGTTGCCTGCCTCTGTTTGTGCATTTATAACTACCTTGGTATGTGTCTTATAGTAATTTCTACTGATTGGTTGATGGATGGGTCAAACATTAGAAATGGGATGCGGCTCCTACTCGGGACTGGATCCGACACAGAACCCCTCGTGTTACAAAATCTGAACGTTCTGTCTGAAACCGGATGGATCGTTTGGATTTCGGAACATATTTTTGAGGGTTCCCGAATGTACAAAATAACATTGAACATTTGTTAAACCTCGGAAATACGAGGGGAAATCGAAAGTAGTTTCCAATCGTATTTTCGGGTGTTATCGAACGTTTAAGGTTATTTTTGGGGGGTTACTGAAAATAACCTTGTACATTCAGTAACCCTCAAAAACACATTCCGAACCCTCGAAAGTAAGTTCTGTTTTTGGATTTTCGAATTTTTCCCAAGTTTCGTAAATCCGAAAACTGAATGAAACTTCTGGGTTTTATCCATCTCAAACATTCTCAGATCTCTACTGAGCAACTGAATCAACCCAGGCGCTGGGTCAAGGGCAAGACCATAACGGTCTCTATTCGGGGTCCTGCAAACAGGAAGTCAGTATTTCACAATCATTTATTTATACACAGACACAATGCTGAATGGGCAGGTTAAGGTCATTGGGATGGAAAATACTGCTCTTTATTCCTAAAAAGTATATGTATTTCTACTGAACTTCCCCTTTAAAGGAGAACAAAAGTAAAAAAGCTAATCAGGCACCCGGAATCTCTGGTGTTGGACAATTATTTACACAATCAAAGTAGTTCTCCTTTAATCCCCTTAACAAACTACCAGAGAAATATCAAGTCAATTAGTAATTGACAAAAGATGTTTTTAGTTTAGAAAAATAAAAACAAAAAACAAGAAAGTAACGGGATAACTTATAATTACTTCCTGCTTTGGATGGGCAGGACAAGACTCCAGTACCTTTCCCCAGGGTTTTTGCCTCTATGATCTCACTGATGCGCCCTGGTCCGACGCCATTCTGGGCTGTCAAAGTGAACTTGTACCAGGTGCCACATTTTAAATTTTCTAGGCGATAGAAGCGCTCGCTGGGGCTGATGGGAAAACTACCCCACTGCTCGCTGTTATCCTCCGAGTACTGCAATATATACCCTGAAATAAAACACAAAAATGAATGGTTAACCATCAATTAAAGAATGTTGTGAAATAAATTTATAGGACAACCATCAATAAGGATTTTGAGCTATTTAAGGACCTACCGATTAAAGGGGATGAATTTTGCTGACTGATGACTCATAAAAATATTTTTGGAAATAAAAAAATGATGGCTTCAATCACAAAGTCTTTTCTTGCTGGTACACATAGGCAGATTTGTTTTATATAAATGAGACTGAAACCTAATTAATCATTTAACGTCTGATGAAGTCGTAAACATGTCTCGACTATTTATGACGTGGGCAGATGTCTTGAGAATTACATCTGGGGCACAGTAGAGTGGTGGGTGAGCAGTTACATTCAACCAACGGACAGGAGTTAATCCTTCCAACCAACTTACTAGTAGATCCATTGATTAGAAATCTGTTGGCTCTGAATTAAACATCCCACGATTTGTCTGGCCCAATTGATTCACATATATAAATATGTGCAATCAGCCTAGAAAAACCTTCACTTCTCATTGTCCAAGAGGACAAATTTGTTGAGACCTTTTGCTTTCAAGATGATCCTATTATCAGATTAAGATTCAATCGAACAGAAGTTGTTACGTTTGTAAGAGAATTTAATTTCACACTTATAGGAATTACAATAGAATTTGACCCGTTAAGGGACAATCAAACTCATGTCTAAACTGCTACATGGTTCCTTGCGATAATGACTATACAGTAGGCACACAAACAGAATTTACTCATTCCGACCAAACGTCTCATCTTGCCGGTAGTTTTATCGCAGGGAACAACATAATAAAGGGATAGTTATGGTCTATTCATTCAGTCTAGTCAATTTGTACAAGCCAACGACTGCTGGAGTTTAACAACTATGGAGCGAGGCTGTTTGTGTCACAAGGGACGTTGATAAAGAAATACTTAGTGCTGTCAGAACTTTCCCATCAATAATGTTCTTTAATGGCTACACCTGGAAGAAGTGTTGGCTCCATCTCTTTTATGAGACATATAGAGTATGGTGGCATTTATCAACGATACAGATAGTTTTAGTTTTTCAAATTCTGCTTTACAAAAATGGCACGGTATTAAAGTCTAGGCTCTTATCTGAAATTTTATGTAAAGGAAATGCTTTTTTCTGTGTTTTATACATAGTTGCATCCCCACTGAATTCATAAACCCTCATCCTTCTCTTCAGTCAAAACACTACTGTGTGACCCACCCATGTCCCTCCATTTAAATAAGGAAGAGCAGCCAGAAAAAGTTTATACTTCAGTGGAAGACAGAAAGGTGTTAAATTACAGACAAGTTTCAGCTATTGGCCATGATGTCACTGACTGACTGATTGGGGTACATTTATTTTTTTTGTGAAGACTAAACAGTGCTCCGTAATGGGAGCAACAGTGGAATCTTATCTTATAATAACCACTTAGCTACGTAGCTGAGTGATTTTTATATGGATATATTCCACTGCAGATATATAGATCGATTGAGATAGCGTGCACTCAATACACAATTTGTCCAGTTGCCTGGATCTGCTGATGATATCCAATCATATAACAGTTTCAACAAAGTATCAAAGATCCACAGGTCTTTCTTAGAATTTCTTTGTTATAACATAGTGCAAAGTGCAACAAGGTAGCACTTTGTGTTTTTATATGGTCACGTAACTTCTCCGTGATGTAATATCCTTCTAAGTATTGCAGTAGACCTTATATATAGCTTACTGTAATTAGATAAGTAACAAAACTCTTCTGTACTAGTGACAATGTATTGGCTCATTTGTAAAGGTTTCTAGAGAAGATCAGTTTCTAGTTTGTTACCTCTGATGGAACTTCCCCCATTGTCTCCTGGGGTCCAGGAAAGGGTTATGGAAGACGAAGTTGTTTTGGATACTGTAAGCCTAGGCTGGTCTGGTGGAACTAGATTGAAAATAAAAAACCATCATTAAAATGAACGTTCTGTAGCCCATGTTTACTAAATATAAACTGTACTCAATGGGTTTAGTAAAATAACCTGAACATTTTATATCTTTTTCTTTCTGTGTTTTACTACTGACACCTTTTCAATGGCTATTTCTCAGAAGGTAACAATAGTAGCAATTAAGCCAAAGCCCACATGTCAAAAAACAAAATAATTAAAATGTAACTTCCCTGTAGCAATTTCTAAAGGTCAACTTAACAGCTACTTATATAAACACAGTACCAATTCCTCTTCGGACCTGGGCCATATCACAATTATGACCCGAGAGAGCCTAAAGTGCAATTTGTTCTCATGGTGGTTAGGGGCCAGCAATAGAGATGTCCGAACTTCACAAAATCCGGTCCACTCGAGGATCCGCGAATTTTCGAAATAATTTGAAAATCCGCGAGCGGACCCATTAAAACAGATTAAAATGAAAAAATCATCTAAAATACGAGAAATCCTCGTAATTTCGAAAATTTCCGAAAACGCGGTCGGAAAAGTTCGGAAGGCGGAAAACTGGAAAATCTGCGATATCCGCCGTTCACAAACGATGTAAATCCGCCGCGGATTCGGGTTCGGAACTGGGCCATCACTAGCCAGCAACACTGTAACCAAAAAAGTAGCAAGTTCTAAAAGAGGTCCATCTTATTTATAAGGAAAACGCAAGATATTCTAGACCAGCTCTGCTCATTGTAAACCTCTATGTGCTCTATTGTGAATGGGATAATTAATCAACAATCAGGAACAACTAAAGGGGAACTAAAGTACAAGTAACACCCGTGTTTCAACGTTTCCCACCAATACAAGTTAGAAATGACACCATGTCTGGTTCTTTGATCCATTTCCACACAGACAAGCACTGTATAGCCAACTTGCAAAGAGATTTAGACAAACCAAGTGATTGGGTAGGCCTTGTAAGACAAACTGTACCACCATGTCAGTGCGGTTCGTGAGAGACACTTGCCTGGCTGCCTTTAATACAATTTATATGTAGGCTTGATAGGTGGGGTAAAGGTTTTGACTTGATGCACATATGTCTTAAATAAACCTTAACTTCTGTATATCTACGTTACTGTCAAACAATATGGCTGCTATTGGTCCACCATAAATATGTTGCTTGAACCAAAAAAGGAAAATGCAAGGGCGTAGACATTTTACCTTGAACTTGAAGGTTTAGCACAATTTCATCGGATCCCCAGCTGTTAGTGGCCACACAGCTATAGTACCCAGAATCCTCTGCTTTGACCGTGCGAATGATGAAGCTTCCATTGCTGTAGATGCTCCTTCTTCCATCAATCATCACTAGGCTGGGGGTCCCGTTACTACCTCACAGAAAACAAAAGTAATAAATTAAAGGATTTATAACCAAAAGCACCCATGAAAGGGGAAACACAAAAGGTTTAATGTTAACTGATTACAAAGTGCATTTCTCACTTCCTAAAATAATGTCATTTGAAAGACAACGCCACTGTAAAAATTAACTTTTTTAAAAATGAAAAGTACCTGTGTCAGGGAGGTAAGGTTGATTATTCCTACCTCCTAATATTTTGTTGAGGAGTGCCAGCACGTACAGTTTTCATCTGCCAGGTTAGTGCCCTGGACTTTCCTCTATTAAAGATAGTGCTGAAGCACTGAGGAAGCCTAGCAAAAGCAGTTTTCTTCATGCTGGTGCTCCTCATTGAAACAATGAAGGGAGGTAGGAATAACCATACCTACCTCCCAGCGCCAGGTATTTTTCATTAAAAAAAATAAATCTTTATATGCACTATATTTCATCTTTAAAAACCATGGCTATCACAATATTGGGAGAAATTAACCTTTGGGTGGTTTCTCGAATTAGATTCATTATTAGAAAGATAATAAATAAGACTAAGTATAAAAATATATTCATCTCAGTAGGTGTCTATCTGTATATTTCGCTGGGATTCTGTGGATTTCCTCCAGAGATAATGGAATCTAGAATACAAAGTATCCATGTACTGTACCATTTCTCCAGACTCATAACAGATCTTCTTACCCCTGCCTATGGTGGTGCACATATTGATTTGCCCAAACACTACTATGAGTCAAAATACTGCACCAAAGGTTATATATTTATAAGCTCATAGTGTAGCTCTGTATGATGAAAGGACTGTACAGCTGAAAGGACTGTGTGATAGTTATATATGGGGTAGTTCAAATGTGCATGGGTATCGGTGTTTACCACTCAAGGTTATATTACTATTATATATTACGGGGTTTACCATCCATAGTTATATACTAGTTATATATATCGTGTGTTACCATCCATAGTTATATACTAGTTATATATATCGGTGTTTACCATCATAGTTATATACTAGTATATATTAAGGTATGGTTACCATCCCATAGTTATATCTAGTTATATTTTACGGTGGTTTACATCCATAGTTATATACTAGTATATATATCGTGTTACATCCCCCAGTATATTAGTTACTTTATATTGTTTTTATGTTTTTGTTTTTTACCCATTCCCATGTATATACTATGTTATTAAATTAACAGTAGTTTTAATTTTTTTTGTTTTTCGGGTATTGTTTTTTTTTTTTTTACACCATAAAAACCCCCAAAAGTTTTATTAATATAGGGTTTTAATATTTAAACGGGGTGTATTTGTATTACACATAACAAATCACAATCCCTAGTTATATACTAGTTATATATTAGGTGTTTACCATCCATAGTTAGTATACTAGTTATATATATCGGTGTTTACACCCATAGTTAATACTAGTTATATATATCGGTGTTACCACCATAGTTATATACTAGTTATATATTACGGTGTTTTACACCCATAGTTATATAATAGTATATATATCGGTGTTTACCATCCATAGTTATATACTAGTTTATATATTACGGTGTTTACCATCCATAGTTATATACTAGTTATATATATCGGTGTTTACCATCCATAGTTATATACTAGTATATATTACGGTGTTTACCATCCATAGTTATATACTAGTTATTATATCGGTGTTTACCATCCATAGTTATATACTAGTTATATATTACGGGGTGTTACCATCCATAGTTATATACTAGTTATAATTACGGTGTTTACCATCCATGTTATATAATGTTATATATTAGGTGTTACCCATCCATAGTTATATACTAGTTATATTATACGGTGTTTACCATCCAGAGTTATTATACTTAGTATATATAATCGGTGTTTACCATCCATAGTTATATACAGTTATATATTACGGTGTTTACCACCACCTAGTTATATACTAGTTATATATTACGGTGTTTACACCATAGTATATACTAGTTATATATATCGGTGTTTACCATCATAGTTATATACTATATTATTACGGTGTTACCATCCACGTTATTATCCTTTTTTTTGTGTTTTTGTTTTGTTTTTCTGTTTTAACCAGTTTTTGCCCATTAGTTAATACTAGTTATATATACGGTGTTTACCATCCATAGTTATATATAGTTATATATTACGGTGTTTACCATCCATATTTATATATAGTTAAATTACGGGTTTACCACCATGTTATATACTAGTTATATATATCGGTGTTTACCATCCATAGTTATATAATAGTTATATATATCGGTGTTTCCATCCTAGTTATAACTAGTTATTATACGGTGTTTTCCACCATAGTTATATACTAGTTATATATATCGTGTTACCATCCATAGTTATATACTAGTTTATATATCGGTGTGTTTACCATACCATAGTTATATACTAGTTATATATACGGTGTTTACCATCCATAGTATATATACTAGTTATATATTACGGTTGTTACCATCCATAGTTATATACTAGTTATATATATCGTGTACCATCCATAGTTATATACTAGTTATTATACGGTGTTACCATCCATAGTTATATACTAGTTATATATATCGGTGTTTACCATCCATAGTTATATACTAGTTAATATTACGTGTGTTACCACCCATAGTTATATACTAGTTATATATACGGTGTTACCATCCTAGTTATATACTAGTTATATATTCGGGGTTTACCATCCATAGTTAATACTAGTTATATATATCGGTGTTTACCATCCATAGATATATACTAGTATATATTACGGTGTTTACCCATCAGTATATACTAGTTATATATCAGTGTTTACCATCCATAGTTATATACTAGTTTATATATATCGGTGTTTACATCCATAGTTATATACTAGTTATATATATCGGTGTTTACCATCCAAGTTATATACTAGTTATATATTATCGGTGTTACCATCCCTAGTTATATACTAGTTATATATATCGGTGTTTACCATCCATAGTTATATACTAGTTATATATATGGTGTTACCATCATATTATATTACTAGTTATATATTACGGTGTTTCCACCATAGTTATATACTAGTTATATATATCGGTGTTTACCATCCATAGTTATATACTAGTTATATATTACGGTGTTCCATCCATAGTTATATACTAGTTATATATATATCGGTGTTTACCATCCATAGTTATATACTAGTTATATATTACGGTGTTTACCATCCATAGTTATATACTAGTTATATATATATCGGTGTTTACCATCCATAGTTATATAACTAGTATATATATCGTGTTTACACCTAGTTATATATAGTTTAAATATGTTACATTTTAATCGTGTTACCACCCAATAGTTATATATCGGGTTTAGTTTTTAAATTATATCGGTGTTTACCATCCATAGTTATATACTAGTTATATATACGGTGTTTACCACCATAGTTATATACTAGTTATAATATCGGTGTTTACCATCCATATATATACTAGTATATATATATCGGTGTTTACATCCATAGTTATATACTAGTTAATATCGGTGTTTACCATCCATAGTATAATAGTTATATATTCGGTGTTTAACATCCAAGTTATATACTAGTTATATATATCGTGTTTACCATCCATAGTTATATACTAGTATATATATCGGTTGTTTACCATCCATAGGTATATACTAGTTATATATATCGTGTTTACCCTCCATAGTTATATACTAGTTATATTATGGTGTTTTACCATCCATAGTTATATACTAGTTATATATTACGGTGTTTACCACCCTAGTTATATACTAGTTATATATACGGTGTTTACATCAATAGGTATATATAGTTATATTATCGGTGTTTACCATCCATAGTTATACTAATAGTTTATATATATCGGTGTTTACCATCCATAGTTATATATTAGTTTATTATATCGGTGTTTTACCATCCATGTTATATACTAGTTATATATATCGGTGTTTACCATCCATAGTTATATACTAGTTATATATTACGGTGTTTACCATCCATAGTTATATACTAGTTATATATTACGGTGTTTACCATCCATAGTTATATACTAGTTATATATATCGGTGTTTACCATCAATATTATATAGTTATATATATCGGTGTTTACCATATAGTTATAACTAGTATATATATCGGTGTTTACCATCCATAGTTATATACAGTTATATATTACGGGTTTACATCATAGTTATTATACTAGTTATATAGTCGGTGTTACCATCCATAGTTATACTAGTTATATATACGGTGTTTACCATCCATAGTTATATACTAGTTATATATTAGGGTGTTTACCATCCATAGTTATATACTAGTATATATATCGGTGTTACCATCCATAGTGTATACTATATTATTATGTTTATACTTTGTTTTTTTCGGTGTTTACCATCCATAGTTATATATAGTTATATATATCGGTGTTTACACATCCATAGTTATATACTAGTTATATATACGGTGTTTACCATACCCATAGTTATACTAGTTTATATATATCGGTGTTTACCATCCATAGTTTATACTAGTTATATATATCGGTGTTTACCATCCATAGTTATATACTAGTTATATATATCGGTGTTTTCATCCATAGTTATATACTAGTTATATATACGGTGTTTACCCCCCATCGTTATATACTAGTTATATATATCGGTGTTACCACCCATGTTATATCTAGTTATATATTAGGTTGTTACCATCATAGTTATATATTAGTTCTATATATTACGTGTGTGTTTACCATCCATAGTTATATACTGTTATATATATACGGTGTTTACCACCATAGTTATATACTAGTTATATATATCGGTGTTTAACATCCATAGTTATACTAGTTATTATACGGTGTTTACCACCCATAGTTATATACTAGGTATATATTCGGTGTTTACCATCCATAGTTATATATTAGTTATATATATTACGGTGTTTACCATCCATAGTTATATAATAGTTATATATACGGTGTTTACCACCATAGTTATTAAATAGTATATATATACGGTGTTTACCATCCATAGTTATATACTAGTTATATATACGGTGTTTACCACCCATAGTTATATACTAGTTATTATTACGGTGTTTATCATCATAGTGATTATATTAGTAGATATATCGGTGTTTACATCAATAGTTATATACTAGTTATATATCGGTGTTTACCATCCATAGTTATAGATTAGTTATATATATCGGTGTTTACCATCCATAGTTATATACTAGTTATATATATCGGTGTTTACCATCCATAGTTATATACTAGTTATATATTACGGTGTTACCATCCATAGTTATATACTAGTTATATATACGGTGTTTACCATCCATAGTTATATACTAGTTATATATATCGGTGTTTACCATCCATAGTTATATACAGTATATATATCGGTGTTACCATCCATAGTATATACTAGTTATATATACGGTGTTTACCATCCAAGTTAATTACTAGTATATATTAACTTTTGGTGTTTTACCACCATGTTTTTCATAGTTATAATACGTGTTGTTTACCATCCATAGTTAATATAGTTATAATATCGTGTGTTTCCATCCATAGTTATATACTAGTTATATATATCGGTGTTTACCATCCATAGTTATTTACTAGTTATATATATCGGTGTTTACCACCCATAGTTATATACTAGTTATATATTACGGTGTTTACCACCCATAGTTATATACTAGTTATGTATATCGGTGTTTACCATCCATAGTTATATACTAGTTATATATATCGGTGGTTTACCATCCATAGTTATATAAGTATGGTAAACACCATGCATTTATAAACCTGTCCCTTTAGGACCTATAGTCTTCATATATGTCATTAAAATCTATCCATTTGTGTAAATTTATCCACGTTCAATCTATAATGTATTTTCAATGAGCGATTGCTTTAGGGAGGTTGCAGTTTATCTTCAAACCTGAAAACACAATTCAGGGAATGCTCTTGTTTAATGGGCAGGTTGAAAATGTTCCCCAGTAATGATAAATTAGTCAATAAGGATGTGACTTAAAAAAAAAAAAGACTTCCATGTGAGGCCTCCGTATTAAAAGCAGGGAAAACGGTTTAGATCAATTTGGAATTCATTTGTGCTGGAGGGTTTGGGGCTGGTAATGAAATGTAATATTTCACCTGGGAATTGCTAGGACATTTTGAACTGCAACAGATTTCTCAGTGGAGAAGTTTTCTCTGTGTAACTCTCGCTAGATATAAAATCCTACATTGGAAAATGATAAAATGGGGGCGAAACTTCCGACCTCCTCTTTGGACAAACCTAACACGTAGAAAATTACAGTATCAAGTTGCTATAAATCCAGGTCCAGCAGCTACGTGATCCTTTGGCCAATTACAAAATAAATAGTAACACACGTACAAATGTCTTCTAAACTAGTTCTTCAAGGAAATAAAGACTTTAGTCCATCTTCTCATCTCAAGTGAGTTTAAAGCTTGACATACTGTACTCGTGATGATGAAAATACACAAATAATCCCCAATCGGCCTTTGATTGGGGATATATACTAGGTTTTATACTAGTAGTGGTCAAGAACTACACATTGCTCAGGGCGCTCCCCTGCAGAACACTTGAAGCGGGCAGTTTTAAAAAAAAATCGTCCTTCTTGCAATACTGCATTTCAGCACCAGTCCACCAATCGTTTAAGTTAACCCTCAGTCCACCAGTCAGTGTTAGTCAGCCCTCCAGTCCACCAGTCAGATTAGTCAGCCCACCAACCCACCTCTCCCACCACCACAAGCCATGCCTAATATTCCCTGATGAAGCCACGCCCGCTTCACGTGCCGCCACCTGTCTACCGATAGGCGGCATTTAAATTTTCTTCATGTGGTCAAAACCCTAGGAACACCCCTGGTTTTGCACCAAACTTTTAATAGAAAAGACACAAGAAACCAACTTTGTAGAATTTCAGATCAATATCTAGTCATATGTGAGGTAGGTAAAGATCCCCATCCATATACAAAGATTAGATGGAGTGAGAGACACATGTCTTGTGTAGGTATGACAACCTTAATTGTACAAAAAAAATAGCTCTATTGTTCGTTTAATTAGAAAAACGCAATCTTCTTTATGACGAGAGGACAATAAATAAACAAATATAACTAATATGGCATTGACTGAAAACATAGAGACTGCTTTGCTAAAGCAGCTCTAATTCAAACTAATAGCTCTTGAGATTTCAATGCAATTGAGAAAGGTGAATTAAGTATTCACATAAAATTACTTTTCCACAGAAGAACAGTGGAAGCCATTTAGCAGGCAACACAGATACCATTCTGCAACAGCTCATTAATATAACACTGTGCTTTTCCTGTTAGTGTAATCAATAGCTACCATTATGCAACACTGCATAATTAATGAGTACATTAGAAAGGAGATTGTGTCCGAAAATACAGTTTAGATCTACAAAACACGACTTAAGTTAAAAAAAAAAAAAAGGCAGCCCAGCAAGAGCAATAGACCAAAATTCTATAGTTTTCAGCCGTCCAGATCATTGGAAATCAAGTAATATTACTGTAAGTGCAAATCACTGGGCTTGTTTAGTAATGCAAATGTTTTCGTCACTCATCCAAGTAGCATCATCAGTTCAACTGAGCGGCATGTACATTAAATATTCAGTAATGAAACACAGAGCTACAAAGCAAATGTCAACCTCAACCATATGGTATGAGGTCTATCCGACACACCAAATTACCTGTGAGTACATACTGAACATTATTGAGTGTACTTTCAATAGATATGCTTGACATGTTAGATGAACACTAGATAAAGGAGAGGAAGGATGCAGAATTGCTGTTCTGTCTGGGAATGCTGGGGGTTGTAAGCAGCCAAACAATGGCCATCTACAATGTAGCCTATGAATCTAACATATGCTGCTAGACACTTTATTTTTTGCAGTTCCCATGCTGCGGGCTACTCTGCTTCACTCTAAAGATACATGTTGTCAATTAAGTTGTCACGGGCTCATATATCACGGGTGCTCTCAAGAGAGGCCGTTGCCTCCTAAGCTCTACATGATCTGTGGTAGAAATAATATCCTTAATAAGGTGTTTAAACATTGTATCTACAAATTCTATGGGTATAAAGCAGAGTCATTCAGTACAGTGTAATAAATAGGCCATCTTCAGAGAGAGTGTGCATGGAAATGCTCTACAAACTACATAGTTCTTGGGTTGAGAAAATACAAGTCCATCATGGTCAACCCAGTCCATCGTGGGCAACCACTCCACAACCATAAACTACTGCCCTCCAGCACACTACAGTAGACAAGGACACAAACCAATCACATAGGATACAGTCTCCAGCTATAGCCCTGGATATTCTTGCCTGTCCAAGCCTGCCTTGAATGGTTAGAGATTCAGTGATACAACATTTTAGGCAGAGTTTCTTACAACCTCACTGCACTCACAGTGAAGAACCATTTACGTTGCTTAAACTGAAATCACATTTCCCATTTGGTAGAATTTTACTTTAAATAGCTAGTATAAATGGCTACAGAAAATGGTTAGCAGAATAGAGTTGCAATAAACAATGTGCAAAATCATAAGTAGTTTCTACATTAGTAGAACTAAAGCTAAAGATAAACTGTAGAGATGACAAAGCAATTCCTAAATCGATGCCTTATTTTCCAGAGACTTATCCAATCCCAAGGGGAGGCTAAGCAAAGTCATCTTCCTACTATTGTCTTGCTATATCCGCACCAATGAATCTGCTTAAGTCATTAGGAAGAATAAGGAAGCAATCCAAAATGGTGGAGAGTGGACTATTCTTCTCAATATTTATAGATTTAGTTTCTGAATTTTCTGTAGCATTAGGAGTGCTTCCATGGAATTCCTTCTATAGTGTGAGGTATGCACCATATGCAGGGAAGATCAGGATGAGAGATCATTCTGAATTCCCCAGAAAAAAAAGAGAGATGATGACCAGAGAGGGTTTGTAACTCAGCAGTTATGTTCCGTTATCCCCTCCTAACCTCAGTTACTGTACAGTATCCAAGGCATCGATCTCCATAGTGCAGCAACGGCATCAAACAGAGTAATCACATCATAAATCTTGGTGCTCTGCTGACATTGTGAAATTCGCAAGCCTGTCAGATAAAAAGAGACAAATACAATGGAAGCCGAGCGCATTTATTTATTTATTTTTTTTATGGTTTGTTTCAGGAGAAGTTGCTGGCACTAACTCAAGAGCCATCAGTGGTTTCATAAATGATGTCTTCCGCATGAGGGTTTTAAATTGTATTTATAAAATAAAATTACATCCTAAGATTTATCTCACTAGTAGACAAACTGAAAATTTCACAGTTCATTTTGTGGCAAAGCAAAAGCCGTGTTGATGATTATTTGACTATTCATCCTAAATCAACAGCTAAGCTATGATCACATAAATAGATCTTCACTTACAAGGCATTTTAATTGGCAAACCTCCGATTTGTGACATCATGCTGACATCAGGCTCATGGATGGTAAGCATCATCATTAGGAGATTCTTATTTTCTCATCAGATCAATATGTTACCAGTTACGTTAAGTTTTCGGCTTCCCAAAGATCCCAAAATCCGAAAACGTAACGAATTTTCGATTACTATCGAATGTTCAAAGTGTTTCGATAATCTTCGAAAATAGCCTTAATCGTTTGATAGCCCTCAAAAATATGATCAGAGAGATACTTTCGAGTTTCCGATCGTGTTTCGAGGATTATCTAACGTTCAAGGTATTTTCGAAGATTATTAAACATTCGATAATAATTGAAAATGTGCTCCGAAGTCCCAAAATCCGGACATCGGATTCAGAATGAAGGGGTTCCGTGTCGGATCCGATTCCGAGTCAGACCTGGATCCCATCTCTAGTTGCCATGAGTATGTTGGAACCCATCTGGAAACCTAGCTGTATTAATGATATGAACTTCCACAAATATACCAATACAAAATTATGCCTATACATAAACAGCTCTGTGCTAAGTGAATCAAGCCGTGCCAGACAGCTAGAGCTAGCAATATATGGTCTTGTAAAGATGGGTATAGATTCAAGGGAGAAAAATACTATTCTCCCTCTGGTAAGGCCTCTCATACTATAAAGACATTTTGAAACTGGAAAAAGTTCAGATTTAAACTAGACAAGTGGCGCTTGTGTGAGGAACGATCACTTTTACATATATATTAATGGGACATACAACAAACTCAGATTGGAAGAAAATACGTTTCATAAAAATGTTGAGGAACTGTTTCCAGTAGATGTGGTGATGGCAAGTTCATGACAGATACAAGAGAGGGCTAGATAAGTGTCTAAAAAACTACAGAATCTTGAGTCAGTCCAACAAAATGTATACTCACTTCCGTCGTAGTTCAGTGTTGAAAATGTGGTGTTTCTCAGCACACCCAGCACTATTGCACACTCGCATCTGTAGCTCATACCACATGCTTCTGAAGATATACAAAAATATAAGACTTTGACAGTGAAGTCCTTGAGCCAAAGTCCACACTGTAGTCCAAAAGGTCTGTACTCCAGGTTAAATGAGGTAATTGGGCATCCGCCATCATTCCAGCCAATAAGATTCAGCCTTACACGGGTTGTATTGGTACTAGCAACCAAGTCTTGCTCTTTGGAGAATTGTGGTCTGTAAAGTAAACAAAAATAGTTAAACTGAATAAAAAAACAAACAATATAAAACTGAATAAGCAAATGTTTAGCTAACAGCAAATAATGTTTTTTTGCCATTGTACAACAATTTCTTTTGGTTACCATTAGTATGGTATACAATGTCGCCTCACCAATGGGGCAGTGTATAGAAAGCCGGCTATTTCTGTCTTAAAGCCCCATTAGCTAATGCACCAAGGGTTAATGCAGCAATTTAACGTTGGTAACGACAGTGTTCAAAAAAAGTGTCACACAACTGTCGCAAATAGTGCCATTTGGAATGTGTTAACCCCCTTCGCGATGTATATAAAGCGCTATCAGCTCGGAGCATTGCCTTAAGGGGGCAAAAGAGAGTGAAAGCATCTATCTTATACATCGCCCTATTTCTATTAATGTCAAAAAGCAATGATAGAGTAAATGGTAACAAAACCATTTTCCAGTACGTTTTCTAGTAATCTATAGAAAAGCATATTCTTAGTACAAATTGTTGGCTTTTGTATTGGTCCCTTAAAAAGAAAAGTACTTCTTTGTAGCAGGTAAAACCTTTTAACGATCCTGAATAAAATACATAGAAGGCCATATTCCATTGAATGAAGACAAACCTAAGGAGGTATAACAAGTCCTTATTTGGTCTTTGTTAATATAATATACAGTCTAGTAAAGGGCGAGCCAAATAGTCTATGGAAAAACACAAGTTAAGCATTGAATGGGCTCACACTGCCAAGAAGACATGGCACCATACTAAAATGACTTTTCTTGAATAGTTTTCTGTACATTTTAATAAAATGAAAACTTTTTTCTGCTACATTTTTATAAGGGGTCATACATAGATTATTATGTCAGACATGGAACAATTGTTGGTCTAAATGGAAATATTTTAAGGAAGACAAATGAAAAATATAGGATGTGTAGGGTGGATGCAATGTCTTAATTTGGAAAGAAAAAAGAATCGGATGAGAGACATCCATTCAGAATAAAATTGCATTGTTGTCTTGAAAAATGCAAGTGGATCCATTTTGTTTTATTATTTAACTGGCTACTTAATATCTACATAAAGAAAAGAAAAATGTAGTGAAAGAAAGTGATATCTAGAACTACAATGCCCAGTCTGGTCTTCATTAGAGATGTCGAACTTCGCAAAATCCGGTCCGCCGAGGATCCGCAAATTTTCGAAAAAATTCGGAAATCCGCGAGCGGACCCATTAAAATAAAAAAATCCTCGAAAATACGAGAAATCCTCGTAATTTCGAAAATTTCGGAAAAAATATGTATTTCGAAAATACAAGAAATCCTGTAATTTCAAACATTTTCGAAAATATGTGTTTCGAAAATACGGGAAATACTGTATTTTCGAATTTTTCAAAATTACGAGGATTCTCGTATTTTCGAGGAATTTCGCGGTTCGGAAGTTCGGAAGGCGGAAAATCCAGAAAATCCGGAAAAATCCGCCGTTCGTGAACGGGATAAATCGCGGCGGATCGCGGTTCGGATCCGCGAACTGGCCATCCCTAGTTTCCATTCCACCAATCTGTAGCTTTAGTAAGTCAAGCACAAT
Organism: Hymenochirus boettgeri; assembly: GCA_019447015.1. Lineage (NCBI taxonomy): Eukaryota > Metazoa > Chordata > Amphibia > Anura > Pipidae > Hymenochirus > Hymenochirus boettgeri. The sequence goes on along the minus strand of CM033470.1, from coordinate 18,926,575 downwards.
TAAAGTAACCAAACAAACGTGATGGTAACAGCATGGTAACTTGTTAGCAGATGAAACTATACAAGTCTATTTGATTGCCAATAGGATTGCCAATAGGAACGAGGCAGGTAGGACATACGAGGTGCTACTTCAAAACCTGTAACACTCCAGGTAAGTATATGCAACAAATAAACATAGAGGCACACTCTTTAACTAATTCAAATATCTTACTAATAGTCTGATGCACACATGTTTTGGAGGTTCTGACTCCTTCTCAGGTGTTCAACAACACAAACCAGTGAGCAATATATAGTACAAACAACTCAAGTGAGCTACTGTTGTTGGTACTATGAATTGCTCACTAGTTTGTGGTTGTTGTAGACCTGAGGCAGAGCCTCCTGAAATGTGTGGATCAGCACTATTAGTAAAATATTTAAATTAAAGAGTGTGCCTCTATGTTTGATTCTATTGTTGAAGCCTAATTCCCTTCCATAATAAAATTGGCTCTTATGGACTACAGATGGAATTTGATCTAAAATGTCCCCCCAGTAAAATTGCTGATTGGGCGACAAAGTTGATGTCATCAAGTTTAATTAGAACACTGCAAATCTCTGATTTGACTGCCACATAGGGGAGATGACGGATTAACAAGCTAGTTCCCTTGGCTACTTGTCTAGCAAGAGTGGAGGAATGGCACTGACAAGGCGTCACTGCTCATTGGAAGGGGCACTTCCAATGTAATAAAGGCAAAAGAAAGGTCAAAGATCCAGGGTGATTATTACGGAGTTCTAAAAAATAAAATGATGTATTAATTACCTTAGGTGCAACCAATCTTCTAGCTAAAAATGGAGTCTAGTATAAGTCATGTGACCCATTTTGAAGTGATAGCGAATGAGAGCCAAAAATAGAAGCCAGGAGAAGGGTCGACCATAAAAGGCTCAGGCACCGTAAAATGGAAGCACAGTGACCCATGCGTCAATGAATCAGTTCATTGGGGGGAGGCTGTTGTTTTGTTCTCAAACACACAGGGTCCGGGATATTTTTGTAATTCTCCCAGGGTGATCGGAAGCGTCTCATATTACAAACTTGCACCCATGCATTGTGTCTAAGAACCGATTGTAATATTCTCACGTGTTTTTACATCAGTTGTTTACAAAATTACCCTCCTTATTTCTAAAGCAAAATTATGTTTCCTGTTGATAATATATTTCTTGACCCCCAACAGCTTTAACAGGCAGGTGCCTTACATTTAGAACATTCCGAGCTTACAAGAAAATAGGTCACATGCCTCATTACCTAGCAACTCCATGGTATTGCATCACTACCCCACCTTCCCTTTCTTGTCTGTTACATAAAGAAAATCTTAGCCCTAAAATGAACATTTCCATTATCTGAAGACGGAGAATGTGCCAGATGCCCATCGTCCCATCAATAAGTGGGGGACTTGCCAAACAACTATGCAGAGGGAACAGACAAAATGGCAAAATGGAAGTAAACCCAAAATACAGTTTATAGATATATTAATTTACATAGGACATAAAAAAAAGTCCTAAATCATACGTGTGCGTAAAATAAAGTTGTTTGAAAGCAAATCTACTAATTAAAGGTATTCTTCCCCCAAAGGCAAACATTTCCTCTAAGGGTTCATTAAAGGGAAAGTTCAGAGGAAATTTCATTATTTTAAAATTCTTAGTTATATATACATACCTAGGTACTCTACATATTCTATTCCATTTTGAAAAATCAGCGGATTTCATACCCTTTGCTATTCTCAGTGAGATGACTTTTAGGGGCTGTAATGGTCCTTCTTCTTCCCAGATACATCACTACCTTGGTATGAATGAAACAGACTTACGATATCCCACCGGGAGACCCTGCAGGTTCCACAGCGTCCCGTGCTCCAAACACTTCAAAGAGCACCAGCTCCCTCTCGGTACGGAATACAAATGCACAAAAGAGGCAGGCAACCGGGAACATCGTGGGCTTCAAAGAACTTTATTCAGCACGTGTAGTAAGTACATCAAACGGACAAACACCAACAGTGGCCATCACAAGTTAGCTCGCCCAACATGTTTCGTGACGACACGTCACTTCACAGGGGCACGGTAGTCGTCACAAAACAGTGGGCGGAGCTAACTTGTGATGGCCACTGTTGGTGTTTGTCCGTTTTGAGTGTACTTACTACACGTGTGAATAAAGTTCTTTGAAGCCCACGATGTTCCCGGTTGCTGCCTCTGTTTGTGCATTTTTAAACTACCTTGGTATGTGTCTTATGTAATTTCTACTGATTGGTTGATGGATGGGTCAAACATTAGAAATGGGATGCGGCTCCTACTCGGGACTGGATCCGACACAGACCCCCTCGTGTTACATATTGAACGTTCTGTCTGAAACCGGATGGATCGTTTGGATTTCGGAACATATTTTTGAGGGTTCCCGAATGTACAAAAAACATTGAACATTTGTTAAACCTCGGAAATACGAGGGGAAATCGAAAGTAGTTTCCAATCGTATTTTCGGGTGTTATCGAACGTTTAAGGTTATTTTTGGGGGGTTACTGAAAATAACCTTGTACATTCAGTAACCCTCAAAAACATTCCGAACCCTCGAAAGTAAGTTCTGTTTTTGGATTTTCGAATTTTTCCCAAGTTTCGTAAATCCGAAACTGAATGAAACTTCTGGGCTTTATCCAACCAAACATTCTCAGATCTCTACTGAGCAACTGATCAACCACGGCGTGGGTCAGGGCAAGACCATAAACGGTCTCTATTCGGGGTCCTGCAAACAGGAAGTCAGTATTTCACAATCATATTTATACACAGACACAATGCTGAATGGGCAGGGTAAGGTCATTGGGATGGAAAATACTGCTCTTTATTCCTAAAAAGATATGTATTTCTACTGAACTTCCCCTTTAAAGGAGAACAAAAGTAAAAAAGCTAATCAGGCACCCGGAATCTCTGGTGTTGGACAATTATTTACACAATCAAGTAGTTCTCCTTTAATCCCCTTAACAAACTACCAGAGAAATATCAAGTCAATAGTAATTGACAAAAGATGTTTTTAGTTTAGAAAAATAAAAACAAAAAACAAGAAAGTAACGGGATACTATAATTACTTCCTGCTTGGATGGGCAGGACAAGACCCAGTACCTTTCCCCAGGGTTTTGTTCTATGATCTCATGATGCGCCCTGGTCCGACGCCATTCTGGGCTGTCAAAGTGAACTTGTACCAGGTGCCACATTTTAAATTTTCTAGGCGGTAGAAGCGCTCGTGGGGCTGATGGGAAAACTACCCCACTGCTCGCTGTTATCCTCGAGTACTGCAATATTATACCCTGAATAAAACAAAAAATGAATGGGAACCATCAATTAAGGAATGTTGTGAAATAAATTTATAGGACAACCATCATAAGGATTTTGAGCTATTTAAGGACCTACCGATTAAAGGGGATGAATTTTGCGACTGATGACTCATAAAAATATTTTTGGAAATAAAAAAATGATGGCTTCAACACAAAGTCTTTTTCTTGTGTACACATAGGCAGATTTGTTTTATATAAATGAGACTGAAACCTAATTAATTATTTAACGTCTGATGAAGTCGTAAACATGTCTCGACTATTTATGACGTGGGCAGATGTCTTGAGAATTACATCGGGGCACAGTAGAGTGGTGGGTGAGCAGTTTCATTCACCAACGGACAGGAGTTAATCCTTCCATCCAACTTACTACTAGTAGATCCATTGATTAGAAATCTGTTGGCTTGAATTAAAAAATCCCACGATTGTTCTGGCCCAATTGATTCACTATATAAATATGTGCATCAGCCTAGAAAAAACCTTCACTTCTCATTGTCAAGAGGACAAATTTGTTGAGACCTTTTGCTTTCAAGATGATCATTATCAATAGATATTCAATCGAACCAAGTTGTTAATTAGTTTGTAAGAGAATTTAATTCACATTATAGGAATTACAATAGAATTGACCCGTAAGGGACAATCAAACTCATGTCTAAACTGCTACATGGTTCCTTGCGATAATGACTATACAGTAGGCACACAAACAGAATTACTATTCCGACCAATGTCTCATCTTGCCGGTAGTTTTTATCGCAGGGAACAACATATAAAAGGGATAGTTATGGTCTATTCATTCAGTCTAGTCAATTTGTACAAGCCAACGACGCTGGAGTAACAACAGGAGCGAGGCTGTTTGTGTCACAAGGGACGTTGATAAAGAAATACTAGTGCTGTCAGAACTTTCCCATAATAATGTTCTTTAATGGCACACCTGGAAGAAGTGTTGTTCCATCTCTTTTATGAGACATATAGAGTATGGTGGCATTTATCAACGATACAGATAGTTTTAGTTTTTCAAATTCTGCTTTACAAAAATGGCACGGTATTAAAGCTAGGCTTTTATCTGAAATTTTATGTAAAGGAAATGCTTTTTTCTGTGTTTTAACATAGTTGCATCCCCACATGAATTCATAAACCCTCATCCTTCTCTTCAGTCAAAACCCTACTGGTGTGACCCACCCATGTCCCTCCATTTAAATAAGGAAGAGCAGCCAGAAAAAGTTTATACTTCAGTGGAAGACAGAAAGGTGTTAAATTACAAGACAAGTTTCAGCTATTGGCCATGATGTCACTGACTGACTGATTGGGGTACATTTATTTTTTTTGTGAAGACTAAACAGTGCTCCGTAATGGGAGCAACAGTGGAATCTTATCTTATAATAAAACCACTTAAGCTATGTAGCTGAGTGATTTTTATATGGATATATTCCATGCATATATAGACGATTGAGTAGCGTGCACTCAATACACAAATTTGTCAGTTGCCTGGATCTGCTGATGATATCCAATCATATAACAGTTTCCAACAAAGTATCAAAGATCCACCGGTCTTTCTTAGAATTTCTTTGTTATAACATAGTGCAAAGTGCAACAAGGTAGCACTTTGTGTTTTTATATGGTCACGTAACTTCTCCGTGATGTAATATCCTTCTAAGTATTGACACCATCCATAGTTATATACTAGTTATATATTACGGTGTTTACCATCCATAGTTATATACTAGTTATATATTACGGTGTTTACCATCCATAGTTATATACTAGTTATATATTACGGTGTTTACCATCCATAGATATATACTAGTTATATATTGCGGTGTTTATCATCCATAGTTATATACTAGTTATATATTACGGTGTTTACCATCCATAGTTATATACGAGTTATATATTAGGGTGTTTACCATCCATAGTTATATACTAGTTATATATTACGGTGTTTACCATCCATAGTTATATACTAGTTATATATTACGGTGTTTACCATCCATAGTTATATACTAGTTATATATTGCGGTGTTTACCACCCATAGTTATATACTAGTTATATATTTAGCCATGCACCTATGAAGTACCCCATATAGTTCAACACATTATACAGTGCACCCATGCACCTATGAAGTACCAGTATAGTTCTACACATTATACAGTGCACCATGCACCTAAAAGTACCCCATATAGTTCTACACATATACAGTGCACCCATGCACTATTAAAGTACCCAATAGTTCTACACATATACAGTGCACCCAGCACCTATGAAGTACCCTGTATAGTTCTACACATTATACAGTGCACCCATGCACCTATAGAGTACCCCATATAGTTCTACACATTAACAGTGCACCATGCACCTATGAAGTACCCCCGTACTAGTTTACACATTTGTACAGTGCACCATGCACCTATATGAAGTACCCCATATAGTTCTACACATTATACAGTGCACCCATGCACCTATGAAGTACCCCATATAGTCTACACATTATACAGTGCACCCATGAACCTATGAAGTACCCTATAGTTCTACACATTACAGGCACTCATGCACCTATGAAGACCCAAAGTTTACACATTATACAGTGGCACCATGCACCTATGAAGTACCCCATATAGTTCTACACATTATACAGTGCACCCTGAACCTATGAAGTACCCCGTATAGTTCACACATTGTACAGTGCACCCATGCACAGAAGTACCCATATAGGCTAACATTATACAGTGCACCCATGCACCTAGAAGTACCCCCTATAGTTTTACCATAACAGTGCACCCATGAACCTATGAAGTACCCCGTTAAGTTCTACACAGTGTACAGTGTGCACTCATGCACCTATGAAGTACCCCATATAGTTCTACACATTATACAGTGCACCCATGCACTATGAATTACCCTATAGTTATACATATTAGACCCAGTGTACACCATCCAAAAACCCAAAAAACCCCAGACAGTTCGCCACACAGAAAAAAGATATTATACCAAAAAAAAGTTTGTTGCAATGACCATCCCCTCCCATGATACCAGTTTTTCATGATTCGTATGATGAGTACCGTATAGTTCTACATTATACAGTGCACCCATGCACCTATGAAGTACCCCATATAGTTCTACACATTATACAGTGCACCCATGCACCTATGAATTACCCAGTATAGTTCTACATATTATACAGTGCACCCATGCACCTATGAAGTACCCAGTATAGTTCTACACATTATACAGTGCACCCATGCACCTATGAAGTACCCCATATAGTCTACACATTATACAGTGCACCATTAAAATACCCATATAGTTCTACACAATATACAGTGCACCCATGCACCTATAAAGTACCCCATATAGTTCTACAATTATACAGTGCACCCATGCACCTATGAAGTACCCATATGTTCTACACATTATACAGTGCACCATGCACCTATAAAGTACCCCATATAGTTCACACATTATTACAGTGCACCTATAAAGTACCCCTATAGTTCTACACATTATACAGTGCACCCATGCACCTATAAAGTACCCCATATAGTTCTACACATTATACAGTGCACCCATAAAATACCCCATATAGTTCTACACATTATACAGTGCACCCATGCACCTATGAAGTACCCCATATAGTTCTACATTATACAGTGCACCCATGCACCTATGAAGTACCCCATATAGTTCTACACTTATACAGTGCACCCATGCACCTATGAAGTACCCCATATAGTTCTACACATTATACAGTGCACCCATGCATCCATGAAGTACCCCATATATTCCTGCACATTATACAGTGCACCCATGCACCTATGAAGTACTCCACATAGTCTCTACACATTATACAGTGCACCCATGAAGTACCCCATATAGTTCTACACATTATACAGTGCACCCATGCACATTTGAACTACCCCATATATAACTATCACACAGTCCTTTCAGCTGTACAGTCCTTTCATCATACAGAGCTACACTATGAGCTTATAAATATATAACCTTTGGTGCAGTATTTGACTCATAGTAGTGTTTGGCAAATCAATATGTGCACACCATAGGCAGGGGTAAGAAGATCTGTTATGAGTCTGGAGAAATGGTACAGTACATGGATACTTTGTATTCTAGATTCCATTATCTCTGGAGGAAATCCACAGAATCCCGCGAAATATACAGATAGACACCTACTGAGATGAATAATTTTTATACTTAGTCTATTTATTATCTTTTATAATGAATCTAATTCGAGAAACCACCCAAAGGTTAATTTCTCCCAATATTGTGATAGCCATGGTTTTTAAAGATGAAATATAGTGCATTAAAGATTTTTTTTTTATGAAAAATACCTGGCGCTGGGAGGTAGGTATGGTTATTCCTACCTCCTCATTGTTTCAATGAGGAGCACCAGCATGAAAGAAAACTGCTTTTGCAGGCTTCCTCAGTGCTTCAGCACTATTAATAGAGGAAAGTCCAGGGCACTAACCTGGCAGATGAAAACGTACGTGTGGCACTCCTCAACAAAATATTAGGAGGTAGGAATAATCAACCTTACCTCCCTGACACAGGTACTTTTATTTTTAAAAAAGTTAATTTTACAGTGGCGTTGTCTTTCAAAGACATTATTTTAGGAAGTGAGAAATGCACTTTGTAATCAGTTAACATTAAACTTTTGTGTTTCCCTTTCATGGGTGCTTTGGTTATAAATCCTTTAATTTATTACTTTTGTTTTCTGTGAGGTAGTAACGGGACCCCCAGCCAGTGATGATTGATGGAAGAAGGAGCATCTACAGCAATGGAAGCTTCATCATTCGCACGGTCAAAGCAGAGGATTCTGGGTACTATAGCTGTGTGGCCAATAACGCTGGGGATCCGATGAAATTGTGCTAAACCTTCAAGTTCAAGGTAAAATGTCTACGCCCTTGCATTTTCCTTTTTGGTTCAAGCAACATATTTATGGGTGGACCAATAGCAGCCATATTGTTTGACAGAACTAGATATACAGAAGTTAAGGTTTATAGACATATGTGCATCAAGTCAAAACCTTTACCCCACCTATCAAGCCTACATATAAATTGATATGTATTAAAGGCAGCCAGGCAAGTGTCTCTCACGAACGCACTGAATGGTGGTACAGTGTTGTCTACAAGGCCTACCCAATCACTTGGTTTGTCTAAATCTCTTGCAAGGTGGCTATACAGTGCTTGTCTGTGTGGAAATGGATCAAAGAACCAGACATGGTGTCATTTCTAACTTGTATTGGTGGGAAACGTTGAAACACGGGTGTTACTGTACTTTAGTTCCCCTTAGTGTTCCTGATTGTTGATTAATTATCCCATTCACAATAGAGCACATAGAGGTTTACAATGAGCAGAGCTGGTCTAGAATATCTTGCGTTTTCTTATAAATAAGATGGACCTTTTAGAAACTGCTACTTTTTTGGTTACAGTGTTGCTGGCTAGTGATGGCCCAGTTCCGAACCCATCCGCGGCGGATTTACATCGTTTGTGAACGGCGGATATCGCAGATTTTCAGTTTTTCCGCCTTCGAACTTTTCCGACCGCGTTTTCGGAAATTTTCGAAATTACGAGGATTTCTCGTATTTAGATGATTTTTTCATTTTAATCTGTTTTAATGGGTCCGCTCGCGGATTTTCAAATTATTTCGAAAATTCGCGGATCCTCGAGTGGACCGGATTTTGTGAAGTTCGGACATCTCTATTGCTGGCCCCTAACCACCATGAGAACAAATTGCACTTTAGGCTCTCTCGGGTCATAATTGTGATTGGCCCAGGTCCGAAGAGGAATTGGTACTGTGTTTATATAAGTAGCTGTTAAGTTGACCTTTAGAAAATGCTACAGGGAAGTTACATTTTAATTATTTTGTTTTTACAGTGGGGTTTGGCTTAATTTTTGCTACTATTGTTCCTTGAGAAAAAAGCCATTGAAAAGGTGTCAGTAGTAAAACACAGAAAGAAAAAATATAAAATGTTAGGTTATTTTATAAACCCATGAGTACAGTTATATTTAGTAAACATGGGTACAGAACGTTCATTTTAATGATGGTTTTTTTTTCAATCTAGTTCACCAGACCAGCTAGGCTTACAGTATCCAACAACATTGTCTTCCATAACCCTTTCCTGGACCCAGGAGACAATGGGGAAGTTCATCAGAGGTAACAAACTAGAAACTGATCTTCTCTAGAAACCTTACAAATGAGCCAATACATTGTCACTAGTACAGAAGAGTTTTGTTACTTATAATTACAGTAAGCTATATATAAGGTTACTGCAATACTTAGAAGTATTACATCACGGAGGATTAAGTGACCATATAAAAAACACAAGTGCTACCGTTGCACTTTGCACTATGTTATAACAAAGAAATTCTAAGAAAGACCTGTGGATCTTTGATACTTTGTTGAAACTGTTATATGATTGGATATCATCAGCAGATCCAGGCAAATGGACAAATTGTGTATTGAGTGCCGCTATCTCAATCGATCTATATATCTGCAGTGGAATATATCCATATAAAAATCACTCAGCTACTAGCTAAGTGGTTATTATAAGATAAGATTCCACTGTTGCTCCATTACGGAGCACTGTTTAGTCTTCACAAAAAAAATAAATGTACCCCAATCAGTCAGTCAGTGACATCATGGCCAATAGCTGAAACTTGTCTAATTTAACACCCTGTCTTCCACTGAGTATAAACTTTTTCTGGCTGCTCTTCCTATTAAATGGAGGGACATGGGTGGGTCACACAGTAGTGTTTTGACTGAAGAGAAGGATGAGGGTTTATGAATTCAGTGGGGATGCAACTATGTATAAAACACAGAAAAAAGCATTTCCTTTACATAAAATTTCAGATAAGAGCCTAGACTTTAATACCGTGCCATTTTTGTAAAGCAGAATTTGAAAAACTAAAACTATCTGTATCGTTGATAAATGCCACACATACTCTATATGTCTCATAAAAGAGATGGACCAACACTTCTTCCAGGTGTAGCCATTAAAGAACATTATTGATGGGAAAGTTCTGACAGCACTAAGTATTTCTTTATCAACGTCCCTTGTGACACAAACAGCCTCGCTCCATAGTTGTTAAACTCCAGCAGTCGTTGGCTTGTACAAATTGACTAGACTGAATGAATAGACCATAACTATCCTTTATTATGTTGTTCCCTGCGATATAAAACTACCGGCAAGATGAGACTTTGGTCGGAATGAGTAAATTCTGTTTGTGTGCTACTGTATAGTCCTTATCGCAAGGAACCATGTAGCAGTTTAGACATGAGTTTGATTGTCCCTTACGGGTCAAATTCTATTGTAATCCTATAAGTGTGAAATTAAATCTCTTACAAACTAACAACTGTGTTCGATTGAATCTTAATCTGATAATAGGATCATCTTGAAAGCAAAGGTCTCAACAAATTGTCCTCTTGGACAATGAGAAGTGAAGGTTTTTCAGGCTGATTGCACATATTTATATATGTGAATCAATTGGGCCAGACAAATCGTGGATGTTTAATTCAGAGCCAACAGATTTCAATCAATGGATCTACTAGTAAGTTGGATGGAAGGATTAACTCTGTCCGTGGTTGAATGTAAACTGCTCACCCACACTCTACTGTGCCCCAGATGTAATTCTCAAGACATCTGCCCACGTCATAAATAGTCGAGACATGTTTACGACTTCTCAGACGTGTAAATGATTAATTAGGTTTCAGTCTCATTTATTAAAACAAATCTGCCTATGTGTACCAGCAAGAAAAGACTTTGTGATTGAAGCCATCATTTTTTATTTCAAAAATATTTTTATGAGTCATCAGTCAGCAAAATTCATCCCCTTTAATCGGGTAGGTCCTTAAATAGCTCAAAATCTTATTGATGGTTGTCCTATAAATTTATTTCACAAACATTTTAATTGATGGTTAACCATTCATTTTTGTGTTTTATTTCAGGGTATATATTGCAGTACTGGAGGATAACAGCGAGCAGTGGGGTAGTTTTCCCATCAGCCCCAGCGAGCGCTTCTACCGCCTAGAAAATTAAAATGTGGCACCTGGTACAAGTTACTTTGACAGCCAGAATGGCGTCGGACCAGGGCGCATCAGTGAGATCATAGAGGCAAAAACCCTGGGGAAAGGTACTGGAGTCTGTCCTGCCCATCCAAGCAGGAAGTAATTATAAGTTATCCGTTACTTCTTGTTTTTTGTTTTTATTTTTCTAAACTAAAAACATTTTTTGTCAATTACTAATTGACTTGATATTTCTCTGGTAGTTTGTAAGGGGATTAAAGGAGAACTACTTTGATTGTGTAAATAATTGTCCAAAACCAGAGATTCCGGGTGCCTGATTAGCTTTTTTACTTTGTTCTCCTTTAAAGGGGAAGTTCAGTAGAAATACATATACTTTTTAGGAATAAAGAGCAGTATTTTCCATCCCAATGACTTAACCTGCCCATTCAGCATTGTGTCTGTGTATAAATAAATGATTGTGAAATACGACTTTGTTTGCAGGACCCCGAATAGAGACCGTATGGTCTTGCCCTTGACCCAGCGCCTGGGTTGATTCAGTTGCTCAGTAGAGATCTGAGAATGTTTGAGATGGATAAAGCCCAGAAGTTTCATTCAGTTTTCGATTTACGAAACTTGGGAAAAATTCGAAAATCCAAAAACAGAACTTACTTTCGAGGGTTCGGAAGTGTTTTGAGGGTTACGAATGTACAAGGTTATTTTCAGTAACCCCCCAAAATAACCTTAAACGTTCGATAACACCCGAAAATACGATTGGAAACTCTTTCGATTTCCCCTCGTATTTCCGAGGTTAACAAATGTTCAATGTTATTTTGTACATTGGGAACCCTCAAAAATATGTTTCGAAATCCAAACGATCCATCGGTTTCAGACAGAACGTTCAGATTATGTAACACGAGGGGTTCTGTCGGATCCAGTCCCGAGTAGGAGCCGCATCCCATTTCTAATGTTTGACCCATCCATCAACCAATCAGTAGAAATTACATAAGACACATACCAAGGGTAGTTATAAATGCACAAACAGAGGCAGGCAACCGGGAACATCGTGGGCTTCAAAGAACTTTATTCAGCACGGTAGTAAGTACATCAAAACGGACAAACACCAACAGTGGCCATCACAAGTTAGCTCCGCCCAACATGTTTTGTGACGACTACCGTGCCCCTGATGAAGTGACGTGTCGTCACGAAACATGTTGGGCGGAGCTAACTTGTGATGGCCACTGTTGGTGTGTTTGTCCGTTTGATTGTACTACTACACGTGCTGAATAAGTTCTTTGAAGCCCACGATGTTCCCGGTTGCCTGCCTCTGTTTGTGCATTTGTATTTACCGATAGCCGAGAGGGAGCTGGTGCTCTTTGAAGTGTTTGGAGCACGGGACGCTGTGGAACCTGCAGGGTGGCTCCCGGTGGGAATCGTAAGTCTGTTTTCATTCATACCAAGGTGTGATGTATTCTGGGAAGAAGAAGGACCATTACAGACCTAAAATGTCATCTCACTGGAATAGCAAAGGGTATGAAATCCGCTGATTTTTCAAAATGGAATAGAATATGGTAGAGTAACTAGGTATGTATTATATATCTAAGAATTTTAAAAATAATGAAATTTTCCTCTGAACTTTCCTTTAATGAACCCCTAGAGGAAATGTTTGCCTTTGGGGGAGAAAAACCTTTAATTAGTAGATTTGCTTTCAAAAAACTTTATTACGCACACGTTGATTAGGACTTTTTTTATGCCTATGTAAATTAATATATCTATAAAACTGTATTTTGGGTTTACTTCCATTTTGCCATTGTGTCTGTTCCCTCTGCATAGTTGTTTGGAAGTCCCCCACTTATTGATGGGACGATGGGATCTGGCACATTCTCCGTTCAGATAATGGAAATGTTCATTTTAGGGCTAAGATTTTCTTTATGTAACGACAAGAAAAAGGAAGTGTGGGTAGTGATGCAATACCATGGAGTTGTAGGTAATGAGGCATGGGACCTATTCTTTGTTAGCTTCGGAATGTTCTAAATGTAGGCAACTGCCTGTTAAAGGTTGGGGGTCAAGAAATATGATTATTCAACAGGAAAAAATAATTTGCTTTAGAAATAAGGAGGGTAATTTTGTAAACAACTGATGTAAAAACACCGTAGAATATTAAAAATCGGTTCTTAGACACAATGCATGGGTGCAAGTTTGTAATATGAGACGCTTCCGATCACCCTGGGAGAATTACAAAAATATCCGGACCTGTGTGTTTGAGAACAACAACAGCTCCCCCCAATGAACTGATTGCATTGACGCATGGGTCACTGTGCTTCCATTTTACGGTGCCTGAGTCCTTTTATGGTCGACCCTTCTCCTGGCTTCTATTTTTGGCTCTCATTCGCTAGTCAGCTTCAAAATGGGTCACATGACTTATACTAGACTCCATTTGTAGCTAGAAGATGGTTGCACCTAAGGTAATTAATACATCATTTTATTTTTTAGAACTTCGTAATAATCACCCTGGATCTTTGACCTTTCTTTTGCCTTTAGTACATTGGAAGTGCCCCTTCCAATGAGCAGTGAAGCCTTGTCAGTGCCATTCCTCCACTCTTGCTAGACAAGTAGCCAAGGGAACTGCTTGTTAATCCGTCTACTCCCCCTATGTGGCATCAAATCAAGAGATTTGCAGTGTTGCTAATTAAACTTGATGACATCAACTTTGTCGCCCAATCAGCAATTTTTACTGGGGGGACATTTTAGATCACAATTCCATCTGTAGTCCATAAGAGCCAATTTATATGGAAGGGAATTAGGCTTCAACAATAGAATCAAAAATAGAGGCACACTCTTTATTTAAATATTTTACTAATAGTGCTGATCCACACATTTCGGAGGGGCTTGCCTCAGGTCTACAACAACCACAAACTAGTGAGCAATTCATAGTACCAACAACAGTAGCTCACTTGATGTTTGTACTATATATTGCTCACTGGTTTGTGGTTGTTGAAACCTGAGGAAGGAGTCAGAACCTCCCAAAACATTGTGTGCATCAGGACTATTAGTAAGATATTTGAATTAGTTAAGAGTGTGCCTCTATGTTTAATTTGTTGCATATACTTACCTGGAGTGGTACAGGTTTTGAAGTAAGCACCTCGTATTGTCCTACCTGAACTCGTTCCATTGGCAATCCTATTGGCAATCAAATAGACTTGTAGTTATCTTGCATACAAGTTACCATGCTGTACCATCACGTTTGTTTGGTTACTTAATTGTGCTGACTTACTAAAGCTACAGTAATTGTGGAATGGAAACTAGGGATGGCCAGTTCGGGATCCGAACCCGGATCCGCCGGGATTATCCCGTTCCAGAACGGCGGATTTTTCCGGATTTTCTGGATTTTCCGCCTTCCGAACTTCCGAACCGCGAAATTCCTCGAAATACGAGAATCCTCGTAATTTTGAAAATATTCGAAAATACGAGTATTCCCGTATTTTCGAAACACATATTTTCGAAAATGTTTGAAAATTGAGGATTCTTGTATTTTCGAAATACTATTTTTCCGAAAATTTTCGAAATTACGAGGATTTCTCGTATTTTCGAGGATTTTTTTTATTTTAATGGGTCCGCTCGCGGATTTCCGAATTTTTTCGAAAATTGCGGATCCTCGAGCGGACCGGATTTTGCGAAGTTCGGACATCTCTAATGAAGACCAGACTGGCATTGTATGTCTAGATATCACTTTCTTTCACTACAATTTTTCTTTCTTTTATGTAGATATTAAGTAGCCCGTTAAAATAATAAAAACCAAATGGATCCACTTGCATTTTTCAAGACAACAATGTCAATTTTATTCTGAATGGATGTCTCTCATCCGATTCTTTTTCTTTTCCAAATTAAGAACCTTGCATCCACCCTACACACCTATATTTTTCATTGTTTCCTTAAAATATTTCACTTAGACCAACAATTTGTTCCATGTCTGACATAATAATTCATGTATGAACCCCTTATGAAAAATGTAGCAGAAAAAAGTTTTCATTTTATTAAAATGTACAGAAAACTATTCAAGAAAAGTCATTTTGAGTATGGGTGCCATTGTTTTGGCAGTGTGAGCCCATTAATGCTTAACTTGTGTTTTTCCATAGACTATATTGGCTTGCCTTTACAGACTGTATATTTATTAACAAAGACCAAATAAGGACTTGTTATACCTCCTGTAGGTTGTCTTTTCATTCAATGGAATATGGCCTTTATGTATTTTATTCAGGATCGTTAAAAGGTTTTACCTGCTACAAGAGAAGTACTTTTCTTTTTAAGGGACCAATACAAAAGCCAACATTTGTACTAAGAATATGCTTTTCTATAGATTACTAGAAAACTAGTACTGGGAAATGGTTTTGTTACCATTTACTCTATCATGCTTTTTGACATTAATAGAAATAGGGCGATGTATAGATAGATGCTTTCACTCTCTTTTGCCCCCTTAAGGCAATGCTCGAGCTGATAGCGGCTTTATACATGCGAAGGGGGTTAACACATTCAAAGGCAGCTATTTGACAGTTGTGTGACACATATTTTTGAACACTGTCGTTACCAACGTTAAATTGCTGCATTAACCCTTGGTGATTAGCTAATGGGGCTTTAAGACAGAAATAGCCGGCTTTCTATACACTGCCCCATTGGTGAGGCGACATTTATACCATACTAATGGTAACCTAAAAGAAATTTGTACAATGGCAAAAAATAACTATGTATTTGCTGTTAGCTAAAAATTTGCTTATTCAGTTTTATTATTGTTTGTTTTATTCAGTTTAACATTTTTGTTACTTTACAGAACCACAATTCTCCAAAGAGCAAGACTGGTTGAGTACCAATACACCCGTGTAAGGCTGAATCTTATTGGGTGGAATGATGGCGGATGCCCAATTACCTCATTTAACCTGGAGTACAGACCTTTGGAACTACAGTGTGGACTTTGGCTCCAGGACTTCACTGTCAAAGTTTATATTGTATGATCTTCAGGACAAATGTGGTATGAGCTACAGATGCGAGTGGCAATAGTGTGGGTGTGCTGAGAAACAAGCCACATTTTAAACGAACTACGACGGAAGTGAGTATACATTTTGTTGGACTGACTCAAGATTCTGTAGTTTTTAGACACTTATCTAGCCCTCTGTATCTGTCATGAAATTGCCATCACCACATCTACTGGAAGACAGTTCCTCAACAGTTAATGAAACGTATTTTTTCCAATCTGAGTTTGTTGTAGTCCCATTAATATATATGTATAAAGTGATCGTATCCTCACCACAGCGCCACTTGTCTAGTTTAAATCTGAACTTTTTCCAGTTTCAAAATGTCTTATTAGTATGATGAGCCTTACCAGAGGGAGAATAGTATTTTTCTCCCTTGAATCTATACCCATCTTTTAACAAGACCATATATTGCTAGCTCTAGCTGTCTGGCACGGCTGATTCACTTAGCACAGAGCTGTTTATAGGATAGGCATAATTTGGTATTGGTTTATTTGTGGAGTTCATATCATAATACAGCTGAGGTTTCCAGATGGGTTCCAACATACTCATGGCAACTAGAGATGGGATCCAGGTCTGACTCGGATCGGATCGACACGGAACCCCTCATTTCTGAAATCCGAATGTCCGATTTTGGGACTTCGGAGCACATTTTCAATTATTATCGAATGTTTAATATCTTCGAAAATAACCTTGAACGTTAGATAATCCCGAACACGATCGGAAACTCGAAAGTAGTCTCTGATCATATTTTGAGGGCTATCAAACGATAAGGCATTTTCGAGATTATCGAAACTAGCTTTGAACATTCGATAGTAATCGAAAATTCGTTACGTTTTCGGATTTGGGATCTTGGGGAAGCCGAAAACTTAACGTAACTGGTAACATATTGATCTGATGGAGAAAATAAGAATCTCCTAATGATGATGCTTTACGCAGTCCTAAGCTGATGTCAGCATGATGTCAGCAAATCGGAGGTTTGCCAATTAAAATGCCTTGTAAGTGAAGATCTATTATGTGATCATAGCTTAGCTGTTGATTTGGATGAAATAGTCAAATAATCATCAACACGGCTTTTGTTTGCCACAAAATGAACTGTGAAATTTTCAGTTTGTCTACTAGTGGATAAATCTTAGGATGTAATTTTATTTTATAAATACAATTTAAAACCTCATGCGGAAGACATCCTTTTATGAAACCACTGATGGTCTTGAGTTAGTGCCAGCAACTTCTCCTGAAAACAAAAACATAAAAAAAAAAAAAAAAAAAAAAAAATGCCTCGGTCATGTATTTGTCTTCTTTTATTCTGACAGGCTTGCGGATTTCACAATGTCAAGCAGAGCACCAAGATTTATGATGTGTGATTACTCTGTTTGATGCCGTTGCACTAATGGAGATCGATGCCTGGATAATGTACAGTAACTGAGGTTGGAGGGGATAAGGAACATAAATGCTGAGTTACAAACCCTCTCTGGTCATCATCTTCTCTTTTTTATTCTGGGGAATTCGAATGATCTCTCATCCCTGATCTTCCTGCAATGTGGTGCATACCTCACACATTAGAAGGAATTCCATGGAAGCACTCCTAATGCTAGCAGAAATTCAGAAAACTAAATCTATAAATATTGAGAAGAATAGTCCACTCTCCACCATTTGGATTGCTTCCTTATTCTTCCTAACTTAAGCAGATTCATTGGTGCGGAGATAGCAAGACAATAGTGGAGAGATGACTTTGCTTAGCCTCCCTTGGGATTGGATAAGTCTCTGGGAAAATAAGGCATCGATTTAGGAATTGCTTTGTCATCTCTACAGTTTATCTTTTAGCTTTAGTTCTACTAGATGTTATGTCCACTAGATGGCATTTGTTATACATAAGTGTAGACATTGAATTTTAGGGATGACATGGGATTTTGATTTTAGTGTTACTGTTCCTTTAGTGTGCAGCCTACCGTAAATACACAGTTACGTTACAAACACCTTTTTAACTAAATGCCCTGGTAAGTCCAAATTACAGTTTTGTGCATTTTGTAGGTCCAGCAAGTATCCGTCCAATGAAAAACATTACAGCAATAGGGCGGGCGGACACTTACATTCACTGTCGCGTATGGCTATCCCTACTATTCCATCAGTGGTATAAGAACTCAAATCTCCTCCATTTAACCATCGCCAAGTCGCATTTGAAAACAATGGGACGTTAAAACTCTCCGACGTACAGAAAGACGTAGACGAAGGGGAGTACACGTGTAATGTTCTAGTCAACCTCAACATCAACCAGTCAGAGTGTTCACGTAACTGTGAAAGGTTAGGTCATCAGCACCAAATAGAAGGATAAAATAATAAGGAAACCCGTGAGAACTAGTTATGAAATATTCTTCTTGCCTTGAGGAATATGGACCCCAAACCATTTAGAAGAATAAATGATAAATTATGAGAGGGAAGGAGCAGCCAAGGGTTAAAATGAGCCAATTCCACAAGAAAGGGTTAATTTTTGATACGCATGGTGGAAGATGGGTTACATTAGGGTTTTGGGGAGGGGGCACAAAGAGAATTTGGTGCAGCCTATAAAATCCAGTAGTTGTCTGATGAATGACTTTCAATGCTGTGTTGATCCGTACCAAGCGGTGCACGTTAATTTATCGATGTTGAGTGAAGGTCCATGGGGTCAGCAAGATGGAAATACAGAGAGGTGTTACCTTCCTGCTGTTTAGAACTAAATAACCAGCAGCTGCAGTTGACCCAGTGTCAACCATCAGTCTGTGAAAAACAGCTCCTCTTGTGGCCAAATTAAGAGTAAAGATTAGAATGTTTTGATGAACCAATGAATATCCTTTATGTTCCATATATATGACTTTGATATTTATTTGCTTATTTTAATTCAGTTCCACCATTTATCCAACCTTTGAGTCCCAAAGATTCTCCATTGGGCAAAGAGTTTCATCCCATGTGTGGTGGTCTCTGGGGATTTACCGATTACGATCACATGGCAGAAAGATGTAGACCAATACCAGCAAGCTTGGAGTTACCATTGATAACATCGACTTCACCAGTTCCTTAAGGATTTCTAACCTTTCGTTGATGCACAACGGGAACTACACATGTATCGCCAGGAACGACGCAGCAGCTGTGGAACACCAAAGCCAATAAGTGAGAGGTAAGGAGATAGAAATGTGTGATATAAATTCACTATTGCAGATGGCAAAATGGCACTTGCCCTTCTACAGTTTTTGACCAGAATATCTGTTAAGTCAGTAAAAAACGTTTTTTTCTTTGTTAAAACAAACATCCGTGTATATTACTTTACACGATCTGATTTTGCAGCGAATAAAGAGGGGTCATTGTTAACCCCATAGCCGTGACAAGCATCAAAGAAATAAACATGGTTGGTTAGAGCGATGACCAACCCGTATCTGGCCTATTTCCTTGTTGCGTTGACTCTCCCAAGCCCTGTCTTCAAAATTACAGATGTGGCTCACATCCTAATACATTCTGCCGTTCTAATTTTTTGAGGGGTAAAATTTAGAGGCCTAAAGTCTCCATCAGTGCAAAAACTTACATTAACCAGTTATCGTCTCTGAATGGTTTATGGCTAAAGAAGAATTTTTGCCTGGTTTAATTTTTTTTTTCATGTCAACTTGATAGTGCAGAGTATACCACTAGTACAGATCAGAGCCATGATGGGGTATTATACGAGCTTTTGTCTTCTTTCTTCAATAATATTCAAGCGTACTGTAGTCTTGAACACCAATATGTGTCTTAAAAAAAAACAAACATTTAAGTTCAGCTTATCTCTACCTTTGCTCCTATATCATAAGGTAAATTTGTATTCATATTTAGTTTTAGTTGCCCTTTTCTCTGCCCTGAAATGTGAATATATCTAAAACATGCCTTTTTATGAGCCGTTTGCACCCATTCCTGTCTCTGGAATTTGGTCTCAAACAACATTTAGTGTGCACTATACATTTACTTCCGTCTCTTTAAATGACCTTTTACTGTTTTCCAGCCAAACGGTTTTTTCAGCAATTCCAGTGAAGACAGAAATCTGAATTCCCCTAGTGTCTCCAAAAACCTTGGGTTGTTTTTTGGCTGTGAGCAGGATTCTCTGTAGTATAATTAATCAACGTCCCTATGCCTCCAGTGCTTGCGTCCTTATGCCGTTGCCTGCATTACTTATGAATTATTTAAGAGACTGAGCGTGCTAGGATTCTTCAGATGTACTTTTACGGAAGCTAATGGGCAACTTAAATAATTGTCGTTTTAAAAGAAGAGATAATTAAACATAAATAAAAGAAAGCCCGGAAAATAACTCAACATGATTACGTCGCATTTTTAATAAATTAGAAAATAAATAAATAGGGGTGTTTTTTCCCCTTGTCACTGGATATATTATATATATAGATTTGCCAATCTTAGGAAAATACACAACAACAGAGAGATTCAAAAAAGTTCTTATGTTTTAAAATGGTGCTAATTTTGCCCCAACCAATCAGATCTTATTTAACATTTGTAAGCTGACATCTGATTGGTTGTTGCAAAATAAGAACTTTTATTGAATAACCCTGAATGTCTATAATAATAATAAACCAAATATTAATAGATGATAAATATTTAGCTTTTAATTAAAACTGCATGATGATACATGTCTGTTTACACTAGATGCCTCAGCAAACCAATGATATTTGCTTTTATTTTGAAAGCACAAAATCTCTAAAACGATAATAGTGATTGGCTGGTATGTGGTTTTATGTCATTATGTAATAATTCTTTATAAAGTCCTTTGTCCAATTTTACGGACCAACAGCCTACGATCAAACAAACAATCAGTAGTCTGTTTATGCTTTCGATTGTGAAGCCCATTGAAGGCCAAATATTACAGATTGGCCCAATAGGACTTTTGGCCAATGGGATAATTGCCAGTGTTTGTAACAATGCTTTAAAATGGAGAAGTTCCAACACAGATTCCTCCCATTGGACGAACACACGATCAGACCTCTACCTTGCTTTACTTACATTGTGTGAAGCTGACTGAACATGTCTAAGCCGGTGGTAGAGAAAAGAGGAGAAGAGTTTGACTTCACAGAGGTTTAACTCTGGTTTATAAAGACAAGTGATAAATTATTTGAGATGGAAAAATGGGTTTTACAATGAACTTCTTAAATAAAAAACAAGAAAAAATGTCTTACATGTGCCGATCTTTTAAGTCCCTCCTAGATTTGTTGTTCAGCCCACTGACCAAGATGGAATTTACGGGAAGCTGTGATATAAACTGCTCTGCTGAGGGTTACCCTGTTTCCTACCATCGTATGGAAGTATTCCAAAGGTAATATTGTTTTCTAACCTAAAATCTTCCTCTATAGCAAAAACATAAGACATTTAAGGCCGACTACTTGCTAAAAAAACACCCCATCTATAATTCTTTAGGAGATAACAAGTATTCCTACCTCCTAAAAATTCTGGAATTTATAATGAATTCGCTTTAGAAGTATTGCAGTGCTTGCAACATTTTGTCTGTTTCACATTGATAAATAATGTTACAAATCTTGTTACAAGTCATTAAAGCCGTTAAAGCGAAATTAATTATTTATTTGGCTATAGACAAACCTCTAATCTAATATAGTGGCATTGCCACTTTTACTCTAGTGTGCAGTACTGAAATATCTGCGTTATATTAACTATCCACCAGGGGGCAGATTGTTTAAACTAAATATAGACTGGGTTGCTGTCTATAAATGATCCTCCTATTGAAAGCACAGATTGCACTGGGTGTGGTAAGAAATTAGCAGCAGATAGATCATTACGCTTTAGTTTTTTTAAAATGTTATCGAGCGCCATAATCCCCCTATAGGTGGGCTTGTAGATGTCTTGCAATTAGAAAATGTAACATTGTGTCTATTCTCTGCAATAAACGGTGCGGGGGTTCCCCATTCCAACCTATAGCGCTCAACTGCGAATACAACTTCTAACAAATGGCTCCTTACTGATTAAGCACGTGCTGGAGGAAGATAGCGGATATTACCTCTGCAAGGTCAGCAATGATGTTGGAGCAGACGTCAGCAGTCCATGTATCTCACAGTTAAAAGAAGAACTGGGAACTTTTCCTATTTCTAAACTGGGATCGGTGGAAATGTCTGTGTTTCTTTAAAGTTGAGAAGTGTAGCAAAAAACCATTAAAGAGGAATTATACTCTGCAGTAACAGAACTGGATCCTCTCCTTCAAAGTAACAGAGACGGGGGATGTCAGTGACATAATTGTGGGAGGAGCCAAAAAGAGTATATTCTATGCGGGTCCTGTAGTTTCCCTGGACCAAAAACCAGGGGTGCCCCTATAAAATATTCCATGGGGTGCCCCAATAAGTAAAAAAAGGCTTGAGTGTGGCCTGTGTTTAGGGGTTGGGGTAAGGGGCTTGGATTACGACCTGAGTGTACCAACCCCTAAGGCGGTCTCATGTTTATAGATATGTATTTTCAATTTTTAATCCCGAAAGTGACAGAGTCCATTTTAGTTTATGTAAAGCAGCCATCAATGTCTAGAACAATCTAAGGATTAAATGTATGGCAAGAGTGGGGCAATGAATTAGATAATGATGCATTAGCCTGGGAAATCCTGAGCGGATTGACAAAATTCTTGGGTGAGAAGTCACCTGATGGATCGCTAGTGACACCAATTAGAAAAGGATGTGTGTGATGTATTTCAGATACATTGTACCTGCTTATAGCAGATTACGAGACCATTTCCACGAGATGATAATAAATACAGAAAAATATATAATCTAAAAAAATGATTTGTAATATCGAAAAATAGTTCATGTGCGTTTAAGTCTAAAGGAAAATAGTAACTTGCGAGTTTACAATTTCCCTCAAAAGGGTGCCACTGAACCAACCGTCAGTGATTCCTCTTGAAGCCCTTCCCCCTCTGCACAGACACTAAGCATGTCTGCACCCAATGGGTTAGGGATGAAAATAATGAGGAAATACTTATAGAGCTTGATTTGATGGAAGATTTTTTAATTAAAACTGCTGTACTGGGTAGAAATATTGTGTGTCATTGATCTTTGAAGTTGAAACCAATCTAGAATTTTTTTTTGTAATTAGAATGTTAATATGTTATTAGTTTCTGTTATTTTGACAATAGGAAGTTCTTACGTGCTATTTATCGTTCTGCTTAGGCAAACAGAATGTTTCATTCGGGATAAATATCGTTCCTAAAGAATCTAAATCTATCTTCCCTCTGCAGATATGGAGGGAAGGGATTTTGTTCTTTTTCAATGCAATAAATCAGCTAACGGAGAGCACAGCCTGATGGCTGATCCAGGTCATACGTCCTTCGCATTAAATATTTAAGAAAGTTTAGCTAAAACTGACTGTATTCAATGGCAAGCTGTTTTGCTTAACACTACAAAGGCTCTTTGAAGCTGGAAGGCTCGAAATACATTAACTCTCAGTGAAAGACACAAGTCAGATGCTGGTTTTAATTGACTTGCGGTGGAGACCATTACATCCCTATCTGAAGAATCTGATTATTCTTAACCCTCAAGTCTGCCGTTGATCACAATAATGTTTGTTTCCCCGTAGATACCTATCAACCCCCCCGAAAGTGAAGGGAATCTTTAGTAGACCATTATTGTTCATTCAAGTAGATCCTTCAGCAGAGAAACCATTAACTGAAATTCATTGGGCTCCCCGATCTCTCGCTGAGGCCTCGTTAGATTTCAACCAAAATTATCTAACCTGTCTAACTCATTAAACAGTCAATTTCCATGGACCCTGATCGTTCTTTCCATACCATATGTTATTACCTGCAAAGTTCTCAAACTCCATTTTGTCTTGTGGCTATACTCATTGACTTTTTATCAATGAGACACCAAAATGGCGGCCGATTGGCTTTGGATAAGTCCCTAGTAACCAAAGCACCTAAATAGCTTCAATTAAGCTGCTTCATCAATATTTTAAATGTAATATGTGTTGTGTTGAGTGCACACTCTTGGTTAAAGAAGGTTTATTGACACAGATCTAGTTATTTAACATAGCTATTATATTATTTAGGAAGATGGGTGTTCTGCACTCCATACGCCCAAGGTGCCCTAGTTTGTTGCTCTATAATTGTTTTGTTCCCTCTTTTTTACAGTTAATCCCACAATGGTCCATAACCTGGTTAAATAGAACATGACAATCCAATCAGAAACATGGATGGGACACCATATAACCAGTAACCCATTCAGATTAACTAAGACAGGACAAATAAATATTTATCCACAAGTAACGTCTGAGTAATTTCATGACTGAAGACAAAACTATAAGGGGAACTAAAGTCCCCAGATAACATTGTTTCCATGTTCATAAAGATACATCTACCTTCCTCTTGCTGTGGCTGTGGTTGATATATTGATATTTTATGAGGTAATGAATTAAAGGGAAAGTTCAGTGGGAAATATCATTATTTTAAAAATTCTTAGTTTATATTACACATACCAAGTTATTCTACATATTCTCTTCCATTTAAAAAAAACAGTTGAATTTATACCCTTTGCTGTTCCCTGCTATTGACGTTAGTGAGCTGCATTTCAGGTTCTAACAATCCTTTTTCTTCCCAGAAGCACCACTTCCTTTCAATGTTCCTAACAGTAATTTCTACTGATTGGCTGTTGGATGGGTCAAACATGCTCAGATCTCTACTGAGCAACTGAATCAACCCAGGCGCTGAGTCAAGGGCAAAACCATAACGGTCTCTATTAGGGGTCCTGCAAACAGGAAGTCAGTATTTTGGAAGCATTTTTTTATACACAGACACAATGTTGAATGGGCAGGTTAAAGGGGAAGTTCAGTGCAAATACATGTACTTTCAGAAAAGGAGCAGTATTTTTCCATCCTAATAACCTTAACTGCCCATTCAATATTTTGTCTGTGTATAATAAACGCAACTGAAATACTGACTTCCTGTTTGCAGGACCCCTAGAGAGACCGTTATGGTCTTGCCTCTGACCCAGTCCTGGGTTGATTCAGTTGCTCAGTGAGATCTGAGCATGTTTGACCCATCCAACAGCCAATCAGTAGAATTACTGTTAGGAACATTTCAAGGATGTGGTGCATTCTGGGAAGAAGAAGGACCATTAGAACCTGAAATGTCAGATCACTAATGTCCACAGAGGAACAGCAAAGGGGTATGAAATCAACTGATTTTTCAAAATGGGAGAGATATGTAGAATACATAGAAGGCATTACACAAATTTACAATTAACAAATATTGATCATTCCACTGAACTGTCCCTTAAGGTCTTTACAATGTATTTGCACTGAATTTCCTTTTAAGGCTGGTGAGTGGATGAACAATGAATGAACACCTAGAACAATGATAGTGCAGATGGTCTGTACTGGGGTAATATGTATAGACCATCGCAAGTTGGTCTACACTAGGGGGTCATGTTGGAATTGCCAATAGACTCTGGTTTCTAGAAACATGACCCAGACTATCTTTGAAACAAAATGCAGTTTATGTGATAAGTGATAGATTTCTAAAAATTCGCAATTTGAATTTATGGTACCGATGTCCCTTATAGCACATTATTCTATACCCTAAACCAAATACCAAAGTCATTAGATGTGAGTCCAATGTTCAATGTGGATAATTACAGAACCCGTTATGAGTCCAATTATTCCCACTGAAGGGCTAAACAACTCAATAACATCCACCTAATCACTGTGAACATTGGCCACAGATTCTACCAGCGGCGGGTGACTATATTTTAATAATTGCACCTCAATGCTCTCACGCCTTTATCTGGCATCAGCATTTGGTGATGAATTACATCTCGCTCTCTATTTATTCTTAACATTTTTACCCCCCTTAGGGTTAGGTCCCACTGTGTGCGTTGTGTAGCGTTTTCCGTTTTGTGTGCGTTTTGTGAATCGCCAATATAATTTATATATAATGGAAATCGCGGAGAATCGGTTCCCATTGTGTAATTTGCGTTCCGAATCAATGTGGTTTATTTTTTACTGCATGCGTGAACGACTTTTGGTCTGTGTGTGTCAGAATCATAGTCTATGGGAACGCAACCCCCCCCCCACAGACACGATCCCCCCTGTTTATCCAGTGTTCTGTTCATTTTTCAAAAACTGCACACACACGCAAACGGACTGGAAACGCGGACACACAAGCGGACAAATCCAGGAAAAACATGTCTGTTAACCTGCTAATGGAATAGATAAAAGGTGGACTGCACTCCAAAATAGAACGTTTATTATAAGCCAAATATCAAACAGCAAATACGACGTTTTGAGGGTAACACCCCCTTCATCAGGACCTGATGAAGGGGGTGTTACCCTCGAAACGTGTTTGGATGTTTGGCTTATAATAAACGTTCTATTTGGAGTGAGTCCACTTGTACCTATTTGATTGCCTTGTTCCCTTTGAAGTAGGGGAATTGGACTCTCTGCACCACCTGGGGATTAGTGTGCATATGGATGTTTATGATAACCTGCTAATGGCCGGAACGCGGACAAAATGCATTGTAAACGCACTCAAAAAGGACAGCACAACGCACATGTGGGGTGACCTAGCCCACATTAACAGTTTATTAAAGACAGGTTGAAGGTTGGGTCTAGTTGGGGCCTTGACCTTGATTTGTATTTCTCATTGAAGGTTGTGGACATTGATAGCCAAAGGTTAGCCATGTGTTTCCATTATGGAACTGATGTACCTCCCGGAAATCATTGCATAATAATCAACAGAATTCCCTTTAGTCCCGAGGTAAATTAACCGGTAATTTCCTTCCACCCAGCAATTAACCTCGCTGGGAGGCTTGCTAGCTCTGATCTCATATTAGTTACCAAGGAGAATCTCTTCCCTTTTTGAAGTGTTGACATATTATCATGAGACCCAGTCGGTGGTCCCGCGCGCGAGAAAGGTCTTGCCACTTACAATTAGAATTTCTGAACTATATACAGTCGCTCAGTTGATAATGGCTCGAATTTGCAGTCTGCCAATATATGCCAGGAAACGGGATGCACTACGGTTTTAAGTAAATTTGTGCCCCTGGTTACGTTGAGTCCTGTAAGCCACTGCCATAGTATTGTATTTACAACAGACTTTCTCTTTGTCCATTATCATTATTGCTAAGGAATTCCTGCTGTCTCATCTTTTTTTTTAATACAGTCCCCGCCATGATCACCTCTTATCCGAACACAACAAGCTAGCAACGCAAGGTCAGAAGAAGGAAATGAGCTGCACAGCCCACGGTGAAAAGCCGATTATTGTCCGGTGGGAAAAGGAGGATCGAATGATTAATGTCCAGAAATGTCTCGGTACTTGGTGTACCAAGGAAGTAGGAGAAGAAGTCATCTCAACTCTGCAGGTTAAATTATTTAGAATTACCACTGAGCATGTGCTAACAGTGACTGGGTCCAGGACACTTTGTGGAAAAGCCAGAAATCTTCAAATTGCTATGTTAAAGGGGACTGTGGTCTCCATGCAAGTAGCCTTTATTATTAAGAACACACGCTACCTTTAAAATGACTCCAGGATCATGATTCTAGCTGCAGTCTATCCAAAGTTACAGCAGTATAAAGGGTGTTATTTCTGTTAGCACCAAAGTTTGGGGTCTGCCTTCAAGTTAAGTTTGGAGCATGCCAATGCTGGGACAGGGCATTATCAGCTGCATCATAAGCCCCACCCCAAACTCCTAAATCATTATAAAGTTAGCCACAAGCCGGAAAATAATTTTTCCCTCTCTAAGTTTTCAATAGGTACAAGAAAGGACAGTTTATAACACATGTCTGTCACAGAGACACAGGGACAATGCAGTATGGAAGTGTAACTTTACAGGCCTATAACTTAAGATCCATAAAAGCTGAGGCATTATCCTAGGCTTGTTTGAAAAATCTGAGACAACTTATTTTAAATATGGAGACCATTGTTACCCTTTTAAAACAAAGGACATTAAATAAGTCCTTAGTCTTACATGCTCCGTGATCTTATTGACTGTGCAACCTTGTTCTGTATCTTGGACTGCCAGGGCTTTAATTATGGGATTTTTCATTGATGCATGATCTTCAGCAGTATCAAAATGAATTCCAATCTGACAGACTATTGTTTGGTTTGTAGATCACTAGACTGTCTAAAGAGAAATAAGGATCCTGATTGACCCGTGTGTACCAGGTCTTGGGGTCCTGATTGACCCATGTGTACCGGTCTTAGGGTCCGATTGACCCAGTGTACCAGGTCTTAGGGTCCTGAGTGACCCATATGTACCAGGTCTTTAGGGTCCTGATTGACCCATGTGTACCAGGTCTTAGGGTCTGATTGACCCATGTGTACCAGTTCTAGGGTCCTGAGTGAACATATGTACCAGGTCTTTAGGGTCCTGATTGACCCATGTGTACCAGGTCTTTAGGGTCCTGAGTGACCCGTGTGTACCAGGTCTTAGGGTCCTGATTGACCCATGTGTACCAGGTCTTTAGGGACCTGATTGACCCGTGTGTCCAGTCTTAGGGTCTGATGACCATGTTACCAGGTCTTAGGGTCCTGATTGACCCATGTGTATAAGGTCTTAGGGTCCTGAGTGACCATATGTACCAGGTCTTTAGGGTCCTGAGTGACCCATATGTACCAGGTCTTTAGGGTCCTGATTGACCCATATGTACCAGGTCTTTAGGGTCCTGATTGACCCATGTGTACCAGGTCTTAGGGTCCTGAGTGACCCATGTGTACCAGGTCTTTAGGGTCCTGAGTGACCATGTGTACCAGGTCTTTAGGGTCCTGATGGACCATGTGTACCAGGTCTTTAGGGTCCTGATTGACCCAGTTTACCAGGTCTTAGGGTCCTAATGACCCATGTGTACCAGGTCTTAGGGCCTGATTGACCCGTTGTA
This sequence comes from Hymenochirus boettgeri, assembly GCA_019447015.1. Taxonomy (NCBI): domain Eukaryota; kingdom Metazoa; phylum Chordata; class Amphibia; order Anura; family Pipidae; genus Hymenochirus; species Hymenochirus boettgeri. The sequence continues at coordinate 18,897,336 of CM033470.1, read as the reverse complement.
CCAGGTCTTAGGGACTGATTGACCCAGTGTACCAGGTCTTAGGGACCTGATTGACCCATATGGTACAGGTTTAGGGTCTGATTGACACATGTGTACCAGGTCTTTAGGGACTGATTGAACCCAGTGTATCCAGGTCTTAGGGTCCTGATTGACCCAGGGTACCATTTCTAGGGCCCTGATTGACCCGTCTTACCAGGTCTTAGGGACTGATTGACCCATGTGTACCAGGTTTAGGGCCTGATTGACCCATTGTACCAGGTCTTAGGGTCTGATTGACACATGTGTACCAGGTCTTAGGGTCCTGATTGACCCATGTGTACCAGGTCTTAGGGTCCTGATTGACCCATGTGTACAGGTTTAGGCCCTGATTGACCCGTGTACCAGGTGTTAGGGTCCTGATTGACCCATGTGTACCAGGTCTTAGGTCTGATTGCACATGTGTACCAGGTCTTAGGGCCCTGATTGACCCGTGTACCGGTCTTAGGGTCCTGATTGACCCATGTGTACCAGGTCTTAGGGTCCTGATTGACCCATGTGTACCAGGTCCTTAGGGTCCTGATTGACCCATGTGTACCAGGTTCAGGGTCTGATTGACCCATGTGTACCAGGTCTTAGGGTCCTGATTGACCCATGTGTACCAGGTCTTAGGGTCCTGATTGACCATGTGTACCAGGTCTTAGGGTCCTGATTGACCCATGTTTACCAGGTTTAGGGTCCTGATTGACCCATGTTACCAGGTCCTTAGGTTGTTGGTGTACCAGGTCTTTAGGGTCCTGATTGACCCATGTATACCATGTCTTAGGGTCCTGATTGACCCATGTGTAACAGGTCTTAGGGTCCTGATGACCCATGTGTACCAGGTTAGGGTCCTGATTGACCCCATGTATACCATGGTTTAGGGTCCTGACTGACCCATGTGTACCAGGTCTTAGGGTCCTGATTGACCATGTGTGCAAGGTCTTTAGGGTCCTGATTGACCATGTGTACCAGGTCTTTAGGGTCCTGATGACCAGTCTGATGTGTACATGTGTACCAGGTCTAGGCCCTGATTGACCCGGTTACCAGGTCTTAGGGTCCTGATTGACCCTGTGTACCAGGTCTTAGGGTCTGCCTGTGATGACCCATGTGTTATACCATGTCTTATGGTCTGATCCTGATTGACCCATGTGTACCAGGTCTTAGGGTCCTGATGACCCATGTTTACCAGGTCTTTAGGGTCCTGATTGACCCATGTGTACCAGTCTTTTGGGGTCCTGATGACCCATGTGTACCAGGTCTTTAGGGTCCTGATTGACCCTGCTGTGTAACCAGGTCTTAGGGTCGTCCTGATTGACCCGTACTCGTGTGTACCAGGTCTTAGGATCCGATTGACACTGTGTACAAGGTCTTAGGGTCCTGATTGACCCCCCATGCCCATGTAACAGGCGCAGGTCTTGGGTCCTGTTGACCCATGTGTACCAGGTCTTAGCAGAGTCTCCGATTGACCCATCGATTTTGTGTACCAGGTCTTAGGCGTCCTGATTGACCCATGTGTACCAGGTCTTAGGTCCTGATTGCCCATGTGTACCAGGTCTTAGGATCCTGATTTGACCACCCATGTGTGTACCAGGTCTTAGGTCCTGATTGACCCATGTGTACCAGGTCTTAGGGATCTGATTGACCCATGTGTTACCAGGTCTTAGGGGGACCGATTGACCCATGTGTACCAGGGTCTCAGAAGACATGGTATACATGGGTCAATCAGGACCCTAAGACCTGGTACACATGGGTCAATCAGGACCCTAAGACCTGGTACACATGGGTCAATCAGGACCCTAAGACATGGTATACATGGGTCAATCAGGACCCTAAAGACCTGGTACACATGGGTCAATCAGGACCCTAAGACCTGGTATACATGGGTCAATCAGGACCCTAAAGACCTGGTACACATGGGTCAATCAGGACCCTAAGACCTGGTGCACATGGTTCCAATCAGGACCCTAAGACCGGTACACCATGGTCAATCAGACCCTAAGACATGGTATACAGGGTCAATCAGGACCCTAAAGACCTGGTACACATGGGTCAATCAGGACCCTAAGACCTGGTATACATGGGTCAATCAGGACCCTAAAGACCTGGTACACATGGGTCAATCAGGACCCTAAGACCTGGTACACATGGGTCATCAGGACCCTAAGACCTGGTACAACGGGTCAATCAGGACCCTGAGACCTGGTACACATGGGTCAATCAGGACCCTAAAACCTGGTACACATGTGTCAATCAGGACCCTAAGACCTGGTACACATGGGTCAATCAGGACCCTAAGACCTGGTACAGACGGGTCAATCAGGGCCCTAAGACCTGGTACACATGTGTCAATCAGGACCCTAAGACCTGGTACACATGGGTCAATCAGACCCTAAGACCTGGTACAGCGGGTCAATCAGGCCCTAAGACCTGGTACACATGGGTCAATCAGGACCCTAAGACCTGGTACACTGGGTCAATCAGGACCCTAAGACCTGGTACACATGGTCAATCAGGACCCTAAGACCTGGTACATTGGGTCAATCAGGTCCCTAAGACCTGGTACACATGGGTCAATCAGGTCCCTAAGACCTGGTCAGACGGGTCAATCAGGGCCCTAAGAAATGGTACCATGGGTCAATCAGGACCCTAAGACCTGGTATACATGGGTTAATCAGGTCCCTAAAGACCTGGTACACATGGTCATCAGGACCCTAAACCTGGTACAATGGGTCAATCAGTCCCTAAGACCTGGTACACATGGTCATCAGGTCCCTAAGACCTGGTACAGACGGGTCAATCAGGCCCTAATCCCTGGTACACATGGGTCAATCAGGACCCTAAGACCTGGTACACACGGGTCAATCAGGTCCCTAAAGACCTGGTACACATGGGTCAATCAGGACCCTAAAGACCTGGTACACACGGGTCACTCAGGACCCTAAAGACCTGGTACACATGGGTCAATCAGGACCCTAAAGACCTGGTACATATGGGTCACTCAGGACCCTAAGACCTGGTACACATGGGTCAATCAGGACCCTAAGACCTGGTACACATGGGTCAATCAGGACCCTAAGACCTGGTACACCTCCGGTAACCAGCGTAGTATTATGGTATCTATAATCTCTATATATGATAACTCTACCTCAATACAATCTACCTATCGGTAACCAGCACATTATTGGTATCTATATATCTATATATGATAAATCTAACCCTTACATCCTACCCTTACATCCTTGCTAACCCACATATATGGTATCTATATTCTATATATGATACAATCTACCCTTACATCCTATCTCTCACGGTAACAGAACAGTATATGGTATCTATATATCTATATTGATACTCTAACCCTTACATCCTACCTATCTGGTAACCCACACAGTATATGGTATCTATATATCTATATTGATAAAATCTACCTCTACAAATCCTACCTATCTGGTAACCAGCACAGTATATCTAGGTATCTATATATCTATATATTATAATCTACCCTTCATACATACCTATCCGGTAACCAGCACATGATATATATCTATATATCTATATATATAAATCTACCCTTACATCCTACCTAACCTGGTAACCAGCACAGTATATGGTATCTATACATCTATATAGATAATCTACCCTTACAATCCTACCTATGGTAACCAGCACATATAATGGTATCTATATATCTATATATGATAAATCTACCCTTACATACCTACCTATCTGTACACCAGCAAATTATATGCGTATCTATATATCCCTTACATCCTACCTATCGGTAACCAGCACAGTATATGGTATCTCTATTCTATATATGATAAATCTACCCTTACATCCCTACCTATCCGGTAACCAGCAACAGTATGATTATCTAATATATCTATATATGATAAATCTACCCTTACATACCTACCTATCGGGTAACCAGCACAGTAATGGTATCTATATATCTATATATGATAAATCTACACCTACATCCTACCTATCGATACCAGTCACGTATATGTATCTATATCTATATATGATAAATCTACCCTTAATCCACCTATCTGCTAACCAGCACAGTATATGAGTATCTATATATCTATATATGATAAATCTACCCTTACATCCTACTATCGGTACCAACCAGCACAGTAATATGTATCTATTTATCTATATATGATAAATCTACGCCTTACATCCTACCTATCGGTACCAGCACAGTAGATTGGTATCTATATATCTATAATATGATAAATCTACCCTTACATCCTACCTAATCGATCCAGCACAGTATATGGTATCTATATATCATTAATGATAAATCTACGCCTTACTCCTACCTATCTGGTAACGCATCACAGTATATGTATCTAATATCTATATATGAATACTCTAACCCCTTCAATCCTACCTATCCGGACCAGCACAGTATATGGTATCTATTATCTATATATGATAAATCTACCCTTACATCCTACCTATCCGTAACCAGCACAGTATATGGTATCTATATATCTATATATGATAAATCACTCCTTACATCCTACCTATCGGGTAACCAGCACAGTATATGGTATCTATGATATCTATATATGATAAATCTACTACCCTTACAATCCTACCTATCTGTAACCAGCACGTATATGATTCTATATATGATAATCCTACCCTTACATCCTACCTATCGTAACCACACAGTATATGGTATCTATATATCTATATATGATCAATCTACCCTTACATCCCTACCTATCCGGTACCCAGCAATTCGTTATATCTATATATGATAAATCTACCCTTACATCCTACCTATCCTGGTAACCAGCACAGTATATGTATCTATATATCTATATATGATAAATCTACCCGTACATCCTACCTATCCGGTAACCAGCACAGTATATGGTATCTAATATCTATATATGATAACTACCCTTACATCCTACCTATCCGGTAACCACAGTTATGATATCTATATATCTATATATGATAATCTACTACCTCTACATCCTACCTATCCGGTAACTCAGCACAGTATATGTATCTATATATCTATATATGTAAATCTACCCTTACATCCTACTCTCCGGTAACCGCACGTAAAGATGATATCTTAATATGATAAATCTACCCTTACAACATCCTACCTATCCGGTAAACCACACAGTATATGGTATCTAAATATCTATATTGATGGAAATCTACCCTTACATCCTACCTATCCGTAACCAGCACAGTGATATGGATTATATACATATATGATAAATCTATAACCCTTACATCCTACCTCCTATCAGCAGTATGGGGGCCCTGGTACCAGCACAGATATGGTATCTATATATCTATATATGGTAAATCTACCCTTACATAATATACTCTACCTATCCGGTAACCACCACAGTAATGTATCTTAATCTATATATGATAAATCATACCCTTACATCCTACCTATCGCTTGTAACCGCACAGTATCTATATTGTTTTTATTACACTGCTACCGTCTCTCCTCCAGCACTTTGCTCATTCCATTTCATCCTTTCCTCCTGTGTGCAGCTGCCTAGCACTTCTATTATATAATTTATTTATTTATGTACTGAACTATCTATGAATTTATCCCCCCTGTATGACTTTATTGTATCTTGTTACTTGGTACAGCGCTGCGTCCCCTAGTGGAACTTTATAAATAACCATTCATACATTATAACTGGTTAAGCAAATTTAAGATTTTTTTTCTAAACCAGATACAAATTATTCCCCATGTTTTGGGTTTATGGTACTTAAAGGTGTCTCCACTCATATTTTCAAGATTTGGTAATCCCAGTTCTATTGAAGAACGGGAGGTAAAGGACTGTGCCTTACCTTCCATTCAATAGAACAAACAGGAGCCAGGAGAGAAGGTAAGAAACTTACCCGCTGCGCTCGCTCCCCCGGCGTGTAGTCTGACAGGTCCCGACGGAGCTTGTCTTCTATGTGCATAGATCACGCATATCCGTCGGACCTGTCAGACCAAGCGCCGGGGGAGCGAAGCGGGTAAGTTTCTTACCTTCTCTCCTGGCTCCTGTTTGTTCTATTTACGGAAGGTAAGGCACAGCTCCTTTACCTCCCGTTCTTCAATAGAACTGGATTACCAAATCTTAAAAATACGAGTGAGATACCCTTTAAATGGCCAAGGATGAATGAAAATACGGAGGAGAGAGGTGGAAGTCCTCAGTGTATATATTGTAGCAATATGTTTCTAACACCATACATTCATGTATCACGTTAACTTTATTTTATATATTTAATAAGGAAACGTTAGATCCACCCGGCGCCCATACACGTACAAAAGTCCCACCCTAAATATTAATATGTTTCCATAGTGTAGGGCACCCCAGCCCACCACCTTCACTCTGTATTAGTTTTGTAAAATAAGCACAAGAATATACCGGAAGCAGCAGAGAGGGTCTGGACTGGCAGCACGTCTGTGATTGTGCAAGAGTCAGCTAATCCAGACGCGGCTGCCAGCTATGCAGACGCATTTTGATTAAAAATATAGCAAAAACGGACCACAAAGGACAAAAAACATGGACTGTCTGTTGTGGTCCGTTTTGTTCCGTTTCTAGTGTGAACGTGCCTTACACTGTGGGGGTGGGTGGGGTAAGTTACACACTACAACAAATGTTTTAAAGGTTAGAGGATGAGGCAGCCATATGGGGATCCGAGGGTGGGAGGGGCTCCCCTACACATGCCATGTCTTCAGGGAGGACAAGAAAGAAGGGACCAGATCACTCACTGACAGCTCCTACTCTTCACTTTTTGTAACTTTGGACATACACTGCAGGAGAACCATAAAAGCAGGGATGTGTAAGGTAAGGATTTTTTACATTTAATTTGGGGGTGGACATGCCCTTTAAATATCTGGTTAGTAATGTGTCTAATAATGTGCTGAATATATCAGTTGGGGGGCAGGTAACTTCACAAGTGACCAGTTTTTTGTTTTAAAGTGTAATTGGTGGTCAAAAATGGCTCTAGGTAAATTGACAGGAATTGCTTTACTGTGTATTTTTGCAATTTACTTTCAATGTTTTTTTTACATAGTTTTGAAGATATTTACATTTTTATGTGGTGATATGGCAGCAGCATCACCAGGTCCCATGCACTTCCTGCTTCCTGCTCTGAAACCATGTGACAATCCCTCTTCCATGTGTCTCCTCCTACTTGTGTCCCCCTTGGCACCCTCACTTGCAGTCCATATGAAACCCCTTGTGGCCCTTGCCACCCCTTCTTCAGTCACTGTAACTCAATCTCTTCCTGGTTTCTTCTGCTTCCTCTGCACTGAGCATGTGCCACCCAAGGAGGAATTAGTATTTGTGACGGCAGATTCAGAACCTCCCACCCCCTAACTTTCTGATCAGTAATTTCATCATATCTTCGGCTGTGCAGCACGTAGACAGGTGGTTGATGACTAATTTTAAAGGTATGAACCTGACCTTTCATTTTAAATCAACTTGTTTGGAGACCACATTTCCCTTTAAGGGTGGACATTACCTTTAATAAAGCAATTTGTGAAGAAATCACAATCTAAGGAAGATTTTCTTTACCTTCCAAGTAACCCTGATGCTTTGTGATGAAATTGGATCGAGCTGAACTTCCTGGGGAGGTCCGTCAGGAGCTGAAAAAACAAACAGAAAATATGAAATAAGTTTCCATAATTAAGAGATTAAAACACCAATGAAATATTTCCTTTCCAGGCAAGTTTTATTAAGATTTAAGTCCGGACGATAATGGATGAAGTTTAACTGTCTGCAAGAGGCCATCTTGGATTTATAGGCATAATACTTCTCAGAAAATAAACTTATCTGATAGAATAAATCTGATAGGCTGCATTTTCTTTTGTTTGTCTTTTTGTTTGTTTTTTGGCCAGGACCAAAAGTGACATCTTTCTTTCGATCCAGTAAAACCAATGATAGGCCTCTATGCTAAAGCTATTTCTGGTTGCTAGATGAATATCACTTAATTGCAAGAAAAATCTAATCTAATATCTAAGTTAATTCCTCAGCTCATAATATATCCATGGAGACTTCTTGGTAATTCCCATGTTTCCATGTATCCTTTACACCACAAGAATAACCTTGACTAGCAATGGAACCTCCATTACTAAACATCAGAAGCATTTCATAACCTGCTGATAAGGAACTTTCAGGTTATTCAAAAAAAAGTTCTTATTGTTAAAATGGTGCAAATTTTGCCCCTACCAATCAGATGTTAGCTTTCAAATGTTAAATAACATCTGATTGGTTGGGGCAAAATTAGCACTATTTTTAATGATAAGAACTTTTATTAGGTTATTATTTTATTTTTATTATTTTTTTATTATTTTAGGTAGCGTATTCTTATTTAAGGACCACTATCCTTATTTAGGTAGGGGTATTTTGCCCCAATAATTTTGCCCCAACCAATCAGATTTTAGCTTTAAATGTTAAATAAGATCTGATTGGTTGGGCCAAAATTAGCATTTTAAACGATAGGAACTTTTATTGAATCTCCCTGTTTGTTTCTATTCTGTAATTAAGTCTAATCCGCCATCTCTAACATGATGATACAATTAGCATTCATTAAATGAAGCATTCTAATGTCTATTAAAGCAAAGTGCTCGTTTACAGTGACTTTTCAGTGAACGCTATGTCTGCAGATAATGTTCTCCGGGATGGAAGAGCTTTAATATCCTCATAAACTCTACATTTTCCTATCTCCATTGTATAACCAGACTGAACATATTGGGGGACATATCCTAAACATTCCAGGCTTCCTGCAGCCGGGGAAGTAAAAGTTCAAACCAAAAAGAACAAAAATGCAACGCAAAGAAGGACCCAAATGCTCAGCAAAACCAGGCATAGTAAATGTTACCTGTTCTATGTCTTTGATGGAAAACACTGAACTTAAAGGGCATGTCCACCCTTAAAACCAAAAAAGAGTTTGAAACAAGTTTTCGTAACCAGATATTTAATGATAAGTTCTATTCTATCTGGTGAAAGTATCTGCCTTCTCTCTCTGATTAATGAGCTTTTATGAGCTCAAGCATGTGCAGAGGAGGCAGCAAGTGAAACAGCAGTCAATCATTGGTTGTGATGTCAGCAGTTACAGCCTTGATTGACTGCATGGAGGGAGAGCCAGCTTACTCTGCCAGAATGAGGACAATAATTATCCTTAACATCTGGCATAATACAGGTAATAAAGTGCTGAATATATCAGTTGGGGTGGAACGGACACTTGACCAGTTTCTATTGTTTTAAAGGTCGACCAGTAGATTAGAAAGAAATAGACTTTACTTAGGCCCACACTAACATGAATTTCACATGTTTGCGCCGTGGTTTTAAATAACATGGAAATCGGGGGAACTAAAAATTCCTGCATTTCCGATACGCGTTTTGCGTTCACCTTTTTTTTTTTTGCGCAATTGCAACGAGTTTCATAACGGAAAATAGGGAAACCGCACGCACGATAACGCACACCGGAATCGCACATGCAATAGAGTACGATAATGCTCGCGGTTGCGTGCACGCTTTGGTGGCGTTTGGTGTGGCCTCAGCCTTGATCTTTAAAGGTTTGAGGTCTTCACAGACATGTACCGCTGTTAAAACCACATGTGCCACGTACAGGGAAAGAGGAGAAAAGCTTCTCCTTCCTGCTACACGACATGGGAATCAATCAATGTAACACAGGAGAACCCCCATCTGTAAGTTACGGAGCCAAAACCAAATAACATCATTTCCTTGCCGTACCTTAAGAGATGTCAGATCAGAACAAAGATCAATGTCACAGACAAGTAATACCTATTCCCTATACATTAACTTTGGTTGGACAACTTACCTGCTTCCTCGGTGGTGATGGTAAGTTCATTGCTGGCTTCACTTTTCCCAATGCGATTTTTTTGCGTACATACGATGTTGTACGTGGAGGCCGATGCAGGTCGATAATGGTTGCTTGATTTAGCTGAGGTGATACATCTTTGGTTCTCTGAACTGAATCCCATGAATCTTGAAGGAAATATAACATGGATATTAACAGTCATTAGAGTAGAGACTAGTCATGGCCACAAAACTGAACTCAAACCCGAGTTCGGACAAACTCAAACTATTTAAACTAGTTCGGGTTCCAACTAGTTGTTTTTTCAAACTTGCAGATGTATTTTCGATAATTATCAAATTTATGGGCCATTCGCTAACCTTCGAATGTATGGTTCATTTTCACCAACCCTACATGTTTCGTTCGGTAATTCTCGAAGGTAATGTTCGTTTTTGCTAAGCCTAGAATGTATCGTTCGGTAACAATCGTATGTAGGTTCATTTTCACCAACCCTACAATGTTCGTTCGGTAACCCTCAAACGTATGGTTCATGACATAAGAAGTGTTAAACAAGTTTTGGTGACAGTGACATGTTCCCCAGACCATTTCCCAGGTTCCACGCCATTTACAGTAAGTTACCATTGTTAGTTTATCTGTAAATCTCACGAACTTTTCGAACTATCACTCCCCATTGACTTTAATGGGTCCATTTTTGAACTTTCGAACCTCTCTGAAGTTCGAAAGTTTGAAAACGGACAAAACTTTATGAAGTTCGGCCATCTCTAGTAGAGACAAGGTGGCCATTCATGATGTTTGATTGAACAGAAGCAAGTTCAGGACCAATTTGACCAAATCGATTGAAGATCATCGACAGATATAAGTCTACATCAAAGTTACCAAAAAGAAAACTTAATCTAGACATACACGGGTCAAATTTGTAAGTTTTATTGATTGGTAAAATTCATTCTTTAATCAAATTTAATTGACAAAATATATTCTTGACCTTGAGTGTGGAATCTGTCTTAGAACAATCAGGTGCACAAGTATCTAACAATGAAGATCTCTAGAAACGTTAATATAACGTTCCCTTTAAGAAGCACTAATATTTCTAGAAGCTGAAACATCCGCTTTTTGGCACAGATGGCCCATAATATTTATCCTTGTGGCATGATTCCTCATAATGGATGATGGCTCAGCTTCATGACTATGCTGAGCTTGCAGAAACAGATCTGCTAACGTGGACATCAGCCTGGTCCTATCAGCAATTCAAATATGTTACCACGCATAGACAATCCCGAGGTACGGGCTAGAGAGGATTTTTAGCTTACTCCGGTTTCTCTTGGACTCTTGACCTTGGCTTTCAAAGGAGTTGACATATTCATTAGAAGGCCATTCCTTCGGCACATTGTCTCCAAGATGAATTTCCAATTAGGTAAAATTGAATGAAACGTAAGAGCAACAACGTGCCAGAGATGTTAAATAAAATGTCCTATACAGATGAATGCACACAGTCTAAGGACATGCAAATAGATCACACAATGCCCTGATACAGAGTGGTTGAAATTAAACCTAGTCGGACTAAGGCTGTGTTCACACCATATAATTTTTCAGCCCGATCAACCACTGGTTCGGTGTATTGGTTGATTGGGTTGAAAACATTGTATGGGATTTTGGCTGGATGCGACCATAAACTTATACAGTAAACTTCATCCTGACTGACCAGTCAAAGTGCCAATTTTCGGTCAGGACGAAGAATCTGTAGAGTGTACCACCTCAAGGCTTTTGGGCCCACCAGGAAATATATACATACCCGTCTCATCTACATGACTAACCCTTTAACTCGGATTAAAGGGATCAACAATACACACTTAATATATATTGGCAATAAAACACTTAAAGGGGATCTCCACTGGTAATTAAATTTTTTGTCAATGAGTTTTATTGAAGAACAGGAGGTAAAGAAGCTGTGTCTTACCTCCCGTTCTTCAATAAACCCGCTGGAGCCGGGAACGAAGGTAAGGAACTTACCCGATCTCTTGCTCCTCTGCCGAGGTCCCGACAGACTTTATACCTATGCGCATAGAACAGAGTCTGTCGGGGATCAGGTAAGTTCCTTACCCCTGTTCTTTAATAAAACTGAATGGCATAAAACAAAGTTACCAGTGGATGTTACCCTTTAATTAAAAACATACATATGTGATAAATGGCTTTATACCTGATTTGTTCTTGCACTCAATGTCGTAGCCTGTGATTGGGCTGTTTGCCATCGAATCCCATGGTCCATCTGAGAGCAATGCTTCGAGCTCGTACCTCTCGTATTTCAATTTCTGGTGGATCTGGGGTTCTGTCATTAAACATATATTATTATATAAACATCAGTTTCATAGCTATTCAGTCTACGCTTCACAATCTACACAAACCTCCAAGCAAGAATTGAAGGGCAACTGTGGTATTTAACACAGCCGGGTTAAATAAAGCCGCGGTCTTTCTTCTTTAAAATGTGGAGAAATTACATTGCAGATAATGTTCAAACTTTCCAATTCCGGTAGCTTGAATGACATCACCTGACCCTCTGCTCCTCCCCTGTCCCCGGGGGAATTGTTCACTAGAGATGGACGAAACTCACTAGTTTCCTTCCGTTCTCGGATTCCCGGATCTTGGGAAAATCCCAAAGATCCGAAATCCGAAACGAATTTTCAATAATTTTCGAATGTACAGAACTATTTTGATAATTTTCGAAAATAGCTGAGAACGTTCGAAAATTCTCGAAAATACGTTCGAGAAACCATTTTCGAGTTTCCAATTTTCGACGTTTGCGAACGTTTGATGCTACATTCGAAAATTATCAAAATTTGTTCGTGAAGTCCCGAAATCCGGACGGATCATTCGGTTTCAGAACCGAGGAGTTTCGTGTCGGATCCGTGTTTGTGTCGGACCCCATCTCTAGTGTTCACTCAACACCTAATGCTGTAATGCTCGGAAAGACAGGAAGTACCTGCACAGACTTTTTTTTTTTTTAAATGAGGGTTAAAAGGATGGTCTATTAATGCAGGCAGAGACTGGTCACATGGCTGCTAGCTGGTGAAAGCAGGAAGTGCTATGGAATTTATAGTACTAAACCTTTCTAGCAATGTAACTTCTTTCAAGTTTTAACCAATAGATTTGATCCAGGGTTGGATTTATAGGTACGATGGAAGGACTTTCAGTTACGACAGTTGCCCTTTAAAACACGCACACACTTCATAAATAATGATTCAATGAATGAATACCTTGCACTGTAAGCTGAATGATTCCTCTGTCTTCTTCTCCGAAGGATTATATATGGTGTGACATGAGAAAGCCAGAATCTTCTCTGACAGTTGGTAAAATCTGCAGACAAATCACATTTACTGGTATATTATATGCGATGACTGTCATATTATAACATAGCAAAGAAAGAAAATGAATTATTCAGGTTATGTAAAAATTAAAACCGAAGTCTGCTTTGTTTTCGAATATTAATATTTATGTGCTATTAAAGGGGAACTAAACCTTTTAAACTCTCCCATGTTCTTCATCCTGGTACATTAAGGGCAAGGCCCCCTATTGCATTTTGGATTGCGCCAGTGAGAGTGCATGCCTGTGGTAGCCTATTGGAGCGGCCCTCACTAAATGCTACACGCTCCCGTGCTCTCTCGCAATGTTGCATCGCAATTTTTGGTCCATATCTCCGAATGAGATAAATTGCCATTGGTAGATGGATTTGAAAGGATTATTTCTTCTTTAATCTGCCCTAACCACTCAGAACTTTGCTATATTTTGATATTGGATTTACTTTTTTGTATTTAGTTTCCATTCTAAAGATCTCGGCATAAACAGAAGCAATTTTACTCCAAAGGGATTTTTTTTGTGTGTGGGTGTGTGCATTTCTCGCAGTGTTTCCACTAGGGGGAGCTATTACTCCACGTTTAACCAAACAGTTTATTAGCATCACACACCTGTAATTCTGTTTAGCAAGTTAATAAATGAAAATGCCAACCGTATATAGATCATGTAGTATAATGCCCAAAATAATATAATATTTATATAAACAAATGTATTAGTTGTAAATAGCAGGGATGTAATAATACACAGGGCACATATGGACTAATTTGTCATTATAAGGACATTATTTTGTATAGGGCCCTAGATATAGTAAATAAAGGGTTAATGTCATCTCCTGTACTGCCCTAAAGCTCCACTTTATATAAACAGTCTCTTCTGTATTGCACATGCATTTTTACAAGGCTTTAGACATTACATATATCTATATATGTATATCTATATCTAGGTCTTACTTCATTGCAAGATACTAGAGATTTATATTATATGCCATGGATTTGAGCTTTGAATAAAAATCTTTCACATTTTGTTTCGTGCCACAGATTGTTCACTAGGGGCAGTGTAAAGCCAGAAAAACAACAGGACCAGCAGTCGATTCTATCTTCACTAACAACCTAGCTAATAATAGAATTCTATTTAAAAAGAAGGAATCAAACAAAACTAACATTTAGAAAGCTGCAGTTGAGATTGTATTTACATTTCAAAGATTCATTTATTTCAAAGCAAGTTGGTCTAAGTTTAAAAATAAGAAAGGTTGTCAGAGAATCCCAATAAGGAGGACCCTGGTACACATGGGTCAATCAGGACCCTAAGACCTGGTACACATGGGTCAATCAGGTCCCTAAGACCTGGTACTGGGTCAATCAGGACCCTTAGACCTGGTACACTGGGTCAATCAGGACCCTAAGACCTGGTACACATGGGTCAATCAGTCCTAAGACCTGGTACACAGGGTCAATCAGGACCCTTAACCTGGTACACACGGTCAATCAGACCCGTAACCTGGTACACATGGATCAGGACCTAAGACCTGTACACATGGGTCAATCAGGACCCTAAGACCTGGTACACATGGTCATCAGGACTCTAAACCTGGTACACATGGGTCAATCAGGACCCTAAGACCTGGTACACATGGGTCAATCAGGACCCTAAGACCTGGTACACATGGATCAATCAGGACCCTAAGACCTGGTACACATGGGTCAATCAGGACTCTAAGACCTGGTACACATGGGTCAATCAGGATCCTAAGACCTGGTACACATGGGTCAATCAGGACTCTAAGACCTGGTACACATGGGTCAATCAGGACCCTAAGACCTGGTACACATGGGTCAATCAGGACTCTAAGACCTGGTACACATGGTGTCAATCAGGACCCTAAGACCTGGTACACTGGTCATCAGGACTCTAAGACCTGGTACACATGGGTCATCAGGACCCTAAGACCTGTACACATGGGTCAATCAGGACCCTAAGACCTGGTACACATGGGTCAATCAGACTCTAAGACCTGGTACACATGGGTCAATCAGGACCCTAAGACCTGGTACACATGGGTCAATCAGGATCCCTAAGACCTGGTACACATGGGTCAATCAGGACCCTAAGACCTGGTACACATGGGTCAATCAGGACCCTAAGACCTGGTACACATGGGTCAATCAGGATCCCTAAGACCTGGTACACATGGGTCAATAAGGATCCCTAAGACCTGGTACACATGGGTCAATCAGGACTCTAAGACCTGGTACACATGGGTCAATCAGGATCCTAAGACCTGTACACATGGGTCAATCAGGATCCCTAAGACCTGGTACACATGGGTCAATCAGGACCCTAAGACCTGGTACACATGGTCAATCAGGATCCTAAGACCTGGTAACACATGGGTCAATCAGGACCCTAAGACCGGTACACATGGTTCAATCAGGACCTAAGACCTGGTACACATGGTCAATCAGGACCCTAAGACCTGGTCCACATGGGTCAATCAGAGCCCTAAGACCTGGTACACATGGGTCATCAGGACCTAAGACCTGGTACACAGTGTCAATCAGGATCCCTAAGACCTGGTACACACGGTCAATCAGGACCCTAAAGACCTGGTTCACCGGGTCAATCAGGACCCTAAAGACCTGGTACACATGGGTCAATCAGGACCCTAAGACTGTCACATGGGTCAATCAGGACCCTAAGACCTGGTAAACATGGGTCAATCAGGACCCTAAGACCTGGTACACATGTCAATCAGGACCTAAGACATGGTATACATGGGTCAATCAGGACCCTAAGACCTGTACCACGGGTCAATCAGGACCAAGAAAAAGCCCTAAGACCTGGTACACACGGTCAATCAGGGCCCTAAGACCTGGTACACTGGTCAATCAACCCTAAAGACCGGGTACATGGGTCAATCAAGGACCCTAAAGACCTTGCACACATGGGTCAATCAGGACCCTAAAGACCTGGTACACATGGGTCAGTCAGGACCCTAAGACATGGTATACATGGGTCAATCAGGACCCTAAGACCTGGTACACATGGGTCAATCAGGACCCTAAGACCTGGTACACATGGGTCAATCAGGACCCTAAGACATGGTATACATGGGTCAATCAGGACCCTAAGACCTGGTACACATGGTCAATCAGGACCCTAGACCTGGTACACATGGTCAATCAGGACCCTAAGACCGGTACACTGGGTCAATCGGACCCTAAGACCTGGTACACATGGTCAATCAGGACCCTAAGACCTGGTACAACATGGGTCAATCAGGACCCTAGACCTGTACCCATGGTCAATCAGACCCTAAGACCTGGTACACATGTGTCAATCAGGACCCTAAGACCTGGTACACATGGGTCAATCAGGACCCTAAGACCTGGTACAGACGGGTCAATCAGGGCCCTAAGACCTGGTACACATGTGTCAATCAGGACCCTAAACCGGTACCATGTCAATCAGACCCTAAACCTGGTAAGCCGATGCGGGTCAATCAGGGCCCTAAACCTGGTACACATGGGTCAATCAGGACCCTAAGACCTGGTACACATGGGTCAATCAGCCCTAAGACCTGGTACACATGTGTCAATCAGGACCCTAAGACCTGGTACATATGGGTCAATCAGGTCCCTAAGACCTGGTACACATGGGTCAATCAGGTCCCTAAGACCTGAGTGACCTGGTACAGACGGGTCAATCAGGGCCCTAAGAAATGGTACACATGGGTCAATCAGGACCCTAAGACCTGGTATACACTGGGTTAAATCAGGTCCCTAAAGACCTGGTACACATGTGTCAATCAGGACCCTAAGACCTGGTACATATGGGTCAACAGGTCCCTAAACCTGGTACACATGGGTCATCAGTCCCTAAGACCTGGTACACGGGTCAATCAGGCCCTAACCTGGTACACATGGGTCATTAGGACCCTAAGACCTGGTATACATGGGTCAATCAGACCCTAAAGACCTGGTACACATGGTCACTCAGGACCCTAAGACCTGGTACACATGGGTCACTCAGGACCCTAAACCTGGTACCATGGGTCACTCAGGACCCTAAAGACCTGTACACATGGGTCATAGGACCTAAGACCTGGTCCATAGGGTCAATCAGGACCCTAAAGACCTGGTACATATGGGTCACTCAGACCCTAAAGACCTGGTACATATGGGTCATCAGGCCCCTAAGACCTGATACACAATGGGTCAACAGGACCCTAAGACCGACCTGGTACACTGGGTCAATCAGACCCTAAGACCTGGTACACACGGGTCAATCAGGTCACTAAGACCTGGTACACTGTATAATGTGTAGAACTATATGGGGTACTTTATAGGTGCATGGGTGCGCTGTATAATGTGTAGAACTATATGGGGTACTTTATAGGTGCATGGGTGCACTGTATAATGTGTAGAACTATATGGGGTACTTTATAGGTGCATGGGTGCACTGTATAATGTGTCATGGTGCAACTGTATAATGCTGGTAGAGCTATCGTGTGGTACGTTCATAGGTTGCAAAAAAAAAAATGGGTGCACTGTATAATGTGTCAGGAACTTATGATGGGGTACTTCAATGGATGCATGGGTGCCACTGTATAATGTGTAGAACTATATGGGTACTTCATAGGTGCATGGGTGCACTGTATAATGTGTAGAACTATATGGGGTACTTCATAGGTGCATGGGTGCACTGTAAAGTGTAGAATTATTGGGGTACTTCATAGGTGCATGGGTGCATGTATAATGTGTAGAACTATATGGGGTACTTCATAGGTGCATGGGTGCACTGTATAATGTGTAGAACTATGGGGTACTTCATAGGTGCATGGGTGCACTGTATAATGTGTAGAACTATATGGGGTAATTTTAATAGGTGCACTGTATAATGTGTAGAACTATATGGGTACTTTATGTGCATGGGTGCACTGTATAATTGTGTAGAACTATATGGGGTACTTTATAGGTGCATGGGTGCACTGTATAATGTGTAGAACTATATGGGTACTTTTATGTGGCATGGTGCGACTGTATAAATTGTGTAGAACTATATGTGGTATTTTATGTGTCACTGTAAATGTGTGAGCTATATGGGGTACTTCTAGGTTGCATGGGTGCACTGTATAATGTGTAAAACTATACTGGGTGTACTTCATAGGTGCATGGGTGCACTGTATAATATGTAGAACTATACTGGGGTAATTCATAGGTGCATGGGTCACTGTATAATGTGTAGAACTATATGGGTACTCATAGTGCATGGGTGCACTGTATAATGTGTAGAACTATACTGGGTACTTCATAGGTGCATGGGTGCACTGTATAATATGTAAACTATACTGGGTAATTCATAGGTGCATGGGTGCACTGTATAATGTGTAGAACTATATGGGGTACTTCATAGGTGCATGAGTGCACTGTACAATGTGTAGAACTATACGGGGTACTTCATAGGTGCATGGTGCACTGTATAATGTGTAGAACTATATGGGGTACTTCATAGGTGCATGGGTGCACTGTATAATGTGTAGAACTATATGGGGTACTTCATAGGTGCATGGGTGCACTGTACAATGTGTAGAACTATAGGGGTACTTCATAGGTTCATGGGTGCACTGTATAATGTGTAGAACTATATGGGGTAATTCATAGGTGCATGGGTGCACTGTATAATGTGTAGAACTATATGGGGTACTTCATAGGTGCATGGTGCACTGTACAATGTAAGACTATATGGGGTACTTCAAGGTCATGGGTGCACTGTATAATGTGTAGAACTATATGGGGTACTTCATAGGTGCATGGGTGCACTGTATAATGTGTAGAACTATATGGGGTACTTCATAGGTGCATGGGTGCACTGTATAATGTGTAGAACTATACAGGGTACTTCATAGGTCATGGGTGCACTGTATAATGTGTAGAACTATATGGGGTACTTCATAGGTGCATGGGTGCACCTGTATAATGTGTAGAACTATACAGGGTACTTCATAGGTGCATGGGTGCACTGTATAAGTGTAGAACTATATGGGGTACTTTATAGGTGCATGGGTGCACTGTATAATGTGTAGAACTATATGGGGTACTTTATAGGTGCATGGGTGCACTGTAATGTGTAAACTATAGGTACTTCATAGTGCATGGGGCACTGTATAATGTGTTGAACTATATGGGTACTTCATAGGTGCATGGCTACACTGTATATATTGTAGAACTATATGGGTATTTATGTGCTGGGTGCACTGTATAATGTGTAAACTATATGGGGTACTTTATAGGTGCATGGGTGCACTGTATATGTGTAGAACTTATGGGGTACTTTATAGGTGCATGGGTGCACTGTATAATGTGTAGAACTATATGGGGTACTTTATAGGTGCATGGGTGCACTGTATAATGTGTAGAACTATATGGGGTACTTTATAGGTGCATGGGTGCACTGTATAATGTGTGGTAGTACTCTGCCAATACAGATTTAATTTAGTGTTGAAGATATTGTATTGTCTAATGTGCAGTGTTTGTCAGTACATGCTCTAGGGTATCCAGTATCCATTAACACAGTTGGATTTCTTGCTATGTCGGTGATGCCCCACAGTGTTATGGCTGGAATTCCCAGTGGTTTCTTCTCCATTCCTTTACCTAGTGGGTTAATTTACTGCATGTTTCGCATCCTGGTTCTATTCCTTCTGTTTCTGTGACCCTTCCTGTAAATCATTGCTGATATGAAGTATATTTAGTGTATTGTAAGAACCCAGTCTTGTGTCACCATGCCAGAGAAATAAAACTCGGCTGCCAGCAACAGATTTTTGTTTTGTTATCTAATATTTCATTACTTACATCCTAGAAAGCAGTAAATATACATGACTGTGCACATCTCCTCTCTATCAATAAGATATACAGTCAGTAATGTCCTTAATTAGCATTTGGACTGGAGATCTGCCATTTACCGTCAACCTTCACGTCTCGTAAGTAATCCCCCCCACCCACCATGTAGCACTTTACTACTGGGAAGAAAAATAAACTTCTCATCTCTCCTGGACACTTTCCTCTTTCGCAGAACCCATGGTTCCTATATGACCTTGGTGACCCTCGTATGGATTAAGAAAGATCTTTAGCCCATCAAAATTGTGCAATTAAATAAATAATATGAAACAATGAAACACAAAATCAAAAGGGTCTTTGAACTAAATATATGTGTGTAGTTTATAGAATAGAAAAAAGAATTCAGATCTATTGGTCCTCTACTTGGCATAGAAGATAAAGCCCTTACATTAGTTTGTTGGGTATTACCGTATGATGGAAACCAAATCTACAGTCTTGACTTAAGAAGAATATATTTAGAGATATATATTAGAAAAACTCTACTAATTCACATGCCTTACGGCTTATCATCTACCTGGTGGATGAATAGCTGTGGTCTTCTTCCGCACTGCTTGAAATATGCCTCCCCTTACTAAGTATTATTATTGTATCAATTACTATTTACATGCAGCAGGAGGTGGAGGGAATTGAAAGTAGGGTTGATTAAGGACAACTGTACAATTGTTGCTCCAGCCCCCTGTAGCCCTGGGCCTAACCAAGGTAAAGCATGTTATGTAATAAGCCTACTTTCCATTGGATAGATCCCAGACTCTAGTTAGCGGTGGGTTTAGACAACACAGTTTAAAGGGCTCTAACATTATCCATCTGACTTCTAGCCAGTAACAACACAATAATATTAACCTCAACATTTATTTAATGAAGACAAAAAAAAACTGCTTCAAAACTAATGGAAAATTAAATGTGAATTGTAAATTGTCTATATCTCTGTATAATCTAATAGTCTTAGGCTTATGGGGAACATCTGCCATCTTGTTTTACAGGTCTGAGGAATCCATTTTATTTTGTGTTACCATTTAATCTGATTTTCTACAGGATCGGGGGATTCATTTTACTCAATTTTACTAGAACATGTATTCATCTATGGCAATCTAAACAAGAAATAAAGATGTGAAAGAGTGTGTCCTTAAAGGGTAACTGTGGTCTCCAATTCTTCCAAACTAGTAAGAATTATATAAAAGCCTTCCATCACACCTTCAAAATAAAACCTAGATCACAACTCTGGATAAAACTTGTGAAAGTTATTGATGGAAAGGTTCAGTAATATTACTTCCTGCTTGAACACTTCCTGTTTTCAGCCAAGGTACTTCCTGATTTCCCCAGCATTAATCTTTACTGAGCATGCTTCTCCCCCAGGGCAGAGGGGCTAGCAAAGGTAAGGTATGTCACTCAACCACTGAAAGCAGAAGTTTGAACATTCACCTTGATATCATTTCTCACATGGTGAAGCCAGAGATGTGATTGTCGGCTCATTATAAAGGAAATACTGCGGCTTTCATTTAAACCCTTACTTGTTTGGGGACCACAGTTGCCCTTTAAAAAAATCCACCTCTGTGATGAACTAATCAGTTAGATGGCCTTTCATGAGTAGGCAGCCATTGTAGGACCATAATCACCTGCTAGCAATTAATTTATTGATTGTCTCCTCCTAATGACAATGCAGTTGAATGTAATTGAGGAACAGTCCTATAAAGGTCCCTTTGTTAGAGGATAGGTAGTAGTAATGCTTAAACCAGTCCTTTATTGGATTACTAATGGTAACACCTGGAACTAGCTGTGGATTTAGCTGCTTGGTTACCTTTCCTTCATCCATTTGACAGTCGGTGATGGATCCCCAACGGCTTTGCAGGTAGAGACGATATCTCTCATCCCGGGGTTGTGACGGTACCACTAACGTTAAGATTCGGGCAGAGCTAGAAAGACCACAAAACTTTGCATGAGAACCTACCGAGGATGAGTAAATACCAAACATTGGCCCCTACACGTTTCTTAAATAATGAAAATTTTGAAAGTGTCATGGAAACCAGATATGACATCACTTTTCACAATTTAATGCCCACAGCGACTGCTTTAAAAACCATGCAACATGTTTGATTGTTTAGCTACTTTATTTTAAAAGAAACCATTAAAATGGCATTCATTATTACACAGAGAAATAAGATGATGTTAAACAGTTTTATGAAATAACAATTAGACTTTATTATGGAGTTTTCACCCTGGAATCAAATCAATGTAACACAAAGAGATCATCTTAATCGAATAGCCCTAGAATTGCATTGTGGAATGACAGGTTGGCATTTTACATTACGGCTCACCAAGGTGAAATCATTTGTGTGTAATCTGTGACCTCTTCTCCACCAATGAACAACAGACTAAACCAGTAGTCAATCAAAAGAGCTAATAGCTTTATTGTGCTCAGCTCTCACTTGGCCTGTCCTAAAAATTTTGTGGGGAAGTTAATCTCCTGGTTTTCCTGACCTGTAACATATTTGTGACAATTTTTTTCTTTAAAGTAAGGCAGGCAGAGTAAGAGCTGAGAACGGGAGTAACACCCATGGGTTAACTCATTAATGACAACCTTTAGTGTTAAAGGGTAACTCCATCCAGAAAACAACTTTTCAAAAATGGATTGTACAATTCAGTGGGAGGTAGGATCACTAGCTGCCATCTCCCAAATCAGTTTACACCCCGAGACCTGCCTGTGTTTACTTCCACAATCCTACAGCTCTTTATCTCCCCTGCTGGCTCTCTTTCTCCCCCTATTGGCAGCACCCACTGGGATATAGAGCTGCCAAGGAACTACTGAATGCAGAAAGCAAAAAGCATGTTGGTGAGTTTCCAAAATTTCTGGATTGCCAGATTTGATATGCTGAATTCTAGAATTCATTGAGGCTCATTTAATTTTAGCTTTACTTCTCCTTTAACCATATATTTTAACAAAACCAACCAATAACGTCACCAAAAGGAAATGACATTGTAAATTGGAACGTTAATAAACATGGTGAAAGTCTCGCACAATCCCTGCACATTATTAACTATTCATCTCAGATTTAATTACTATCCAGAGGGTCATTTTTCCCACACACAGTCCGGCCTTCAAGGACACAAGAAGCAAAGCCAAGCAGCGAGGCCCCATTTGGCCCAAACGCGCCTGGCACCGTAAAGGAGAGAATGAAAAGCTCTGTGTGGCGCCTGGCACCATGGGTTAAAAAAGAAACAAAACAACATAAATTATTCGCGGTACAACCGTCAAAACTGCCCTTTCCCCTGTTCCGTAGGTGGCCAGTCTATCAACAGGAAGGGTTATCGCAGTAGGAAAATGTTACCCGCACGGGGGCTTTATCAGCAAAACACACAGCAAATGGTGCCAAACGCTCCTCTCTCTGCGGTGTTATTACGCGTGGCTGGCAATCCATCATCCGCAGCCAAACACCAACTCTTATATAAATCCAATTTATTACACGATAATTATACCTTCCCCAGTAATCCCCCTGGTCATTTATTTAGTCCGTTAAAGCTGCTCGGAAACAGAATTTCTTTCCTGACAAACAACAATGTGCACGTTTACATGAAAGCGCCCAAACAATTAAGGGGAAAGTGGTTTATTTCACTATCCAGTAAACAAAGTGGCGCAGTATATTCTTTGCTAAAACATTCCTTTTTGCATATTTTTGCACTAACATTTAAGATTAATGGTGGTCATTAATGAGTTAACATGTTACTGACAGTTCTCGGCTCTCCTCTGCCGGCCTTACTTGCTTTTCTTTGCCATACAAGTATTTTGGAAGCCTTTAATGTTTAAAGGCATTTAGAATTCTTTACTCTTTAAAGGGATGTAAACTGGTAAATCTTTTCCAAATAATGCTTTTGAAGTATCACTTATGCAGGGGGAGGACAAAGCCGCAGTAAAAAAATGTCAATCACTCCCTTTTCATATCCCAGCCCTCTGGGCCCCACTATCTTTTAAAACTGTATTTTTTCTATAAAAGCTTATTCTGTCACTGCAAGGATAATTGATACAGCATTAGATCATGAAAAGGAATAGGCATTATCTTAAAGGGCACCCTAAAAACTATAATTTGATATGTTATTGGCCATGATTGGCTGTGATTGGCACAGACGTGGCTGACGTCACGAAACGAAGAGCTCGAAGTATAGATAGGATATTTTTTTTAAAATAACATGCATTTAGTCTGGGCAAGTGTCATCTAACATCCCCTGAAAGGATTTGTCATAGGATGCGGGAAACCAAGGATGGATCCAGATGGTGGTGGTGGTGGTGGGAGGCACCAAGGGAGGCTGCAGGCAGGAAAAGGCACGGGCTGAGGTGACGTCAGCCAGCTTGGATTACAGATGAGTTTTTCCTGGTCTGCAAAAAACAAGCTGCAAAAACATATGTATCTTCAGTTGGGCTGACGAATTTGATGGGGGTGGCTTATTTTAAAGCTACAGTCATGGCCAATAACATATCAAATTATAGTTTTTGGTGTGACTTGCCCTTTAACCTCTTTGGACCCCCCCCCCACACACACTACAAACTAAAGCTGAATGATAATATGATCATTCAATTCAAGCAGTAATTCAGCTGCCAGAGCTTCTGTCCTTTAACTATACACACGCATCCCAGGGTATGCTATTGGCTGTAGCTCACTATTTTCAGACAAAAATCTTTTTTGCACAAGCTCCTCACCTTAGTGGTGTCTCAGCTTCTGGGAGGGCTGAGCACAGAGATGGGAAATGCACCATAACTAGTAGAGATCACCAACTTCATAAAGTTTGGTTCATTTTCGAACTTTGATAAAATAGTTCAAAAAGTTTGTCTGAAATAAATTAAAATAACAATGGTAACTTAATGTAAATGGCTGTGGGACCTGGGAAATGGTCTGGGGAACATGTTCCAATATCCAGGACTTTCAAAAACTCGATTTTATTCTTACGCGCTACTTTCGAGTAGAGATGGACGAACTTTCGAAAGTTCAGTCCGTTTTAGAACTTTCTAACTATATGGAAAGTTCGATCAACGGACCCATTAAAGTCAATGGAGTCAAATAGTTGAAAAGTTCTAATGAAATACAATTAAAATATCAATGGTACTTAATGTAAATGGCTGTGGGACCTGGGAAAATGGTCTGGGGAACAGTTCCAATATCCAGGCTTTCAAAACTCGATTTTACTCTCATCGCGCTACTTCTAGTTCTCCGTTCGAACATTCGATGTTCGCCCTAGGAATACCATGTGACATTTTACTTGCAGATCGATGCTCCGTATAGGCTTTAATGGACACTTTACTCGCGTGTTCGATGTTGCGCCTAGATACATGGACATTTACTTGCGGATTCGATGCTCACGTATAGGTTTTAATGGACACTTTAATCACGGATTCGATGTTCGCGCCTAGATACATGTACATTTTACTTGCGGATTCGATGCTCGCGCCTAGATACCATGTACATTTTACTTGCGGATTCGATGCTCGCGCCTAGATACCATGGACATTTACTTGGATCGATCGCTCTCGCTAGATCCATGACATTTACTTGCGGATTCGATGCTCGCCGCCTAATACCTATATATTGCGGTGTTTACCACCCATAGTTATATACTAGTTATATATTACGGTGTTTATCATCAATAGTTATATACTAGTTATATATTGCGGTGTTTATCACCCATAGTTATATACTAGTTATATATTACGGTGTTTACCATCCATAGTCACTGTATAATGTGTAGAACTATATGGGGTACTTTATAGGTGCATGGGTGCGCTGTATAATGTGTAGAACTATATGGGGTACTTTATAGGTGCATGGGTGCACTGTATAATGTGTAGAACTATATGGGGTACTTTATAGGTGCATGGGTGCACTGTATAATGTGTAGAACTATATGGGGTAACGGAAAAACCCTTTATAGGTGCATGGGTGCACTGTATAATGTGTGGTAGTACTCTGCCAATACAGATTTAATTTTGTGTTGAAGATATTGTATTGTCTAATGTGCAGTGTTTGTCAGTATCATGCTCTAGGGGTATCCAGTATCCATTAACACAGTTCTGATTTCTTGCTATGTCGGTGATGCCCCACAGTGTATAGTGCTGGAATTCCCAGTGGTTTCTTCTCATTCCTTTACCTAGTGGGTTAATTTACTGCATGTTTCGCATCCTGGTTGCTATTCCTTTCTGTTTCTGTGACCCTTCCTGTAAATCATTGCTGATATGAAGTATATTTAGTGTATTTGTAAGAACCCAGTCTTGTGTCACCATGCCAGAGAAATAAAACTCGGCTGCCAGCAACAGATTTGTTTTGTTATCTAATATTTCATTACTTACATCCTAGAAAGCAGTAAATATACATGACTGTGCACATCTCCTCTCTATCAATAAGATATACAGTCAGTAATGTCCTTAATTCAGCATTTGGACTGGAGATCTGCCATTTACCGTCAACCTATCACGTCTCGTAAGTAATCCCCCCCCACCCACTGTAGCACTTTACTACTGGGAAGAAAAATAAACTGTCTCATCTCTCCTGGACACTTTCCTCTTTCGCAGAACCCATGGTTCCTATATAGACCTTAGGTGACCCTCGTATGGATTAAGAAAGATCTTTAGCCCATCAAAATTGTGCAATTAAATAAATAATATGAAACAAATGGAAACACAAAATCAAAAGGGTCTTTGAACTAAATATATGTTGTAGTTTATAGAATAGAAAAAAGAATTCAGAGTCTATTGGTCCGTCTACTTGGCATAGAAGATAAAGCCCTTACATTTTTTTACAGTTTGTTGGGTATTACCGTATGATGGGAAACTCAAATCTACAGTCTTAGAACTTAAGAAGAATATTATTTAGAGAATATATATTAGAAAAACTACTAAATTCACATGCCTTACGGCTTATCATCTACCTGGTGGATGAATAGCTGTGGTCTTGGTCTTCCAGCACTGCTTGAAATATGCCTCCCCTTACTTAAGTATTATTATTGTACTCAATTACTATTTACATGCAGCAGGAGGTGGAGAGGAATTGAAAGTAGGGTTGATTAAAGGACAACTGTACAATTGTTGCTCCAGCCCCCTGTAGCCCTGGGCCTAACCAATAGTAAAGCATGTTATGTAATAAGCTCTACTTTCCATTGGATAGATCCCAGACTCAGTTAGCGGTGGAGTTTAGACAACACAGTTTAAAGGGCTCTAACATTATTCCATCTGACTTCTAGCCAGTAACAACACAATAATATTAACCTCAACATTTATTTAATGAAGACAAAAAAAAACTGCTTCAAAACTTAATGGAAAATTAAATGTGAATTGTAAATTGTCTATATCTCTGTATAATCTAATAGTCTTAGGCTTATGGGGAACATCTGCCATCTTGTTTTACAGGTCTGAGGAATCCATTTTATTTTGTGTTACCATTATAATCTGATTTTCTACAGGATCGGGGAGATTCATTTTACTCAAGTTTTACTAGAACATGATATTCATCTATGGCAATCTAAACAAGAAATAAAGATGTGAAAGAGTGTGTCCTTAAAGGGTAACTGTGGTCTCCAATTCTTCCAAACTAGTAAGAATTATATAAAAAGCCTTCCATCACACCTTCAAAATAAAACCTAGATCACAACTCTGGATAAAACTTGTGAGAAGTTATTGATGGAAAGGTTCAGTAATATTACTTCCTGCTTGAACACTTCCTGTTTTCAGCCAAGGTACTTCCTGATTTCCCCAGCATTAAGTCTTTACTGAGCATGCTTCTCCCCCAGGGCAGAGGGGCTAGCAAAGGTAAGGTGATGTCACTCAACCTACTGAAAGCAGGAAGTTTGAACATTCACCTTGATATCATTTCTCACATGGTGAAGCCAGAGATGTGATTGTCGGCTCATTATAAAGGAAATACTGCAGGCTTTCATTTAACCCTTACTTGTTTGGGGACCACAGTTGCCCTTTAAATAAAAATTCCATCCTCTGTGATGAACTAATCAGTTAGATGGCCTTTCATGAGTAGGCAGCCATTGTAGGACCATAATCACCTGCTAGCAATTAATTTATTGATTGTCTCCTCCTAATGACAATGCAGTTGAATGTAATTGAGGGAACAGTCCTATAAAGGTCCCTTTGTTAGAGGATAGGTAGTAGTAATGCTTAAACCAGTCCTTTATTGGATTACTAATGGTAACACCTGGAACTAGCTGTGGATTTAGCTGCTTGGTTACCTTTCCTTCATCCATTTGACAGTCGGTGATGGATCCCCAACGGCTTTGCAGGGTAGGACGATATCTCTCATCCACGGGGTTGTGACTGTACCACTAAACGTTAAGATTCGGGCAGGAGCTAGAAAAAGACCACAAAACTTTGAATGAGAACCTACCGAGGGATGAGTAAATACCAAACATTGGCCCCTACACGTTTCTTAAATAATGAAAATTTTGAAAGTGTCATGGAAACCAGATATGACATCACTTTTCACAATTTAAATGCCCACAGGACTGCTTTAAAAACCATGCAACATGTTTGATTTGTTAGCTACTTTATTTTAAAGAAAACCATTAAAATGGCATTCATTATTACACAGAGAATATAAGATGATGTTAAACAGTTTTATGAAATAACAATTAGACTTTATTATGGAGTTTTCACCCTGGAATCAAATCAATGGAACACAAAGAGATCATCTTAATCAGAATAGCCCTAGAATTGCATTGTGGAATGACAGGTTGGGCATTTTACATTACGGCTTCACCAAGGTGAAATCATTTGTGTGTAATCTGTGACCTCGTTCTCCACCAATGAAACAACAGACTAAACCAGTAGTCAAATCAAAAGAGCTAATAGCTTTATTGTGCTCAGCTCTCACTTGGCCTGTGCTAAAAATATTGGGGGAAGGTAATCTCCTGGTTTTCCTGACCTGTAACAATATTTGTGACAATATTTTTCTTTAAAGTAAGGCAGGCAGAGTAAGAGCTGAGAACGGGGAGTAACACCATGGGTTAACTCATTAATGACAACCTTTAGTGTTAAAGGGTAACTCCATCCAGGAAAACAACTTTTCAAAAATGGATTGTACAATTCAGTGGGAGGTAGGATCACTAGCTGCCATCTCCCAAATCAGTTTACACACCGAGACCTGCCTGTGTTTACTTCCACAATCCTACAGCTCTTTATCTCCCCTGCTGGCTCTCTGTCTCCCCCTATTGGCAGCATTCCCGACTGGGATATAGAGCTGCCAAGGAACTACTGAATGCAGAAAGCAAATAACGCATGTTGGGAATTGCAGTTTCAAAAATTTCTGGATTGCCAAGATTTGATATTGCTGAATTCTAGAATTCATTGAGGCTCATTTATATTTTAGCTTTACTTCTCCTTTAAACCATATATTTTAACAAAACCAACCAAATAACGTCACCAAAAGGAAAATGACATTGTAAATTGGAACGTTAATAAACATGGTGAAAGTCTCCGCACAATCCCATGCACATTATTAAACTATTCATCTCAGATTTAATTACTATCCAGAGGGTCATTTTTCCCCACACAAGTCCGGCCTTCAAGGACACGAAGAAGCAAAGCCAAGCAGCGAGGCCCCATTTGGCCCCAAACGCGCCTGGCACCGTAAAGGAAGAGAATGAAAAGCTCTGTGTGGCGCCTGGCACCATGGGTTAAAAAAAGAAACAAAACAACATAAATTATTCGCGGTACAACCGTCAAAACTGCCCTTTCCCCTGTTCCGTAGGTGGCCGCAGTCTATCAACAGGAAGGGTTATCGCAGTAGGAAAATGTTACCCGCACGGGGGGGCTTTATCAGCAAAACACAGCAAATGGTGCCAAACGCTCCTCTCTCTGCGGTGTTATTACCGCGTGGCTGGCAATCCATCATCCGCAGCCAAACACCAACTCTTATATAAATCCAATTTATTACACGATAATTATACCTTCCCCAGTAATCCCCCGTGGTCATTTATTTAGTCCGTTAAAGCTGCTCGGAAACAGAATTTCTTTCCTGACAAAACAACAATGTTGCACGTTTACATGAAAGCGCCCAAACAAATTAAAGGGGAAAGTGGTTTATTTCACTATCCAGTAAACAAAGTGGCGCAGTATATTCTTTGCATAAAACATTCCTTTTTGCATATTTTTGCACTAACATTTAAGATTAATGGTGGTCATTAATGAGTTAACATGTTACTGACAGTTCTCGGCTCTCACTCTGCCGGCCTTACTTGCTTTTCTTTGCCATACAAAGTATTTTGGAAGCCTTTAATGTTTAAAGGCATTTAGAATTCTTTACTCTTTAAAGGGCATGTAAACTGGTAAATCCTTTTCCAAATAATGCTTTTGAAGTATCACTTATGCAGGGGGAGGAGCAAAGCCAGGCAGTAAAAAAATGTCAATCACTCCCTTTTCATATCCCAGCCCCTCCCCCTGGCCCCACTATCTTTTAAAACTGTATATTTTCTATAAAAGCTTATTCTGTCACTGCAAGGATAATTGATACAGCATTATGATCATGAAAAGGAATAGGCATTATCTTTAAAGGGCACCCTAAAAACTATAATTTGATATGTTATTGGCCATGATTGGCTGTGATTGGCACAGACGTGGCTGACCTCACCGAAACGAAGAGCTCGAAGTATAGATAGGATTATTTTTTTTAAAATAACAATGCGTTTTAGTCTGGGCAAGTGTCATCTAACATCCCCTGAAAGGATTTGTCGATAGGATGCAGGGAAACCAAGGATGGATCCAGATGGTGGTGGTGGTGGTGGGAGGCACCAAGGGAGGCTGCAGGCATGGAAAAGGCACGGGCTGAGGTGACGTCAGCCAGCTTGGATTACAGATGAGTTGTTCCTGGTCTGCAAAAAACAAGCTGCAAAAACATATGTATCTTCAGTTGGGCTGAACGAATTTTGATGGGGGGTGGCTTATTTTAAAGCTACAGTCATGGCCAATAACATATCAAATTATAGTTTTTGGGGTGGACTTGCCCTTTAACTCTTTGGACCCCCCCCCCACACACACTACAAACTAAAGCTGAATGATAATATGATCATTCAATTCAAGCAGTAATTACAGCTGCCAGAGCTTCTGTCCTTTAACTATAACACAGCATCCCAGGGTGAATGCTATTGGCTGTAGCTCACTATTTTCAGACACAAATAATCTATTTTGCACAAGCTCCTCACTCTAGTGGTGTCTCAGCTTCTGGGAGGGGCTGAGCACAGAGATGGGAAATGCACCATAACTAGTAGAGATCACCGAACTTCATAAAGTTTGGTTCATTTTCGAACTTTGATAAAAATAGTTCAAAAAGTTTGTCTGAAATACAATTAAAATAACAATGGTAACTTAATGTAAATGGCTGTGGGACCTGGGAAATGGTCTGGGGAACATGTTCCAATATCCAGGACGTTCGAAAACTCGATTTTATTCTTACGCACTACTTTTGAGTAGAGATGAGCGAACTTTCGAAAGTTCGGTCCGTTTTAGAACTTTCTAACTATATGGAAAGTTCGAAAACGGACCCATTAAAGTCAATGGGAGTCAAATAGTTCGAAAAGTTCTAATGAAATACAATTAAAATATAATGGTAACGTAATGTAAATGGCTGTGGGACCTGGAAAATGGTCTGGGGAACACGTTCCAATATCCAGGACATTCCAAAACTCGATTTTACTCTCACGCGCTACTTTCTAGTTCTCGCGTTCGAACATTCGATGTTTGCCTCTAGGTATCATGGACATTTTACTTGCGGATTTGATGCTCGCGTATAGGTTTTAATGGACACTTTACTCGTAGATTCGATGTTCGCGTATAGGTTTTAATGGACACTTTAATTGCGGATTCGATGCTCGCGCCTAGATACCATGGACATTTTACTCGCGGATACGATACTCGCGTATAGGTATAATAGTCATTTTACTCGCGGATTCGATTACCTCGAACAGTCGAACATTCAATAATTATCGAAAGTCCAGAAAATATCGTAAATCCGGGTCCGGGATAGTTCGAAAGGTCCAAATTCGTTCGAACTCGAATAGTTCGGCTCGAACTAAGGTTCAAGTTCAAGTTCTAGTCCATTTCTACTCTTGAGCTTCCGTGTTTGATTTTCGATAATTATCCCACAAACGGATAGAAGATTTTAGGTTACCGAACCCTCGACTCATTCGACAATTATCAAAAGTCCGGAAAGTTTGAAAGTCCAAGAAATCGTGGTCCTGGAGAGTTCGAAAATTCCGGGTCAGTTCGAACTTGAAAAGTTTGTCTCAAACTCGGGTTCGAGTTCTAGTCTCTAATAACTAGGAGTGAGACGAACAGGACATGAGGAGATCGGGGGAAAGGGAGAACATCCCGGGCATCTCTAAAAATATAAAAAAGGATTAAGGCAAGTCATCTTTTTCATGTTAGTGTTCCATTAACCCAGACATCCATGAAGAACAAAATGAAATATTCTAGTTTTGACAATTCTGATATTCATTATTAAAGACCTCAGCGCGTTTGCAGAACTGTTTTCGTTTCCCATCAGCAGTACAGGATGACACTTGCATAATTACATGGAGATACCTTATGCCGTTTCTTCGTAACGATAATGAGATGAGTTTTAAAAAACCAAGAATCTCTTCTTATTAATGCAACGTGTCCAAATTGTCTTTCACATGTGCTCTCCACGCAGAACAATGAATGCGATTCATTCGGAAATTTCAATTACTGGTGTCGATTTGCATTTTTATTATATTTTCATTATACACCAGATTTTCACCGATATCTTCTCATTAGGAGCGGCACAGAAGGTTTATAAAGGGGTCAAAAAAGGAATTTCACCGAAGGATTCAACTCACAAATCCAATATACTCATATACAAATGCAAAACATTCTGTTACCCTCTATTTCTGAAAGAAGGAATAAAACTATTACATCAACACACTCTGCAAGAATCGCCTTTTCTTATTGGATAGATCCAAGAGGGGGAGTAAAGTTTGGACAATACAGTTGTACTATAATAGATATGACATGTTACCCCTTTGGCACAATATCTCCCCAGCCCCTTATACTTATATTGTCATCATACGTAAAAAGTTTATGCGGCATCCACTTTACTCCACACTGACAAAGCATTATTAAAACTTGTCTCTGCTAAGGACAAATTCCTACTCACTTCGTCATATAAACCAAGCAAGTTTGTTTGAGAAGATCTATTCCTCATAAATCCATGCTGATTAATAATAATAAAGTCAGTCCTTGAAACATATTCTAGAATATGTTCTCGTTTAAAACATTCCAGTACTTTCCCTACCACCACTGAAGTTAAACCCACCGGTCTGTAATTACCAGGCTGTGACCTTTTTTGAATATTGGAATTAGTAAGCTTTTTTCCCATCCATAGGCATGTTTCCAGATATGAGAAATGTAAGTTATGTGGTTTACCCCTAAGATGTTTGATATAATGTCATAACTATTATTCCCCATTATTTAATGGCCCCATATTTTATATCCTCATCTTCTTACTATAAATATACTTAAAATAAATTAAAACTAAAACGATAAATTAAAGGACCATTAAACCCAAATATTAAATATTTCTTTCCAAATCTAAAATTGTACAGGAACAAGAAGCAGGTATCCCTACTTCCTATTTTGTGGTTATTCAAGAGTCGATAGCTCTAAACTTTTACTGATAGAAGCGCAGCTCTCCCTTTGCCTGCCTGAATTCATAGAACAATATTGTAGCAATCCATTTACAGGTCATTTCCCTGTCTGGACAGTTTTTGTAACATGCCTTTTTTATTTTTAGACCTATAACCTCCAATACTATGTTGCTATTACATCTCACCTATAGGTGTCTTCTCCTGTATTTATCTATACAATTTACCTCATGGTGATACATGGTTCCATAACTCCTTTGGACTATTAAAAAGTTGTGTGGTGGACTTTAGCTAACATAGGGTCTTCCACTGTTTTTACTGATGCTTACGAATAACAAACATTACCAAATGCGTTGAAAGTTGCAAACCCCATGGACTGGAAAGATCTCTTAGCAATTCATTTCTTTGTCTCAAATAATAAATCAAACAGACTCAAACAATGACTGGCTTGGCCAAGAACACAACTACATCTTTTGGCCTATACAAGCAGGGATTGGAGGACAATTTGGTCTATATAGACTAAGCCAGTTGGCCAAACCTGCCCACGAATTGCATGTTTTCATTTGTTACATAATCTTCAAAATGAAATAACTTTTTACCAAGAGTAACTTCCAATTCTTAGTAGTCCTTTAGCTGACAGGCCCAAGGGTTATAGATGGAATCCATCACTGTCATAATAACGCACCTGGCTTGGCCAACATTCGATTTTTGCATCCAGTAGAAGAATGTAACGGTAGATCATTAATCTGCATTTCCCTGGATGTTTACAAATTAAGACTCTTTGCTGACTGCAGACAAACTTTAACCAAGAGATAAGTAAAGTCTAAATTCAAAAGAAAGAGTCTAAACTTTCCCCACATAAAAACCCCCCAATAAAAATAGAGATCACCGTGTCAGAAACATAGATCATTTGGGTCATAACATATATAAAGTATAAAGAAAATAGAAAAAGATACTTTGCTTTCAACTGCAGCCTGTGACAGCGGCTGTTTAAGGGCCAATACATGTTTAGGATCGTGTTTTTATCAAAGACCTACCAACACCGTATTATAAAGGTAAGTACTTGCTTCTTTCCTTGTTTTAGGGAGGGAGTTGGCCAGGTGAATGGACTGTGGTCTAAATGGGGTTTCCCTGGACTTCTGGTGGGATTACGGTCTCACTGCGACATACGATATATATTGAGAAGGGTAGAATGAAATGTTTCTCTATCTTAATTGTGCCCTCTGCATTAGCATAAGAAAGGGTACTGTAGGCCAACATTCATTAGAGGGCGCCAACATAAAGATCAAATGTTTTGCCCCCTGCAATACAGATAAAGTTATTAATCAAGTTAAAAGCCCCAGTGGACTAATTTACAGTATGTAGGCCAGACCAGCTCTCCATAGCCCCACTAAGATGGCAAACCTTACAAAGATTCTATACCAGGGAAGGTAAGAATATAAAGAATATTAGCACAAAAAGAATGTTTTAGAATTGGTTGGCTGTATCTGGATGTTTGTCTTCTCTAGATAATATGGCTGGGTATATTGATATGGTTAATTATAAAGCTACAAGATCCCAGCTGGTATACAGACATTTGTATACACCGTGTAATTGCTCAATTTATTAGTGTTTTCTAATATGTTAGGTTGGGAATCCAGTCGTTTTTTAAGATTGTCCATTATCCTGCCCCCCACTCTACACTATACATACCCGGGAAACAATGTCTTCTCCTTAAAGGAGAACTATAGCGCGTATAAAGTTTTTAAAAGTATCTGGGGCAAGGAGGTAGGATTGGTACTTTCTACCCCAATATTGTTTATGGGAGAAGCACCAGTATAAAGAGAAATGCTTCTGCCAGGCTTCCTGAGTGCTTCAACACTATCTGTAATACAGAAGGGCCTAGGGCACTAACCTGGCAGATGAAAACGGTATGAGCTGTAGCTTCTCAACAAAACTATATCGGGAGGTAGGAATAATCAACCCTACCTCCCTGCCCAATATACTTTTCATTTTTAAAAAGCTAATTTTTACACAACTGTTGTCCATGAACCATCCCTACCGCAATCCACTAGATTTTAATCTCCAACCACTACAGGTGTCTATGGACCAGTGGACCGTGCTCCTAGGTTTTTATATCAGTCGGGAAAGCTGCTTAAAAACGATTGCCGAAATGACTATGGCACTTTCATCCCAATTTTGTACCCACATGCGGCTTCCCCGCTCTGTACACAATGTCTTTCATTTCCATCACAGCAAGTTCCCTTCTGTACTTCCCCGTAAAGCACGGCGTAGAAATCTGTTCGCAAAAGTAATTTAATTCAAGATAATGTAGCCTTACCCATCTCTACCGCGCGTCTTTATTTCCATAAAACGGTTTTCCTTTGAGCCGTCTCTGATTATTTGCACAATTATCCCGAGATGTTTCCTATCACGCTGTGAGAATACAGGTCCTTCTATTTTTAATTCTCTTTCTATACGTTTTTTTTCTTCCTCTTTCTAAATTTATGTCAGACAAGTTGATGCATTGCACGCAAAGGAATAAATCATCTCTGCACACGCACTTGAAAAGATTTCCAACTTTCATTCCGTAGATGAAGCCTTCCTTTTAGATTGCCGGGGAAAGTAATGAGAGCGATAATGAGATTTTGATGCTTTTGAGAGCTTCCCTGCAGCGAATCCCCTGCTATAGTTATCCATTACTCTGGCTAAACACGGCAATTGTAGCTTAAAAGTCACGGAGTAGACAAGTACGCACCAGCGCCCTAAGATTTAACGCCTCGAGGAATGAACTGGAAAGTATTGTACATAAGGATATCACGAATATATATTTTTATGACATTTTCACACAAAAAAATGACGTTGTATGATTTCTGGAGCCCACACATACTACAATATTAAATTTGGTCAGATCTGTTTGAGGCATTTTGTTCCCTGACACTTTATCTTTAAAAAGAGAACTAAACCTACATTTTTATAGTCCGGAATCTGAAAGCATCACCCCCGAAAACACCAATAAACGGTAAAATAGCAACCCAGTAAATTGCAAGTAAATGCAATCCCCCGAAGAACTGGATGGAAAAAAAAAAGTGTATACGTGTTGTATATGGCCCCACCTCAGTCACATGCTCTCGTGCCTAATTTGTCCTGTAAAAGGATTGGCTAAAAGCTAATAGTGGGCGTGACCATCTGTAACAAGTTCCTGCAGTAGTGTAGAACTTTGCATGTGTAAAGAACATAATGGTCAGCGACCAATGTGTGTAATTCTAAACCCCATGTTACTATAGCAAATTTCCTATCAGCCCTATCAAAATGACAGGTGAGACACAGACTACTAGATTAATGTCAAGGTGCTCTATCTTCTGATTCAGTGTTGTTCTGAGGCTTTAGTTTTCCTTTACCAGGGATTTATTCTTCATCAATTGAATACACCACACAAAGCAATGAATGAAAAGTGTCATTAAACATTTGCTTAACCAATCAGACGTTTGCTTTAATTATTCTAAATGCAGTAGACCAATAAAAGCAGCCAGCTGGTTGGCTGCGGCAAGTTTATACCACAACATTCTCCTGTCTCATTGCATCACTGCCTTGTTTTATTCCATGTTGGTTTTAAACACTTCTGCGGCAATCCAATGACACTGAGCCAATGACACTGAGCCCTTTCATTAAAAATACATAAACTAAAGCTTTATATTCTTCCTTTTAAATACGTCATTATGGAAACATACGTTCTATACTTTCTATATTTCTTCTATTGCTAATTGCATTTGTGAATTCTCCTGGCATTTGTTGATTTAGTAACTTCTGTAGTAAGGACACAGTAGATGCATATTTAAAGACACGAGTGATCGGTCTTCTCCTTTTCTATTATCTATTACAGTATTACCTCACTTACCCTTTAAAGGGTGTGCCCTGCCCTAAAATGGTCATTGTCAGTTACCTGCCTCAAGTGACCATTACTAACAAGATATTTAAGGATAATTATTGTCCCCATTCTGGCTCCTCCCTCCATGCAGTCAATCAAGGCTGTGACAGCTGATATCATAACCAATAAATGACTGCTGTTTCACCTGCTCCCTCCTCTGCACATGCTCAAGCTTATAAAAAGCTCAGTGAGCAGAGGAAGGAGGCAGATACCTTTTACACAAAGGACTAGAACTTATCATTAAATATCTGGTTACAAATGCATGTAATAACCTGGTAAAATAACAGCTGGGGTTTACAGGCTGATAACTGACAAGTCACCATATATTTTTCTTGCTTTGTTTTATGGGTAGACTTGCCCTTTAACTCACCAAACAATATTTCTGTTAGACAACACCAGTTATTCCACATTGGTTAACACCACAAAATCATTTAGCTACCCCCAAAACACTGTACGGAATACTATCATACTAAAAATATTGGTCTACCATTTCTAAGCAGCTCAGATGACTACACTTGGTACACAGGAGAAAGGGGAACAAGCCCCAAAACCGCGTGGTATTGTCACATCAATCATTATATCGCCCTCCATATTTTATTGGATTTGGATGTCAGATAACTTCCTACCGTATCTATGTTCTCATAAATAACCAACCTTAGTAAGACACAAACTAAAGGTAAGTCTAACTCAACCGTACCTATCAGTGGCTTAAGAGCCGTCTACTTAAAGGGTAACTGTGGTCTCAAATTCTTCCAAATTAGTAAGGATTATATAAAAATCCTTCCATCACACCTTCAAAATAAAACCTAAATCACATCTCTAGATAAAATTTCTGAGACGTTATTGTTGGAAAAGTTCAGCAATGTAACTTTCTGGTTCAACTCTTCCTGATTTTAGCCATGTGACCAGCTTGTAGTCATGTGACCAGCCTCCATCTGCATTAATAGGCTCCCCTTCTCAACTGTCAATTTTTTCCTCAGGTACTTCCTGATTTCCCCAGCAATAAGTCTTAACTGAGCATGCTTCTCCCCCTGGGGAAAAGGGCCGGCATAGGTCAGGTGATGTCACTCAACCTACTGGAAGAAGGAAGTTTGAACATCCACCCCAATGTAATTTCTCACAGGCTCCAGCCAGAGATGTGATTGTTGGCTCAGTGTAAAGGAAATACTGCAGGCTTTCATTTAATCCTAACTTGTTTTGACACCACAGTTGCCCTTTAAAGACCAATTAGGAAAATAATAATTCCTTATATACCACAATCTCCCTAACAAGTACCATGACATCCATGGGCCCTTACGGATCTTATTCTGGTCCTTGATCCCTAGAGATTGCCGATTAGTGAATATATACGAGCAGCACTATAATCCACTGTGTTCTGTTTATATTTTCATAAAGTTTTTTTTCTTTTCAATGACGTTGTATCAATAAGAAAACTTTAATCATAAACGCATGTCTATATATGTGAACAATATAAACCTTTTTTTTTATTTGCAGAAGGAAAAAAAAAAAATCTGGAGGTTAAATTTATATATTTTATAAACATTTTTATCCATTAAAAAGGACAACAATACCCCCAGGCTCCCCAGCCCACCATTAATACTAACGTCACTCCTGGGGAAGTTGAATTCCTATATTGCTGGCCCAGTCCCTTTTCGGCCCAGGATTAAGCCAACCAATAGGAAAACAGACTCTGTGAGAAGCAGGTCTTCCCATTGGACAGAGATTTACATCTAATTAATGTAAACACAGGGGAAGGGCCTAGAGGTTAAGGCCGTCTTTCCAGGTAGTGTTAAATGTAGGGGGGCTCTGGGTGGCCTTGGGGGGCATTATTATCATTTAAAACTCTGCCTCCTATCCAGCAATAATTTATTTGTTTATTTCTACCTTTTCTTGTCATTGAAAAGATTTATAATATATAATGTCCGAAACAATAAACTCCTCTCTTGGTCACTAAACTACCAGAGGAGTATTTATCCTGGGAAGGGAGAAAGACTGCGTATTATTGTGTACATTTCTCACTTGGGGAACATTATTTCTTCCCATGCCGGGGACAATCTGTAAAGGTTTCAGCAAAGAAACCTTCACAGAGCCCAGTAGGCGAATATTTGGTGCGATGTTTACTGCTCAGCTGGGGCTGTGATGTGTTCATTACAGTTTTATGGCCTCGCTCTACAAAAGGAAATATCAACACACAGACGGGGAGAGGTAGAATGGGAATGAGACCCCTACGTATCTTATTAACATCCTATTTGGTGGAAATTTTTAGGGTAAACAAATAATTTTCCAGAAAAAAAAATAGAAATAAACGTATGAACTTTTTATTTCATTTGCCATAACATCAGAAAGGAAATGTGTTACTGTTATACAGACATTATGGGTAGGGTATAAAGGTTGGACTAGATGGACGTATGTCTTTATACATCCTCCAATACTATGTTACTATGTAACTGTTATACAGACATTATGGGTAGGGTATAAAGGTTGAACTAGATGGACGTATGTCTTTATACAACCTCCAATACAGTTTACTATGTAACTGTTAACAGACATTATGGGTAGGGTATAAAGGTTGGACTAGATGGACGTATGTCTTTATACACCTCCAATACTATGTTACTATGTAACTGTTATACCGACATATGGGTAGGGTATAAAGGTTGGACTAGATGGGTATGTCTTTATACAACCTCCAATACTATGTTACTATGTAACTGTTATACAGACATTGGGTAGGGTATAAAGGTTGGACTAGATGGATGTAGTCTTTATACACCTCCAATACTATGTTACTATAACTGTATACAGACATTATGGTAGGGTATAAGGTTGGACTAGATGGACTATGTCTTTATACACCTCCAATACTATGTTACTATGTAACTGTTATACAGACATTATGGGTAGGGTATAAAGGTGGACTAGATGGACGTATGTCTTATTACAACCTCCAATACTATGTTACTTAGTAACTGATACAGACATTATGGGTAGGGTATAAAGGTTGGACTAGATGGATGATGTTTATAACCTCCAATACTATGTTACTATGTAACTGTTATACAGACATTATGGGTAGGGTATAAAGGTTGGACTGATGGATGTATGTCTTTATACAACCTCCAATACTATGTTACTATGTAACTGTTATAAGACTTATGGGTAGGGTATAAAGTTGGACTAGATGGAGTAGTCTTTATACAACCTCCAATACTATGTTACTAGTAACTGTTATACAGACATAGGGTAGGGTATAAAGGTTGGACTAGATGGACGTATGTCTTTATACAACCTCCAATACTATTTTACTATTAACTGTTATACAGACATTATGGGTAGGGTATAAAGGGACTAGATGGAGTTGTCTTTATACAACCTCCAATACTATGTTACTATTGAACCTTATACAGACATTATATGGTTGGAAGGCTTTCATTCATGGATCACAGTAATGATACTAAAACCCCTTTGTTTATAAATATGCCGTGCAGATATATGATATTGTATGGGGCCTAGGAAGTGCATTGATATCTTTTCTATGTTTATATTGACATTATGGGTAGGGTAAAAGGTTGGACTAGATGGATGCATGTCTTTATACACCTCCAATACTATTTACTATGTAACTGTTATACGACATTAGGGTAGGGTATAAAGGTGGACTAGTGGACGTATGTCTTATACAACCTCCAATACATTTACTATGAACTGTTATACAGACATTATGGGTAGGGTATAAAGGTTGGACTAGATGGACATGTCTTTTATACAACTCCAATACTATGTTACTATGTAACTGTATACAGACATTATGGGTAGGGTATAAAGGTTGGCTAGATGGACGTATGTCTTTATACAAGTCCATTACTGTTACATGTAACTGTTATACAGACATTATGGGTAGGGTATAAAGGTTGGATACATGGATGTATGTCTTTATACAACCTCCAATACTATGTTACTATGTAACTGTTATACAGACATTATGGGTAGGGTATAAAGGTTGGACTAGATGGACGTATGTCTTATACAAACCTCAATACTATGTTACTATGAACTGTTATACAGACATTATGGTAGGGTATAAAGGTTGGACTAGATGGACGTATGTCTTTATACAACCTCCAATACTGTGTTACTATGTAACTGTTATACAGACATTATGGGTAGGGTATAAAGGTTGGACTAGATGGATGATGTCTTTATACAACTCAATACTATGTTACTATGTAACTGTTATACAGACATTATGGGTAGGGTTAAAGGTTGGACTAGATGGATGTATGTCTTATACAACCTCCAATACTATGTTACTATGTAACTGTTATACAGACATATGGGTAGGGTATAAAGGTTGGACTAGATGGATGAATGTCTTTATACAACCTCAATACTATGTTATAGTAACCTTATACAGACATTATAGGTTGGAAGGCTTTTCATTCATGTGATCCACAGTAATGTATAATAAAACCCTTTCTTATAAAGTATGCCGTGTGCAGATAATATGATAGTATGGGGCCTAGGAATGTGCATTGATTATCTTTTCTATGTTTGTATTGACCTTATGGGTGGGTATAAAGGTTGGACTAGATGGACGCATGTTCTTATACAACCTCCAATACATGTTACTATGTAACTGTATACAGACATATGGGTAAGATATAAAAGTTGGACTAGATGGACATATGTCTTTATACAACCTCTAATACTATGTTACTGCATAGACAGACATTATGGGTAGGGTATAAAGGTTGGACTTGAGGACATTGTCTTTATACAACCTCCAATACTATTTTACTATGTAACTGTTATACAGACATTATGGGTAGGGTATAAAGGTTGGACTAGATGGATGAATGTCTTTATACAACCTCCAATACTATGTTACCTATGTAACTGTTATCAGACATTAGGGTAGGGTTATAAAGGTTGGACTAGATGGACGTATGTCTTTATACAACCTCCATACTATGTTACTATTAACTGTTATAACAGACATTATGGTAGGGTATAAAGGTTGACTAGATGGATGTATGTCTTTATACACTCCAATACTATGTTACTATGTAACTGTTATACAGACATTATGGGTAGGGTATAAAGGTTAGACTAGATGGACTATGTCTTTATACATCCTCCAATACTATGTTACTATGTAACTGTTATACAGACATTATGTAGGGTATAAAGTTTGGACTAGATGGACGTATGTCTTATACACACCTCCAATACTATGTTACTATGTAACTGTTATACAGACATTATGGGTAGGGTATAAAGGTTGGACAGATGGATGTATGTCTTTTATAACAGCCTCCAATACTATGTTACTATGTAACTGTTAGACATTATGGGTAGGGTATAAAGGTTGGACTAGATGAGTATGTCTTTATACAACCTCCAATACTATGTTACTATGTAACTGTATACAGACATTATGGGTAGGGTTAAAAGGTTGGACAGATGGACGTATGTCTTATACAACCTCCAATACTATGTTACTATGTAACTGTTATACAGACATTATGGGTAGGGTATAAAGGTTGGACTAGATGGACGTATGTCTTATCAACCTCCAATACTATGTTACTATGTAACTGTTATACAGACATTATGGGTAGGGTAAAAGGTTGAACTAGATGGATGTATGTCTTATACAACCTCCAATACTATGTTACTAGTAACTATAACAGACTTATATGGTTGGAAGGCTTTTCATTCATGTTACAGTAAGTTATACTAACCCCTTTGTTATAGTATGCAGTGTGAGATAATATGATTGTATGGGGCCTAGGAATGTCATTAATTATCTTTTCTATGTTTATATGACATTATGGGTAGGGTATAAAGGTTGGACTAGATGATGCATGTTTTATACAACCTCCAATACTATGTTACTATGTAACTGTTATACAGACATTAGGGTAGGTATAAAGGTTGGACTAGATGGTATGTTTATACAACCTCCAATCATTTTACTATGTAACTGTTATACAGACATTATGGGTAGGGTATAAAGGTTTGGACTAGATGGACGTATGTCTTTATACACTCCAATACATGTTACTATGTACTGTTATACAGACATTATGGTAGGTATATAAGGTTGGCTAGATGGACGTATGTCTTTATACAACCCATTACTATGTTACTATGTACATGTTATACAGACATTATGGGTAGGTTAAAAAGGTTGGATTAATGGATGTACTTTCTATTCCAACCTCCAATACTATGTTACTATGTAACTGTTTATACAGACATTATGGGTAGGGTATAATTTGACTAGATGGACGTATGTTCTTTATACAACCTCAATACTATGTTCTATGAACTGTTATACAGACATTATGTAGGGTATAAAGGTTGGACTAGATGGAGTATGTCTTTATACAACCTCCAATACTGTGTTACTATGTAACTGTTATACAGCATTATGGGTAGGGTATAAGGTTGGACTAGATGGATGATGTCTTTATACAACTCCAATACTATGTTACTATGTAACTGTTATACAGACATTATGGGTAGGGTATAAAGGTTGGACTAGATGGTTATGTCTTATAACAACCTCCAATACTATGTTACTATTTACGTGTTATAACAGACATTATGGGTAGGGTATAAAGGTTGGACTAGATGGAGAATGTCTTTATACAACCTCCAATACTATGTTACTATGTAACCCTTATACAGACATTATATGG
This sequence comes from Hymenochirus boettgeri, assembly GCA_019447015.1. Lineage (NCBI taxonomy): Eukaryota > Metazoa > Chordata > Amphibia > Anura > Pipidae > Hymenochirus > Hymenochirus boettgeri. Next base: position 18,852,994 of record CM033470.1, on the reverse strand, counting down.
TTGGAAGGCTTTTCATTCATGTGATCACAGTAATGTATACTAAAACCCCTTTCTTTATAAAGTATGCCAGTGTGCAGATAATATGATATTGTATGGGGCCTAGGAATGTGCATTGATTATCTTTTCTATGTTTGTATTGACATTATGGGTAGGGTATAAAGGTTGGACTAGATGGACGCATGTCTTTATACAACCTCCAATACTATGTTACTATGTAACTGTTATACAGACATTATGGGTAAGATATAAAAGTTGGACTAGATGGACATATGTCTTTATACAACCTCTAATACTATGTTACTGCATAGACAGACATTATGGGTAGGGTATAAAGGTTGGATTACATGGACGTATGTCTTTATACAACCTCCAATACTATGTTACTATGTAACTGTTATACAGACATTATGGGTAGGGTATAAAGGTTGGACTTGATGGACATATGTCTTTATACAACCTCCAATACTATGTTACTATGTAACTGTTATACAGACATTATGGGTAGGGTATAAAGGTTAGACTAGATGGATGTATGTCTTTATACAACCTCCAATACTATGTTACTATGTAACTGTTTTACAGACATTATGGGTAGGGTATAAAGGTTGGACTAGATGGACGTATGTCTTTATACTGCCTCCAATACTATGTTACTATGTAACTATTATACAGACATTATGGGTAGGGTATAAAGGTTGGACTAGATGGATGTATGTCTTTATACAACCCCCAATACTATGTTACTATGTAACTGTTATACAGACATTATGGGTAGGGTATAAAGGTTGGACTAGATGGACGTATGTCTTTATACAACCTCCAATACTATGTTACTATGTAACTGTTTTACAGACATTATGGGTAGGGTATAAGGTTGGACTAGATGGATACTAGCTACTTTTCACTATGTATGTAACTGTGACAAATTGACAAAGTTTAATTAGTTTGTTAATAAAGGTGGTGAATGTACTGTACCTTTAGCCACCGGTTCCACGGTAATGATATCACTACTGTTTCCACGTCCGGCTGCGGTGACTGCCACCACCCAAACGCTGTATTGCCTGTTTCGGCTTAAGTTTGGTATCCGGTAAAAAAAGGAATCAGGAGAGGCCTCAAATTCACTGATAACCTGTAAAAAAGAAAATACAATAATGAATAAATCTGCAGATAAACAAACAATCTAAATATTCCTCCAAATACGGGGAAAAAGGCAAAGAATTATTTGAAGCTATCCCACAATGCTTTGGACTGCTCCTATTTCTCAGAAATCAATTATTAACAATCCCATTCTAAATTCTAAGTAAGGGACCTACAGTGTTACTGGTAGCCTCTTTAAGAATCTATTTGATTTTGTGGGCAGCATAGTGGCTCAGCGGTTGGACAGCACGGTGGCTCAGTGGTTAGCACTGATCCCTTGCAGCGCTGAAGTCCTGAGTTCGATTCCACCCTTGGACACATCTGCAATGAGTTTGTATGTTCTCCCCGTGCTTGCGTGGGTTTCCTCCGGGCACTCGGGTTTCCCCCACAATCATAAAGACATACTGATAGGTTGTATGTGTCCAATAAATGTGCTTAGATTGTAAGCTCTTCGGGGCAGGGCCTGATGTGAATGTATACATGTAAGTGTAAAGCGCCACGGAAGATGTTGGCGCTATTTAAATCTATAATAATAATTTGATTTTGTGGATATTTCTGGTCCATTATAACTCGTTTCCACGGAACAAGGCAACACGTGTACAGCAAATCTCATTTCCCCAGATTTTACCAATATTGCCATAACATTACAAACAATACTTCATTTGATTCCCATTAAGAGGCAACCCTGATGTTTGACATCCCCGGATGCTGACAAGTTCCTCTGCTGTACAAATCCTGGTGAACCGCTGCCAACGCTTTCTGCGTGATTTCGGAATCTGACATCAATTATCCAACATGAATTTCAGCCTGAGACAACAATTTGCAGGATTTTATCAGACGTTTTGTGTCTATGCAGCAATTTGTAGGATTAAAGGATAAACAAAGCCTTCGAGAAAGGATTCAGATTGGATAGAAATAGCCAAGCTATTAGAAAACAGAAAGACAAGGTGGAATCAGCAGTCTCGGTTTACTGGAGACCACCAGACTATAGTTCCCCATGATTAGTTTCCCTACACATGTTACTAACAGCTGATCAATAATTTAACCCTTCCTATACATAACCCCAAAACATATATAGCAAGGATAATGTTTCTATGGAAGCCTCTAAACTCAAATATATTCTTATTATTTACAAAAGTTGCTTATTTCTTACAACTTCATTGAGTCATGTGGCAGTTGACATCACTGCTGCAAACGATGACATCAATTCACACCATTTATGAGTTCAGAAACACAAAGAGGTGGGTGGGTACAGTGTAAAGTATGATGTCATAGGGCAGCATTCAGGGTGCTGATGAACCATAAATCATTTCAGTCCGGTGAAAACTCGTTGCCTTGCAATACCCTAAATATCTGCATTAGAATTCCAGACACTGCGTCAACACTGAAACAACCATTGGGTGGAAATTAAATGGTGCACAGACAGATTGTCTGGATAGGCTGCGGAACACACTGGGGATTGTTCAATGTATCAGAAGCATGGGGGGTTTATTGCACAAGACATTACATAGGTGGGGAGCATTCTGATTGGTTCTGGTGTTTGTGCATGGAATTTAACCTTTACTTGCCCGGTATCTATTTAGTAACTTTCAATAGGGCACAGCGCATTTAAATCTATTTAATAGACCAACCAGAGCCAGTAAACAAACCCAACCACAGATTCCCATGTGAAGTGAGCACAGAATTCCTATATATTTATTAGCATATGAATGGGAAACAGAAGGTTTTAAAGTAACGTTCTGCACATGTTTCTTACAGCCTGTTAGTTTTCATCCTTTTAAATAAAGTATATAGGAGACAGTGTTGCCATACTGCTTCCTCTGGGGAATTCACATGTATACACACACACACACAGTAAATATTGGGATAAAAAGAAATAAACAATATACAACATTGTGGTGATTCCATAAATTAATAGGTTTGTATCTAATCTTAACACAATAACGTGTGAAGAAGCCCAAGCAGTTACTGTACACTGCAATCACATTAAAGGGCTGTTCACATAGAATTCCTGTGCGTAGGTGGCTGATGTATACAGAATAACAAGGAATCAAAGCTGCCCTCTAGTGTCTAAAAACCCCTAACTGCATCCCATTTTCAGTAAATAAAAACCAGTCTATTATTTTTTAATTCTGGCCTTTATTGATATATACTAGTAGACTATTGTACTGTGTTAGCCATTGATAAAAGTAGAGACATCTATTGGCTATCTTGCAAAGCACTTCTTCAGCCATGAAATAATTCTGAATCTTGTGAAGCAGACTGATTAATACATACTACAACAAAGATTTTCTGGTGTTACACAGATATTATCTTTTGCTCATATGCCTGGCAATGGTTGTAGTAAATAAAACACAGGTAATGAAAGGTTAAACAAATGGTCTGATACACTTCACCTTGAATGTCTGGAAGGGTCTGGAATAAATGAGATATTTATGGGTTTCGGGTGGTTTTGAGGAATTTGGTCTGATTAAAAAAACTTTTGATATAATGCTTAGTGTCCCCCAAAACCTCAACCTTGCGAGGTTCTTACCTACTAGCCAGCCTTCGTGATTGGCTCAGACGCAATATCTCAATCACAGGCGCTGCTGCTTGTCCGGCCCCTCTGGCTTGCTTCCATTCACAGAAAAGTTATAGAAGCTAAGCAGAAGTAAAGTAGGCCATGGGTCTGATGAAAGAGGTTTTCTTCTAAGTTTGCCATAAACAAATTTGCATATTGTGGTGCAAATCATGTTCCCATTGCCACTCCCATTTGATAAAGGTATAAATCCTGATTTTAGGATAAGTAATTGTGGGTGAGTATAAATTAAGAATCTCCTTAACACAGGCTCCACACAAAATAGAACACCTCACAAAACCTGCAAGTACATCCACACCGAAGACAGGATACCAATACCAGGAACCCAACATAGGTTTGAATTAAAGGGAACTTTCTCCTGGAAATCATAAAATATAGTATGCCTGATATTATGTTCTAGGTGCCCCTCAGGATGTAGGAGAAACAGGACAGACCCTGAGGCAAAGGATGAACTCACACAGGTTCACAATTAATAACAATAAACGAGATGTCCCTGTGGGTCCCATTTCTGCAGCCAAAGACACAGCCTGAAAGACCAAAAAGTCACAGTACTCATGGGAATTTTTAGATCCCAAAAGGAGAGGTTAGAATGGGAATGTAAATAAAATTGGGACTGGACTCAACAAAGATCTTCATGTGTCACTATGTCTCTAATATTAATGTCATGTAGAGTTAATCAGACCAAATTCCTCTAAACCACCCAAACCCATAAACATCTCATTTATATCAGACCCTCCATTGGCATGACATTTGAAGTGTGTCTTACTGTGTGTTCCCCTACCCAGAGGCTCGCGATGCAGTAAAGATATGTGCAACCAGCTGTTTAAAACGTATGCCAGTTCGGTTCCTATCTTATAAACAGCTGATTGCCCATATCTTTACTGCATACACCTCTGGGGAGGGGAGGGAAGTGTGCCAGGGGCCCAGCCAACAATCTTGCGCCAATCAGCCATTGCCAGGCATGGGGGCAAAAGATAACATCCCTATAATGTCAGAAAGTCTTTGTTGCTTCACAAGAATTGCTATTGTATCATGCCTGGGGAAGAAGTGCTTCGAATGTTTCATTTTCAATCATTTTAGATATCCGATCAAAGGTATTTTATATCCCAGATGTCTTTACTTATTAATATATATTGTAGGAGAAACAGATCTGCTATGTCTTGCAATCCATATGTAAAAATAGGACTTAAAGGGCATTTATAGTGGGAAAAATAACTTTTTTTCCTTTCTTTCCATGTGTTCTATAATTCCCCACAACCCCTAGAGTATCTTCACTTTTTTCAGATTCCCTCTCTGTCCTGAGATACACCAGTTAGAAGAATACGTGATTGCATTCCTCTACTCCTACTTGGACTGTCAATCAAATCCCTGTGACTGATCCCCCCCCTCCCTGCTCTGTAATAAACATAGAGATAAGAGCATTAGCAGGGGGAGAGAGGTAGCTTTGATGGTAGATATAAGGCTGCACTTGACCCCCCTTCTTAATAGCTTTCACTGATTGATGATGGGTCACAAAGTGAGAGATCGTAAACTGTACTGTTCTCCTTCTTCTTCCGTGTTCCGTATCTCCAGGACAGCTTGCTTTCTATTGGTCACTGTGCGTGGGTGTGTTTTTCAGGTTGTTGAACTTTTAACTCCTACTGCACATGAGAAACTTGTCGGTTAGCCAGATTGGGACATTGAGGAGGTAACAAATGGGAGGGGGAAGGGGGGAGTGCTGCACAGAGATCTGACACCACGGTTAAACAGAGTCACTGACAGAGATAGGATTAAGGCAGCACAGAGTACATGAATTTAACTTTGCAAAGGGGCAATGTGTTTTTTTCACTATAGATGCCCTTTAAACCTTCAGGTATGATTTCCCTCCTGGCTTTCCCTGTTCTTACAATAAGTTTTGTAAAAAGGTAAACTTACCCTTTATCAGACAAGCTGGACTTGCCAATGTCGGACATGTTTTAAACAACGTGAAGATAAGGCAATATAGCAGTTGGATCCATTGACTATTTGAATCCCAGTTATTAAAGTGCAGTGTTTATCCAGGTTAATGCTTTTCTAAATTCTAGTGCAATGAAGTCAGGATTTCAAAAAACTTTTCCCATTTCCAACAATTTATGGCCACAAAACTATAAAGTTGTCAGTATTTGTAAATAACATTTACCCAAAGATACCTAGAGGGACCACTATGAGGGGCCACCAACAAACATATTGGTCTGTTAAACCAGTAGAGACCTTCTAGTAAATGGCATCATATACAGATGCTGTGTATCCATCTTGTAAGTTGTTTACAGTAAAATTATATTGTATTCAGATAATTTAAAAAGGACAACTCCCCCCTCATAAGAACATCTTTTAGAAAGAATGGTCGCCTTAAAATATGTTGATATATCATAGTTTGTCCTATGATTTCTTTACTGTATGCCTGCTGTGCTTCTGGATGCCTCATGGAAACTGAGCAATTTAGAAACCTGTACTGAGTCTGTACTGAGCCTGGGCATGCTCAGAAGAGACAGACAGGGGATTAACATTCAGTCATTGGCTGTGATGTCAACTGTCAAATCCATAACTGACAGTTACTAACTGGAAGATCCATGAAGTAGAAACAGGGGAAACAGGACATTGTGCAGGATTTCAGGTTAGACTTATATATTTCACATTTCAAACTGTTACCGTTTAGGGTTTTGGGGGGTGATTTACCTGAATATAAGTTTTCATTTTGGGTCTGGACTTGCCCTTTAAACATACAATTTTATTAGAGAACTAGACATTAAGCCTGTTACATTAATGGGCACTAGAAGCCCAGAGTCCCCCCCCCCTCTGTAGCAGAGTCCCCCCCTCTGTGGCAGGGGGACACCTTTCTCTGTGGCAGAGGCAAAAGGCAAACTTTCCCCCCCCTGTACCAAAGGAATCTACCTTATCTGCTGTCGGTCTCCATGCCTCCATGTGTGTTTGTTCACGTTTCTCCCTCTAGTGGTGAATCAATTGAAACTGCAGGAACTATCTCTATCTCCCTCTAGTGGAGAGTTCATAGAAACTGCAGTGACACACACACACATGGCAGCAAGGACACAGCAGTTGGCTTTTATTATATAGGATGTTGGGTCATTTCTCCCTCCTTGTAAGGAGATAATAAGATAAAAATGATTGCAGAGAATTAAGCAGTGTTTTAACGACAAGTCATATATTTGCTTTTATTGTGACCATGTAGCACTGCAAGTACACATTTCTAATTGGTTGTAATGAGCAATTATTCCAGAAGGAATTTGTAACAAGTTTCTACATAAGCTAAACAGGTCTTGGAAAGACTGTAACACTGTATGTTTCTTCCTGAATGTATCCTACCAGTAAAGGGAGTGGGGATACCTGGTCACTGTAACACTGGATGTTTCTTCTTGAATTTATCCTACCAGTAAAGGGAGTAGGGATACCTGGTCACTGTAACACTGTAAATGTTTTCTCTTTTCTTCTGATTTATCCTACCAGTAAAGGGAGTAGGGATCCTGGTCACTGTAACACTGTATGGTTTCTTCCTGAATTTATCCTACCAGTAGAGGGAGTAGGATACCTGGTCCTTGTAACACTGATGTTTCTCCTGAATTACCTACCAGTAGAGGGAGTAGGGATACTTGGTCACTGTAACCTGTATGTTGCTTATTGAATGTATCCTACCAGTAAGGGAGTAGGATACCTGGTCACTGTAACACCTGTATGTTGGCTTATTGAAGTATCCTACCAGTAAAGGGATAGGGATACCTGGTCACTGTAACACTGTATGTTTCTTCTGAATGTATCCTACCGTAAAGGGAGTGGGATACCTGGTCACTGTAACACTGTATGTTGCTTATTGAATGTATCCTACCAGTAAAGGGAGTAGGGATACCTGGTCACTGTAACACTGTATGTTGCTTATTGAATGTATCCTACCAGTAAAGGGAGTAGAGATACCTGGTCACTGTAACACTGTATGTTGCTTATTGAATTTATCCTACCAGTAAGGGAGTAGGGATACCTGGTCACTGTAACACTGTATGTTTCTCTTCTGAATGTATCCTACAGTAAAGGGAGTAGGGATACCTGTCATCGGTAACACTGTAGATGAGTCCTTTTAGCTAATTAGCAGAAACCACAAACGTAAAGAAAAGGCCCTTACCGTTGGGTATGGATGTGAACAGAAGACGGTGTATTTCCGGATGATACCATTTAACTTGAGCGGGGGAGCCAGGACACATGAACAGTGGATGCAAAGCAGCAGCTGCCTTCACTCCAGCGTTGACCTGGAACTAGATTAGACATTGGAATGAAGAATTATGAGCCAATCATTGACAAGGCATTGCTAACAGTCTGGGGTTTCTATTGGGTATCATATATAAACAGACACACAATCTGCAGTTATTCAGCTGCTGGGACATTCAATAAAGAATTTATAATGACCCACCAACCATCACAGCCAATCCCCGACCGGGCTATTGTCATAATAACACATAACGTACAAGATACAAAACATATCAAATCGACTAAGTTTTAATTGTCTTTCTGATTACGGAGGAGAAGGGGTTAAATGTTCTTCTGTAAATCAGCGTTTTGTTAACAATCCCTGGGGGGTAAATAAGGAATTAAGATCATGTGACATGTCGTTTAATACAGTTTGGTTTAATGCTAGCATTAGTATATTGTATATCCAATGTAAATGGCATTGGGAACATGGAATAGTAAACACAAGGTGGGGAAATAGAATCCACATCATTGTGCCACATTCAAAGGACTAGACGATAAACATATTGTAATTTAAAAAGCAATCCTGGTGATACTGTATGCACATACTGCCCTCTAGAGGCCACTAATGGAAATGCAAGTTAATCTAGATTTGCATGGTTAACTAAATCTATATAAAATAAACCTGTTCCCCCTAAGGTAAGGATATAGAAATAATCTGCTTCCCAAGGTGACCCATCTCCACAGTGACCCTATCCCTAGAGCGACTCTATACCAGAGTGACCCCACTGAATTTCCACTGTAATATACACACCCCACGTTGTCACTACGCTGTGCAGTAATAGACCAATTGTTTCTAATGGGGACTGTACTTACCATCCTCTTTGGTTCGGGTAAATATCTGTTCACTGCGCACGCCATCCCCTCTCGGGTGAAAGCCAGAACTTGGATGCTGTAGTTGGTGTATTTCTCAGACTGTCCAGTTCCAGTAATGGTTGGGTGGTGGTTACGTTCTTAATTTCACCAAGCTCTAGTAATCAAGAGAATCTATGGAATAATTACATAGCAGACGGTGCGTTCCTTATGTCAAGGTAAGGGGGCAGGGACGTGACAATGTAAGCGAATAAAAGTCTCTTCCATCCGTACTAACCCACAGATAATCATTGTCATAACAGAGGATTTGCAGTAATGAGGCTAGATCTGTACCTTAAGCAAAGAAATATAAATTAAGGGAAAGTTCACTTCTCAACTGAAAATGTATATCAATCCCCTAACCCAGAAAACTGCAATAGTTAGGAATCTGAGAGATGTAAGTCTACCAAGAAATGCTGCCAGATGTTCTGTTATGCCTCTTTCTGCTTCCTGGTTCTTCTAGTTAGCAGCTGTCAGTCATGTGTACCAGAGTGTTCTAGGTTGGACACGAAACACCCACGCAGCACGTGAAGCGTGCGTGACTTAATCAGAGAACATAGGCGTGGCTTGTGGAGGGTGGGTATGGTGGGCTGACTCAACATTGACTTGTGGACTGGGGGCTGACTTAACACTGATTGGTGGACTGGTGCTAAATGCGTTATTGCAGGAAGGTTTTTTTTTTTACTGCGCCCTTCTAAGTGTCTGCAGGACGCGCCCTACAAATGTTTCGGTTTTGCTTCATGGTAGGAGCACCCTGGGTGTAACAGATGACATCACAGCCAATGACTGAATGCTATTCCCCTAGCTGTCTCCTCTGACCATGTGCAAGCTTGTATAAAAGCTTTGAGAGCTTGAAGAGGAGGTGGAAACCTTTGGGGGAGAGCATCATTTTACTGCCATAGCCAGCGATCTAACTATTGTAGGGTTGGTTTTTTAGTGGGGTGTTTATCTAAATTTAATTTCCATTAAGGGTAAACATGCATTTTAAAAGACTCTGGGTAAAAAATGGATAAAAAAACTTATGGGATATTGACCATGGTAAAGCACAGCCTTTGTACAGCAGAAGAAATTGTCTGAAACCTTGACACTTGCCCTTTAAATTTGTTTAATTTCTCTCTGGTTTCCATTTAAATATTCCACAGTACAAATCTCTTTGCTGTGTTTACCTGACCTTGCCCTGCAGATCTCTTTACATAAGAGTGATGCAGTATGGGCTAGAACTTGGGTAAATATTTAATATAACAATTCCCATGCACATTGGGATAAACAGTGACAGTTCTGTGTCTTTCGTACCTCCTTCCAGTAGATTGCCCAGTAGATACCACCCGAAATCCCTGTAATCCCATTGAGCCTCTTTGGAGGAGTAGACCGGATATGGATATGGTCTCGGGGGATGTAGCTACGGCCTGGACATTTTCAGGGGGGGCGGCTGGGCACTGGAAAGAAACATGGATATATTCAATGGTCGAGTCCAACTCATCCTATCTGTTCATTACCACGGTCTGTAGTCCCAACAGTCAATCACGTGGTCACTTACTTATGAACATAGGTAAATAAGAAGAAAAATATATTAGAAATTTAATTATTAAGAAAATGCAATATGTAAATATTATCTCTCATGTCTCGCTTTATTTAAGAGAAATCAAAAACAAGGTTTAGTGCAGGTAAATCTCCTATTTATTTAAAGACAACTGCATGGTTAAGCTCCACCCCCCTTGTGCCCCGTGACCACCAATGGGAAGACCGATCTACAAGAAGCGCTTCTTCCCATTGGATAGATTCCAGGCCGAGGTCCTTTTTAGATTCTGGATATTAAGTGTACATATAGGGATTATTCTAAATAAGAGTCACCTCTCCCAATTCCAGGTACAACTGCAGCTTTTAAGCTTATAAAATGTCATATAATTTTTACTATTCAAACAGAAATTCCCCCTTATAAATAAGCCTGTTTAATTTTGTGCAGAATGTTACAAATGTAACCACTAGATGAGCATGCTCTTTCAAACCGTTTTAAATCCATTAAACCCCCTTGTTATTTTAAGTGATTCAGCCAAGAGACAGTTTAGGAAAGAGAAATTTATGTAAACACGGTTTGATTCATTGACCAAGCAATCGCCTTTAAGCAACATCCCCCCTTGTTTTCATTAACATACTTTATTATATTTCTTAAAGACCAAGGGCAATAAAAATATATCCACAACATTCTCCCCTCCCCAGCAGTCAATGTAAAATAATGGTTAATGCATCTACACTCACTAGGGGGCGCTTTAATTGGCACATTGGGTATTCCCTTCGTACATGTGGCATAGTATTGGGTTCAAGTTATTAACCTTAAAAGCCATTGCTACTGCATGTTAATCATTATCTGTCAATAACACGATTTCTCCTCACGACGGGCTTTTTTCGAGCTTCCGCGTTCTATTTCAAGAGTTACAGAAATCGATCATTACTTTCACGGGTTATTTTCGCGGTTTCGAATTCAATAATCGTCGATTTCGCTAAAAAACGGAAATTTCTAAAAATCCGGGTTCCGTGAAACTCGGGATTTCCGACAGTTTCGTCGAGACTTCGAACCCTCAGATTCAATGAAAAACAGGTTCTATTCGAACCCACATTACATCTCTAGTGGTTGAGTATATGGAACAACCATAAGTCATGATTCATTGTTCGTCGTTGATTTTGACTTACCATCCTCCAAGTGGTGGTGATGATTTCCTGAGAAGAAGGCCCAGTCCGCCCGGTTGCAGCCTGTACCAACCACTCCATATTGCGTGACTTTTTAAGGTTTCGAGAGTATAAAGCTCTGCTATCTCCAGTGGTGTCCACGTCGATGATGTTTAAACGATAGTTGCCACCTGTGCTATATTCCCGTAATCCAATCTTGTAGCCACGGATGATGCCGTTCTGGAGATGTTTTTTTTTCGGTGCCTATATGGAAAAGAGAGAGAGTACCATCTTACTATTCTTTATTCATCTGGGTTGACTTGGTGGATGTCAACTGTCTTTGCCAGATGTTTTGATGTTTAATCCCTAGAAAGATTACTGAACAACAACCTGGCTCCCCATTAAACAGCAGAATCCTTCTCCTAACATTTAAATCCCTTCACTCTGCTGCTCCTCCTTATATTTCCTCTTTAGTGACCCCACTGTTCCTACCGTACCCTCCGCTCATCACAGAACCAGCTCCTGTAACAGACCCCCCACTCGTACTGCTTCTCTCACTCACCTTAAACCTCTCTCTCTTGTAGCTCCCATCCTCTGGATTCTCTTCCCCACTCTCACAGTCTAATGGTATCTTATATCTATATATATAAATCTAGTCCTTACATCCACTATCTGGGTACCACACAGTAATATGATATCTATATATCTATGATATGAATAAATCTACCCACTTACTCTACCTATCTGGTAACCCACGTATATGATATCTATATATCTGATAAATGAAAATCTAACCCTTACATCCTACCTATCTGGTAACCAGAACATATCATGGGTGATCTTAATATCTTATATATGATAAATCTACCGCTTAACATCCTACATCCGGTAACCAGCCAGTATATTGGTATCTATATATGATAAATCTACCCTTCCATCAATCCTACTATCTGGGTACCAGCCATAATAATATGATATCTATTAATTATTTGATAAATCTCCCTTTACATCCTACACTATCTGGTACCAGCACAGTATATTGGTAATCTATATATCTATCTATTATAAATATACCCTTACATCCTACCTATCCACCTACCGTAACCATCACAGTATATGGTATCTATATATGAATGAAAATCTACCTTACATCCTACCTATCCCTGTAACAGCACGTAATTGGTATCTATATATCTTATATTGAAACAATACTAAACCCTTACATCCTACCTATCCGATAACCAGCAAAAAGATATGGTATCTATATATCCTTACATCCTACCTATCCGGTAACCAGCACAGTAAGATATCTATAATATCGATATATGAAAATCTACCCTTACATCCTCCCTATCCGGTAACCAGCACAGTATATGGTATCTATATATCTATATATGATAAATCTTAACCCTTAACATCCTACCTATATCCGGTAACCAAGCACAGTATAATGGTATCTATATATCTATATATGGATAAATCTACCCTTACATCAACATTACCATCCCGGTAACCACACACTATATGGTATCTATATTCTATATTGATAAATCTATCCCTCATCCTACCTATCCGGAACCAGCACAGTATAAGGGATTCATATCTCTATATGCTGATAATCTAAACCCTTACAGCTCCTACCTATCTGTTTACTCAGCACATTATATGGTATCTATATATCTATATATGGTAAATCACCTTAACATCCTACCTACTACCGTAACCACCACATGTATATGTATCTATATATCTTATATGATAAATCATACCCTTACATCACCTACCTATCTGCTAACCAGCACATATAGTTGTATTTATATTCTATATATGATAAATCTACCATTAACCATCCTCCTATCGTGTAACCAAGCACGTATATGGTAATCTAATATCTATATATGATAAATCTACCTGCCTTACTCCTACCCTATCTGGTAACCATACATAATCTGGTATCATAGATCTATTTATGATAAATCTAAGCCCTTACTCCTACCTATCCGGTAAAACCAGCACAGTTAGGTTGTATCTATAAAAAATATCTATTATGATAAATCTACCCTTACTCCTACCTATCGTTAACCAACACAGTATATGATATCTAATATCTATATGATTAAAGCGATACCCTTACATCCTACCCTATCTGGTAACCCACAGTATATGGTATCTATATATCTATATTATATAATCTACCCTTAATCATCTACCTACTCGGTAACCAGCACAGTATATGTATCTATATATCTATATATGATAAATCTACCCTTAACATCCTACCTATCCGGTAACTCAGCCAGTTAATATGTATCTATATATCTCTATATATAAATCTACGCCTTACTACCTATCCTTACGGTAACCAGCAAGTTATGGTCTATATATCTAATATCTGATAAATCTACCCTCTACGATCCATACCTATCTGGTACCAGCACAGTATATGGTATCTGATATATCTATATTGATAAATCTAACCCGTACTACATCCTACCTACTCCGGTAACCAGCACAGTATATGGTAATCTGATATATCTATAATGTAATAATCTACCCTTACAATCCTACCGATCTGGTAAACCAGCACAGTATATGGTATCTACAATATCTATATATGATAATCTACCCTACAATCCTACCTATCTGGGGTACCAGCAAACAGTATATGGTATCGTATATATCTATATATTGATAATCTACCCGTACACATCCTACCTATCCGGTCCATCACAGTATATGTGTATCTATAGTCTATATATGATAATCAACTCCCTACTCCTACCCTATCCGGTAACCACCACAGTATATCGGTATCTCGATATACTCTAGTATATGTAATCTACCCTACATCTACCTATCTGTAACCAGCACGTTATGGTATCTGTATATCTAATTATCAATCTACCCTTACATCCTACCTTCTGGTAACCAGCACATGTATATGGTATCTATATCTATCGATATATGATAAATCTACCCTTACTCCTACCTATCTGGTAACTCCACAGTAATGGTATCTAAAGATATCTATATATGAATAATCTACCCTTACCTCTACCTTCTGGTACCCCCAGTAATATGGTAATCTATATATTCTATATAGTGATAATCTAACCCTGTAACATCCTACCTATCTGGTAACCAGCACGTATATGTTCTATATTCTATATATGATAAATCTACCTTCATTCCTACTACTATCTGTACCAGTCACAGTATGATGGTATCTATATATCTAATATATGATAAATCTATCCCTTACACTCCTACCTATCTGGTAACCGCACAGTAATATGTGTATCTATATATCTATAATGATAAATGTACTTCTTACACCATGATCCTACCTATCCGGTACCGCGCTGTAATAATTGTATCTATCACTATATATGATCAAATCTTAACCTTACATCCTACTATCCGGTAACCACACAGTAATGGTATCTATATATCTATATTGATAATCTACCCCTACTCCTACTAAATCCGGTACCATGCACATTATATGGTTATCTATACTATCTATATATGATAAATCTCCCTTACATCCTACCTACCGGTCAACCAGCACATTATATGGTTCTGATATATCTATATATGATAAATCTAAACCCTACATCCCTATCCTCATCTCTCCGGTAATCCGCACAAGTCTGGTTATCTATATCTGATATATGATAAATCTACCCTTACATCCTAACTATCACGGTAACCAGCACAGTATAGTGTATCTATATATTACTAGTATGATAAATCTCACCCTTACAACCTCCTCCTATTCTGGTACCAACAATATATTGGTATCCGTATCTATATCAGCCTGATACTCTACCTCTACATACTACCTATCCGGTAACCACACCTTATATAATATCTATTACTCTATAGATGGTAAAATCTACCCTTACAATCCTACTATCCGGTAACCACACAGTATATGGTAAGCTTACATCTAATATGATAATACTACCCTTCACAATCCTACCTATCTGGTAACCAAGCACAGTATATGATATCTATTATCGATATAATGACAATCAACATTACCCTTCCAATCCTACCTATGTGATAAACCAGCACAGTATTGGTCTCTATATATCCTTACATCATCCTACCTTCCGGGAACCCAGCCAACAGTATATGGTAACTTATATCTCTATATATTACTAATCTACCTTACATCCTAACCTATCGCCATCTCGGTAACCCAGAAATCCAGTATGATATCTATATATCTATATATGATAATACTACCTTACATCCTACCTATCCGGGACACAGCACAGTAACAATGGATACTATATATCTATATATGATCAATCTACCCTACAATCCTACCTTCTATAACCGCACAGTTATTATACTATATTATCTATAGTGATAAATCTACCCTATATCTATCCTACCTAATCTGATAACCAGCACATTCATAATGATATCTATATATCTATATTGATAAATCTACCCTTACATCCACCTATCTGGTACCCAGCAGCGTATATTGGTATCTATTTATCTATATAGAATAATCACCCTTACACATCCTACCACTTCGTGGTAACCGCACAGTATATGGTATCTATATATCTAAAATGATAAATCTACCCTTACATCCTACCTATCCGGGCACCAGCACCAGTATATGGTATCTATATCATCTATATATGTAAATCTAACCCTTACATCCTACCTATCTGTAACCAGTCACAGTATATGGTATCTATATAAATCCCCCTATAATGTAAATCTACCTTACATCTACCTATCCGGGCCCAGCACAGTTATGGTATCTATATATCTATATATGATAACATCTACCCTACACTCCTACCTATCCGGTACCAGCCAGTATATACGTATCTAAATATCTATATATGATAAATCTCATAACCCTTACACTCCTACCCTATCTGGTAACCAGCACGTATATGTACATCTATATATCTATCTATTGATAAATCTACCCTTACCATCCTACTATCCGGAACCAGCACAGTAATTGAATCTAATATAGATAAATCCTACCCTTACATCCTACACTATCGCGGTAACCAGGCAACAGTATATGTTATCTATATATATATAGTAAATCTACCCTTACATCCTACCTATCCGGTAACCAGCACAGTCTATGATATCTATCTATGATAGATCTAACCCGTATCATCCTACCTATCCGGTACCAGCACAGTATATTATATCTAAATATCTATATATGATAATCTACCTACATCTACCTATCCGTAAACCGAGCACAGTATAATGTGTATCCTACATTCTATAGTTGATACATCTACCCTTACATCCTACCTATCCGGTAACAAGCACAGTAATAAATGATATCTAATATATCTATATATGAAATCTACCCTTACTCCTACCTAGCCGGTACCAGCAAGGATATGTATCTATTATCTATATTATGGTAAATCTACCCTTACATCCTACCTACCTGGTAACCCAGCACAGTATATGATAATCTCTATAATGAATAATCTACCCTTACACTACCTATCCGGTAACCGAGCACAGTCATATGGTATCTAAATCTTATATATGATAAATCTAAGACCCGTACAATCCTACCTACCGGAACCAGCACAGTATATGGTTCTATATATCTTATATGATAAATCACCACTTACTCTCCTATCTGGTAACCGCACAGTATATGGTAATCCCCCCCCGCTATATACTATAATGGTATCTAACCTTACATCCTACCTATCTGGTAACCAGAACAGTATATTGTATCTATACATCTATAATGATAATCTACCTTACACTATCCCTACCTATCCTGTAACCAGCACAGTATATGGTTCATATTATAAATCTACCCTTACATCTCTAAACCTATCTGGTAACCAGCCCAGTAATTGAATAATCTATATATCTATATGTGATAATCTAACCTTACATCCGTACCTATCTGGTAACCAGCAACATGTATACTGGTAATCTATACCATATATTGATAAATATGACCCTACCATCTACCTATCCGGTACACCAGTCACAGTATATGGTATCCTATATATGTAAATCTAACCCTTACTCCTACCCTATTCCGTTAACCAGCACAGTATATGGTATCTATTATCTTATATGAACAAATCTACCCTTACATCCTACCTATCCGATAACCAGCACAGTATAATGGTATCTTATACCTTACATCCTACCTATCCGTACCAGCACAGTATAGAATGTCTATATATCTATCTAGTAAAAATCTAACCTTACAATCCTACCTATCCGGTCCCAGCCAGTATATGTTATCTATATACTATATATGAATAAATCTCCCATTACATCCTACCTACCGGTAACCGAGCACCGTATAGGTATCTGCTATATCTATAAGATAAATCTATCTCACCTTAATCTCCTAACCTATCCGGTAACCGCACACTATATGGTATCTATATATCTATACTATATAAGCTAACCCTTACTCCTACCTATCCGGTACACCAGCACAGTATATGGGATCTATAATATCGTATATGGAAATCTAACCCTTCCATCCTACCCTATCTGGTAACCAGCAACGTATATGGTTACTATATATCTATATATTGGTAAATCTACTCTTACCCTACCGCTATCCGGTACCGCACAGTAATGATAGCTATCTATAATCTATTATGATAATCTCCCTACATCCTACCTATCTGCTACCAGCACATGTATATTGGTATTATATACTATATATGATAAGTCTAGCCATTACATCCTACCTATCCGGGTACCCACCTATATGGTATCTATATATCTATATATGATAATCTAACTCCTTAACATCCTACCTATCTTACCATTACAGTATATGGTTCTCTATACATATCCTTTATGATAAAGTCTACTACCTTACATCCCCTACCTATCCCGGTAACCAGCACAGTGTATGGTATATATAATCTATATATGATAAATCTACCCTTACATCCTCACCTATCGGTAAACCAGCACACATTATATGATATCATATATCGTATATATGATAAATCTAACCTTCACATCCTACCTATCTGGTAACCACACAGTATATGGATCATATCATATTATGATAGATCATCACCCTACTCCTACCTATCCGGCGTTAACCACACAGTATGTGGTAATCTATATATTATAATTGATAATCTACCCTTACTCCCCTATCCTGGTAACCAAACAGTAGATGGTAGCTAATTAATATCTATTATGATAATCTACCCTTACATCCTACTATCTGGTTAACCCACAGTATATGGTATCTATTATCTAAGTATGATAAATTCCTGACCCTTACATCCTACCTATCTGGTAACCAGCACAGTAATACTGGTACTATATATCTATATATGAATAAATCTACCCTTACAGTCCTATACTCCGGTAACTCAGCAACAGTATATGGTATCTATATTATCTATATATGATAACTAAAACCCTTACATCTCCTACCTATCTGGTACCCGACAGTATATGTTATCTACATATCTATATATGATTAAATCTTAACCCTTACATCCTACCTATCTGGTAACCAGCACAGTAATATGGTACTATATATCTATAATATATATCTCCCTTACATCCTACTATCCTATCCGGTAAACATCACACAGTATAAAAGGGTATCTATATATCTATATATGATCAGATCTACCCTTACATCCTACCTATCCGTAACCAGCACAGTTTATGTATCTATATATCTATATATATACATCTACCCTCATCCTACCTATCTGGTAAACCAGCACGTATATGTTATCTGTAATATCTATCTATGATAAAATCTACCCTTACATCCTACCTTCTGGTACCAGCACAGTATATGGTTCTATATATCTATATGATAAATCACCCTTACATCCTCCTATTCTGGTAACCGCACATAATATGGTTCGATATATCTATATATGATCAATCCACCCTTACATCCTACCTATCGGTAACCAGCACAGTTATGGTATCCTATATATCTATAGATGATAAATCTAAAACCTTACAATCCTCCCTATCTGGTACCAGCACAGTATATGGTATCTATATATCTATATAAAGGATAAATCTAACCTTACACCTACCTATCTGTTAACCACACATGTATATGGTATCTATATATCTATATAGGATAAATCTAACCTCTTACATCCTACTACTGGTAACCAGCACAGTATATGGTATCATATATCTATATATGATAAATGTCCTTTAACATCTACCTATCCGGTAACCACGCTGTATATTGTATCTATATTCTATATATGTAATCTACCCTTAGCATCTACTCCTAAACCTATCCGGTAACCAGCCAGTATATGGTATCTATATATCTATATATGATAAATCTACCCCTACATCCTACCTATCCGGTACCCAGCACATATATTTTATCTATATATCTATATATGGATAATCCCTACCCTTACATCCTACTATCCGGTAACCAACACATTAATATGGGTATCAAGATCTATATATGATAAATCTAACCATTCACATCTATCTCTTCCAGGTAACCAGCACAGTAATATGGTATCTATATATCTTATATTGATAAATCTACCCTTACATCCTTACCTATCATCCGGTAACCAGCACAGTATATGGTATCTATATATCTATTATATAAATCTACCCTTACTCCTACCTATCTGTAACCAGCACAGTATATGGTATCTATTATCTATATATGATAACTCTAACCCTTACATACTACCTATCCGGTAACCAGCCACATTATAATATCTATATATCTATATATGATAAATCTACCCTACATCCTACCTATCCGGTAACTCAGCACAGTAATGGTAATCTATACATCTATCTATGTAAATCTACCCTTACATCCTACTATCTGGTAACCAGCAACAGTATATGATAATCTATATACTATATATGGAAACTCTGACCCTCCATCCTACTATCTGATAACCAGCAACGTATATGGTATCTATCTATCCTACATCCTCCCTATCCGGTACCAGCACCGTAATATGGTAATCTCATCATATATCTATATATGATAAATCTACCCTTACATCCTACCTATCTCCGGTAACCAGAACAGTATATGATATCTATCTATCTATATATGAGAAATCTACCCTTACATCCTACTCGCCGGTAACCAGCACAGTACATGGGTCTATATATCTATATATGATAATCTAACCCTTACATCCTACCTTATCTTAAACCAGCAACAGTAATATGATATCTATATATCTATATATGATAAAGCGACCTTATATCTACTATCTATACCAGCACAGTATATGATATCTATATATCTATATAGATAAATCTCCCCTTAAATCCACCTATCTGGTACCCAGCCACAGTAATATGGTATCTATTTATCTATATAGGATAATCTACCCTTACATCCTACCTATCTGGTAACCATCACAGTAAATATGGTATCTATATAAGCTATCATATGATAAATCTCACCCTTACAATCCTACCTATCCGGGCACCAGCACAGTATATGGTATCTTATATATAATATGATAAATCTAAATCTAACTAAAAATCCTACCCTTACATCCCTACCTATCTGGTAACCAGCACGTATATGGTATCTATATATCTATATTAATGATAAATCTACTAAATCTATCTACTATTAAAAATCTAACACCCCTACTAACGGTCACTGTAACACTGTATGTTTCTTCCTGAATTTATCCTACCAGTAGAGGGAGTAGGGATACCTGGTCACTGTAACACTGTATGTTTCTTCCTGAATGTATCCTACCAGTAGAGGGAGTAGGGATACTTGGTCACTGTAACACTGTATGTTGCTTATTGAATGTATCCTACCAGTAAAGGTAGAGTAGGATACCTGGTCACTGTAACACTTGTATGTTGCTATTGAATGTATCCTACCAGTAAAGGGAGTAGGGATACCTGGTCACTGAACACTGATGTTTCTTCCTGAATGTATCCTACCAGTAAAGGGAGTAGGGATACCTGGTCACTGTAACACTGAGTTGCTATTGAATGTATCCTACCAGTAAAGGGAGTAGGGATCTGGTCACTGTAACACTGTTGTTGCTTATTGAATGTATCCTACCAGTAAAGGGGTAGAGAGAACTGGTCACTGTAACACTGTATGTTGCTTATTGAATTTATCCTACCAGTTAAGGAGTAGGGATACCTGGTCACTGTAACACTGTATGTTTCTTCCTGAAGTATCTACCAGTAAAGGGAGTAGGGATTCACTGGTCACCTGTAACACTGTAGGATGAGTCCTTATAGCTAATTAGCAGAAACCACAAACGTAAAGAAAATGGCCCTTACCGTTGGGTATGGATGTGAACAGAAGACGTGGTGATTTCCGGATGATACCATTTAACTTGAGCGGGGGGAGCCAGGACACATAGACAGTGGATGCAGAGCAGCAGCTGCCTTCACTCCAGCGGTTGGACCTGGAACTAGATTAGACGATTGGATGAAGAATTATGGCCACATCATTGACAAGGCATTGCTAACAGTCTGGGGTTTCTTTGGGTATCAGTAATAAACAGACACACAATCTGCAGTTATTCAGCTGCGGGGACATTCATAAAGAATTTTTAATGACCCACCAACCAATCACAGCCAATCCCCGACCGGGCTATGTCATAATAAACACATAACGTACAAGATACAAAACATATCAAATCGACTAAGTTTTATTGTCTTTCTGATTAGGAGGAGAAGGGGTTAAATGTTCTTCTGTAAATCAGCGTTTGTTTAACAATCCCTGGGGGGAAATAAGGAATTAAGATCAGGGACATGTCGTTTAATACAGTTTTGGTTTAATGCTAGCATTAGTATATTGTATATCCAATGTAAATGGCAATGGGAACTGGAAATAGTAAACACAAGGTGGGGAATAGAATCCACATCATTGTGCCACATTCAAAAGGACTAGACGATAAACATATTGTAATTTAAAAAGCAATCCTTGGTAACTGTATGACACATACTGCCTCTAGAGGCCACTAATGGAAATGCAAGTTAATCTAGATTATTGCATGGTTAACTAAATCTATATAAAATAAAACCTGTTCCCCCTAAGGTAAGAATATAGAAATAATCTGCTTCCCAAGGTGACCCATCTCCACAGTGACCCTATCCCTAGAGCGACTCTATATCCAGAGTGACCCCACTGATTTCCACTGTAATATACACACCCCACGTTGTCACACGCTGTGCAGTAGTAGACCAATTGGTTTCTAAGGGGACTGTACTTACCTCCCTTGGTTCGGGGTAAATATCTGTTCACTGCGCACGCCAATCCCCTGCTCGGGTGAAAGCCAGAACTTGGATGCTGTGTTGGTGTATTCTCCAGACTGTCCAGTTCCAGTAATGGTTGGGTGGTGGTTACGTTCTTAATTTCACCAAGCTCTAGTAATCAAAGAGAATCTATGGAATAATTACATAGCAGACGGTGCGGTCCTTATGTCAAGGTAAGGGGCAGGGACGTGACAATGTAAGCGAATAAAAGTTCTCCATCCGTACTAACCCCACAGATAATCATTGTATAACAGAGGATTTGCAGTGAATGAGGCTAGATCTGTACCTTAAGCAAAGAAATAATAAATTAAGGGAAAGTTCACTTCTCAACATGAAATGTATATCGTCCCCTAACCCAGAAAACTGCAATAGTTAGGAATCTGAGGATGTAAGTCTACCAAGAAATGCTGCCAGATGTTTGTTATGCCTCTTTCTGCTTCCTGGTTCTTCTAGTTTAGCAGCTGTCAGTCATGGTGTACCAGAGTGTTTTAGGGTTTTGGAACCTGAAACACCCCACGCAGCACGTGAAGCGTGCGTGATTAATCAGAGAACATAGGCGTGCTTGTGGAGGGGTATGGTGGGCTGACTCAACATTGACTTGTGGACTGGAGGGCTGACTTAACACTGATTGTGACTGGTGCTAAAATGCGGTATTGCAGGAAGGTTTTTTTTTACTGCCGCCTCTAAGGTTGCAGGAGCGCGCCCTAGCAAATGTTCGGTTTGCTTCATGGTAGGAGCACCCTGGGTGTAACAGATGACATCACAGCCAATGACGAATGCTATTCCCCTAGCTGTCTCCTCTGACCATGTGCAAGCTGTTAAAAGCTTTGAGAGCTTGAAGAGGAGGTGGAACTTTGGGAGGGAGAGCATCATTTTACTGCCATAGCCAGCGATCTAACTATTGTAGGGTTGGGTTTTTAGTGGGGTGATATCTAAATTTAATTCTCATTAAGGGTTAAACATGCATTTTAAAAGACTCTGGGTAAAAAATGGATAAAAAAAACTTATGGGATATTGACCATGGTAAAGCACAGCCTTTGTACAGCAGAAGAAATTGTCTGAAACCTTGACACTTGCCCTTTAAATTTGTTTAATTTCTCTCTGGTTTCCATTAAATATTCCACAGTCAAATCTCTTTGCTGTTTTACCTGACCTTGCCCTGAGCTCTTTACATAAGAGTGATGCAGTATGGGCTAGAACTTGGGTAATATTTAATATAACAATCCCATGCACATTGGGTAAACAGTGACAGTTCTGTGATCGTTCGTACCTCGTCCAGTAGATTTGCCAGTAGATCACCCGAAATCCCTGTAGAATCCATTGAGGGCCTCTTGGAAGGAGTAGACCGGATATGGATATGGTCTCGGGGGATGTAGCTACGGCCTGGACATTTTCAGGGGGCGGCTGGGCACTGGAAAAGAAAACATGGATAATATTCAATGGTCGAGTCCAACTATCCTATCTGTTCATTACCACGGTCTGTAAGTCCCAACAGTCATACCGTTGGTCACTACTTATGAAAAGTAGGTGTAAATAAGAATGAAAAATATATTAGAAATTTAATTATTAAGAAAATGCAATATGTAAATATTATATCTCATGTCTCGCTTTATTTAGAGAAAATCAAAAACAAGGTTTAGTGCAGGTAAATCTCCTATTTATTTAAAGGACAACTGCATGGTTAAAGTCCCACCCCCCTTGTGGCCAGTGACCACCAATGGGAAGACCGATCTACAAGAGCGCTTCTTCCCATTGGATAGATTCAGGCCGCGAGGTCTTTTTAGATTTTGGATATTAAAGTGATACATATAGGGATTATTCTAAATAGAGTCACCTCCCAATTCCAGGTACAACTGCAGCTTTTAAGCTTATAAAATGTCAATAATAATTTTACTATTCAAACAGAAATTCCCCCTTATAATAAGCCTGTTTAATTTTGTGCAGAATGTTACAATGTAACACACGATGGAGCTATGCTCTTTCAAACCGTTTTAAATCCCATTTAAACCCCCTTGTTATTTTAAGTGATTCAGCCAAGAGACAGTTTAGGAAAGAAAGAAATTATTGTAAACACGGTTTGATCATTGACCCAGAAATCGCCTTTAAATGCAACACATCCCCCCTTGTTTCATATACACGACTTTATATATTTCTTAAAGACCAAGGGCAATAAAAATAATATCCAACACATTCCCCTCCCCAGCAGTCAATGTAAAAATAATGGTTAATGCATCTACAATCACTAGGGTGCGCTGTTAATTGGCACATTGGGTATTCCCTTCGTACATGTGGCATAGTATTGGGGTCAAGTTATAACCTTAAAAGCCATTGCTACTGCATGTTAATCATATCTGTCAATAACACGATTTCCTCTCCGATCGGTGTTTTCGAGCTTCCGCGTTTCTATTTCAAGAGTACAGAAATCGATATTACTTTCAGGGTTATTTTACCGGTTTCGAATTCAATAATCGTCGATTTCGCAAAAAACGGAAATTCTAAAAATCCGGGTTCCTCCTACCAGTAAAGGGAGTAGGGATACCTGGTCACTGTAACACTGTAGGATGAGTCCTTTATAGCTAATTAGCAGAAACCACAAACGTAAAGAAAATGGCCCTTACCGTTGGGTATGGATGTGAACAGAAGACGGTGTATTTCCGGATGATACCATTTAACTTGAGCGGGGGGAGCCAGGACACATAGACAGTGGATGCAGAAGCAGCAGCTGCCTTCACTCCAGCGGTTGGACCTGGAACTAGATTAGACGATTGGAATGAAGAATTATGAGCCAATCATTGACAAGGCATTGCTAACAGTCTGGGGTTTCTATTGGGTATCAGTAATAAACAGACACACAATCTGCAGTTATTCAGCTGCTGGGGACATTCAATAAAGAATTTATAATGACCCACCAACCAATCACAGCCAATCCCCGACCGGGCTATTGTCATAATAACACATAACGTACAAGATACAAAACATATCAAATCGACTAAGTTTTAATTGTCTTTCTGATTACGGAGGAGAAGGGGTTAAATGTTCTTCTGTAAATCAGCGTTTGGTTTAACAATCCCCGGGGGGTAAATAAGGAATTAAGATCAGTGGACATGTCGTTTAATACAGTTTGGTTTAATGCTAGCATTAGTATATTGTATATCCAATGTAAATGGCAATGGGAACATGGAAATAGTAAACACAAGGTGGGGAAATAGAATCCACAACATTGAATTTGCATCATTGTGCCACATTCAAAAGGACTAGACGATAAACATATTGTAATTTAAAAAGCAATCCTTGGTGATACTGTATGCACATACTGCCCTCTAGAGGCCACTAATGGTAAATGCAAGTTAATCTAGATTATTGCATGGTTAACTAAATCTATATAAAATAAACCTGTTCCCCCTAAGGTAAGGAATATAGAAATAATCTGCTTCCCAAGGTGACCCATCTCCACAGTGACCCTATCCCTAGAGCGACTCTATATCCAGAGTGACCCCACTGAATTTCCACTGTAATATACACACCCCACGTTGTCACTACGCTGTGCAGTAAGTAGACCAATTGTTTCTAATGGGGACTGTACTTACCATCCTCTTTGGTTCGGGTAAATATCTGTTCACTGCGCACGCCATCCCCTGCTCGGGTGAAAGCCAGAACTTGGATGCTGTAGTTGGTGTATTTCTCCAGACTGTCCAGTTCCAGTAATGGTTGGGTGGTGGTTACGTTCTTAATTTCACCAAGCTCTAGTAATCAAAGAGAATCTATGGAATAATTACATAGCAGACGGTGCGTTCCTTATGTCAAGGTAAGGGGGCAGGGGACGTGACAATGTAAGCGAATAAAAGTCTCTTCCATCCGTACTAAACCCCACAGATAATCATTGTCATAACAGAGGATTTGCAGTGAATGAGGCTAGATCTGTACCTTAAGCAAAGAAATAATAAATTAAAGGGAAAGTTCACTCCTCAACTGAAAATGTATATCAATCCCCTAACCCAGAAAACTGCAATAGTTAGGAATCTGAGAGATGTAAGTCTAACAAGAAATGCTGCCAGATGTTCTGTTATGCCTCTTTCTGCTTCCTGGTTCTTCTAGTTAGCAGCTGTCAGTCATGGGTGTAACCAGGAGTGCGTGACTTAATCAGAGAACATAGGCGTGGCTTGTGGAGGTGGGTATGGTGGGCTGACTCAACATTGACTTGTGGACTGGAGGGCTGACTTAACACTGATTGGTGGACTGGTGCCTTCTAAGTGTTCTGCAGGAGCGTGCCCTGAGCAAAAGTTTAGGTTTGCTTCATGGTAGGAGCACCCCTGGGTGTAGCAGATGACATCACAGCCAATGACTGAATGCTATTCCCCTAGCTGTCTCCTTTGACCATGTGCAAGCTTGTATAAAAGCTTTGAGCTTGAGCTTTGAGCTTGAAGAGGAGGTGGAAACCTTTGGGAGAGAACATCATTTTACTGCCGTAGCCAGCGATCTAACTATTGTAGGGTTGGGTTTTAGTGGGGTGATTTATCTAAATTGAATTTCTCATTAAAGGGGTAAACATGCATTTTAAAAGACTCTGGGTAAAAAATGGATAAAAAAAACTTATGGGATATTGACCAAGGTAAAGCACAGCCTTTGTACAGCAGAAGAAATTGTCTGAAACCTTGACACTTGCCCTTTAAATTTGTTTAATTTCTCTCTGGTTTCCATTTAAATATTCCACAGTACAAATCTCTTTGCTGCGTTACCTGACCTTGCCCTGCAGATCTCTTTACATTAAGAGTGATGCAGTATGGGCTAGAACTTGGGTAAATATTTAATATAACAATTCCCATGCATATTGGGATAACAGTGACAGTTCTGTGATCCCGTTCGTACCTCCGTCCAGTAGATTTGCCCAGTAAATCACCCGGAATCCCTGTAGAATCCCATTCAGGGCCTCTTTGGAAGGAGTAGACCAGGATATGGATATGGTCTCGGGGGATGTAGCTACGGCCTGGACATTTTCAGGGGGGCGGCTGGGCACTGGAAAATAAACATGGATAATATTCAATGGTCAAGTCCAAATCATCATATCTGTTCATTACCACGGTCAGTAAGTCCCAACAGTCAATACCGTGGTCACTTCTTATGAACAGTAGGTAAATAAGAATGAAAAATATATTAGAAATGTAATTATTAAGAAAATGCTAAATATGTAAATATTATATCTCATGTCTAGCTTTATTTTAAGAGAAAATCAAAAACAAGGTTTAGTGCAGGTAAATCTCCTATTTATTTAAAGGACAACTGCATGGTTAAAGCTCCACCCCCCTTGTGGCCCAGTGACCACCAATGGGAAGACACGATCTACAAGAAGTGCTTCTTCCCATTGGATAGATTCCAGGCTGAGGTCCTTTATAGATTCTAGATATTAAAGTGAACACAATATAGGGATTATTCATAAATAAGAGTCACCTCCCAATTCCAGGTACAACTGCAGCTTTTAAGCTTATAAAATGTCAATAATAATTTTACTATTCAAACAGAAATATCCCCCTTATAAATAAGCCTGTTTAATTTTGTGCAGAATGTTACAAATGTAACCACTAGATGGAGCTATTGCTCTTTCAAACCGTTTTAAATCCCATTAAACCCCCTTGTTATTTTAAGTGATTCAGCCAAGAGACAGTTTAGGAAAGAAATGCTTTATGAAAACGAGGTTTGATTCATTGACCAAGCAATCGCCTTTAAATGCAACATCCCCCCTTGTTTCATTAACAGACTTTATTACATTTCTTAAAGACCAAGGGCAATAAAAATATATCCAACACATTCTCCCCTCCCCAGCAGTCAATGTAAAATAATGGTTAATGCATCTACACTCACTAGGGGGCGCTGTTAATTGGCACATTGGGTATTCCCTTCGTACATGTGGCATAGTATTGGGTTCAAGTTATTAACCTTAAAAGCCATTGCTACTGCATGTT
Organism: Hymenochirus boettgeri; assembly: GCA_019447015.1. Lineage (NCBI taxonomy): Eukaryota > Metazoa > Chordata > Amphibia > Anura > Pipidae > Hymenochirus > Hymenochirus boettgeri. The sequence goes on along the minus strand of CM033470.1, from coordinate 18,824,248 downwards.
AATCATTATCTGTCAATAACACGATTTCCTCACGATCGGGCTGTTTTCGAGCTTCCGCGTTCTATTTTCAAGAGTTACAGAAATCGATCATTACTTTCACGGGTTATTTTCGCGGTTTCGAATTCAATAATCGTCGATTTCGCTAAAAGACGGAAATTTCTAAAAATCCGGGTTCCGTGAAACTCGGGAGTTCCGACAGTTTCGTCGAGACTTCAAAACCCTCAGATTCAATTAGAAACCAGGTTCTATTCGAACCCACATCACATCTCTAGTGTTGAGTACATGGAGACAACCATAAGTCATGATTCATTGTTGTCGTTGATTTTGACTTACCATCCTCCAAAGTGGTGGTGATGATTTCCTGAGAAGAAGGCCCAGTCCCGGCCCGGTTACAGGCCTGTACCACCACTCCATATTGCGTGAACTTTTTAAGGTTATCGAGAGTATAAAGCTCGCTATCTCCAGTGGTGTCCACGTCGATGATGTTAAACTGATAGTTGCCACCTGTGCTATATTCCCGGAATCCAATCTTGTAGCCACGGATGATGCCGTTCTGGAGATGTTTTTTCGGTGCCTATATGGAAAAAGGAGGAGAGAAAAAGGAGGAGAGATAAAGGAGGAGAGATAAAGGAGGAGAGAGTACCATCTTACTATTCTTTATTCCTCTGGGTTGACTTGGTGGATGTCAACTGTCTTTGCCAGATGTTTTGATGTTTATCCCTAGAAAGATTACCGGACAACAACCTGGCTCCCCATTAAACAGCGCATTGTATACAGAATCCTTCTCCTAACGTTTAAATCCCTTCACTCTGCTGCTCCTCTCTTAATTTCCTCTCTAGTGACCCTATGTTCCTACCGTACCCTCCGCTCATCACCAGAACCAGCTCCTGTACAGACCCCCACTCGTACTGCTTCCTCCTCACCTTAAACCTCTCTCTCTTGTAGCTCCCATCCTCTGGAATTCTATTCCCCACTCTCACAGATATGGTATCATATATCTATATAATAAATCTACCTTACATCCTACCTATCTGGTAACCAGCACAGTATTGATATCTATATATCTATATATGATAAATCTACCCTTACATCCTACCTATCGGTAACCAGCACAGTATTAGATATCTATATATCTATATATGATAAATCTACCCTTACATCCTACCTATCTGGAACCAGACACAGTATATGGTATCTATATATCATATATGATAAATCTAACCTTACACTCCTACCTATCCGGTAACCAGCACAGTATATGGTATCTCTATATGATAATATCACCCTTACATCCTACCTATCTGGTAACCAGCACAGTATATGATATCTATATATCATATGATAAATCTACCTTACATCCTACCTATCTGGGAACCAGCACAGTATATGTATCTATATCTATATATGATAAATTACCCTTACATCCTACCTATCCGGTAAACAGCACAGATATGGTATCTATTTATATATGATAAATCTACCCTTACATCCTACCTATCCGGTAACCAGCACAGTATATGGTATCTATATATCTATATATGAAAAATCTACCTTACATCCTACCTATCCGATAACCAGCACAGTATATGGTATCTATAATCCTTACATCCTACCTATCCGGTAACCAGCACAGTATAGGTATCTATATATCAATATGAAAATCTCCCTTACATCCTACCTATCCGGTACCAGCAAAGTATATGGTATCTATATATCTATATATGTAAATTACCCTTACATCCTACCTATCGGTAACCAGCACAGTATATGGTATCATATATCTATATATGATAAATCTACCCTTACATCCTACCTATCCGGTAACCAGCACATATATGGTATCTATATATCTATAATGATAAATCTACCCTTACATCCTACCTATCCGGTAACCAGCACAGTATATGGTATCTATATATCTATATATGATAAATCTACCCTTACATCCTACCTATCTGGTAACCAGCACAGTATATGGTATCTATATATTATATATGGTAAATCTACCTACATCCTACCTATCCGGTAACCAGCACAGTATATGATATATATATATCTATTATGATAAATCTACCCTTACATCCTACCTATATGCTAAACAGCACAGTTATGGTATTATAATTCATATATGATAAATCTACCTTACATCCTACCTATCCGGTAACCAGCACAGTATATGGTATCTATATATTTATATATATGATAAATCTACCCTTACATCCTCCCTATTCCGGTAACCAGTCAGTATATGGTATCTATATATCTATATATGATAAATCTACCCTTACATCCTACCTATCCGGTAAATAGCACAGTATATGGTATCTATATATCTATATATGATAAATCTACCCTTACATCCTACCTATCTGGAACCCAGCACAGTGTATGGTATCTATATATCTATATATGATAAATCTACCCTTACATGCTACCTATCCAGTAACCAGTACAGTATATGGTATCTATACATCTATATATGATAAATCTACCCTTACATCCTACCTATCCGGTAACCAGCACAGTATATGATATCTATATATCTATATATGATAAATCTACCCTTACATCCTACCTATCCGGTAACCAGCACAGTATATGATATCTATATATGATAAATCTACCCTTACATCCTACCTATCTGGTAACCAGCACAGTATATGGTATATATATATCTATATATGATAAATCTACCCTTACATCCTACCTATCCGGTAACTAGCACAGTATATGGTATCTATATATCTATATATGATAAATCTACCCTTACATCCTACCTATCCGGTAACCAGCACAGTATATGATATCTATATATCTATATATGATAAATCTACCTTTACATCCTACCTATCTGGTAACCAGCACAGTATATGATATCTATATATCTATATATGATAAATCTACCCTTACATCCTAGCTATCCGGTAACCAGCACAGTATATGGTATATATATATCTATATATGATAAATCTACCCTTACATCCTACCTATCTGATAACCAGCACAGTATATGGTATCTAATATCTATATATGATAAATCTCCCCTTACATCCTACCTATCTGGTAACCAGCACAGTATATGATATCTATATATCTATATATGATAAATCTACCCTTACATCCTACCTATCTGGTACCCAGCACAGTATATGGTATCTATATATGATAAATCTCCCCTTACATCCTACCTATCTGGTAACCAGCACAGTATATGATATCTATATATCTATATATGATAAATCTACCCTTACAACCTACCTATCCGGTAACCAGCACAGTCTATGATTGTTTTATTTACACTGCATACGTCTCACTCCAGCACTTATGCTCATTCCATTTCCTCCTTTCCTCTTGTGGCAAAGCCCTAGCACTTCTATTTATATAATTTATTTATTTATGTACTGAACTATCTATGTATTTATCCCCCCTGTATGACTTTATTGTATCTTGTTACTGTACAGCGCTGCGTCCCCTAGTGGAACTTTATAAATAAACCATTCATACATTATAACTGGTTAAGCAAATTTAAGAATTTTTTTCTAAACCAGATACAAATTATTCCCCATGTTTTGGGTTTATGGTACTTAAAGGGTATCTCCACTCGTATTTTCAAGATTTGGTAATCCAGTTCTATTGAAGAACGGGAGGTAAAGGAGCTGTGCCTTACCTTCCGTTCTTCAATAGAACACACAAGAGCCAGGAGAGAAGGTAAGAAACTTACCCGCTCGCTCGCTCCCCCGGCGCTTAGTCTGACAGGTCCCGATGGACCTTGTCTTCTATGCGCATAGATCGCGCATGCGCATAGAAGACAAGGTCCGTCGGGACCTGTCAGACCAAGCGCCGGGGGAGCGAGCGGGGAAAGGAAGTTTCTTACCTTCTCTCCTGGCTCCTGTTTGTTCTATTTAACGGAAGGTAAGGCACAGCTCCTTTACCTCCCGTTCTTCAATAGAACTGGATTACCAAATCTTAAAAATACGAGTGGAGATACCCTTTAAATGGCCAAGGATGAGAATGAAAATACGGAGGAGAGAGGTGGAAGTCCTCAGTGTATATATTGTAGCAATATGTTTCTAACACCATACATTCATGTATCACGTTAACTTTATTTTTAATATTTAATAAGGAAACGTTAATGATCCACCGGGCGCCCATACACGGTACAAAAGTCCAACCTAAATATTAATATGTTTCCATAGTGTAGGGCACCCCAGCCCACCCCTTCACTCTGTATTAGTTTTGTAAAATAAGCACAAGAAATATACCGGAAGCAACAGAGAGGGTCTGGACTGGCAGCAGCGTCTGTGATTGGCTAAGAGTCAGCTAATCCCAGACGCGGCTGCCAGCTATGCAGACGCATTTTGATTAAAAATATAGCAAAAACGGACCACAAAGGACAAAAAACATGGACTGTCTGTTGTGGTCCGTTTTGTTCCGTTTCTAGTGTGAACGTAGCCTTACACAGCTGTTGGGGTGGGGTGGGGTAAGTTACACTACAACAAATTGTTTTAAAGGTTAGAGGATGAGGCAGCCATATGGGGATCCGGAGGGTGGGAGGGCTCCCCTACACATGCCATGTCTTCAGGGAGGACAAGGAAGAAGAAGGGACCAGATCACTCACTGACAGCTCCTACTCTTCACTTTTTGTAACTTTGGACAGACACTGCAGGAGAACCATAAGAAGCAGGGATGTAAGGTAAGGATTTTTACATTTAATTTTGGGGGTGGACATGCCCTTTAAATATCTGGTTAGTAATGTGTCTAATAATGTGCTGAATATATCAGTTGGGGGCAGGTAACTTACAAGTGACCAGTTTTTTGTTTTAAAGTGTAATTGTGGTCCAAAAATGGCTCTAGGTAAATTGACAGGAATTGCTTTACTGTGTATTTTTGCAATTTACTTTCAATGTTTTTTTTACATAGTTTTGAAGATATTTACATTTTTATGTGTGATATGGCAGCAGCATCACCAGGTCCCATGCACTTCCTGCTTCCTGCTCTGAAACCATGTGACAATCCCTCTTCCATGTGTCTCCTGCTACTTGTGTCCCCCTTGGCACCCTCACTTGCAGTCCATATGAAACCCCTTGTGGCCCTTGCCACCCCTTCTTCAGTCACTGTAACTCAATCTCTTCCTGGTTTCTTCTGCTTCCTCTTGCACTGAGCATGTGCCAACCAAGGAGGAATTAGTATTTGTGACGGCAGATTCAGAACCTCCCACCCCCTAACTTTCTGATCAGTAATTTCATCATATCTTCGGCTGTGCAGCACGTAGACAGGTGGTTGATGACTTATTTTAAAGGTATGAACCTGACCTTTCATTTTAAATCAACTTGTTTGGAGACCACAGTTCCCCTTTAAGGGTGGACATTACCTTTAATAAAGCAATTTGTAAAGAAATCACAATCTAAGGAAGAATTTTCTTTACCTTCCAAGTAACCCTGATGCTTTGTGATGAAATTGGATCGAGCTGAACTTCCTGGGGAGGTCCGTCAGGAGCTGAAAAAACAAACAGAAAAATATAGAAATAAGTTTCCATAATTAAGAGATTAAAAACACCAATGAAATATTTCCTTTCCAGGCAAGTTTTATTAAGATTTAAGTCTCGGACGATAATGGATGAAGTTTAACTGTCTGCAAGAGGCCATCTTGGATTTATAGGCATAATAACTTCTCAGACAAATAAACTTATCTGATAGAATAAATCTGATTGGCTGCATTTTCTTTTGTTTGTCTTTTTGTTTGTTTTTGTGGCCAGGACCAAAAGTGACATCTTTCTTTCGATCCAGTAAAACCAATGATAGGGCCTCTATGCTAAAGCTATTTCTGGTTGCTAGATGAATATCACTTAATTGCAAGAAAAATCTAATCTAATATCTAAGTTAATTCCTCAGTCTCATAATATATCCATGGAGACTTCTTGGTAATTCCCATGTTTCCATGTATCCTTTACACCAATCAGAATAACCTTGACTAGGCAATGGAACCTCCATTACTAAACATCAGAAGCATTTCATAACCTGCTGATAAGGAACTTTCAGGGTTATTCAAAAAAAAGTTCTTATTGTTAAAAATGGTGCAAATTTTGCCCCTACCAATCAGATGTTAGCTTTCAAATGTTAAATAACATCTGATTGGTTGGGGCAAAATTAGCACTATTTTTAATGATAAGAACTTTTATTAGGTTATTATTTTATTTTTATTATTTTTTTTATTATTTTAGGTAGCGATATTCTTATTTAAGGACCACTATCCTTATTTAGGTAGGGGTATTTTGCCCCAATAATTTTGCCCCAACCAATCAGATTTTAGCTTTAAATGTTAAATAAGATCTGATTGGTTGGGGCAAAATTAGCATTTTTAACGATAGGAACTTTTATTGAATCTCCCTGTTTGTGTCTATTCTGTAATTAAGTCTAATCCAGCCATCTCTAACATGATGATACAATTAGCATTCATTAAATGAAGCATTCTAATGTCTATTAAAGCAAAGTGCTCGTTTACAGTGACTTATTCAGTGAACGCTATGTCTGCAGATAATGTTCTCCGGGATGGAAGAGCTTTAATATCCTCATAAACTCTACATTTTCCTATCTCCATTGTATACCAGACTGAACATATTGGGGGACATATCCTAAACATTTCAGGCTTCCTGCAGCCGGGGGAAGTAAAAGTTCAAACCAAAAAGAACAAAAATGCAACGCAAAGAAAAGACCCAGAATGCTCAGCAAAACCAGGCATAGTAAATGTTACCTGTTCTATGTCTATGATGACCAAAAAAGAGTTTGAAACAAGTTTTCGTAACCAGATATTTAATGATAAGTTCTATTCTGTCTGGTGAAAGTATCTGCCTTCTCTCTCTGATTAATGAGCTTTTAATGAGCTCAAGCATGTGCAGAGGAGGCAGCAAGTGAAACAGCAGTCAATCATTGGTTGTGATGTCAGCAGTTACAGCCTTGATTGACTGCATGGAGGGAGGAGCCAGCTTACTCTGCCAGAATGAGGACAATAATTATCCTTAAACATCTGGACAGTAATACAGGTAATAAAGTGCTGAATATATCAGTTGGGGTGGAACGGACACGTGACCAGTTTCTATTGTTTTAAGGTCGACCAGTAGATTAGAAAGAATAAGACTTTACTTTGTAAGGACGAGTCACCACAACTGGGCCTGTCAATCAAACGGGAATTACTTTGGGCTAGACCACACTAACATGAATTTCACATGTTTGCGCCCGTGGTTTTAAATAACATGGAAATCGGGGGAACGTAAAAATTCCTGCGATTTCCGATACGCGTTTTGCGTTCACCTTTTTTTTTTGCGCAATTGCACGAGTTTCTATAACGGAAAATAGGGAAACCGCACGCACGATAACGCACCGGAATCGCACATGCAATAGAGTACGATAATGCTCGCGGTTGCGTGCACGCTTTGGTGCGTTTGGTGTGGCCTCAGCCTTGATCTTTAAAGGTTTGAGGTCTTCACAGACATGTGACCGCTGTTAAAACACATGTGCCACGTACAGGGAGAAGAGGAGAAAAGCTTCTCCTTCCTGCTACACGACATGGGAATCAATCAATGTAACACAGGAGAACCCCCATCTGTAAGTTACGGAGCCAAAACCAAATAACATCATTTCCTTGCCGTACCTTAAGAGATGTCAGATCAGAACAAAGATCAATGTCACAGACAAGTAATACCTATTCCCTATACATTAACTTTGGTTGGACAACTTACCTGCTTCCTCGGTGGTGATGGTAAGTTCATTGCTGGCTTCACTTTTCCCAATGCGATTTTTTGCGTACATACGGATGTTGTACGTGGAGGCCGGATGCAGGTCGATAATGGTTGCTTGATTTAGCTGAGGTGATACATCTTTGGTTCTCTGAACTGAATCCCATGAATCTTGAAGGAAAATATACATGGATATTAACAGTCATTAGAGTAGAGACTAGTCATGGGCACAAAACTGAACTCAAACCCGAGTTCGGGACAAACTCAAACTATTTAAACTAGTTCGGGTTCCAACTAGTTAGTTTTTTCAAACTTGCAGATGTATTTTCGATAATTATCAAATTTATGGGCCATTCGCTAACCTTCGAATGTATGGTTCATTTTCACCAACCCTACAATGTTTCGTTCGGTAATTCTCGAAGGTAATGTTCGTTTTTGCTAAGCCTAGAATGTATCGTTCGGTAACAATCGTATGTATGGTTCATTTTCACCAACCCTACAATGTTTCGTTCGGTAACCCTCAAACGTATGGTTCATGACATAAGAAGTGTTAAAACAAGTTTTGGTGACAGTGACATGTTCCCCAGACCATTTCCCAGGTTCCACAGCCATTTACAGTAAGTTACCATTGTTAGTTTATCTGTAAATCATCCGAACTTTTCGAACTATCACTCCCCATTGACTTTAATGGGTCCATTTTTGAACTTTCGAACTCTCTCTGAAGTTCGAAAGTTTGAAAACGGACAAAACTTTATGAAGTTCGGCCATCTCTAGTAGAGACAAGGTGGCCATTCGATGAGTGTTTGATTGAACAGAAGCAAGTTCAGGACCAATTTGACCAAATCGATTGAAGATCATCGACAGATATAAGTCTACATCAAAGTTACCAAAGAAGAAACTTAATCTAGACATACACGGGTCAAATTTGTAAGTTTTATTGATTGGTAAAATTCATTCTTTAATCAAATTTAATTGACCAAAATATATTCTTGACCTTGAGTGTGGAATCTGTCTTAGAACAATCAGGTGCACAAGTATCTAACAATGAAGATCTCTAGAAACGTTAATATAACGTTCCCTTTAAGAAGCACTAATATTTCTAGGAAGCTGAAACATCCGCTTTTTGGCACAGATGGCCCATAATATTATATCCTTGTGCATGATTCCTCATAATGGATGATGGCTCAGCTTCATGACTATGCTGAGCTTGCAGAAACAGATCTGCTAACGTGGACATCAGCCTGGTCCTATCAGCAATTCAAATATGTTACCGCATAGACAATCCCGAGGTACGGGCTAGAGAGGATTTTTAGCTTACTCCTGGTTTCTCTTGGACTCTTGACCTTGGCTTTCAAAGGAGTTGACATATTCATTAGAAGGCCATTCCTTCTGCACATTGTCTCCAAGATGAATTTCCAATTAGGTAAAATTGAATGAAACGTAAGAGCAACAACGTGCCAGAGATGTTAAATAAAATGTCCTATACAGATGAATGCACACAGTCTAATGGACATGCATAATAGATCACACAATGCCCTGATACAGAGTGGTTGAAATTAAACCTAGTCGGACTAAGGCTGGGTTCACACCATATAATTTTTCAGCCCGATCAACCACTGGTTCGGTGTATTGGTTGATTGGGTTGAAAACATTGTATGGGATTTTGGCTGGATGCGACCATAAACTTATACAGTAAACTTCATCCTGACTGACCAGTCAGAAGTGCCAAATTTTCGGTCAGGACGAAGAATCTGTAGGAGTGTACCACCTCAAGGCTTTTGGGCCCACCAGGAAATATATACATACCCGTCTCATTCTACATGACTAACCCTTTAACTCGGATTAAAGGGATCAACAATACACACTTTAATATATATTGGCAATAAAAACTTAAAGGGGATCTCCACTGGTAATTAAATTTTTTGTCAATGAGTTTTATTGAAGAACAGGAGGTAAAGAAGCTGTGTCTTACCTCCCGTTCTTCAATAAAACCCGCTGGAGCCGGGAACGAAGGTAAGGAACTTACCCGATCTCTTGCTCCTCTGCCGAGGTCCCGACAGACTTTATACGCTATGCGCATAGAATACAGAGTCTGTCGGGGATCAGGTAAGTTCCTTACCCCTGTTCTTTAATAAAACTGAATGGCATAAAACAAAGTTACCAGTGGAGTTACCCTTTAATTAAAAACAATACATATGTGATAAATGGCTTTATACCTGATTTGTTCTTGCACTCAATGTCGTAGCCTGTGATTGGGCTGTTGCCATCGAATCCCATGGTCCATCTGAGAGCAATGCTTCGAGCTCGTACCTCTCGTATTTCAATTTCTGGTGGATCTGGGGGTTCTGTCATTAAACATATATTATTATATAAACATCAGTTTCATAGCTATTCAGTCTACGCTTCACAATCTACCAAACCTCCAAGCAAAGAATTGAAGGGCAACTGTGGTATTTAAACAAGCCAGGGTTAAATAAAAGCCGGCGGTCTTTCCTTTAAAATGTGAGAAATTACATTGCAGATAATGTTCAAACTTTCCAATTCCGGTAGCTTGAATGACATCACCTGACCCTCTGCTCCTCCCCTGTCCCCGGGGGAAGTGTTCACTAGAGATGGACGAAACTCACTAGTTTCCTTCCGTTCTCGGATTCCCGGATCTTGGGAAAATCCCAAAGATCCGAAAATCCGAAACGAATTTTCAATAATTTTCGAATGTACAGAACTATTTTGATAATTTTCGAAAATAGCTGAGAACGTTCGAAAATTCTCGAAAATACGTTCAGAGACCATTTTCGAGTTTCCAATTTTCGACGATTTGCGAACGTTTGATGCTACATTCGAAAATTATCAAAAATTTGTTCTGAAGTCCCGAAATCCGGACGGATCATTCGGATTTCAGAACCGAGGAGTTTCGTGTCGGATCCGTGTTTGTGTCGGACCCCATCTCTAGTGTTCACTCAACACCTAATGCTGTAATGCTCGGAAAGACAGGAAGTACCTGCACAGACTTTTTTTTTTTTTAAATGAGGGTTAAAAGGGATGGTCTATTAATGCAGGCAGAGACTGGTCACATGGCTGCTAGCTGGTGAAAGCAGGAAGTGCTATGGAATTTATAGTACTAAACCTTTCTAGCAATGTAACTTCTTTCAAGTTTTACCAATAGATTTGATCCAGGGTTTGATTTATAGGTACGATGGAAGGACTTTCAGTTACGACAGTTGCCCTTTAAAACACGCACACACTTCATAAATAAATGATTCAATGAATGAATACCTTGCACTGTAAGCTGAATGATTCCTCTGTCTTCTCCGAAGGAATTAATGGCGTGACATGAGAAGAAGCCAGAATCTTCTCTGACAGTTGGTAAAATCTGCAGTGACCAATCACATTTACTGGTATATTATATGCGATGACTGTCATATTATAACATAGCAAAGAAAGAAAATGAATTATTCAGGTTATGTAAAAATTAAAACCGAAGTCTGCTTTGTTTTCGAATATTAATATTTATGTGCTATTAAAGGGGAACTAAACCTTTTAAACTCTCCCATGTCTTCATCCTGGTACATTAAGGGCAAGGCCCCACTAGTGCATTTTGGATTGCGCCAGTGAGAGTGCATGCCTGTGGTAGCCTATTGGAGCGGCCCTCACTAAATGCTACACGCTCCCGTGCTCTCTCGCAATGTATGCGATCGCAATTTTTGGTCCATATCTCCGAATGAGATAAATTGCCATTGGTAGATGGATTTGAAAGGATTATTTCTTCTTTAATCTGCCCTAACCACTCAGAACTTTGCTATATTTTGATATTGGATTTACTTTTATTTGTATTTAGTTCCATTCTAAAGATCTCGGCATAAACAGAAGCAATTTTACTCCAAAGGGATTTTTTTGTGTGTGGGTGTGTGCATTTCTCGCAGTGTTTCCACTAGGGGGAGCTATTACTCCACGTTTAACCAATACAGTTTATTAGCATCACACACCTGTAATTTCTGTTTAGCAAGTTAATATATGAAAAATGACAACCGTATATAGATCATGTAGTATATGCCCAAAATAAATATAATATTTATATAAACAAATGTATTAGTTGTAAATAGCAGGGATGTAATAATACACAGGGCACATATGGACTAATTTGTCATTATAAGGACATTATTTTGTATAGGGCCCTAGATATAGTAAATAAAGGGTTAATGTCATCTCCTGTACTGCCCTAAAGCTCCACTTTATATAAACAGTCTCTTCTGTATTGCACATGCATTTTTACAAGCGTTTAGACATTACATATATCTATATATGTATATCTATATCTAGGTCTTACTTCATTGCAAGATACTAGAGATTTATATTATATGCCATGGATTTGAGCTTTGAATAAAAATCTTTCACATTTTGTTTCGTGCCACAGATTGTTCACTAGGGGGCAGTGTAAAGCCAGAAACACACAGGACCAGCAGTCGATTCTATCTTCACTTACAACCTAAGCTAATAATAGAATTCTATTTAAAAAGAAGGAATCAAACAAAACTAAACATTTAGAAAGCTGCAGGTTGGAGATTTTAACATTTCAAAGATTCATTTATTTCAAAGCAAGTTGGTCTAAGTTTAAAAATAAGAAAGGTTGTCAGAGAATCCCAATAAAGGAGGACCCTGGTACACATGGGTCAATCAGGACCCTAAGACCTGGTACACATGGGTCAATCAGGTCCCTAAGACCTGGTACACATGGGTCAATCAGGACCCTTAGACCTGGTACACATGGGTCAATCAGGACCCTAAGACCTGGTACACATGGGTCAATCAGGTCCCTAAGACCTGGTACACATGGGTCAATCAGGACCCTAAGACCTGGTACCACATGGGTCAATCAGGACCCTAACCTGGTACACATGGGTCAATCAGGACCCTAAGACCTGGTACCATGGTAATCAGGACCCTAGACCTGTACACATGGTCAATCAGGACTCTAAGACCTGGTACACATGGTCAATCAGGATCCTAGCACCTGGTACACATGGGTCAATCAGGACTCTAAGCCTGGTACACATGGGTCAATCAGGACCCTAGACCTGGTACACATGGGTCAATCAGGACCCTAAGACCTGGTACACATGGGTCAATCAGGACCCTAAGACCTGGTACACATGGGTCAATCAGGACTCTAAGACCTGGTACACATGGGTCAATCAGGACCCTAAGACCTGGACACTGGTCAATCAGGACCTAAGACCTGGTACACTGGGTCAATCAGGACCTAAGACCTGGTACACATGGGTCAATCAGGACCTAAGACCTGTTACACATGGGTCAATCAGACCCTAAGACCTGGTACACATGGTCAATCAGGACCCTAAGACCTGGTACACATGGGTCAATCAGGACCTAAGACCTGGTACACATGGGTCAATCAGGATCCCTAAGACCTGTTACACATGGGTCAATAGGACCCTAAGACCTGGTACACATGGGTCAATCAGACTCTAAGACCTGGTACACATGGGTCAATCAGGATCCCTAACCTGGTACACATGGGTCAATCAATCCCTAAACCTGGTACACATGGGTCAATCAGGACTCTAAGACCTGGTACACATGGGTCAATCAGGACCCTAAGACCTGGTACACATGGGTCAATCAGGACCCTAAGACCTGGTACACATGGGTCAATCAGGACCCTAAGACCTGGTACACATGGTCAATCAGGACCCTAACCTGGTACACATGGGTCAATCAGGACCCTAAGACCTGGTACACATGGTCATCAGGACCCTAACCTGTACACAGTGTCAATCAGGATCCCTAAACCTGGTACACATGGGTCAATCAGACCAAAGACCTGGTCACACGGGTCAATCAGGACCCTAACCTGGTACACATGGGTCATCAGGACCCAAAGACCTGGTAACATGGTCAATCAGGACCCTAAAGACCTGGTAAACATGGGTCAATCAGACCCTAAGACCTGGTACACATGGTTCAATCAGGACACTAAGACATGGTATACATGGGTCAATCAGGACCCTAAGACCTGGTACACACGGGTCAATCAGGACCCTAAGACCTGGTACACACGGGTCAATCAGGGCCCTAAGAACCTGGTACACATGGTCAATCAGGACCCTAAAGACCTGGTACACATGGGTCAATCAGGACCCTAAAGACCTGCACACATGGGTCAATCAGGACCCTAAAGACCTGGTACACATGGGTCAGTCAGGACCCTAAGACATGGTATACATGGGTCAATCAGGACCCTAAGACCTGGTCACATGGTCAATCAGACCCTAAGACCTGGTACCATGGTCAATCAGGACCCTAAGACATGGTATACATGGGTCAATCAGGACCCTAAAGACCTGGTACACATGGGTCAATCAGGACCCTAAGACCTGGTATACATGGGTCAATCAGACCCTAAAGACCTGTACACATGGGTCAATCAGGACCCTAAGACCTGGTACACATGGGTCATCAGGACCCTAAGACCTGGTACAACGGGTCAATCAGGACCCTGAGACCTGGTACACATGGGTCAATCAGGACCCTAAAACCTGGTACACATGTGTCAATCAGGACCCTAAGACCTGGTACACATGGGTCAATCAGGACCCTAAGCCCTGGTACAGACGGGTCAATCGGCCCTAAGACCTGGTACACATGTGTCAATCAGGACCCTAAGACCTGGTACACATGGGTCAATCAGGACCCTAAGACCTGGTACAGACGGGTCAATCAGGGCCCTAAGACCTGGTACACATGGGTCAATCAGGACCCTAAGACCTGGTACACATGGGTCAATCAGGACCCTAAGACCTGGTACACATGTGTCAATCAGGACCCTAAGACCTGGTACATATGGGTCAATCAGGTCCCTAAGACCTGGTACACATGGGTCAATCAGGTCCCTAAGACCTGGTACAGACGGGTCAATCAGGGCCCTAAGAAATGGTACACATGGGTCAATCAGGACCCTAAGACCTGGTATACATGGGTTAATCAGGTCCCTAAAGACCTGGTACACATGGTCATCAGGACCCTAAACCTGGTACATATGGGTCAATCAGTCCCTAAGACCTGGTACACATGGCATCAGGTCCCTAAGACCTGGTACAGACGGGTCAATCAGGCCCCTAATCCCTGGTACACATGGGTCAATTAGGACCCTAACCTGGTATACATGGGTCAATCAGACCCTAAAGACCTGGTACACATGGGTCACTCAGGACCCTAAAGACCTGGTACACATGGGTCACTCAGGACCCTAAAGACCTGGTACACATGGGTCACTCAGGACCCTAAAGACCTGGTACACATGGGTCAATCAGGACCCTAAAGACCTGGTACATATGGGTCAATCAGGACCCTAAAGACCTGGTACATATGGGTCACTCAGGACCCTAAAGACCTGGTACATATGGGTCACTCAGGACCTAAACCTGACACATGGGTCAATCGGGACCCTAAGACCTGGTACACATGGGTCAATCAGGACCCTAAGACCTGGTACACACGGGTCAATCAGGTCCCTAAAGACCTGGTACCGGTCAATCAGGACCCTAAGACCTGGTACACACGGTCACTCAGACCCTAAGACCTGGTACACATGGGTCAATCAGGACCCTAAAGACCTGGTACATATGGGTCACTCAGGACCCTAAGACCTGGTACACATGGGTCAATCAGGACCCTAAGACCTGGTACACAGGGTCAATCAGGACCCTAAAGACCTGGTACATATGGGTCACTCAGACCCTAAGACCTGGTACACATGGGTCAATCAGGACCCTAAGACCTGGTACACATGGGTCAATCAGGACCCCAAGACCTGGTACACACGGGTCAATCAGGATCCCTTATTCTCTTTAGACATTCAGTGATCTACAAACCAAACATAGTCTGTCAGATGGAATTCAATTTGATACTGCTGAAGATCATGCAATCAGATGAAAATACCATAATTTAAAGCCCTGGCAGTCCAAGATAGCAGAACAAGGTTGCACAGTCAATAAGGATCACTGAGCATGTAAGACTAAGGACTTTATTTAAATGTCCTTTGTTTTTAAAGGGTAACAATGGTCTCCATATTTAAAATAAGTTGTCTCAGATTTTTCAAACAGCCTAGGATAATGCCTCTAGCTTTTATGGATCTTAAGTTATAGGCCTGTAAAGTTACACTTCCATACTGCATTGTCCCTGTGTCTCTGTGACAGACATGTGTTATAAACTGTCCTTTCTTGTACCTATTGAAAACTTAGAGAGGAAAAATTATTTTCCGGCTTGTGGCTAACTTTATATGATTTAGGAGTTTGGGGTGGGGCTTATGATGCAGCTGATAATGCCCTGTCCCAGCAGTGGGCATGCTCCAAACTTAACTTGAAGGCAGACCCCAAACTTTGGTGCTAACAGGAATAACACCCTTTATACTGCGGTAACTTTGGATAGACTGCAGCTAGAATCATGATCCTAGTCATTTTAAAGGTAGCAGTGTGTTTTTCTTAATATAAAGGCTACTTGCATGGAGACCACAGTTCCCTTTAACATAGCAATTTTGAAGATTTCTGGCTTTTCCACAAAGTGTCCTGGACCCAGACATATGTTAGCACATGCTCAGTGGTAATTCTAAATAAGTTATACCTGCAGAGTTGAGATGACTTCTTCTCCTACTTCCTTGGTGGACCACAAGTACCGAGACATTTCTGGACATTAATCATTCGATCCTCCTTTTCCCACGGACAATAATCGGCTTTTCACCGTGGGCTGTGCAGCTCATTTCCTTCTTCTGACCTTGCGTTGCTAGCGTTGTTGTTCGGATAAGAGGTGATCATGGCGGGGACTGTATTAAAAAAAGAGTAGACAGCAGGAATTCCTTAGCAATAATGATAATGGACAAAGAGAAAGTCTGTTGTATTATACAATACTATGGCAGTGGCTTACAGGACTCAACGTAACCAGGGGCACAAATTTACTAAAACCGTAGTGCATCCCGTTTCCTGGCATATGATTGGCAGAATTGCAAATTCGAGCCATTATCAACTGAGCGACTGTAATTAGAGTTCAGAAATTCTAATTGTAGTGGCAAGACCTTTCTCGCGCCGGACACCGACTGGGTCTCATGATAATATTCAACACTTCAAAAAGGGAAGAGATTCTCCTTGGTAACTAAATAAATGAGATCAAGCTGAAGCCTTCCCAGCGAGGTTAATTGCTGGGTGGGAAGGAATTACCCGGTTAATTTACCTCGACTAAATGGAATTCTGTTGTTTTATGCAATGATTTCCGGAGGTACATCAGATTCCATAATTGGAAACACATGGCTAACCTTTGGCTATCAATGTCCACACCTTCAATGAGAAGATACAAATCAAGGTCAAGGCCCCAACTAGACCCAACCTTCAACCTGTCTTTAATAAACTGTTAATGTGGGCTAGGTCACCCACTATGTGCGTTTGTGCTGTCCGTTTTGGAGTGCGTTTACAATGCATTTTGTCCGCGTTCCGGTCCATTAGCAGTTTATCATAAACAGTCCATATGCACACTAATCCCGGGTGGTGCAGAGAGTCCAATTCCCCTACTTCAAAGGGAACAAGGCAATCAAATAGGTACAGGTGGACTGCCACTCCAAATAGAACGTTTATTATAAGCCAAACATCCAAACACGTTTCGAGGGTAACACCCCCTTCATCAGGTCCTGATGAAGGGGGTGTTACCCTCAAAACGTCGTATTTGCTGTTTGATATTTGGCTTATAATAAACGTTCTATTTTGAGTGCAGTCCACCTTGTATCTATTCCATTAGCAGGTTAACAGACATGTTTTTCCATGGATTTGTCCGCTTGTTGTCCGCGTTTCCAGTCCGTTTGCGTGTGTGTGCAGTTTTTGAAAAATGAACAAGAAACACTGGATAAAACAGGGGGGGATGCGTGTCTGTGGGGGGGGGTTGCGTTCCCATAGACTTGATTCTGACACACACGACCAAAAGTCGTTCACGCATGCAGATAAAAAATAAACCCATTGATTCGGAACGCAAATTACACATGGAACCGATTCTCCGCGATTTCCATTATATTATAAATTATATTCGATTCACAAAACGCACACAAAACGGAAAACGCTACACAACGCACACAGTGGGACCTAACCCTAAGGGGGGTAAATGTTAAGAATAAATAGGAGCGAATGTAATTCATCACCAAATGCTGATGCCAATAAAGGCGTGAAGCATTGGAGGTGCAATTATTAAAATATAGTCCCCGCCGCTGGTAGAATCTGTGGCCAATGTTCACAGTGATTAGGTGGATGTTATTAAGTTGTTTAGCCCTTCAGTGGGAATAATTGGACTCATAACGGTTCTGTAATTATCCACATTGAAACATTGGACTCACATCTAATGACAGTTTGGTATTTGGTTTAGGGTATAGAATAATGTGCATAAGGGACATCGGTACCATAAATTCAAATTGCGAATTTTTAGAAATCTATCACTTATCACATAAAACTGCATTTTGTTTCAAAGATAGTCTGGGTCATGTTTCTAGAACCAGAGTCTATTGGCAATTCCAACATGACCCCCTAGTGTAGACCAACTTGCTGGTCTATCATACATTACCCCAGTACAGACCATCTGCACTATCATTGTTCAGTAGAAGATGTTCATTCATTGTTCATCCACTCACCAGCCTTAAAAGGAAATTCAGTGCAAATACATTGTAAGACTCTAAAGGGACAGTTCAGTGAATGATCAATATTTGTTAAATTGTAAATTTGTGTAATGCCTTCTTAGTTATTCTACATATTCCTCCCCATTTGAAAAATCAGTTGATTTCATACCCCTTTGCTGTTCCCTGCTTGTGACATTAGTGATCTGACATTTCAGGTTCTAATGGTCCTTCTTCTTCCCAGAATGCACCACATCCTTGAAATGTTCCTAACAGTAATTTCTACTGATTGGCTGTTGGATGGGTCAACATGCTCAGATCTCTACTGAGCAACTGATCAACCCAGGGACTGGGTCAAGGGCAAGACCATAACGGTCTCTACTAGGGGTCCTGCAAACAGGAAGTCAGTATTTCAGTTGCGTTTATTTATACACGACAAAATATTGAATGGGCAGATTAAGGTTATTAGGATGGAAATACTGCTCCTTTTCTGAAAAGTACATGTATTTGCACTGAACTTCCCCTTTACCCTGCCCATCAACATTGTGTCTGTGTATAAAAAAATGCTTCCAAAATACTGACTTCCTGTTTGCAGGACCCCTATAGAGACCGTTTATGTTTTGCCCTGACTCAGCGCCTGGGTTGATTCAGTTGCTCAGTAGAGATCTGAGCATGTTTGACCCATCCAACAGCCAATCAGTAGAAATTACTGTTAGGAACATTGAAAGGAAGTGGTGCATTCTGGGAAGAAAAAGGATTGTTAGAACCTGAAATGGCAGCTCACTAACGTCAATAGCAGGGAACAGCAAAGGGTATAAATTCAACTGTTTTTTTTAAATGGAAGAGAATATGTAAATACTTGGTATGTGTAATTAAACTAAGAATTTTTAAAATAATGATATTTCCCACTGAACTTTCCCTTTAAGTCATTACCTCATAAAATATCATATATCAACCAACAGCCACAGCAAGAGGAGAGGTAGATGTATCTTTATGATGGAACAATGTTATCTACTTTAGTTCCCCTTATTTTTTTTGTCTTCAGTCATAAATACTCAGACGTTACTTGTGGATAAATATTTATTGTTCCTGTCTTAGTTAATCTGAATGGGTTACTGGTTATATGGTGTCCCGATCAATGTTCTGATTGGATTGTCATGTTCTATTTACACCAGGTTATGGACCATTGTGGGATTAACTGTAAAAAATGAGGGAACAAAACAATTATAGAGCAACAAACTAGGGCACCTTGGGGCGTATGGAGTGCAGAACACCCATCTTCCTAAATAATATAATAGCTATGTTAAATTACTAGATCTGTGTCAATAAACCTTCTTTAAACCAAGAGTGTGCACTCAACACACACATATTACATTTAAAATATTGATGAAGCAGCTTAATTGAAGCTATTTAGGTGCTTTGGTTACTAGGGACTTATCCAAAGCCAATCGGCCGCCATTTTGGTGTCTCATTGATAAAAAGTCAATGAGTATGCCAATGACAATGGAGTTTGAGAACTTTGCAGGTAATAACATATGGTATGGAAAGAACGATCAGGGATCATGGAAATTGACTGTTAATGAGTTAGACAGGTTAGATAATTTTGGTTAAATCTAACGGGCCTCAGCGAGAGATCGGGGAGCCCAATGAATCTTCAGTTAATGGTTTCTCTGCTGAAGGATCTACTTGAATGAACAATAATGGTCTACTAAGATTCCCTTCACTTTTCGGGGGGGTTGATAGGTACTACGGGGGAACAAACATTATTGTGATCAACGCAGACTTGAGGGTTAAGATAATCAGATTCTTCAAGATAGGGATGTAATGGTCTCCACCGCAAGTCATTAAAACCAGCATCTGACTTGTGTCTTTCACTGAGAAGTTTAATGTATTTCAGAGCCTTCCAGCTTCAAGAGCCTTTGTAGTGTTAAGCAAAACAGCTTGCCATTGAATACAGTCATTTTAGCTAAACTTTCTTAAATATTTAATGCGAAGGACGTATGACCTGGATCAGCCATCAGGCTGTGCTCTCCGTTAGCTGATTTATTGCATTGAAAAAGACAAAATCCCTTCCCTCCATATCGGCAGAAGGGAAGATAGATTTAGATTCTTTAGGAACGATATTTCCCGAATGAAACATTCTGTTTGCCTAAGCAGAACATAAATAGCACGTAAGACTTCCTATTGTCAAAATAACAGAAACTAATAACATATTAACATTCTAATTACAAAAAAAAATTCTAGATTGGTTTCAACTCAAAGATCAATGACACAAATCTACCCAGTACAGCAGTTTTAAAAAAAAATCTTCCATCAAATCAGCTCTATAAGTATTTCCTCATTATTTTCATCCCTAACCCATTGGGTGCAGACATGCTTAGTGTCTGTGCAGAGGGGGAAGGGCTTCAAGAGAAATCACAGACTGTTGGTTCAGTGGCACGCCTTTTTGAGGGAAATTGTAAACTCGCAAGTTACTTTTTTTCTTTAGACTTAAAACGCACATGAACTATTTTTCGATATTACAAATCATTTTTTAGATTATTATATTTACTGTATTTATTATCATCTCGTGGGAAATGGTCTCGTAATCTGCTATAAGCAGGTACAATGTATCTGAAATACATCACACACATCCTTTCTAATTGGTGTTAAATACAAGCACCCAGGGACCACCCAGAGAAACATCCGCTCAGGATTTCCCAGGCTATGCATCATTATCTAATTCATTGCCCCACTCTTCCATACATAATTAATCCTAGATAAGTTTCTAGACACATTGAGGGCTGCTTTACAACTAAAAATGGACTCTGTCACTTTCGGGATTAAAAATTGAAAATACTATCTATAAACATGAGACCGCCTTAGGGGTTGGTACACTCAGGTCGATAATCCTAGCGCCCTTAACCCAACCCCTAAACACAGGCCACAGCTCAAGCCCTTTTTTACTTTGGGGCACCCCATGGAATATTTTATGGGCACCCCTGGTATTTTGGTCCAGGGAAACTACAGACCCGCATAGAATTATACTCTTTTTGGCTCCTCCCACAATTATTGTCACTGACAATTCCCCCGTCTCTGTTACTTTAAGAAGGAGAGGATCCAGTCTGTTACTGCAGGAGTATAATTCCTCTTTAATGGTTTTTTGCTACACTTCTAACATTTAAAGAAACACAGACATTTCCACCGATCCCAGTTTAGAAATAGGAAAGTTCCCAGTTCTTACTTTTAACTGTGAGATACATGGACTTGCTGACGTCTGCTCCAACATCATTGCTGACCTTCAGAGGTTATCCGCTATCTTCCTCCAGCACTGCTTAATCATAAGGAGCCTTTGTTAGAAGTTGTATTCGACCGTTGAGCGCTATAGGTTGGAACTGGGGAACCCCCGCACCTGTTATTGCAGAGAATAGACACAATGTTACATTTTCTAATTGCAAGACATCTAACAAGCCCACCTATAGGGGGATTATGGCGCTCGATAACATTTTAAGAAAACTAAACGTAATGATCTGATCTCTGCTAATTTCTTACCACACCCAGTGCAATCTGTGCTTTCAATAGGAGGATTCATTTATGGACAGCAACCCAGTCTATATTTAGTTTAAACAATCTGCCCCCTGGTGGATAGTTATATAACGCAGATTTTTCAGTACTGCACAACTAGAGTAAAAGTGGCCATGCACTACTTATATTAGATTAGAGGTTTGTCTATAGCCAAATATAATAATTAATTCGCTTTCACGGCTTTAATGACTTGTAACAAGATCTGTAAATTATTTATCAATGTGAAACAGACAAAATGTTGCAGCACTGCAATACTTCTAAAGCGAATTCATTATATTCCAGAAGTTTAGGAGGTAGGAATACTTGTTTCTCCTAAAGAATTATAGATGGGGGTTGTTTTTAGCAAGTAGTCGGCCTTAAATGTCTTTATGTTTTTGCTATAGAGGAGATTTTAGGTTGAAAACAATATTACCTTTGGAATACTTCCATACATGGTAGGAACAGGGTAACCCTCAGCAGAGCAGTTAATATCACAGCTTTCCCGTAAATTCCATCTTGTCAGTGGGCTGAACAACAAATCTAGGAGGGACTTAAAAGATCGGCACATGTAAGACATTTTTTCTTTTTTTTTTCATTTAAGAAGTTCATTGTAAAACCCATTTTTCCATCTCAAATAATTTATCACTTGTCTTTATAAACCAGAGTTAAACCTCTGTGAATCAAACTCTTCTCCTCTTTTCTACCACCGGCTTAGACATGTTCAGTCACTTCACCATGTAAAAGCAAGGTAGAGGTCTGATCGTGTGTTCGTCCAATAGGGAGGAATCTGTGTTTGAACTTCTCCATTTTAAAGCATTGTTACAAACACTGGCAAATTATCCCATTGGCACAGTCCTATTGGGCCAATCTGTAATATTTTGGCCTTCAATGGGCTTCACAATCGAAAGCAATAAACAGACTACTGATTGTTGTATTGATCGTAGGCTGTTGGTCCGTAAAATATGGACAAAGGACTTATATAAGAATTATTACATAATGACATAAAACCACATACCACCAATCAGCTATTTCGTTAGAGATTTTTGCTTTCAAAAATAAAAGCAAATATCTAATTGGTTTGCTAGAGGCATCTAGTGTAAACAGACAATGTATTTCATCATGCAGTTTTAATTAAAAGCTAAATATTTATCACTATTAATATTTTGTTTATTATTATATAGACATTCAGGGTTATTCAATAAAAGTTCTTATTTGCAACAACCAATCAGATGTCAGCTTACAAGTTAAATAAGATCGATTGGTTGGGGCAAAATTAGCACCATTTTAAACGATAAGAACTTTTATGAATCTCTCTGTTTGTGTGTATTTTCCTAAAGATTGCAAATCTATATATATATATATATCCAGTGACAAGGGGAAAAAACACCCCTATTTATTTATTTTCTAATATTATTAAAAGGCAGACGTAATCATGTTGATTATTTTCCGGGCTTTCTTTTATTTATGTTTAATTATCTCTTTCTTTTAAAACGACAAATATTTAAGTTGCCCTTCCTTCCGTAAAAGATAATCTGAAGATCCTAGCACGCTCAGTCTCTTAAATAATTCATAAGTAATGCAGGCAACGGCATAAGAACGCAAGCACTGAGGCATAGGGGACGTTGATTAATATACTACAGAGAATCCTGCTCACAGCCAAAAAACAACCCAAGTTGTTGGGACACTAGGGGAATTCAGATTTCTTGTCTTCACTGGAATTGCTGAAAAAACCCGTTTGGCTGGAAAACAGTAAAAGGTCATTTAAAGAGACGGAAGTAAAGAAGTGCACACTAATGTTGTTTGAGAACCAAATTCCAGAGACAAGGATGGGTGCAAACGGCTCATAAAAGGCAGTGTTAGATATACAATTTCAGGGCAGAGAAAAGGGCAACTAAACTAAATAATGAATACAATTTACCTTATGATATAGGAGCAAAGGAGAGGATAAGCTAACATTTGTTTGTTTTTTTTTAAAGACACATATGGTGGTGTCAAGAACTACAGTACGCTTGAATATTTTGAAGAAAGAAGACAAAAGCTCGTATAATAACCCATGCATGGCTCTGATCTGTACTAGTGGTTACTCTGCACTATCAAGTTGACATGAAAAAAATTTAAACCAGGCAAAAATCTTTCTTTAGCCATAAACCATTCAGAGACGATAACTGGTTATGATAAGTTTTTGCACTGATGGAGACTTTAGGCCTCTAAATTTTACCCCTCCAAAAAATTAGAACGGCAAAATGTCATTAGGATGTGAGCCACATTCTGTAATTTTGAAGACAGGGCTTGGGAGAGTCAACGGCAACAGGAAATATGCCAGATACGGGTTGGTCATCGCTCTAACCAACCATGTTTATTTCTGTGATGCTTGTCACGGCTATGGGGTTAACAATACCCCTCTTTATTCGCTGCAACAAATCAGATCGTGTGAAAGTAAATAACACTGATTTTTGTTTCTAACAAAGAAAAAACGTTTTTTACTGACTTAACATATTCTGTGGTCAAAAACTGTAGAAAGCAAGTGCCATTTTTGCCCATCTGCAATAGTGAATTTATATCACACATTTCTATCTCCTTACCTCTCACTATTATTGGCTTTGGTGTTCCACAGCTGCTGCGTCGTTCCTGGCGATACATGTGTAGTTCCCGTTGTGCATCAACGAAAGGTTAGAAATCCTTAAGGAACTGGTGAAGTCGATGTTATCAATGGTAACTCCAAGGCTGCTGGTATTGGTCTACCATCTTTCTGCCATGTGATCGTTCGGTAAATCCCCAGAGACCACCACACATGGGATGAACTCTTTGCCCAATGGAGAATCTTTGGGACTCAAAGGTTGGATAAATGGTGGAACTGATTAAAATAAGCAAATAAATATCAAAGTCATATATATGGAACATAAGATATTCATTGGTTCAATCAAACATCTAATCTTTTACTCTTAATTGGCCACAAGAGGGACTTTTTTTCACAGACTGATGGTTGACACTGGGTCAACTGCAGCTGCTGGTTATTTTATTTCTACACGCAGGAAGGTAACACTCTGTATTTCCATCTTGCTGACCCCATGGACCATTCACTCAACAGTCGATAAATTAACGTGCACCCGCTGGTACGGATCAACACAGCATTGAAAGTCATTCATCAGACCTACTGGATTTTATAGGCTGCACCAAATTCTCTTTGTGCCCCCTCCCCCAAAACCCTAATGTTAACCCATCTTCCACCATGCGTATCAAAAATTAACCCTTTCTTGTGGAATTGGCTCATTTTAACCCATTGGCTGCTCCTTCCCTCTCATAATTTATCATTTATTTTCTAAATGGTTTGGGGGGTTGGTATGGGTCAATCAGGACCCTAAGACCTGGTACACATGGGTCAATCAGGACCCTAAGACCTGGTACACATGGGTCAATCAGGACCCTAAGACCTGGTACACAAGTGTCAATCAGGATCCCTAAGACCTGGTACACACGGGTCAATCAGGACCCTAAAGACCTGGTTCACACGGGTCAATCAGGACCCTAAAGACCTGGTACACATGGGTCAATCAGGACCCTAAAGACCTGGTACACATGGGTCAATCAGGACCCTAAAGACCTGGTAAACATGGGTCAATCAGGACCCTAAAGACCTGGTACACATGGGTCAATCAGGACACTAAGACATGGTATACATGGGTCAATCAGGACCCTAAGACCTGGTACCGACATAAATAATACATTCCACAGGAAAAAAAAAACCCATCCTTCTGCTTCAGTGAAGTTCTAATTCGGGTCGTTTGCCTTATTTTATTGGCTCCAGTGGAAATAATGACCAGCCTTTCCAGGCTGATATTATTTTCGGTTTTAAAGGGACACTGCTGTCTGGGTTAGATGCTGGGAAATGTAGTTTAGGCATGCTGCAGATGAACCCATGAAAGGGTTTTGGTGCTGTGCATGCTGGGGACACGGCGATCCCTCTGGGATAGGCGCTTTGATTATTCCAGTAGTTATTCAGTAAACAATGAATAAACCGGCTCTATTATCTTGTTCTGTCATTTGCAGGGGAAATCACTTAATGTGCTGGAAGAATAAAACATTGTTATCTTCTTCATTTTGCATGTGGATTAGATTGGAATTGTGTTTGGCCTGGCCCACATGGGCAATTTGGATGCAATTTAACTCTCATATTATTGGACTGTGGAACTCTAAGGTCATGAAATCTACTTGCTGGGGTGATGAGATCACAACCAATGAATGACTGGGGCAGGAATTGCACCCTCTCTAGCGCGGGTAAGTCTCATAAGTGCTGTACCAGATCATTTAATATGTGCAATGTAAAGGTAATAAGAAATTAGTTTCAATCTTGGGGGTTCATTCTGCCTAAAAACACATTTTTGAAACACAAACGATTCCAAGAGGAAAAACATCTGTCAATTAAAGCAGAGCGGGGCCTTTATCTTTCTGTGATTGCGGCATTCCGTAAGCAGCACTAATCCATTCTTCCCTAATGAAATGAAATGTTTGTGTATGTAGTACGGCACACAAATCGGCATTAAAAAATCTGTGTTTAAGCAAAAAAATCTGCAGCTGCTAAACAAGAGTGAATCAACGTAATGGGAAAGTACAGCACCGTGGCAAGATCGACAGCCAATAACAGGACGGTCGTCTCCCATGCCCTGCCGCTGTTCTAAACGTTCACTGCGCGAACAAAAAACCGCTAAAACTCTGCTTGCAGATGGCAGGTGTCAGTGTTTAATGCTTCTGCTCTCGGTTAGCGGACTGTTTGCACGTTAGAAAATATGCAAAAATCGTAGATGAGGTTCGCAAAGCCGAAAAAAGGGGGGGGAGCTTGCGAGCTCCACGTTAAATTTATACATTTCTATGCAAGTACGCTTGACCCAATGAAGAGAAGTGGATCTCTCAAAAAGCTTGTCTATAAAATGATCTGATAGTCCCAATAAAAGAATCGCCCATATTGCACATTACAAGCAAAATAAGAGACGCCTGAATAGTCAAGATTTTTTTTTCTAGGGCAGGGAGCATTGTAACTACAGAGAATCCAATAATAGAGGATGTTCGAAACTGTTGAGTTTCGTTCCGTTTTCAGAATTTTCTAAAAATGTTGGAAAGTTCGAGTTTCGATTTTGAAAAATTGTCTCTTCGATTTTCGATTGATTACCTGCTTTCGATTGTGCTTAAGATCGAAAATTCTGAAATACGGGTTCCGTGAAATCTGGGAGTTCCAAACGTTTCGGATTCGTTTCGAAAACTGGTTCTATTCGAACAATTCAATCTTTTACCAAAACTATATGCCACATATTTAAAGGGGAACCAAAGTCAAAGCACGCCTTTAATATAAAAATTGGCTGCTTTAGATGTTTAGATGAAAAGGTATACATATAGTTGGTTCTCCGTTTTTAGGCTTGTGAGAAGCAATATTTTTGTTGTCCAGAGTTGTCCATTCATTATTAAACATTTTTATTATGGTTAAGTGATAATCGATATAACCATCTAATTAAAACATGGCCTCCCATTGGTAGTGTATGAATGTTTAATTTTAGGGACCAAAACATAAAATGATTGGTGAGACGATGGCCCAATAGAGACATTGCAGCCAGTTAAATGGCCCTGTCTCATTGGCTGCGGGATGATTGGATCACTGTTATTGAACATTCTATTGGACACGTGCACTTAATGAATGGAAGTAATAATTGAATGTGACTTGTTTGTTTTTCGTTCTTTAGGATCTAGATTTCTCATTACCTCCACAGGGCCTTGTATATTGCAGATGTTACAAAATGAAGACGGAAAATAACTACAGATGCACAACACGGACAAATACCACCGGGAAACGCCGGGGCCAAAGTAAAAGCGCCGACTAACGGGTCAGGTACAGTGAGGGGGTTTAATTGTTCTAATGCTAAAGGGATTACTTGCCCGTCTCGCCCTATGAATGTGAATCTATATCCGTCTCAAAAAGCAAAATAATGCTTGTATTATTGTAGCAATTAGAAATTCTCAGCCCCAATACTCATTCTTCCCACTTGCAGATTATCGCTTTATCTTGGTCAGGTTGTTCATAGGTATCTATCTCAGTAAGAAATTTAGTATAGGCCTAGTTAGACCATTGTAGAGTTTTGCAGGGGGTCCCAGTGATTCCTTAGTTAGACCACTGTAAGCTTGGCCTTAGTGCACAGGTGAAAATTTTTCCTTGGTCATTAGGTAGGCCCTAGTGCACAGGTGAATCCTGGCATAGGGTAGGGCATAGTGCACAGGTGAATCCCCTTGGTATAGGTAGGGCCTAGTGCACAGGTGAATCCATTGGTATAGGGAGGGACTAGTGCACAGGTGAATCCCTTGTATAGGGTAGGGCTAGTGCACAGGTGAATCCCTTGGTATAGGGGTTGGGCCTATGGCCTAATGCCTGGTGGATCCTGGTAAAGGGTAGGGCTAGTTGCACAGGTGAATCCCTTGCCATAGGGAGGGTAGGGCCTACTGGCCTAATGCACTGGTGGAATCCTTGAGTAAAGGGTATAGGGCCTAGGGCCTACTGCACTGTGGATTCCTTTGGTAAAGGGTGGGGGCTAGTACACATTTTTTTTTTTTTTTTGTTGTTTTTTGTTTTTGTGTTGGCCGAAACGGCTGTTCGTACACATCATGGCATCGGCACCGCTGATCGCACGTGTGTACGAACCTTTAGGGGGCAGGAGCAGTGGTGCTTGTGATGTCACAGGGTCACAGACTAGCTAGAAATTCCACAATTTATCTGCTAACTTGGATACTAGACTGCAGCTAGACTCATGATCATGGGGTCATTTTAAAGGCAAGGAATGAGTATTTTAATAAAGGCCACTCGTATGGAGACAACAGGTTACCCTTAGACGGGGTACACACCAGAAAGAATTTACCGAACCTCGATTGTTCATTCATCTGGATCGGACAAATGAACGATCGGCGCGTGTCGTACAATTACGATCGGTTGGTGGTCCCTATGGGACTGCACGATTGATCATTCGCGAAGTTGCAGCGGACCAACGGACATTACTCCCTCCATGTGTACCCAGCCTTAAGGACTGGTAACAACACAGACTTTGCCTATCAGCCCTATCTGCCTACCAACAACGATTTTGTACCGAACAATAGACCTTTGGTTGTCTGTCGGTTGAGAATTTAAGGACACGGGAGGATATTGAAGGTCAAATGATTGTGCGGTGAACAGACATTTCTTAATTATCTATTTGTTATAAAAATCCATTAAAAACCATCGTCTGTGACGTTGATTTCCTTTAATCGACTAGTCGATGTGACCAAAATGGTGGCGGGCAGATCCACGAGTAGAAATATTTTCGCGTGTTTTCGTATGTGTATTGAAACATTGTTCGACATTACATTCAAGTGCATTTCATTAAGGTTGGAAATCCCGATATGTTAGTGAACCTCTATAAATAACACAGGCGTTTCATGTCATACAAATCTCTAGGAGAAGAGCTTTTTTAGAATTTAGAAACCATGGGAATGAAGGAACATTAAGGTGACCTGATATAACCTCCTCTTCCTACGCCTTATTCCCGCCACTGAAGGTTTCGTTAATTGTATGCAAAAGCATGATTTACAGTCGTAGACTGTGCGGCAGAGCTCATTATTCCTTAGTTATTCACGTTCACACTGTAAGTATGTAAAAAGTTACCTACTGGTCGGAACTGCTGTGGAAATCCGCAAACGGATCTTTCTACAATTTTCAGAACGTATCCTCGAAAAAAATAACAAAATTGCATTGGAATCGAAAAATTCCTTTAAAAAAAATTTAATTTGTTATCGGAATCCGATTTAATTGAGCAGTGCGAATCGAATTATCCCCCCGGGGTGAAAGTCAGTGGTTCTGATACGATGTCAGAAATTTCTTTCTACTACGAAATTTTACAAATTGAATCGTTAAAGATCTTAAGCTGGGTACCACACGATGAGATATTGGTACGATCGACGGCCCTCATATTCAGTGTATCGGGGGGGCGCTCGATCGCGAAGAAATTATCGCATCCGAAAGTGCCCATGTCCGATCGGACCGTTAGTCCGAAGCGACGAAAGGACGATCGGACAGTGGTGGAAAACCTTCATCCGATCGGCGGCCGCTATGACCCCAACGGATCGGTCGCGGTGGTGGGGTCGGGGAATATCGGACGCGGCTGCTTTGCCCGCGACCGACAGTCCTTCCTCCTTGGCCGGACCGTTAGAAAGTATCGAACGGTCGGGTCAGGAGAAAAATCGAGAGGTGTGTACCCAGCTTTAGAGGAATTCTATTTAGATTGTTTGCTGGTTCCAAGGACTAGTTTAATGAGACTCAACACACAATAGCTTGCGGTAAGTTTTCTCAAGTGGGTCCACATTATAGTTGCATTAGAAATTTAGTTTATATTTTTCTTCTTTGGTCATGTAGACAAGCTAGGGACATTTAGGGTCACATAACATGGACACTCAGCCACACGGATTATTGAATGATGATCTCTGACAATGTAGTGGTTGGGTTCTCTTTATCTTTTAGATCCCACCTATCCGCCCCATCTATACTCGATGGGTGCGAAACATCATAAAGCCACCTGGCCGGAGACAGTGCGTGGAGCTTCCAGTAAGGCAACTGGAAACCCATACAAAGTACGATGGCTAAAAGATAATGTGTCTGAGCCAGCAAGCAGCATTCCAGCCACACTATTGTTGGCGGTGATAGAAAAACACCGGCTCTGATTCTGGTAGCTACGTCGTGAAGTGTTGGAACACTTATGGAAATGCAGAGGGATAGGATCATGTATGTGAAACGTAAGTCAATTGGTACAACTTAGATGAATGTACAGATTAGAGATTACTACAAGATATTGAATGATAAATATTTGCCCTAGTCAGTCAATCAAGTTTTTTTAGTGCTGACATCAACAACCAATGTGACGCGGTTTCCCATCTGCATCCTCTGCACATGCTCAAGCTTATAAAAGATCATTGGGCCGAGGGAGGAGGCGGATACCTTTGCCAGAACGGAAGAGAAACTGCTCATTAAGTATCTGCGTACAAATAAAGTAATAAACAGGTAAAAATAGCAGTCGAGGTTGCGGGCAGATAACGTACAAGTCACCAGTTTTTGTTTTAGGCGGTAAAAATGCCCCATTTAATTCGTATTATTAGACGTCTTACAATATCCTATAACCTTTCATCATTAGTGAATGGTCTTCAATCATTAGAAATATCATGGTCTTTTTCACCGTACATAAAATCTTTAAAACAAAATTGCCATTTTGTGGTGTAATTAAAGTTATTGTGTATTTCCGATTGTTAATTAATTGGTATGAGTTTGTGACCTGCTACCAGACCCCAATACACACATCAGAATACTTCATTTGCGTTTTTTTCCATTTTATGGAGGTGTGTGGTGCTGGCCATACTTATGACGATGACACTACTTGTCTAATTGTCATTTATTTATGAGAGCTTCATGCATCTATGATTGATTGCTCGGCATAAGTTACTCAACACCTACACAAGGTCAGGGAATGACTGAATGTTGATCGGAACGTCATTACAATAGAATGAACGATCACTGGGATCATTAATACATTGCCTTAAAGGGGCATTGTCACCCATAAAGGAAAGTTACATAAACTGTAGCGGCGGCACCCTGAAACCACCCCATGTTTTACTTCTTCCCCAAAGATGCGGGTGTTCGTGTCTGTAAATGTATTTCAGGAGATCATATAAAAGTTCTCTATGTTTAAAATGGTGCAATCTTTGCCCCACCAATCAGATCTATATTAACATTGAAAAGCTTAACATCTGATTGGTTGGGCAAAGTTGCACATTTTAACGATAAGACTTTTATGAATAAACCCTGTTAGGTGCGTTACATGTTAGTAATGAAGGACGGCACGAATATTACACAAAGCCGAACTACAGATGTTGTGGACAGGCGTACATAAAGGGGCTTTGGGGGGCACTGATTACCGTCGGACCCCTAGCAGTGCAGGGTTGGTTAGTTGTATATTATAAACATGACACAGAAAGCAGTCAGGAGGTGTGAACTCTAAGTGTGAGCAAGCTAAGGACAGTTCACTACACAGGAGTATTAGAACATTGGCAGGCATAGTGCAATTATGTGAGCGATAGTGGCATGACATCACACCACACAAGGGGTGAAAAATTCCGCCCAGTCTCCCGTTCCTACAAAATTCATATAACAATGATTTATATTCTGTACTGGGTTTTTTTATTGTTTGGATTTATTATAATTTTTTTTTCATATCCGCTCTTATAAATCTTTCCAACGTCCCAATATTTCAGAACCTCTGAAAGGTGCGATCAGCCAGAAAAGTGAAGAGCAGCGTGGAGGAAGTCAAAATTCAGTATCTTGCAGTATCACTGGAACTGACGACCCTGATATTTCTGGTACAGAAATGGGAGAATCCGTAACTCTGGAATAAGTTCGGTTTTGGGACATCAAACCGGCGAACCCTCATCATGAAGGGATGGCCAAAAGTGATCAGTGGTGCTTACCCAGTGTTTTGTACGCAAAGATAAGATGTCCGCCCCAGGATTACGTTCAGGTGGTGCTGGAAGGTAAGGCTCGTATTTATCTGGATTTGTAGAATCTAAAGATTCATAGAATCCCACGTCCACGAACATAAACGCATATCGGAATTCTAGAAACAGATAAATTCCCATCATGATAAGGATAGAGGGGCTGAGACAATAAGAGGTGCCAAAAGATTGCGGTACTATTGATTACGGCAACCAATCAGATGTTACTTAACTGCAGTAACCCAGTAAATAGCAACATTGATTGGCTACTGAAAATGAATAGCACAGGCAAACTTTTGCACCTGTTTGCCTTGTGCGGTGTACCGTCAGGTAAAGTCTCCATTACCAGACGATAAGTGAGCTGCCGTCATATTGTTAGGTCTAGGTGGTTCCCTGAATAAGCAACGGACTTGTTCATGTTTTAGACATGGGTTGCTTGTCTAACACATCTGTATGGAGCCGGCATTCTGTTTTGGGAATGGACGTATTGCAGCCCAAATGTTATTATCTGGCGAGAGATATCGCTTCTCTTATAACCTGTCTTGTGGGTTACAAGAATGAGGACAGCTGTGGAGTGAAAATTAACTAATGACTGGTTTCACTATGTTGATCTAGAGTTTAGTGCTGGATCATAGGGTCAGGGTGGAATGTCTGAAGATGGTATAGAGAAACATGCTTAATTGGCCTTGTAGTTAAGGGCATGGCCACCTAAAAAAAAACCCAACTAATATATTTTGCACTTATTATCTGAATTACTCACCAGATATAAGGATAATTATTGTCCCCATTCTGGCGAGCAGAGTAAGCTGGACCCTCCTTCATGCAGTCAATCAAACCTGTTACTGCTGAACATCACACCAATGATTGACTGTTGTTTCCCTGCTGCCTCTCTGCACATGCTCAAGTTAATAAAAAGCTCTGTGAGCCAAGGGTGGAAGGAATTTTTAGATTTAAGGGTATGACTTTAAGGTCTCTATTAGCTGAATGGCCTAACTTTGTTATCTCACTTATTATTGATGTTTATTATTTGCGTTTTGATGTAAAGAAAATAGAGTATTAATTATTTTCAAAATTGATGTGCAAAGACCTATAGAGACGAGCACTATTACCGTCTGTACAGTACTCAATTTAAAAGAGCACACTTCTTCCTTTCAATCGAACCTAGGATGATGCCTCTAGCTTCTTTAGTCTTAGGTTATAGGCTTGTAAAGTCACATACTTTGTCGTCTGAGTCTGTGACGTCACACGATTGCTGTGTAAGAAGCCCAACCCCCTCAAAATCTATGTTTTCTAAAATAGATAAACTAGCTTTATACTAGTTTTTAATTAAAAATAGTAGATTTGTTCTTTAATTTTAAGGGAAAGATAAGGAAGCAATCTTATAAAGTTAGCATTCCATTTGGTTTCAAAACCATACAGGGCTTTCTATTGGCCAGTGTGACTGGGCCCTCAAGATTGTCTATGTAGGGCCCAGGGGATGTTCTAATGATTATAAACTATACATTCCACCGTTAAGTAGCTTTAGTTTAGAAGGTGACCTTGAAAATACAGATCCGGCTGCCTCTCTATAAACAAAGGAAATCATTACTGCCTGTAAAATCCGTATTAAAAGCTGTCAGTTCCAATCAATCTGTTAACACACAACAAAGGCCAGTGGGCAAAAAATATTATTAATACATGATAATGCTAACAATTGGAGGCCAAATACCAGCTGGACAGCGATTTATAAGCGATATTAACTATGAGGGTAATGAGGGATGGGAGAGGATGTGTATGTCTTAAATTACTGAATCAAAAAACAAAAACTGCACCCTGGGTCCATACCTATTATTATGTGAATAAATTATATTGTAGCTCTTGGAAAATGCCAACTTTGTCTGTTAAAGGGGAACTCAATCCCAATGTTATGCTTTAAAATTCCCAGCATTCCCTGGGTGCTTTCTTCTGTTGTAGAGTGTTGTATTTGTAGGTTGAAGCACAATAAAGCCCTTTGGTAGTGATTCCCTGCCATCAATAACACCAATAAATTACCACTCTGGTAAATTGCAATTAAATTAATATAAACCCCTGAAGGACTGGATACATTAACTGTGAGTTTTTGTATTGCCTGGCCACGTCTGCAACATCAGTCACATGCTTCCTAGCCTAATCTGATTGGCTCGAGGACCAATGCCTGTAGAAGGGGGCCAAAGCGTTCCCGAAACTTTGTGCTTTGTGTGATGCAGAAATAAAGGAATCACCTGATTACGTGTGCACCTACTTCTTTGTTGCTGGCTAGAGACATTAGCAGACAAGCTGCTGTAATAAGTTCCTTCAGCAGCTTAGGATGGGCAGTGTGTAGAGGAATAACGTATCAACCGGGTGTGATCAGGAATGCTGGGAAATAAATCTCAAAACCCATGTTAGTAAGGGAAACGTTCCAGTACCCACATCAAAATAAGATTTTTCGTTTATGTGAAGGTGGCTCTGCCTTCTGATTCAGTGTGATATCAATTTTTTAGTGTCCTTGAAGACGCAAGTTTTTTCATTGCAACAATTACATTACACTGATTGGCCATTGGGTTGACCAGTAGTCCACTGCACAAGGGCCTTTTACAAAAGAATAAGGCAACCTCGGGAATGACTCCCCTTGGGCCTATAATGTTAATTATGAAGAGTAGTCCTCTGTCTCTAAGGAAGAAACACTATTCATAATGGATGATTCCTGGCTTGTTTTTATGTCAGGTTTTGGGTTTCTGATGGTTAATTTTCCTTTAAATGGACTCTATGGTCTAAGACACATTTTAGACTAATAGCTTGGTCACCAAACAAGTCCCCTCATTCAAGTGCAGTTGAAATTTCTCTATTATACCTTTCAAAATAGCCTCTAGTGCCGTGAAAACAAGTTATAGGCATGCAAATTTCATTCTTGGTTGCACGGTCTCTTGTGAGAGACAAATCATGTTGTGTCAAAAATCAATCCTTATAAATATATAGCATATATATAGGATATAGACTGCAACCATTCTCTGTTATTTCGTCTGCCATGGACATCTAGTGATACATTTTCATTTTAAGTCTTGTGGCTAGCTTAAAAACAATTAAGGATTTGGGAGCATTCTTCCTTTTTTCCTAGTAGGATAGCAGTGGGCATGCTCAAACAGTAGTGAGGAAGTGGAGCAATGCTGCCGGTGATGTCACAGCTCGCAGTATAAGCAGGAAGTACCACCCCATATACGTTAATAAGTGTGGATAGATGTCTTGATCACTGAATTTTGTAAGTTCCCTTTTAGCTTTTGAGCAGTTCCTAACCAATGATACATATTGTACACCGTGTGAAAACTCGTATATTATTTTCTTCCTATTACCATCTGCCCTCTCCCAGTGGGACAAACATGGCCACTGTGATTTATACCAGGAGAGTGTGAGATCAGTCCGTTTGGATAGTTGTATCTCTGTGCAAGTAAGGGATTCAAATTGAAAGTAAATAAAAATACACCATTATAATCATCCTATCCGTAAGAAATACGGCATTTATATATCATACATACATTGTCTTTTCTTAAATAGTCACCAAACATTATGGTCTTATGATACAAACATAACTTACAGGATATAAAAGGAGCTGCACACTAGTTTTAGACACTTCCTTTGTGATATCTGCACAGACTCTCCATCTAGTTGTCAAAAATATAAAAACTTTTCTCTGGAAGCCTAGGAGTAATCATTCACCCATGGCAAGAATTTTCTCTTCCTCACTCCCAATATGAACTGCATATTTATCTTTAATTAAAGGGGAAATAAATAAAATATATACAGGGTTATTCAATACAAGTCTTATGTTAAAAATGGTGCTAATTTTGCCCCCCACCAATCAGATGTTAGCTTTCAAATGTTAAATAAGATCTGATTGGCTGGGGCAAAATTAGCACCATTTTAAAAAATAAGAACTTTTATTGAATTTCCCTGATATTCTGTTTAAAATTGTCATTTTTTACATTACAGACCATATGTGGGACCTGTGCAGTTTATATAAGGGCCGATACTTTTTGAAACTTTGTAATGAAATCACATTAAAAACTAGACCATGTAGGGGAACACAAGTAAATCCTAAATCAAAAATTCTACAAACGTCGGATTTGTGCCAAATTGCCGTAGGTGCTGGGTCAGTGTTTCAATATGATTGGCTGCTAGTTGGTTTGTCATTATGATGAAAGCATCTGATGTCATATTAACTTCAGGTCGGACAAGCACTGCAAACATTCTAATGCTCAGATACTTCAAGTTTGTTTGTATATAGAGGGGACGGTGTTCATAATAACACACATGCTGGACATTAATTATGAATTTTACTGGATGTTAGACCTATACATTTTACACAACTATATTGTAGGTGACTAAGTATAGGTTTTAAATGAAGCTATGCTATCCAATCTCTCCAAGCCTCCTGCAGATGTCATTGTGATGAGGCAGGAGGCTTACCCATTGGTCCGCCTCCCCAGCTATGACAATATTGTGAACACCCCTCCCCTATATACCCAGCACCACAGTTACTCTATTTAGGGTACAGTAAGTAATCAATCATTTATTGTTAAATAAGGGCAACAATAACTTGCTCTATATTGGCTGAATTATCTCCCTGGTGAGGATATTTCCATTTGTTTTATTGGCCGACAGAGCACTATAGGGGCAGGATCGGATTATTCTCCAATTAGAAATGAATGCTTTTTAGCTAGAGTTCCCCAAATCTTTCTCTTGGAGCCAGTTTCACCGCATCATCGCTTTCGGTTGGGTGAAATTATTTGGATTCCCTATGCTGAAACAGGCAATTACAGATAAGGCCAGATCCCTGTGTCACCAGCTGATAATGTTTCCCCCCTGTATAATTAGGCTCCATGGATATAAGGAAATCTAATGTCTCCGGAGAGAATGAAGCAATAGCCGATGTAAATACTTGTCAGTTGAACAGAGATCCCCAGATGATGTATTTTTAATGCAATTAATGCAGGAATTTCCCTATAAATAGTTATATTGTAGTTCAAAGGCCCAGATAACTGTTTGTAGAAAACCTTCCTTCCTGCATATTTACATTAACATTACAGATGTCTGGGAGCTTAAAACTCTCATAGACTTCTATCAACTACTTAATTGATGCTATCAAGATGCAAGCAGCATGGCAGCTCTCGTTTATATGTATGAAGGAAATAGGGTCATGTGACTAGGGGGTACGTTATTCCTTATAATGACACTGTCTACATAGCTAAGCACGAGTTAAAACAGATGACATAGGTAGGCACATTTTATAAAATTATAATTTACTGAATATTTATGACTCTGAGTATTTTAGAAAGTATGAATTGTGTATTGTTAAAAAGAATTTTGATACATCGGGCTCAATATCATGTTGCAGAAGTGTAACAGCTCAACACTCCTGTATTTAGCACCCAGGGGTGCCCTCTCTTGTGAATAGGAAAAAAGAGAGTATTGATAATCTACATTGACCTTAAACTGCAAGAAGAAACCGAAAAGGGGTTTATAAAAGAATCATAACTATGTATTTATTATTTTCTATTACTTTTATCTCTGATCTCTTTCTTCTCTCTACTTGAAAGCTGTATATAATATTGATCTATATATATATATTATATATAAACAATGACTTCAGGTATTGCTGGGAATGTGCGGAACCCTGATTACAATAACAATTGAATCGCATAAAATTGGTGACGGTTTTTCTGTTTTTCGATCGACCGCCTCAACAATATCGACCCTTTTATCTAAAAACCAAAGATCAGGGCAGATGGAAAATTTTCCATCCACCCCTCTTCAAGTGAAATCTGCGGAAGATTGGCAGCGCAAGGTGGGGGGAAATTCAATTGGTCAATCATCATTGTCAAAAAACCTATTGGTAGTCTGCCCGACAAAAAGAAGCAGTGCTGTGGGCACAACTAATTGTGGCATACTGGTAGTTCTACTCTGGCCAATACCCAGTATGTAAGATGTGCACATTTATTAGGCATTACAAAATGTAATGCATCCAATCTTAGTGGGCGTAGTAGCCCTAAAATATTGGTCCATGTATGGCCACCTTAAAACGATCTGCTGTCATTGTTGATCTCTTTTTGGCTGTCAGTATTTCATGTCAATTCAATACAAGACTGTGCTTCCTTGAATCATTTCTATTATTGACATCACTTTGACATAAATTAACAGGATTAAATTTACTGATTGGCAGAAATAATAAGTAAAAAACAAACCGTACTTGACACTTAGAAACAGGATCTCTTCTAAAACACTCAATAACTAACCCATATACATTTTATTGGGATCATTAAAATCCTGTGGAAAGTGGAAAAAAATCACCGCTAAACACACATTTCCCCCTACTTACATCTTGAAGAAATGGTGATTAAATAATGGATATCTTCTCTTTCTTGGTAATCCCGAATCCAAGATATATACTACAATACAGTTCTGCAATTACTGCCCCTTCCATACCTCCTTGAGCTCGGACATGCTCAGTGAGATTCTCCAGGAAGAGAGGTGAGGTTTTGATACTTAGGATCTCCATGTGATCAAGGAAGGAGAATAGAATATTTATTGGGTTCAATTCGGTTATATCTCTAGTTTGGAATCACATAAAAGGACAAG
This sequence comes from Hymenochirus boettgeri, assembly GCA_019447015.1. Taxonomy (NCBI): domain Eukaryota; kingdom Metazoa; phylum Chordata; class Amphibia; order Anura; family Pipidae; genus Hymenochirus; species Hymenochirus boettgeri. The sequence continues at coordinate 18,785,144 of CM033470.1, read as the reverse complement.
TAATACAACTTTTTAATTAATTTTTGACTTCTAATTCAGTTAACAAAGTTTTTTTTTTATGACAAACTTCCCCATTTCTCGTTGTGTTATGTTTCACAATAATTCCTGAATTATTTTTTTTCTTAAGATGGAACGCCAAAAATAATTTCCGCGTTTAGCGAGAAAGTGGTGAGCACCGGCGAAACTGTGTCCCATGTGCAGTGGGAAGGGCACCCCCCTCCCAACCATAACCTGGACCTTGGCGATGACACCATCACAAGAATTGCAACCACAGACAGTCAGGTCATCACCCCTGAAGGCAAAGTGGTCAGTTACCTGAACATCACCAACACTCAGGTCCGAGACGGAGGGGTGTACCGCTGCACAGCAACAACTCAGCGGGAGTCGTCTTGTAACCAGGCTCGAATAAAGTAGAGGTGCTTGTCAAATCAGCCTTCAAAACCACCCACATACACAACTCATGTATCAGTCATTGGGCTTGACATGCGTAAGGGGTTTTCTGGGTAGAGGGGTCCCCAATTAACCTAGTTTTATTTCCCTTTTGGATTTCCGGTTCTACCATCAGTGTAGTTAGAAATTGTGACCGCTAATGTGTATTAATTTCCTTTCTATATTATTTCCTTTCCCTTTAATTTTATGTGTATGTTCAAAATGTGTTACACTACAGTCATTGATAATGTGCTGTACAAAGGCAACAGTGCTCTCTTCTGGGGCACATCATAAAACTCTTGTACCAGCTGTGAGAGCATGGGATTCTGGGAGTTCTCATTCAATTCCATTATATGGGCTAATTTTAGCAGCTTGACAAAGCAGGTAGATTTTCACTGAGGGGTTTGATTTAAAACTTCGTTGATATGATAGCAGGGCTTTTTGGGTATTTGTGCATGAGGCAAAAGTGGACGTGTCTTTGCTTGTCTGTGTTGGAGTACCACACACATAATCCTGCTATGGACATAGTTGTCCAGATTATGAATATTTAGGGCTTTGACATTTCTTAGGCTTCAAACGTTATTATGCAATGTGGGTATTGTCAGAGTGCTTTGTTGTTCAGACTCCAAAGCAAGCAAATGGTTAATGTATGAACACAAAGAGTATATGCAACTGTAAACCTTCCTCTTGTAGATATGTCTTTATTTTTCTGTGACTGGTAGTTATTGTGTCGACCAGATCAGTAACACTTCAGCAAAATGGAATTGTTATTTAGCCTAAGGAGTGCTCACACAATCTTTGTATTGTATGTATTTATTAGGAAGCATGGTCAGCTTGTTGTGGTAATAGCACCCCACAACATGCCTCTTATGTGAGGTCCTATGCCTTTAAATAAAGCACTGGATGGCCTCTTCCCTATGTTTAAAAAGCCAAAGGGCTGGGGGGAAGTAAGAAAGCCTGATATACTGTATGGATCCAATGCACAACTATGAGAAATGTTTGCTAATGGTAATGGAAAAGTAATAAAGGTTAGAAGTTAGGGCCTCCAGACTGGGGTACCTTGACGTGGTTGGAAGGCTTTTCATTAATGTGATCACAGTAATGTATACTAAAACCCTTTGTTTATAAAGTATGCCAGTGTGCAGATAATATGATATTGTATGGGGCCTAGGAATGTGCATTGATTATCTTTTCTATGTTATAATGTATGCCAGTGTGCAGATAATATGATATTGTATGGGCCTAGGAATGTGCATTGATTTCTTTTCTATGTTTATTAAAGTATGCCAGTGTGCAGATAATGATATTGTATGGGGCTAGGAATGTGCATTGATTATCTTTTCTATGTTTATCAAGTATGCCAGTGTGACAGATAATAGGATATTGTATGGGGCCAGGAATGTGCATTGATTATCTTTTCTATGTATAAGTATGCCAGTGTGCAGATATATGATATTGTATGGGGCCTAGGAATGTGCATTGATTATCTTTCTATGTTTATAATGATGCCAGTGTGCAGATAATATGATATTGTATGGGGCCTAGGAATGTGCATTGATTATCTTTCATATGTTTATAATGATGCCAGTGTGCAGATAAATGATATTGTATGGGGCCTAGGAATGGGCATTGATTATCTTTTCTTGTTATCAAGTATGCCAGTGTGCAGATAATAGGATATTGTATGGGGCCGGAATGTGCATTGATTATCTTTTCTATGTCTTATAATGTATGGCAGTGTGCAGATAATAGGATATTGTATGGGGCCCAGGAAGATTATCTTCTTTTGTATAAATGCTCGACCGGATCAGTAGCACTTCTGCAAAACCAATTGTTATTTAGCCTAAGGAGTGCTTTCACAGTCTCCTATTGTATTTCTGTAGATTGTGGTATATTAACAGAGAATCCCACAGTGAATGAGTAATTGCACAGTCTGTTTATGTCCACTAGATGGCATTTGTTATACATAAGTGTAGACATTCTGAATTTTAGGGATGACATGGGATTTTGATTTAGTGTTACTGTTCTTTAGTGTGCAGCCTACCGTAATACACATGTTACGTTACAATACACCTTTTTACTAAATGCCCTGGTAAGTCCAATTTACAGTTTCTGTGCATTTTTGTAGGTCCAGCAAGTATCCGTCCAATGAAAAACATTACAGCAATAGCTGGGCGGGACACTTACATTCACTGTCGCGTGATTGGCTATCCCTACTATTCCATCAGTGGTATAAGAACTCAAATTTCCTCCCATTTAACCATCGCCAAGTCGCATTTGAAAACAATGGGACGTTAAAACTCTCCGACGTACAGAAAGACGTAGACGAAGGGAGAGTACACGTGTAATGTTCTAGTTCAACCTCAACTATCAACCAGTCAGAGTGTTCACGTAACTGTGAAAGGTTAGTTCATCAGCACCAAATAGAAGGATAATAATAAAGGAAACCCGTGAGACTAGTTATGAAAAATTCTTCTTGCTTGAGGAATATGGACCCCAAACCATTTAGAAGAATAAATGATAAATTATGAGAGGGAAGGAGCAGCCAATGGGTTTAAAATGAGCCAATTCCACAAGAAAGGGTTAATTTTGATACGCATTGGTGGAAGATGGGTTAACATTAGGGTTTTGGGGGAGGGGGCACAAAGAGAATTGTGGTGCAGCCTATTAAAATCCAGTAGGTCTGATGAATGACTTTCAATGCTGTGTTGATCGTACCAAGCGGGTGCACGTTAATTTATCGATGTTGAGTGAATGGTCCATGGGGTCAGCAAGATGGAAATACAGAGGTGTTACCTTCCTGCTGTTTGAAACTAAAATAACCAGCAGCTGCAGTTGACCCAGTGTAACACATCAGTCTGTGAAAAACAGCTCCCTCTTGTGGCCAAATTAGAGTAAAAGATTAGAATGTTTTGATTGAACCAATGAATATCCTTTATGTTCCATATATATGACTTTGATATTTATTTGCTTATTTTAATTCAGTTCCACCATTTATCCAACCTTTGAGTCCCAAAGATTCTCCATTGGGCAAAGAGTTTTCATCCCATGTGTGGTGGTCTCGGGGATTTACCGATTACGATCACATGGCAGAAAGATGGTAGACCAATACCAGCAAGCCTTGGAGTTACCATTGATAACATCGACTTCACCAGTTCCTTAAGGATTTCTAACCTTTCGTTGATGCACAACGGGAACTACACATGTATCGCCAGGAACGACGCAGCAGCTGTGGAACACCAAAGCCAATTAATAGTGAGAGGTAAGGAGATAGGAATGTGTGATATAAATTCACTATTGCAGATGGCAAAAATGGCACTTGCCTTTCTACAGTTTTTGACCAGAATATCTGTTAAGTCAGTAAAAAAAACGTTTTTCTTTGTTAGAACAAACATCCGTGTATTACTTTCACACGATCTGATTTGTTGCAGCGAATAAAGAGGGGTCATTGTTAACCCCATGCCGTGACAAGCATCACAGAAATAAACTGGTTGGTTAGAGCGATGACCAACCCGTATCTGGCATTTCCTTGTTGCCGTTGACTCTCCAAGCCCTGTCTTCAAAATTACAGAATGTGGCTCACATCCTAATACATTTCGCGTTCTAATTTTTTGAGGGGTAAAATTTAGAGCCTAAAGTCTCCATCAGTGCAAAACTATACATTAACCAGTTATCGTCTCTGAATGGTTTATGGCTAAAGAAAGAATTTTTGCCTGGTTTAAATTTTTTTTTTCAATGTCAACTTGATAGTAGCAGAGTATTACCAACTAGTACAGATCAGAGCCATGCATGGGTTATTATACGAGCTTTTGTCTTCTTTCTTCAATAATTATTCAAGCGTACTGTAGTTCTTGAACACCAATATGTGTCTTTAAAAAAAAACAAACATTTAAGTTCAGCTTATCCTCTACCTTTGCTCCTATATCATAAGGTAAATTTGTATTCATTATTTAGTTTTAGTTGCCCTTTTCTCTGCCCTGAAATGTGAATATATCTAACACTGCCTTTTTATGAGCCGTTTGCACCCTTCCTTGTCTTGGAATTTGGTCTCAAACAACATTTAGTGTGCACTATACATTTACTTCCGTCTCTTTAAATGACCTTTTACTGTTTCCAGCCAAACGGCTTTTTTCAGCAATTCCAGTGAAGACAGAAATCTGAATTCCCCTAGTGTCTCCAACACCTTGGGTTGTTTTTTGGTGTGTGAGCAGGATTCTCTGTAGTATAATTAATCAACGTCCCCTATGCCTCCAGTGCTTGCGTTCCTTATGCGTTGCCTGCATTACTTATGAATTATTTAAGAGACTGAGCGTGCTAGGATTCTTCAGATGTACTTTTACGGGAAGCTAATGGGCAACTTAAATAATTTGTCGTTTTAAAAGAAGAGATAATTAAACATAAATAAAAGAAAGCCCGGAAAATAAACTCAACTGATTACGTCTGCATTTTATAATATTAAGAAAATAAATAAATAGGGGTGTTTTTTCCCTTGTCACTGGTATATATATATATATATAGATTTGCCAATCTTAGGAAAATAACCACAAACAGAGAGATTCAATAAAAGTTCTTAGTTTTAAAATGGTGCTAATTTTGCCCCAACCAATCAGATCTATTTAACATTTGTAAGCTGACATCTGATTGGTTGTTGCAAATAAGAACTTTTATGAATAACCCTGAATGTTATAATAATAATAAACAAAATATTAATAGTGATAAATATTTAGCTTTTAATTAAAACTGCATGATGATGAAATACATTGTCTGTTTACACTAGATGCCTCTAGCAAACCAATTAGATATTTGCTTTTATTTTTGAAAGCACAAAATCTCTAAACGATAATAGCTGATTGGCTGGTATGTGGTTTTATGCATTATGTAATAATTCTTTAATAAGTCCTTTGTCCATATTTTACGGACCAACAGCCTACGATCAATACAACAATCAGTAGTCTGTTTATGCTTTCGATTGTGAAGCCCATTGAAGGCCAAATATTACAGGTGGCCCAATAGACTTTTGGCCAATGGGATAATTTGCCAGTGTTTGTAACAATGCTTTAAAATGGAGAAGTTCAAACACAGATTCCTCCCTATTGGACGAAACACACGATCAGACCTCTACCTTGCTTTACTTACATTGTGTGAAGCTGACTGAACATGTCTAAGCCGTGGTAGAAAAGAGGAGAAGAGTTTGACTTCACAGAGGTTTAACTCTGGTTTATAAAGACAAGTGATAATTATTTGAGATGGAAAAATGGGTTTTACAATGAACTTCTTAATGAAAAACAAAGAAAAAATGTCTTACATGCCGATCTTTTAAGTCCCTCCTAGATTTGTTGTTCAGCCCACTGACCAAGATGGAATTACGGGAAAGCTGTGATATTAAACTGCTCTGCTGAGGGTTACCCTGTTTCTACCATCGTATGGAAGTATTCCAAAGGTAATATTGTTTTCTAACCTAAAATCTTCCTCTATTAGCAAAAACTAAAGACATTTAAGGCCGACTACTTGCTAAAAACAACCCCCATCTATAATTCTTTAGGAGATTAACAAGTATTCCTACCTCCTAAACTTCTGGAATTTATAATGAATTCGCTTTAGAAGTATTGCAGTGCTTGCAACATTTTGTCTGTTTCACATTGATAAATAATGTTACCGATGTTACAAGTCATTAAAGCCGTGAAAGCGAATTATTATTATTATTTGGCTATAGACAAACCTCTAATCTAATATAGTAGTGCATGGCCACTTTTACTCTAGTTGTGCAGTACTGAAATATCTGCGTTATATTAACTATCCACCAGGGGGCAGATTGTTTAAACAAATATAGACTGGGTTGCTGTCTATAAATGATCCTCTATTGAAAACCAGATTGCACGGGTGTGGTAAGAAATTAGCAGCAGATCAGATCATACGCTTTAGTTTTCTTTAAAATGTTATCGAGCGCCATAATCCCCCTATAGGTGGGCTTGTAGATTGTCTTGCAATTAGAAAATTTAACATTGTGTCTATTCTCTGCAATAACAGGTGCGGGGGTTCCCCAGTTCCAACCTATAGCGCTCAACGGTCGAATACAACTTTAACAAATGGTCCTTACTGATTAAGCACGTGCTGGAGGAAGATAGCGGATATTACCTCTGCAAGGTCAGCAATGATGTTGGAGCAGACGTCAGCAAGTCCATGTATCTCACAGTTAAAAGTAGAACTGGGAACTTTTCCTATTTCTAAACTGGGATCGGTGGAAATGTCTGTGTTTCTTTAAATGTTAGAAGTGTAGCAAAAAACCATTAAAGGGAATTATACTCCGCAGAGAACAGACTGGCCTCTCCTTCTTAAAGTAACAGAGACGGGGAAATGTCAGTGACAATAATTGTGGGAGGAGCCAAAAAGAGTATAATTCTAGCGGGTCCTGTAGTTTCCCTGGACCAAAATACCAGGGGTGCCCTATAAAATATTCATGGGGTGCCCCAATAAGTAAAAAAGGGCTTGAGCTGTGGCCTGTGTTTAGGGGTTGGGTTAAGGGCGTAGGATTATCGACCTGAGTGTACCAACCTAAGGCGGTCTCATGTTTATAGATATGTATTTTCAATTTTTAATCCCGAAAGTGACAGAGTCCATTTTTAGTTTATGTAAAGCAGCCATCAATGTGTCTAGAACATTATCTAGGATTAATTATGTATGGCAAGAGTGGGGCAATGAATTAGATAATGATGCATAGCTGGGAAATCCTGAGCGGATGTACAAATATTCTCTGGGTGAGAAGTCACCTGATGGATTCGCTATGTGACACCAATTAGAAAGGATGTGTGTGATGTATTTCAGATACATTGTACCTGCTTATAGAGATTACGAGACCATTCCCACGAGATGATATAAATACAGTAAAATATAATAATCTAAAAAATGATTTGTAATATCGAAAAATAGTTCATGTGCGTTTTAAGTCTAAAGGAAAAATAGTAACTTGCGAGTTTACAATTTCCCTCAAAAAGGCGTGCCACTGAACAACAGTCATGTGATTTCCTTTGAAGCCCTTCCCCCCTCTGCACAGACACTAAGCAGTCTGCACCCAATGGGTTAGGGATGAAAATAATGAGGAAATACTTATAGAGCTTGATTTGATGGAAGATTTTATTAAAACTGCTGTACTGGGTAGAAATATTTGTGTCATTGATCTTTGAAGTTGAAACCAATCTAGAATTTTTTTTTGTAATTAGAAGTTAATATGTTATTAGTTTCTGTTATTTTGACAATAGGAAGTTCTTACGTGCTATTATCGTTCTGTTAGGCAAACAGAATGTTTCATTCGGGATAAATATCGTTCCTAAAGAATCTAAATCTATCTTCCCTTCTGCAGATATGGAGGGAAGGGATTTTGTTCTTTTCAATGCAATAAATCAGCTAACGGAGAGCACAGCCTGATGGCTGATCCAGGTCAATACGTCTTCGCATTAAATATTTAAGAAAGTTTAGCAAACGACTGTATTCAATGGCAAGCTGTTTTGCTTAACACTACAAAGGCTCTTTGAAGTGGAAGGCTCTGAAATACATTAAACTTCTCAGTGAAAAGCACAAGTCAGATGCTGGTTTTAATTGACTTGCGGTGGAGACCATTACATCCCTATCTGAAGAATTGAATTCTTAACCCTCAAGTCTGCGTTGATCACAATAATGTTTGTTCCCCGTAGATACCTATCAACCCCCCCGAAAAGTGAAGGGAATCTTTAGTAGACCATTATTGTTCATTCAAGTAGACCTTCAGCAGAGAACCATTAACTGAAGATTCATTGGGCTCCCCGATCTCTCGCTGAGGCCTCGTTAGATTTCAACCAAAATTATCTAACCGTCTAACTCATTAAACAGTCAATTTCCATGGATCCTGATCGTTCTTTCCATACCATTTTATTACCTGCAAAGTTCTCAAACTCCATTTTGTCATGTGGCTATACTCATTGACTTTTTATCAATGAGACACCAAAATGGCGGGCGATTGGTTTGGATAAGTCCAGTAACCAAAGCACCTAAATAGCTTCAATTAAGCTGCTTCATCAATATTTTAAATGTAATATGTGTTGTGTTGAGTGCACACTCTTGTTAAAGAAGGTTTATGACACAGATCTAGTAATTTAACATAGCTATTATATTATTTAGGAAGATGGGTGTTCTGCACTCCATACGCCCCAAGGTGCCCTAGTTTGTTGCTCTATAATTGGTTTGTTCCCTCATTTTTTACAGTTAATCCCACAATGGTCCATAACCTGGTGTAAATAGAACATGACAATCCAAAGAACATGGATCGGGACACCATATAACCAGTAACCCATTCAGATTAACTAAGACAGGAACAATAAATATTTATCCACAAGTAACGTCTGAGTAATTTCATGACTGAAGACAAAACTATAAGGGGAACTAAAGTCCCAGATAAATTGTTCCATGTTCATAAAGATACATCTACCTTCCTCTTGCTGTGGCTGTTGGTTGATATATTGATATTATGATGGTAATGAATTAAAGGGAAAGTTCAGTGGGAAATATCATTATTTTAAAAATTCTTAGTTTATATTACACATACCCAGTTATTCTACATATTCTCTTCCATTTAAAAAAACAGTTGAATTTATACCCTTTGCTGTTCCCTGCTATTGACGTTAGTGAGCTGCCATTTCAGGTTCTAACAATCCTTTTTCTTCCCAGAATGCACCACTTCCTTTCAATGTTCCTAACAGTAATTTCTACTGATTGGCTGTTGGATGGGTCAAACATGCTCAGATCTCTACTGAGCAACTGAATCAACCCAGGCGCTGAGTCAAGGGCAAAACCATAACGGTCTCTATTAGGGGTCCTGCAAACAGGAAGTCAGTATTTTGGAAGCATTTTTTTATACACAGACACAATGTTGAATGGGCAGGTTAAAGGGGAAGTTCAGTGCAAATACATGTACTTTTCAGAAAAGGAGCAGTATTTTCCATCCTAATAACCTTAATCTGCCCATTCAATATTTTGTCGTGTAAATAAACGCAACTGAAATACTGAATTCCTGTTGCAGGACCCCTAGTAGAGACCGTTATGGTCTGCCCTTGACCCAGTCCCTGGGTTGATTCAGTGCTCAGTAGAGATCTGAGCATGTTTGACCCATCCAACAGCCAATCAGTAGAAATTACTGTTAGGAACATTTCAAGGATGTGGTGCATTCTGGGAAGAAGAAGGACCATTAGAACCTGAAATGTCAGATCACTAATGTCAACAGCAGGGAACAGCAAAGGGTATGAAATCAACTGATTTTTCAAAATGGGAGAGAATATGTAGAATAACTAAAGGCATTACACAAATTTACAATTTAACAAATATTGATCATTTCCACTGAACTGTCCCTTTAAGGTCTTACAAGTATTTGCACTGAATTTCCTTTTAAGGCTGGTGAGTGATGAACAATGAATGAACATCTTCTACTGAACAATGATAGTGCAGATGGTCGTATGGGGTAATATGTATAGACCATCGAAGTTGGTCTACACTGGGGGTCATGTTGGAATTGCCAATAGACTCTGGTTTCTAGAAACATGACCCAGACTATCTTTGAAACAAAATGCAGTTTTATGTGATAAGTGATAGATTTCTAAAAATTCGCAATTTGAATTTATGGTACCGATGCCTTATAGCACATATTCTATACCCTAAACCAATACCAAACTGTCATTAGATGTGAGTCCAATGTTTCAATGTGGGATAATTACAGAACCCGTTATGAGTCCAATTATTCCCACTGAAGGGCTAAACAACTCAATAACATCCACCTAATCACTGTGAACATTGGCCACAGATTCTACCAGCGGCGGGGTGACTATATTTTAATAATTGCACATCCAATGCTCTCACGCCTTTATGGCATCAGCATTTGGTGATGAATTACATCTCGCTCTCTATTTATTCTTAACATTTACCCCCCTTAGGGTTAGGTCCCACTGTGTGCGTTGTGTAGCGTTTTCCGTTTTGTGTGCGTTTTGTGAATCGCAATATAATTTATAATATAATGGAAATCGCGGAGAATCGGTTCCCATGTGTAATTGCGTTCCGAATCAATGTGGTTATTTTTATCTGCATGCGTGAACGACTTTTGGTCTGTGTGTGTCAGAATCATAGTCTATGGGAACGCAACCCCCCCCCACAGACACGCATCCCCCCCTGTTTTATCCAGTGTTCTTGTTCATTTTTCAAAAACTGCACACACACGCAAACGGACTGGAAACGCGGACACACAAGCGGACAAATCCATGGAAAAACATGTCTGTTAACCTGCTAATGGAATAGATACAAGGTGGACTGCACTCCAAAATAGAACGTTTATTATAAGCCAAATATCAAACAGCAAATACGACGTTTTGAGGGTAACACCCCTTCATCAGGACCTGATGAAGGGGGTGTTACCTCGAAACGTGTTTGGATGTTTGGCTTATTATAAACGTTTATTTGGAGTGGAGTCCACCTTGTACTATTTGATTGCCTTGTTCCCTTTGAAGTAGGGGAATTGGACTCTCTGCACCCACCTGGGGATTAGTGCATATGGACTGTTTATGATAACCTGCTAATGGACCGGAACGCGGACAAAATGCATTGTAAACACTCAAAACGGACAGCACAACGCACATAGTGGGTGACCTAGCCCACATTAACAGTTTATTAAAGACAGGTTGAAGGTTTGGGTCTAGTTGGGGCCTTGACCTTGATTTGTATCTTCTCATTGAAGGTGTGGACATTGATAGCCAAAGGTTAGCCATGTGTTTCCAATTATGGAATCTGATGTACCTCCGGAAATCATTGCATAATAATCAACAGAATTCCATTTAGTCCCGAGGTAAATTAACCGGGTAATTTCCTTCCCACCCAGCAATTAACCTCGCTGGGAAGGCTTCAGCTCTGATCTCATTTATTTAGTTACCAAGGAGAATCTCTTCCCTTTTTGAAGTGTTGACATATTATCATGAGACCCAGTCGGGTCGGTCCGGCGCGAGAAAGGTCTTGCCACTTACAATTAGAATTTCTGAACTCTAATTACAGTCGCCTCAGTTGATAATGGCTCCGAATTTGCAGTTCTGCCAATCATATGCCAGGAAACGGGATGCACTACGGTTTTAAGTAAATTTGTGCCCTGGTTACGTTGGTCCTGAAGCCACTGCCATAGTATTGTATAATACAACAGACTTTCTCTTTGTCCATATCATATGCTAAGGAATTCCTGCTGTCTACTCTTTTTTTTTAATACAGTCCCCGCCATGATCACCTCTTATCCGAAACACAACGCTAGCAACGCAAGGTCAGAAGAAGGAAATGAGCTGCACAGCCCACGGTGAAAAGCCGATTATTGTCCGGTGGGAAAAGGAGGATCGAATGATTAATGCCAGAAATGTTCGGTACTTGGTGTCCACCAGGAAGTAGGAGAAGAAGTCATCTCAACTGCAGGTTAACTTATTTAGAATTACCACTGAGCATGTGCTAACATGTATCTGGGTCCAGGACACTTTGTGGAAAAGCAGCAGAAATCTTCAAAATTGCTATGTTAAAGGGGATGTGGTCTCCATGCAAGTAGCCTTTATTATTAAGAACACCAGCTACCTTTAAAATGACTCCAGGATCATGATTCTAGCTGCAGTCTATCCAAAGTTACAGCAGTATAAAGGGTGTTATTTCCTGTTAGCACCAAAGTTTGGGGTCTGCCTTCAAGTTAAGTTTGGAGCATGCCCACTGCTGGGACAGGGCATTATCAGCTGCATCATAAGCCCCACCCCAAACTCCCCAAATCATTATAAAGTTAGCCACAAGCCGGAAAATAATTTTCCCTCTCTAAGTTTTCAATAGTACAAGAAAGGACAGTTTATAACACATGTCTGTCACAGAGACACAGGGACAATGCAGTTGGAAGTGTAACTTTACAGGCCATAACTTAAGATCCATAAAAGCTAGAGGCATTATCCTAGGCTTGTTTGAAAAATCGAGACAACTTATTTTAAATATGGAGACCATTGTTACCCTTTAAAAACAAAGGACATTTAAATAAAGTCCTTAGTCTTACATGCTCAGTGATCCTATTGACTGTGCAACCTTGTTCTGCTATCTTGGACTGCCAGGGCTTTAAAATATGGTATTTTCATCTGATTGCATGATTCAGCAGATCAAATTGAATTCCAATTGACAGACTATTGTTGGTTTGTAGATACTAGAATGTCTAAGAGAATAGGGATCCTGATTGACCCGTGTGTACCAGGTCTTGGGGTCCTGATTGACCCATGTGATCCAGGTCTTAGGGTCCTGATTGACCCATGTGTACCCGGTCTTAGGGTCCTGAGTGACCCATATGTACCAGGTCTTTAGGGTCCTGATTGACCCATGTGTCCAGGTCTTAGGGTCCTGATTGACCCATGTGTACCAGGTCTTAGGGTCCTGAGTGACCCATATGTACCAGGTCTTTGGGTCCTGATTGAACATGTGTACCAGGTCTTTAGGGTCCTGAGTGACCCGTGTGTACCAGGTCTTAGGGTCCTGATTGACCCAGTGTACCAGGTCTTAGGGACTGATTGACCCGTGTGTACCAGGTCTTAGGTCCTGATTGACCCATGTGTACCAGGTCTTAGGGTCCTGATTGACCCATGTGTATCAGGTCCTTAGGGTCTGAGTGACCCATATGTACAGGTCTTTAGGGTCCTGAGTGACCCATATGTACCAGGTCTTTAGGGTCCTGAGTGACCCATATGTACCAGGTCTTTAGGGTCCTGATTGACCCATGTGTACCAGGTCTTTAGGGTCCTGAGTGACCCATGTGTACCAGGTCTTTAGGGTCCTGAGTGACCCATGTGTACCAGGTCTTTGGGTCCTGAGGACCTGTGTACCAGGTCTTTAGGGTCCTGATGACCCATGTATACCAGGTCTTAGGGTCCTAATGACCCATTGTGTACCAGGTATTAGGGCCCTGATTGACCCGTCTGTACCAGGTCTTAGGGACCTGATTGACCCAGTGTACCAGGTCAGGGACCTGATTGACCCATATGTACCAGGTCTTAGGGTCCTGATTGACACATGTGTACCAGGTCTTTAGGGACCTGATTAACCCATGTATACCAGGTCTTAGGGTCCTGATTGACCCATGTGTACCATTTCTTAGGGCCCTGATTGACCCGTCGTACCAGGTCTTAGGGACCTGATTGACCCATGGTACCAGGTCTTAGGGGGACTGATTGACCCATATGTACCAGGTCTTAGGGTCCTGATTGACACATGTGTACCAGGTCTAGGGTCCTGATTGACCCATGTGTACCAGGTTTAGGGTCTGATTGACCATGTGTACCAGGTCTTAGGGCCCTGATTGACCCGTCTGTACCAGGTCTTAGGGTCCTGATTGACCCATGTGTACCAGGTCTTAGGGTCGATTGACACATGTGTAAAGGTCTTAGGGCCTGATTGACCGCTGTACCAGGTCTTAGGGTCTGATTGACCCATGTGTACCAGGTCTTTGGGTCCTGATTGACACTGTGTACCAGGTCTTAGGGTCCTGATTACCCATGTGTACCAGGTCTCGGGTCCTGATTGACCCATGTGTACCAGGTTTTAGGTCCTGATTGAACCCATGGTACCAGGTCTTAGGGTCCTGATGACCCTGTGTACCAGGTCTTTAGGGTCCTGATTGACCCATGTACCAGGTCTTAGGGTCCGATTGACCAGTGTACCAGGTCTTTAGGGTCCTGATTGCACATGTATACCAGGTCTTAGGGTCCTGATTGACCCATGTGTACCAGGTCTTAGGGTCTGATTGACCATGTGTACCAGGTCTTAGGGTCCTGATTGACCCATGTATACCATGTCTTGGGTCCTGACTACCATGTGTACCAGGTCTTTAGGGTCCTGATTGACCCATGTGTGAAGGTTTTAGGGTCCTGATTGACCCATGTGTACCAGGTCTTTAGGGTCCTGATTGACCCATGTGTACCAGGTCTTAGGGCCTGATTGACCCGTTGGTACCAGGTCTTAGGGTCTGATTGACCCGTGTGTACCAGGTTTAGGTCCTGATTGACCCATGTTACCAGGTCGTTAGTGTCCTGATTGACACATGTGTACCAGGTCTTAGGGTCCTGATTGACCCATGTTTACCAGGTCTTAGGGTCCTGATTGACCCATGTGTACCAGGTCTTTAGGGTCCTGATTGACCCATGTGTACCAGGTCTTTAGGGTCCTGATTGACCCGTGTAACCAGGTCTTTAGGGTCCTGATTGACCGGGTACCAGGTCTTAGGGATCCTGATTGACAATTGTGTACCAGGTCTTAGGGTCCTGATTGACCCATGTGTACCAGGTCTTAGGGTTCCTGATTGACCCATGTGTACCAGGTTCTTAGGGTCCTGATTGACCCATGTGTACCAGGTCTTAGGGTCTGATTGACCCATGTGTACCAGGTCTTAGGGTCCTGATTGACCCATGTGTACCAGGTCTTAGGATCCTGATTGACCCATGTGTACCAGGTCTTAGAGTCCTGATTGACCCATGTGTTACCAGGTCTTAGGGATTCTGATTGAACCATGTGTACCAGGTTAGGGTCCTGATTGACCCATGTGTACAGGTCTGAGAGTCCTGATTGACCCATGTGTACCAGGTTAGGGGTCCTTATTGACCCATGTGTACCAGGTCTTGGATCCTGATTGACCATGTGTACCAGGTCTTAGGGTCCTGATTGACCAGTGTGTACCAGGTTTAGGGTCCTGATTGGACCCATGGTGTACCAGGTCTAAGGATCCGATTGACCCATGTGTACCAGGTCTTAGGGTCCTGATTGACCCATGTGACCAGGTCTTAGGTCCTGATTGACCCATGTGTACCAGGTTTAGGGTCTGATTGACCCATGTGTACCAGGTCTTAGGGTCCTGATTGACCCATGGTACCAGGTCTTAGGTCTGATTGACAATGTGACATGGGTCAATCAGGACCCTAAAGACCTGGTACACATGGGTCAATCAGGACACTAAGACATGGTATACATGGGTCAATCAGGACCCTAAGACCTGGTACACACGGGTCAATCAGGACCCTAAGACCTGGTACACACGGGTCAATCAGGGCCCTAAGACCTGGTACACATGGGTCAATCAGGACCCTAAAGACCTGGTACACATGGGTCAATCAGGACCCTAAAGACCTTGCACACATGGGTCAATCAGGACCCTAAAGACCTGGTACACATGGGTCAGTCAGGACCCTAAGACATGGTATACATGGGTCAATCAGGACCCTAA
>CM033470.1:18552365-18769245 GCA_019447015.1 Hymenochirus boettgeri | reverse complement strand
GTCAATCAGGACCCTAAGACCTGGTACACATGGGTCAATCAGGACCCCAAGACCTGGTACACACGGGTCAATCAGGATCCCTTATTCTCTTTAGACAGTCTAGTGATCTACAAACCAAACAATAGTCTGTCAGATTGGAATTCAATTTGATACTGCTGAAGATCATGCAATCAGATGAAAAATACCATAATTTAAAGCCCTGGCAGTCCAAGATAGCAGAACAAGGTTGCACAGTCAATAAGGATCACTGAGCATGTAAGACTAAGGACTTTATTTAAATGTCCTTTGTTTTTAAAGGGTAACAATGGTCTCCATATTTAAAATAAGTTGTCTCAGATTTTTCAAACAAGCCTAGGATAATGCCTCTAGCTTTTATGGATCTTAAGTTATAGGCCTGTAAAGTTACACTTCCTATACTGCATTGTCCCTGTGTCTCTGTGACAGACATGTGTTATAAACTGTCCTTTCTTGTACCTATTGAAAACTTAGAGAGGGAAAAATTATTTTCCGGCTTGTGGCTAACTTTATAATGATTTAGGAGTTTGGGGTGGGGCTTATGATGCAGCTGATAATGCCCTGTCCCAGCAGTGGGCATGCTCCAAACTTAACTTGAAGGCAGACCCCAAACTTTGGTGCTAACAGGAAATAACACCCTTTATACTGCTGTAACTTTGGATAGACTGCAGCTAGAATCATGATCCTGGAGTCATTTTAAAGGTAGCAGTGTGTTCTTAATAATAAAGGCTACTTGCATGGAGACCACAGTTCCCCTTTAACATAGCAATTTTGAAGATTTCTGGCTTTTCCACAAAGTGTCCTGGACCCAGATACATGTTAGCACATGCTCAGTGGTAATTCTAAATAAGTTATACCTGCAGAGTTGAGATGACTTCTTCTCCTACTTCCTTGGTGGACACCAAGTACCGAGACATTTCTGGGACATTAATCATTCGATCCTCCTTTTCCCACCGGACAATAATCGGCTTTTCACCGTGGGCTGTGCAGCTCATTTCCTTCTTCTGACCTTGCGTTGCTAGCGTTGTGTTCGGATAAGAGGTGATCATGGCGGGGACTGTATTAAAAAAAAAGAGTAGACAGCAGGAATTCCTTAGCAATAATGATAATGGACAAAGAGAAAGTCTGTTGTATTATACAATACTATGGCAGTGGCTTACAGGACTCAACGTAACCAGGGGCACAAATTTACTTAAAACCGTAGTGCATCCCGTTTCCTGGCATATGATTGGCAGAACTGCAAATTCGGAGCCATTATCAACTGAGCGACTGTAATTAGAGTTCAGAAATTCTAATTGTAAGTGGCAAGACCTTTCTCGCGCCGGGACCACCGACTGGGTCTCATGATAATATGTCAACACTTCAAAAAGGGAAGAGATTCTCCTTGGTAACTAAATAAATGAGATCAGAGCTGAAGCCTTCCCAGCGAGGTTAATTGCTGGGTGGGAAGGAAATTACCCGGTTAATTTACCTCGGGACTAAATGGAATTCTGTTGATTATTATGCAATGATTTCCGGGAGGTACATCAGATTCCATAATTGGAAACACATGGCTAACCTTTGGCTATCAATGTCCACAACCTTCAATGAGAAGATACAAATCAAGGTCAAGGCCCCAACTAGACCCAAACCTTCAACCTGTCTTTAATAAACTGTTAATGTGGGCTAGGTCACCCACTATGTGCGTTGTGCTGTCCGTTTTGAGTGCGTTTACAATGCATTTTGTCCGCGTTCCGGTCCATTAGCAGGTTATCATAAACAGTCCATATGCACACTAATCCCCAGGTGGGTGCAGAGAGTCCAATTCCCCTACTTCAAAGGGAACAAGGCAATCAAATAGGTACAAGGTGGACTGCACTCCAAAATAGAACGTTTATTATAAGCCAAATATCAAACAGCAAATACGACGTTTTGAGGGTAACACCCCCTTCATCAGGACCTGATGAAGGGGGTGTTACCCTCGAAACGTGTTTGGATGTTTGGCTTATAATAAACGTTCTATTTTGGAGTGCAGTCCACCTTGTATCTATTCCATTAGCAGGTTAACAGACATGTTTTTCCATGGATTTGTCCGCTTGTGTGTCCGCGTTTCCAGTCCGTTTGCGTGTGTGTGCAGTTTTTGAAAAATGAACAAGAAACACTGGATAAAACAGGGGGGGGGTGCGGGGGTGGGGGGGGGGGGGTTGCGTTCCCATAGACTATGATTCTGACACACACAGACCAAAAGTCGTTCACGCATGCAGATAAAAAATAAACCACATTGATTCGGAACGCAAATTACACAATGGGAACCGATTCTCGCGATTTCCATTATATTATAAATTATATTGCGATTCACAAAACGCACACAAAACGGAAAACGCTACACAACGCACACAGTGGGACCTAACCCTAAGGGGGGTAAAAATGTTAAGAATAAATAGAGAGCGAGATGTAATTCATCACCAAATGCTGATGCCAGATAAAGGCGTGAGAGCATTGGATGTGCAATTATTAAAATATAGTCACCCGCCGCTGGTAGAATCTGTGGCCAATGTTCACAGTGATTAGGTGGATGTTATTGAGTTGTTTAGCCCTTCAGTGGGAATAATTGGACTCATAACGGGTTCTGTAATTATCCACATTGAAACATTGGACTCACATCTAATGACAGTTTGGTATTTGGTTTAGGGTATAGAATAATGTGCTATAAGGGACATCGGTACCATAAATTCAAATTGCGAATTTTTAGAAATCTATCACTTATCACATAAAACTGCATTTTGTTTCAAAGATAGTCTGGGTCATGTTTCTAGAAACCAGAGTCTATTGGCAATTCCAACATGACCCCCTAGTGTAGACCAACTTGCGATGGTCTATACATATTACCCCAGTACAGACCATCTGCACTATCATTGTTCAGTAGAAGATGTTCATTCATTGTTCATCCACTCACCAGCCTTAAAAAGGAAATTCAGTGCAAATACATTGTAAAGACCTTAAAGGGACAGTTCAGTGGAAATGATCAATATTTGTTAAATTGTAAATTTGTGTAATGCCTTCTTAGTTATTCTACATATTCTCTCCCATTTTGAAAAATCAGTTGATTTCATACCCTTTGCTGTTCCCTGCTGTTGACATTAGTGATCTGACATTTCAGGTTCTAATGGTCCTTCTTCTTCCCAGAATGCACCACATCCTTGAAATGTTCCTAACAGTAATTTCTACTGATTGGCTGTTGGATGGGTCAAACATGCTCAGATCTCTACTGAGCAACTGAATCAACCCAGGGACTGGGTCAAGGGCAAGACCATAACGGTCTCTACTAGGGGTCCTGCAAACAGGAAGTCAGTATTTCAGTTGCGTTTATTTATACACAGACAAAATATTGAATGGGCAGATTAAGGTTATTAGGATGGAAAAATACTGCTCCTTTTCTGAAAAGTACATGTATTTGCACTGAACTTCCCCTTTAACCTGCCCATTCAACATTGTGTCTGTGTATAAAAAAATGCTTCCAAAATACTGACTTCCTGTTTGCAGGACCCCTAATAGAGACCGTTATGGTTTTGCCCTTGACTCAGCGCCTGGGTTGATTCAGTTGCTCAGTAGAGATCTGAGCATGTTTGACCCATCCAACAGCCAATCAGTAGAAATTACTGTTAGGAACATTGAAAGGAAGTGGTGCATTCTGGGAAGAAAAAGGATTGTTAGAACCTGAAATGGCAGCTCACTAACGTCAATAGCAGGGAACAGCAAAGGGTATAAATTCAACTGTTTTTTTTAAATGGAAGAGAATATGTAGAATAACTTGGTATGTGTAATATAAACTAAGAATTTTTAAAATAATGATATTTCCCACTGAACTTTCCCTTTAAGTCATTACCTCATAAAATATCATATATCAACCAACAGCCACAGCAAGAGGAGAGGTAGATGTATCTTTATGAACATGGAACAATGTTATCTGGGGACTTTAGTTCCCCTTATAGTTTTGTCTTCAGTCATGAAATTACTCAGACGTTACTTGTGGATAAATATTTATTGTTCCTGTCTTAGTTAATCTGAATGGGTTACTGGTTATATGGTGTCCCGATCCATGTTCTGATTGGATTGTCATGTTCTATTTACACCAGGTTATGGACCATTGTGGGATTAACTGTAAAAAATGAGGGAACAAAACAATTATAGAGCAACAAACTAGGGCACCTTGGGGCGTATGGAGTGCAGAACACCCATCTTCCTAAATAATATAATAGCTATGTTAAATTACTAGATCTGTGTCAATAAACCTTCTTTAACCAAGAGTGTGCACTCAACACAACACATATTACATTTAAAATATTGATGAAGCAGCTTAATTGAAGCTATTTAGGTGCTTTGGTTACTAGGGACTTATCCAAAGCCAATCGGCCGCCATTTTGGTGTCTCATTGATAAAAAGTCAATGAGTATAGCCACAATGACAAAATGGAGTTTGAGAACTTTGCAGGTAATAACATATGGTATGGAAAGAACGATCAGGGATCCATGGAAATTGACTGTTTAATGAGTTAGACAGGTTAGATAATTTTGGTTGAAATCTAACGAGGCCTCAGCGAGAGATCGGGGAGCCCAATGAATCTTCAGTTAATGGTTTCTCTGCTGAAGGATCTACTTGAATGAACAATAATGGTCTACTAAAGATTCCCTTCACTTTTCGGGGGGGTTGATAGGTATCTACGGGGGAACAAACATTATTGTGATCAACGGCAGACTTGAGGGTTAAGAATAATCAGATTCTTCAAGATAGGGATGTAATGGTCTCCACCGCAAGTCAATTAAAACCAGCATCTGACTTGTGTCTTTCACTGAGAAGTTTAATGTATTTCAGAGCCTTCCAGCTTCAAAGAGCCTTTGTAGTGTTAAGCAAAACAGCTTGCCATTGAATACAGTCAGTTTAGCTAAACTTTCTTAAATATTTAATGCGAAGGACGTATGACCTGGATCAGCCATCAGGCTGTGCTCTCCGTTAGCTGATTTATTGCATTGAAAAAGAACAAAATCCCTTCCCTCCATATCTGCAGAAGGGAAGATAGATTTAGATTCTTTAGGAACGATATTTATCCCGAATGAAACATTCTGTTTGCCTAAGCAGAACGATAAATAGCACGTAAGAACTTCCTATTGTCAAAATAACAGAAACTAATAACATATTAACATTCTAATTACAAAAAAAAAATTCTAGATTGGTTTCAACTTCAAAGATCAATGACACAAATATTTCTACCCAGTACAGCAGTTTTAATTAAAAAATCTTCCATCAAATCAAGCTCTATAAGTATTTCCTCATTATTTTCATCCCTAACCCATTGGGTGCAGACATGCTTAGTGTCTGTGCAGAGGGGGGGAAGGGCTTCAAGAGGAAATCACATGACTGTTGGTTCAGTGGCACGCCTTTTTGAGGGAAATTGTAAACTCGCAAGTTACTATTTTTCCTTTAGACTTAAAACGCACATGAACTATTTTTCGATATTACAAATCATTTTTTTAGATTATTATATTTTACTGTATTTATTATCATCTCGTGGGAAATGGTCTCGTAATCTGCTATAAAGCAGGTACAATGTATCTGAAATACATCACACACATCCTTTTCTAATTGGTGTCACTAGCGAATCCATCAGGTGACTTCTCACCCAGAGAATATTTGTACATCCGCTCAGGATTTCCCAGGCTAATGCATCATTATCTAATTCATTGCCCCACTCTTGCCATACATAATTAATCCTTAGATAATGTTCTAGACACATTGATGGCTGCTTTACATAAACTAAAAATGGACTCTGTCACTTTCGGGATTAAAAATTGAAAATACATATCTATAAACATGAGACCGCCTTAGGGGTTGGTACACTCAGGTCGATAATCCTAGCGCCCTTAACCCAACCCCTAAACACAGGCCACAGCTCAAGCCCTTTTTTACTTATTGGGGCACCCCATGGAATATTTTATAGGGGCACCCCTGGTATTTTGGTCCAGGGAAACTACAGGACCCGCATAGAATTATACTCTTTTTGGCTCCTCCCACAATTATTGTCACTGACAATTCCCCCGTCTCTGTTACTTTAAGAAGGAGAGGATCCAGTCTGTTACTGCAGGAGTATAATTCCTCTTTAATGGTTTTTTGCTACACTTCTAACATTTAAAGAAACACAGACATTTCCACCGATCCCAGTTTAGAAATAGGAAAAGTTCCCAGTTCTTACTTTTAACTGTGAGATACATGGACTTGCTGACGTCTGCTCCAACATCATTGCTGACCTTGCAGAGGTAATATCCGCTATCTTCCTCCAGCACGTGCTTAATCAGTAAGGAGCCATTTGTTAGAAGTTGTATTCGACCGTTGAGCGCTATAGGTTGGAACTGGGGAACCCCCGCACCTGTTATTGCAGAGAATAGACACAATGTTACATTTTCTAATTGCAAGACATCTAACAAGCCCACCTATAGGGGGATTATGGCGCTCGATAACATTTTAAAGAAAACTAAAGCGTAATGATCTGATCTGCTGCTAATTTCTTACCACACCCAGTGCAATCTGTGCTTTCAATAGGAGGATTCATTTATAGACAGCAACCCAGTCTATATTTAGTTTAAACAATCTGCCCCCTGGTGGATAGTTAATATAACGCAGATATTTCAGTACTGCACAACTAGAGTAAAAGTGGCCATGCACTACTTATATTAGATTAGAGGTTTGTCTATAGCCAAATAATAATAATTAATTCGCTTTCACGGCTTTAATGACTTGTAACAAGATCTGTAACATTATTTATCAATGTGAAACAGACAAAATGTTGCAAGCACTGCAATACTTCTAAAGCGAATTCATTATAAATTCCAGAAGTTTAGGAGGTAGGAATACTTGTTAATCTCCTAAAGAATTATAGATGGGGGTTGTTTTTAGCAAGTAGTCGGCCTTAAATGTCTTTATGTTTTTGCTATAGAGGAAGATTTTAGGTTAGAAAACAATATTACCTTTGGAATACTTCCATACGATGGTAGGAACAGGGTAACCCTCAGCAGAGCAGTTTAATATCACAGCTTTCCCGTAAATTCCATCTTGGTCAGTGGGCTGAACAACAAATCTAGGAGGGACTTAAAAGATCGGCACATGTAAGACATTTTTTCTTTGTTTTTCATTTAAGAAGTTCATTGTAAAACCCATTTTTCCATCTCAAATAATTTATCACTTGTCTTTATAACCAGAGTTAAACCTCTGTGAAGTCAAACTCTTCTCCTCTTTTCTACCACCGGCTTAGACATGCTCAGTCAGCTTCACACAATGTAAGTAAAGCAAGGTAGAGGTCTGATCGTGTGTTCATCCAATAGGGAGGAATCTGTGTTTGAACTTCTCCATTTTAAAGCATTGTTACAAACACTGGCAAAATTATCCCATGGGCCAAAAGTCCTATTGGGCCAATCTGTAATTTTTGGCCTTCAATGGGCTTCACAATCGAAAGCAATAAACAGACTACTGATTGTTGTATTGATCGTAGGCTGTTGGTCCGTAAAATATGGACAAAGGACTTATATAAAGAATTATTACATAATGACATAAAACCACATACCAGCCAATCAGCTATTATCGTTTAGAGATTTTGTGCTTTCAAAAAATAAAAGCAAATATCTAATTGGTTTGCTAGGGGCATCTAGTGTAAACAGACAATGTATTTCATCATGCAGTTTTAATTAAAAGCTAAATATTTATCACTATTAATATTTTGTTTATTATTATTATAGACATTCAGGGTTATTCAATAAAAGTTCTTTGCAACAACCAATCAGATGTCAGCTTACAAATGTTAAATAAGATCTGATTGGTTGGGGCAAAATTAGCACCATTTTAAACGATAAGAACTTTTATTGAATCTCTCTGTTTGTGTGTATTTTCCTAAAGATTGGCAAATCTATATATATATATATATCCAGTGACAAGGGGAAAAAACACCCCTATTTATTTATTTTCTTAATATTATTAAAAATGCAGACGTAATCATGTTGAGTTTATTTTCCGGGCTTTCTTTTATTTATGTTTAATTATCTCTTTCTTTTAAAAAGACAAATTATTTAAGTTGCCCATTAGCTTCCGTAAAAGTACATCTGAAGAATCCTAGCACGCTCAGTCTCTTAAATAATTCATAAGTAATGCAGGCAACGCAAGCACTGGAGGCATAGGGGACGTTGATTAATTATACTACAGAGAATCCTGCTCACAGCCAAAAAAACAACCCAAGGTGTTGGAGACACTAGGGGAATTCAGATTTCTGTCTTCACTGGAATTGCTGAAAAAGCCGTTTGGCTGGAAAACAGTAAAAGGTCATTTAAAGAGACGGAAGTAAATGTATAGTGCACACTAAATGTTGTTTGAGACCAAATTCCAGAGACAAGGAATGGGTGCAAACGGCTCATAAAAAGGCAGTGTTAGATATATTCACATTTCAGGGCAGAGAAAAGGGCAACTAAAACTAAATAATAAATACAAATTTACCTTGTGTTATAGGAGCAAAGGTAGAGGATAAGCTAAACTAAAATGTTTGTTTTTTTAAAAAACACATATTGGTGTTCTAGAACTACAGTACGCTTGAATAATTATTGAAGAAAGAAGACAAAAGTTCGTATAATAAGCCATGCATGGCTCTGATCTGAAAAAAAAAATGTAAAACAGGCAAAAATACTTTCTTTAGCCATAAACCATTCAGAGACGATAACTGGTTAATGTATAGTTTTGCACTGATGGAGACTTTAGGCCTCTAAATTTTACCCCTCAAAAAATTAGAATGGCAGAAATGCATCAGGATGTGAGCCACATTCTGCAATTTTGAAGACAGGGCTTGGGAGAGTCAACTGCAACAAGGAAATATGCCAGATACGGGTTGGTCATCTCTCTAACCAACCATGTTTATTTCTGTGATGCTTGTCACGGCTATGGGGTTAACAATGACCCCTCTTTATTCGCTGCAACAAATCAGATAGTGTGAAAGTAAATAACATGGATGTTTGTTTTAACAAAGAAAAACCTTTGTGATAATATAAGAATATTTTTATACATAGAGTTACAAAGTTGCTAATAGATATTGTCCTAATGCACATATCAGGGGAAATATGTAGCCTTGTAATGATCATTATTAAATAAAATATTTTTTCCAAAATGGCTAAACTCACTGGGTGAGCAGAGGAGGAAGATGGTTAGGAAGCAATTGCAGGACTTGCTGAAGAGAGTTTTACTGACTTGACAGATATTCTGGTCAAAAACTGTAGAAAGGCAAGTGCCATTTTTCCCCATCTGCAATAGTGACTTTATATCACGCATTTCTGTCTCCTTACCTCTCACTATTAATTGGCTTTGGTGTTCCACAGCTGCTGCGTCGTTCCTGGCGATACATGTGTAGTTCCCGTTGTGCATCAACGAAAGGTTAGAAATCCTTAAGGAACTGGTGAAGTCGATGTTATCAATGGTAACTCCAAGGCTTGCTGGTATTGGTCTACCATCTTTCTGCCACGTGATCGTAATCGGTAAATCCCCAGAGACCACCACACATGGGATGAAAACTCTTTGCCCAATGGAGAATCTTTGGGACTCAAACGGTTGGATAAATGGTGGAACTGAATTAAAATAAGCAAATAAAATATCAAAGTCATATATATGGAACATAAAGGATATTCATTGGTTCAATCAAACATTCTAATCTTTTACTCTTAATTTGGCCACAAGAGGGAGCTGTTTTTCACAGACTGATGGTTGACGGCTGGGTCAACTGCAGCTGCTGGTTATTTTAGTTCTAAACAGCAGGAAGGTAACACTCTCTGTATTTCCATCTTGCTGACCCCATGGACCATTCACTCAACAGTCGATAAATTAATGTGCACCCGCTTGGTACGGATCAACACAGCATTGAAAGTCATTCATCAGACCTACTGGATTTTAATAGGCTGCACCAAATTCTCTTTGTGCCCCCTCCCCCAAAACCCTAATGTTAACCCATCTGCCACCAATGCGTATCAAAAATTAACCCTTTCTTGTGGAATTGGCTCATTTTAACCCATTGGCTGCTCCTTCCCTCTCATAATTTATCATTTATTCTTCTAAATGGTTTGGGGTCCATATTCCTCAAGGCAAGAAGAATATTTCATAACTAGGTCTCACGGGTTTCCTTATTATTTTATCCTTCTATTTGGTGCTGATGAACTAACCTTTCACAGTTACGTGAACACTCTGACTGGTTGATAGTTGAGGTTGGACTAGAACATTACACGTGTACTCCCCTTCGTCTACGTCTTTCTGTACGTCGGAGAGTTTTAACGTCCCATTGTTTTCAAATGCGACTTGGCGATGGTTAAATGGGAGGAGATTTGAGTTCTTATACCACTTGATGGAATAGTAGGGATAGCCAATCACGCGACAGTGAATGTAAGTGTCCCGCCCAGCTATTGCTGTAATGTTTTTCATTGGACGGATACTTGCTGGACCTACAAAAATGCACAGAAACTGTAAATTGGACTTACCAGGGCATTTAGTAAAAAGGTGTATTGTAACGTAACATGTGTATTTACGGTAGGCTGCACACTAAAGGAACAGTAACACTAAAATCAAAATCCCATGTCAATCCCTAAAATTCAGAATGTCTACACTTATGTATAACAAATGCCATCTAGTGGACATAAACAGACTGTGCAATTAACTCATTCACTGTGGGATTCTCGTTAATACACCACAATCTACAGACATACAATAGGAGGACTGTGGAAGCACTCCTTAGGCTAAATAACAATTAGGTTTTGCAGAAGTGCTACTGATCCGGTCGAGCATTTATACAAAGAGAAGATAATCTTCCTGGGCCCCATACAATATCCTATTATCTGCACACTGGCATACATTATAGACATAGAAAAGATAATCAATGCACATTCCTGGGCCCCATACAATATCATATTATCTGCACACTGGCATACTTTATAAACATTGAAAAGATAATCAATGCACATTCCTAGGCCCCATACAATATCCTATTATCTGCACACTGGCATACTTTATAAACATTGAAAAGATAATCAATGCACATTCCTAGGCCCCATACAATATCCTATTATCTGCACACTGGCATACATTATAAACATAGAAAAGATAATCAATGCACATTCCTAGGCCCCATACAATATCATATTATCTGTATATACAGTATATCTATATATATATATATATAAACATAGAAAAGATAATCAATGCACATTCCTAGGCCCCATACAATATCATATTATCTGCACACTGGCATCCATTATAAACATAGAAAAGATAATCAATGCACATTCCTAGGCCCCATACAATATCATATTATCTGCACACTGGCATACATTATAAACATAGAAAAGATAATCAATGCACATTCCTAGGCCCCATACAATATCATATTATCTGCACACTGGCATCCATTATAAACATAGAAAAGATAATCAATGCACATTCCTAGGCCCCATACAATATCATATTATCTGCACACTGGCATACATTATAAACATAGAAAAGATAATCAATGCACATTCCTAGGCCCCATACAATATCATATTATCTGCACACTGGCATACATTATAAACATAGAAAAGATAATCAATGCACATTCCTGGGCCCCATACAATATCCTATTATCTGCACACTGGCATATATTATAAACATAGAAAAGATAATCAATGCACATTCCTAGGCCCCATACAATATCATATTATCGCACACTGGCACTACTTGATAAACATAGAAAAGATAATCAATGCACATTCCTAGGCCCCATACAATATCATATTATTGCACACTGGCATACATTATAAACATGAAAAGATAATCAATGCACATTCCTAGGCCCCATACAATATCATATTATCTGCACACTGGCATACATATAAACATAGAAAGATAATCAATGCACATTCCTAGGCCCCATACAATATCATATTATCTGCACACTGGCATACTTGATAAACATAAGAAAGATAATCAATGCACATTCCTAGGCCCATCAATATCATATTATCTGCACACTGGCATACATTATAAACATAGAAAAGATAATCAATGCACATTCCTAGGCCCCATACAAATCATATTATCTGCACACTGGCATACTATAAACATAGAAAGATAATCAATACACATTCCTAGGCCCATACAATATCATATTATCTGCACACTGGCATAGTTTATAAAACAAAGGGTTTTAGTAACATTACTGTATCACATGAATGAAAAGCCTTCCAACCACGTCAAGGGAACCCAGTCTGAAGGTCCAAATTCTAACCTTTATTACTTCAATTACCATTAGCAAACATTTCTCATAGTTGTGCATTGGATCCATACAGTATATCAGGCTTTCTTACTTCCCCCCAGCCCTTTGGCTTTTTAAACATGAGGGAAGAGGCCATCCAGTGCTTTATATTAAAGGCATAGGACCTCACATTGAAGAGGCGTGTTGGGGGTGCTATTACCACATGGAAGCTTGACCATGCTTCCTAATAAATACATACAATACAAAGATTGTGTGAGCACTCCTTAGGCTAAATAACAATTCCATTTTGCTGAAGTGTTACTGATCTGGTCAACACAATAACTACCAGTCACAGAAGAAAATAAAGACATATCTACAAGAGGAAGGTTTACAGTTGCATATACTCTTTGTGTTCATACATTTAACCATGTTGCTTGCTTTGGAGTCTGAACAACAAAGCACTCTGACAATACCCACATTGCATAATAACGTTTGAGAGCCTAAGGAATGTCAAAGCCCTAAATATTCATAATCTGGACAACTAATGTCCATAGCAGGATTATGTGTGTGGTAGCTCCAACACAAACAAGCAAAGACACGTCCACTTTTGCCCTCATGCACAAATATCTACAAAACAGCCCTGCTATCATATCAACGAAGTTTTTAAATCAAACCCATCAGTGAAAATCTACCTGCTTTGTCAAGTTGCAAAAATTATGCCCATATAATGGTATTGAATGAGAACTCCCAGAATCCCGTGCTCTTCACAGCTCACAGCTGGTACAGGAGAGTTTTATGATGTGCCCAGAAGAGAGCACTGTTGCCTTTGTACAGCACATTAATCAATGACTGTAGTGTAACACATTTTTAACATACACATAAAATTAAAGGGAAAGTAAATAAATATAGAAAAGTGAAATTAATACACAATTAGCGGTCACAATTTCTAACTACACTGATGGTAGAACCAGAAATCCAAAAGTGAAATAAAACTAGGTTAATTGGGGACCCCCTCTACCCAGAAAACCCCTTACGCATGTCAAGCCCAATGACTGATACATGAGTTGTGTATGTGGGTGGTTTTTGAAGAGCTGATTTGACAAGCACCTCTTACGTTTATTCGAGCCTGGTACAAGACGACTCCCGCCGAGTTGTTAGCTGTGCAGCGGTACACCCCTCCGTCTCGGACCTGAGTGTTGGTGATGTTCAGGTAACTGACCACATTGCCTTCAGAGGTGATGACCTGACTGATCCTGTGGTTGCCATTCTTGATGATGGTGTCATCGTCCAAGGTCCAGGTTATGGTTGGGAGAGGGGTGCCCTTCACACTGCACATGAGGGACACAGGTTCGCCGGTGCTCACCACTTTCTCGCTAAACGCGGAAATTATTTTTGGCGTTCCATCTTAAGAAAAAAAATGAAATTCAGGAATTATTGTGAAACATAAACACACAACGAGAAATGGGGAAGTTTGTCATAAAAAAAAAACTTTGTTAACTGAATTAGAAGTCAAAAATTAATTAAAAAGTTGTATTACTTGTCCTTTTATGTGATTCCAAACTAGAGATATACCGAATTGAACCCAATAAAATATTTCTATTCTCCTTCCTTGATCACATGGAGATACTAAGTATCAAAACCTCACTCTCTTCCTGGGAGAATCTCACTGAGCATGTCCGAGCTCAAGGAGGTATGGGAAGGGGCAGTAATTGCAGAACTGTATTGTAGTATATATCTTGGATTCGGGATTACACAGAAAGAGAAGATATCCATTATTTAATCACCAGTTTCAAGATGTAAGTAGGGGGAAATGTGTTTAGCGATGATTTTTTCCACTTTCCACAGGATTTTAATGATCCCAATAAAATGTATATGGGTTAGTTATTGAGTGTTTTAGAAGAGATCCTGTTTCTAAGTGTCAAGTACGGTTGTTTTTTTTACTTATTATTTCTGCCAATCAGTAAATTTAATCCTGTTAATTTATGTCAAAGTGATGTCAATAATAGAAATGATTCAAGGAAGCACAGTCTTGTATTGAATTGACATGAATACTGACAGATCAAGATCAAGAGATCAACAATGACAGCAGATCAGTTTTAAGGTGGCCATACATGGACCAATATTTTAGGGCTACTACGCCCACTAAGATTGGATGCATTACATTTTGTAATGCCTAATAAATGTGCACATCTTACATACTGGGTATTGGCCGATGTAGAACTACCAGTACGCCACAAGATTAGTTGTGCCCACAGCACTGCTTTCTTTTTGTCGGGCAGACTACCAATAGGTTTTTTGAACAAATTGATTGAACCAATTGAATTTCCCCACCTTGCGCTGCCAATCTTCCGCAGATTTCACTTGAAGATGGGGTGGATGGAAAATTTTCCATCTGCCCTGATCTTTGGTTTTTAGATAAAAGGGTCGATATTGTTGAGCGGTCGATCGGAAAAACGGAAAAACCGTCACCAATATTTTATGCGATTCAATTGTTATTGGTAATCAGGGTTCCGCACATTACCAGCAATACCTGAAGTCATTGTTTATATATATATATTATAATAGATCAATATTAAATATATACAGCTTTCAAGTAGAGAGAAGAAAAGAGATCAGAGATAAAAGTAATAGAAAAATAATAAATACATAGTTATGATTCTTTTTATAAACCCCTTTCGGTTTCTTCTTGCAGTTTTAAGGTCAATGTAGATTATCAATACTCTCTTTTTCCTATTCACAAGAGAGGGCACCCCTGGGTGCTATATACAGGAGTGTTGAGCTGTTACACTTCTGCAACATGATATTGAGCCCGATGTATCAAAATTCTTTTTTAACAATACACAAATTCATACTTGTCTAGAATACTCAAGAGTCATAAATATTCAGTAAATTATAATTTTATAAAATGTGCCTACCTATGTCATCTGTTTTAACTCGTGCTTAGCTATGTAGACAGTGTCATTATAAAGGAATAACGTACCCCCTAGTCACATGACCCGTATTTCCTTCATACATATAAACGAGAGCTGCCATGCTGCTTGCATCTTGATAGGCATCAATTAAGTAGTTTGATAGAAGTCTATGGAGAGTTTTTAAGCTCCCAGACCATCTGTAGATGTTAATGTAAATATGCAGAGAAGGAAGGTTTTCTACAAACAGTTATCTGGGCCTTTGAACTACAATATAACTATTTATAGGGAAATTCCTGCAATTAATTGCATTAAAAATACATCATCTGGGGATCTCTGTTCAACTGACAAGTATTTACATCTGCTATTGCTTCATTCTCTCCGGAGACATTAGATTTCCTTATATCCATGGAGCTCTAATTATACAGGGGGGAAACATTATCAGCTGGTGAACAGGGATCTGGCCTTATCTGTAATTGCCTTGTTCAGCAATAGGGAATTCCAAATAATTTCACCCAACCGAAAGCGATGATGCGGTGAAACTGGCTCCAAGAGAAAGATTTGGGGAACTCTAGCTAAAAAGGCATTCATTTCTAATTGGAGAATAAATCCGATCCTGCCCCTATAGTGCTCTGTCGGCCAATAAAAACAAATGGAAATATCCTCACCAGGGGAGATAATTCAGCCAATATAGAGCAAGTTATTGTTGCCCTTATTTAACAATAAATGATTGATTACTTACTGTACCTCTAAATAGGAGGTAACTGTGGTGCATGGGTATATAGGGGAGGGGTGTTCACAATGATGTCATAGCTGGGGAGGCGGACCAATGGGTAAGCCTCCTGCCTCATCACAATGACATCTGCAGGAGGCTTGGAGAGATTGGATAGCATAGCTTCATTTAAAACCTATACTTAGTCACCTACAATATGAGTTGTGTAAATGTATAGGTCTAAACATCCAGTAAAATTCATTAAATGTCAGCATTGTGTTATTATGAACACCGTCCCCTCTATATACAAACAAACTTGAAGTATCTGAGCATTAGAATGTTTGCAGTGCTTGTCCGACCTGAAGTTAATAATGACATCAGATGCTTTCATCATAATGACAAACCAACTAGCAGCCAATCATATTGAAACACTGACCCAGCACCTACGGCAATTTGGCACAAATCCGACGTTTAGAATTTTTGATTTAGGATTTACTTGTGTTCCCCTGACATGGTCTAGTTTTAATGTGATTTCAATTACAAAGTTTCAAAAAGTATCGGCCCTTATATAAACTGCACAGGTCCCACATATGGTCTGTAATGTAAAAAAAATGACAATTTTAACAGAATATCAGGGAAATTCAATAAAAGTTCTTATTGTTTAAAATGGTGCTAATTTTGCCCCAGCCAATCAGATCTTATTTAACATTTGAAAGCTAACATCTGATTGGTTGGGGCAAAATTAGCACCATTTTTAACAATAAGAACTTGTATTGAATAACCCTGTATATATTTTATTTATTTCCCCTTTAATTAAAGATAAATATGCAGTTCATATTGGGAGTGAGGAAGAGAAAATTCTTGCCTCTGTTATATCCCTGTAAGTTCTATTTTGTATGCAATAAGACCATAAATGTTTGGTGACTATTTAAGAGAAAGACAATGTATGTATATATATATATAGCCGTATTTCTTACGGATAAGGATGATTATAATGGTGTATTTTTATTTACTTTCAATTTGAATCCCTTACTTGCACAAGGAGATACAAACTATCCAAACGGACTGATCCTCACACTCTCCTGGATAAATCACAGTGGCCATGTTTGTCCCACTGGGAGAGGGCAGATGGTGAATGAGGAAGAAAATAATATACTAGTTTCACACAGGTGTACAATATGTATCATTGGTTAGGAACTGCTCAGAAAGCTAAAAGGGAACTTACAAATATTCCGTGATCAAGAGCAATCTATCCACACTTATAACAGTATATGGGGTGGTACTTCCTGCTTATACTGCGAGCTGTGACATCACCGGCAGCATTGCTCCACTTCCTCACTACTGGTTTGAGCATGCCCACTGCTATTCTACTAGGAAAAAAGGAAGAATGCTCCCAAAATCCTTAATTGTTTTTAAGCTAGCCACAAGACTTAAAATGAAAATGTATCACTAAGATGTCCATGGGCAGACGAAATAACAGAGAATGGTTGCAGTCTATATCCTATATATATGCTATATATTTATAAAGGATTGATTTTTGACACAACATGATTTGTCTCTCACAGAGACCGTGCAGACCAAGAAGTGAAAATTTGCATGCCTATAACTTAGTTTCACGGCAGCTAGAGGCTATTTTGAAAGGTATAATAGAGAATATTTCAACTGCACTTGAATTGAGGGGACTTGTTTGGTGACCAAAGCTATTAGTCAGAAAAATGTGTCTTAGACCATAGAGTCCATTTAAAGGATAAATTAACCATCAGAAACCACAAAACCTGACATAAAAACAAGCCAGGAATCATCCATTATGAATAGTGTTTCTTCCATTAGAAGACAGAGGACTACTCTTCATAATTAACATTATAGCACCCAAGGGGGAGTCATTCCCTCAGGTTGCCTTATTCTTTTGTAAAAGGCCCTTGTGCAGTGACTACTGGTCAACCCAATGGCCAATCAGTGTAAATGTGATTGTTGCAATGAAAAAAACTTGCGCTTCAAGGGACAACTAAAAATTGATATCAACACTGAATCAGAAGGCAGAGCACCTTCACATAAACGAAGAAATCTTATTTTGATGTGGGTACTGGAAAGTTTCCCTTACTAACATGGGGTTTGAGATTTATTTCCCAGCATTCCTGTATCACACCGGTTGATACGTTATCCTCTACACACATGCCCAGTCCTAACTTGCTGAAGGAACTTATTACAGCAGGCTTGTCTGCTAATGGTCTCTAGCCAAGCAACAAAAGGACTAGGGTGCACACTGTAATCAGGTGATTCCTTTTATTTCTGCATCACACAAAGCACAAAGTTTCGGGGAACGCTTTGCCCCCTTCATCAGGTGCATTGGTCTCGAGCCAATCAGATTAGGCTAGGAAGCATGTGACTGATGTTAGCAGACGTGGCCAGGCAATACAAAAACTCACAGTTAATGTATCCAGTCCTTCAGGGGATTATATTAATTTAATTGCAATTTACCAGAGTGGTAATTTATTGGTGTTATTGAGGGCAGGGATCACTAACCAAAGGGCTTTATTGTGCTTCAAACCTACAAAGACAAACACTCTACAACAGAAGAAAGCACCCAGGGAATGCTGGGAGATTTTAAAGCATAACATTGGGATTAGTTCCCCTTTAACAGACAAATTGGCATTTTCCAAGAGCTACAATATAATTTATTCACATAATAATAAGGTATGGACCCAGGGTGCAGTTTTTTTTTTTTAATTCATTAATTTAAGACATACACATCCTCTCCCATCCCCTCATTACCCTATAGTTAAATATCTTAATAAATCGCTGTCCAGCTGGTATTTTGCCTCCAATTGTTTAAGCAGTTATCAATGTATTAATAATATTTATTTTGCCCACTGGCCTTTGTTGTGTGTTACAGATTGATTGGAACTGACAGCTTTTAATAACGGATTTTACAGGCGAGTAATGATTTCCTTTGTTTATAGAGAGGCAGCCTGGATCTGTTATTTTCAAGGTCAACCTTCTAAACTAAAGCTACTTAACGTGTGGAATGTATAGTTATATCATTAGAACATCCTCTGGGCCCTACATAGACAATCTTGAGGGCCCAGTCACACTGGCCAATAGAAAGCCCTGTATGGTTTTGAAAACCAAGATGGAATGCTAACTTTATAAGATTGCTGCCTTATCTTCCCTTAAAATTAAAGAACAAATCTACTATTTTTAATTAAAAACTAGTATAAAGCTAGTTTATCTAGTTTTAGAAAACATAGATTTGAGGGGGTTGGGCTTCTTACACAGCACATCGTGTGACTGTCACAGACTCAGACAGACAAAGTAGTGTAACTTTACAAGCCTATAACCTAAGATCTAAAGAAGCTAGAGGCATCATCCTAGGTTCGATTGAAAGGAAGAAGTGTGCTCTTTTAAATTGAGTACTGTACAGACGTGTAATAGTGCTCGTCTCTATAGGTCTTTGCACATCAATTTTGAAAATAATTAATACTCTATTTTCTTTAATCAAAACGCAAATAATAAACATCAATAATAAGTGAGATAACAAAGTTAGGCCATTCAGCTAATAGAGACCTTTAAATGTAAGTCAACCCTTAAATCTAAAAATTCCTTCCACCCTTGGCTCACAGAGCTTTTTATTAACTTGAGCATGTGCAGAGGAGGCAGCAGGGGAAACAACAGTCAATCATTGGTTGTGATGTCAGCAGTAACAGGTTTGATTGACTGCATGGAAGGAGGGTCCAGCTTACTCTGCCAGAATGGGGACAATAATTATCCTTAAATATCTGGTGAGTAATTCAGATAATAAAGTGCAAAATATATTAGTTGGGTTTTTTTTAAGGGTGGCCATGCCCTTTAACTACAAGGCCAATTAAGCATGTTTCTCTATAACCATCTTCAGACATTCCACCCTGACCCTATGATCCAGCACTAAACTCTAGATCAACATAGTGAAACAGTCATTAGTTAATTTTCACTCCACAGCTGTCCTCATTCTGTAACCCACACAGACAGGTTATAAGAGAGCGATATCTCTCTGCAGATAATAACATTTGGCTGCAATAACGTCCATTCCCAAAACAGAATGCCGGCTCCATACAGATGATTTAGACAAGCAACCCATGTCTAAAACATGAACAAGTCCGTTGCTTATTCAGGGAACCACCTAGACCTAACAATATGACGGCAGCTCACTTATCAGTCTGGTATGGAGACTTTACCTGAAGGTACCACAGCACAAGCAAACAGGTGCAAAAGTTTGCCTGTGCTATTCATTTTCAGTAGCCAATCAAATGTTGCTATTTACTGGGTTACTGCAGTTAAGTAACATCTGATTGGTTGCCGTAGATCAATAGTACCGGCAATCTTTTGCACCTCTTATTGTCTCAGCCCCTCTATCCTTATCATGATGGGAATTTATCTGTTTCTAGAATTCCGATATGCGTTTATGTTCGTTGGACGTGGGATTCTATGAAATCTTTAGATTCTACAAATCCAGAGAAATACGAGCCTTACCTTCCAGCACCACCTGAACGTAATCCTGGGCGGACATCTTATCTTTGCGTACAAAACACTGGTAAGCACCACTGTCACTTTTGGCCATCCCGTCCATGATGAGGGTTTCGCGGTTGATGCCCAAAAACCGAACATTATTTCCAGAGTTAACGATTTCCCCATTTCTGTACCAGGAAATATCAGGGTCGTCAGTTCCAGTGATACTGCAAGATAATGAAATTTGACTTCCCACGCTGCTCTTCACTTTTCTCGGGCTGATCGTCACCTTCAGAGGTTCTGAAATATTGGACGTTGGAAAGATTTATAAGAATCGGAATATGAAAAAAAATTATAAATAAAATCCAACAATAAAAACACAAGTAACAGAATATAAAATCATTTTATATGAATTTGTTGGAAACGGGAGGACTGGCGGAATTTTCACCCTGGGTGGTGGTGTGATGTCATGCCACTACGCCTCACATAATTGGACTAGCCTGCCAATGGTTCTAACGTTAGATTCCTTAGCTTGCTCACACTTAGAGATTCCAACTCCTGACTGCTTTCTGGTGTCATGGTTATAATTAACAACTACCAACCCTGCGACTGTAGGGGGTCCGAACGGTAGTAGTGCCCGCCACAAGCCCCTTTATGTACGCCCCTGTCCTACACCATCTGTAGTGCGTGCTTGTGTATATCGTGCGTCCTTCATTACGTAACATGTAACGCACTAACAGGGTTATTCAATAAAAGTTCTTATCGTTTAAAATGGTGCTAACTTTGCCCCAACCAATCAGATGTTAGCTTTCAAATGTTAAATAAGATCTGATTGGTTGGGGCAAAATTAGCACCATTTTAAACGATAAGAACTTTTATTGAATCTCCCTGAAAATGTACAGACAGAACAGCACCGCATCTTTGGGGAAGGGAAGTAAAACATAGGTGTGGTTTCAGGGTGCTGCCGCTACAGTTTATGTAACTTTTCCTTTTATGGGTGGACATGCCCTTTAAGGCAATGTATTAATGATCCCCAAGTGATCATTCTATTGTATGACGTTCCGATCAACATTAGTCATTCCCTGCACCTTGTGTAGGTGTTGAGTAGACTTAGTGCCACATCAATCATGAGATGCATCGAAGCTCTCATAAATAAATGAACAATTAGACAAGTAGTGTCAATCGTCAATAATGTATGGCCAGCACCACACACGCTCCATAAAATGGAAAAAACGCAAATGAAGTATTTCTGATGTGTGTATTGGGGGGTCTGGTAGCAGGTCACAAACTCATACAATTAATTCAACAATCGGAAATACACAATAACTTTAATTACACAACAAGAATGGCAATTTTGTTTAAAGATTTTATGTACGGTGAAAAAGACCATTGATATTTACTAATGATTGAAGACCATTCACTAATGATGAAAGGTTATAGATATTGGTAAGACGTCTAATTAATAAGAATTAAAGGGCATGTTTACCCCTAAAACAAAAAACTGGTGACTTGTACGTTATCTGCCCGCAACCTCGACTGCTATTTTTACCTGTTTATTACTTGTATTTGTAACCAGATACTTAATGATCAGTTCTCTTCCGTTCTGGCAAAGGTATCCGCCTCCTCCCTCTGCCCAATGAGCTTTTTATAAGCTTGAGCATGTGCAGAGGAGGCAGATGGGGAAACAGCAGTCAATCATTGGTTGTGATGTCAGCACTAAAAAAACTTGATTGACTGCATAGAGGCAATATTTATCATTAAATATCTTGTAGTAATTCATCTAATCATGTACAATTCATCTAATTGGTACCAATTGACTTACGTTTAACATACAATGATCCTATCACCTCTGCATTTCCATAGTTGTTCCACACTTCACAGACGTAGCTACCAGAATCAGAAGGCCGTGTGTTTTCTATCAACAAGCCAACAATAGTGTGCTGGAATCTGCTGTCTGGCTCCAGGAACACATTATCTTTTAGCCATCGGTACTTTGGTATAGGGTGTCCAGTTGCCTTACATGGAAGCTCCACTCTGTCTCCGGCCATGGCTTTATGATGTTCGAACCCATCGAGTATAGATGGGGCGGAATTAGTTGGATCTAAAAGATAAAGAGAACAAACCACTAAATTGTCAGAGATCAAGTCATTCAATAATCCGTGTGGGCTGATTGTCATGTTAATGGTGACCCTAGAATGTCCCTAGATTGTCTACAATGACCAAAGAAGAAAAATATAAACTAAATGTTCTAATGCAAAATATAATGTGGACCACATTGAGAAACTTAACACGAAATCTATGTGTGTTGTTGAGTCCATTAAACTAGTCCTTGGGAACCAAGCAAACAATCTAAATAGAATTCATCTAAAGCTGGGTACACACCTATCGATTTTTCCTCCTGACCGACCGTTCGATACTTTCGAACGGTCGGCCAGGAGGAAGGACTGTCGGTCGCGGCAAAAGCAGCCGCGTCCGATAGTCACCGCGACCGATCGTGCGGTCCATAGAGGACCGCACGATCGGATGAGGTTTTCCACCCTGTCCGATCGTCCTTTCGTCCGCTTCGGACGAACGGTCGATCGGACATGGGCACTTTCGGATGCGATAATTTCGGTCCGATCGACCGATACACTGAACTATCGGTCGATCGGACCGAAATATCTCATCGTGTGTACCCAGCTTAAGATCTTAAACAGATTCAATTTGTAAAATATTCGTAGTAGAAATGAAAGTTCTGACATCGGTATCACAGAACCAACTGACTTTCCGATAATTCGATTCGCACTCAATTAAATCGGAATTCGATAACAAATTAAATTTTTTTTAAAGGAATTTTCGATTTCCAAATGCAATTTTTGTATTTTTAGAGGATACGTTCTGAAAATTTAGAAAGATCCGTTTGCGGATATTCCAAACCAGCAGTTCCGAGCCAAAGTAAGGTAACTTTTAATACTTTACAGGTGTGAACGTGATAACTAAGGAATAGATGAGCTCTGCCGCACAGGGTCTACGACTGTAAATCATGCTGTTTGCATACACAGTAACGAAAACCTTTCCAGTGGCGAGGAATAATGCGTAGGAAGAGGAGGTTATATCAGGTCACCGTAATGTTTCCTTCATTCCAATGGTTTCTAAAAGCTCTTCTCTAGAGATATTGTATGAATGAGAAACGGCAGTGATTATTTATAGAAGGTTTCACTAAACATATCGGGATTCCACCTTAATTAAATGCAACTTGAATGTAATAGTCGAAACAAATGTTTCCAATACACATACAGAACACACGCGGAAATATTATGACTCAGTGGATCTGCCTGGCCACCATTTTGGTCACATCGACTAGTCGATTGAAAGGAAATCAACGGCACAGACGATGGTTTTTAATGGATTTTTAGACAATACGATAATTAGAAATGTCGTTAACCGCACAATCATTTGACCTTAAATATCCTCAGTGTCTCTTAAATTCTCAACCGACAGACAACCAAACGGTCTATTGTTCGGTACATCTGTTGTTGGTAGGCAGATAGGGCTGATAGGGCAGAAGTCTGTGTGTACCAGTCCTTAAGGCTGGGTACACATGGAGGGAGTAAATGTCCGTTGGTCGCTGCAAATTCGGCGAATGATCAATCGTGCAGTCCCATAGGGAACCACAAGACCGATCGTAATTTACCGACACGCCCGATCGTTCATTTGTCCGATCCAGATGAATGAACAATCGAGGTCGGTAAATATCTTCTGGTGTGTACCCAGTCTAAAGGTAACTGTTGTCTCCATACGAGTGGCCTTTATTAAAAATAGCTCATTCCTTGCCTTTAAAATGACCCCATGATCATGATTCTAGCTGCAGTCTATCCAAAGTTACAGCAGTATAAATGTTGGAATTTCTAGCTAGTACTGTGACCTGTGACATCACAAGCACCACTGCTCTGCCCCT
Organism: Hymenochirus boettgeri; assembly: GCA_019447015.1. NCBI lineage: Eukaryota > Metazoa > Chordata > Amphibia > Anura > Pipidae > Hymenochirus > Hymenochirus boettgeri. The sequence goes on along the minus strand of CM033470.1, from coordinate 18,744,916 downwards.
AAAGGTTCGTACACACGTGCGATCGCGGGTGCCGATGCATGATGTGTACGAACAGCCGTTTCGGCCACTAGTGTACTAGGCCCCACCCTTTACCAAGGATCCACCAGTGCATTAGGCCAGTAGGCCCTACCCTTTACCAAGGATCCACCAGTGCATTAGGCCAGTAGGCCCTACCCTATGCCAAGGGATTCACCTGTGCACTAGGCCCTACCCTTTACCAAGGATCCACCAGTGCATTAGGCCAGTAGGCCCTACCCTATACCAAGGGATTCACCTGTGCACTAGGCCCTAACCCTATACCAAGGGATTCACCTGTGCACTAGGCCCTACCCTATGCCAAGGGATTCACCTGTGCACTAGGGCCTACCCTATACCAAGGGATTCACCTGTGCACTAGGCCCAAGCTTACAGTGGTCTAACTAGGAATCACTGGGACCCCCTGCAAAACTACTGGTCTAACTAGGCCCTATACTAAATTTCTTAACTGAGATAGATACATAATGAACAACCTGACCAAGATTAAAGCGAAATCTGCAGTGGGAAATGCAGCTATTGGGGATGAGAATTCTAATATGTCCTACCAATAAGAACATCATTATTTTGCTTTTTGACGGATAGAGATTCACATTCATAGGGGAGAGACGGGCAAGTATCCCATTTACATTAGAACAATTAAACCCCTCACTGTACCTGACACCGTTAGTCGGGCGCTGTTACTTTGCCGCGTTTCTCCGGTGTATTTGTGCCGTGTTGTGCATCTGTAGTTATTTAATCCGTCTTCATTTTGTACATCTGCAATATACAAGGCTCCTGTGGATGTAATGAGAAATCTAGATCCTAAAAGAAAGAAAAAACAAACAATTCACATTACAATTATTACTTCATTCATTTAAGTGCAACGAATGTCCAATAGAATTGTTCAATAACAGTGAATCCATCATCCCAGCCAATGAGACATGGCCATTTACTGGCTGCAATGTCTCTATTGGCAGATCAGTCTCACACAATCATTTTATGTTTTGGTCCCTAAAATTAAACTATTCATACAACTACCAATGGGAGGCCAATGTTTAATTAGATGGTTATATCGATATCACATTAACAATAATAAAAATGTTTATATATGAATGGACAACTCTGGACAACAAAAATATGTGCTTCTCACAAGCCTAAAATAAAGGAGAACCAAACTATATTTATACATTTTCATCTAAACATCTTAAAAGCCAATTTTTATATTAAAGCGTGCTTTGACTTTGGTTCCCCTTTAAATATGTGGCATATAGTTGGTAAAAGATGTAATGTGGGTTCGAATAGAACCGAGTTTCGAAACGAATCCGAAACTTTTGGAACTCCCAGATTTCACGGAACCCGTATTTTCAGAATTTTCGATTCTTAGCAAAAATCGAAAGCAGGTAATCATCGAAAATCGAAAGTAGACAATTTTCGAAAATCGAAACTCGAACTTTCCGAAAATTTAGAAAATTCGAAAACGGAACGAAACTCAACAGTTTCGAACATCTCTATTAGTTGGATTCTCTGTAGTTACAATGCTCCCTGCCCTAGAAAAAAATCTTGAATATTCAGGCTGTCTCCTTATGTTTGCTTGTAATGTGCAATATGGCGATATCTTTTTATTGAGGACTATCAGATCATTTTTATAGACAAGCTTTTGAGAGATCCACTTCTCTTCATTGGGTCAAGCGGTACTTGCATAGAAATGTAAGAAATTTAACGTGGAGCTCTCAAGCTTCCCCCCCCCGTTTTTTCGGCTTTGCGAACCTCATCTAACGATTTTTGCATATTTTCTAACAGTGCAAACAGTCGCTAACGAGAGCAGAAGCATTAACACTGACAGCCTGCCATCTGCAAGCAGAGTTTTTAGGGGGTTTTTTGTTCGCGCAGTGAACGTTTAGAACAGCGCAGGCATGGGAGACGACGTCCTGTTATTGGGCTGTCGATCTTGCACGGTGCTGTAATTTCCCATTACGTTTAATTCACTCTTGTTTAGCAGCTGCACGATTTTTTGCTTAAACACAGATTTTTTAATGCCGATTTGTGTGCCGTAATACATACAAAAATTTCATTCATTAGGGAGAATGGATAGTGGCTGCTTACGGAATGCGCGCAATCACAGAAAGATAAAGGCCCGCTCTGCTTTTAATTGGACAGATGTTTTCTCTTGGAATCGTTTGTGTTTCAAAAATGTGTTTTAGGCAGAAATGAGCAAGATTGAAACTAATTTCTTATTACCTATACATTGCAAATATTACTGAGCTGTACAAGCACTTTATGAGCTTACACGCGCTCAGAGAGGGTGGCATAGCCTGCCACAGTCATTCATTGGTTGTGACATCATCATCACACCAGCAAGTAGATTCAGGACCTTAGAGTCTACAGTCAATAATATTGAGAGTAAAATTGCATCAAATCTGCCCATGTGGGCCAGGCCAAACACAATTCCAATATATAAACAATGCAAATAGAAGAAGATAACAATGTTTATTCTTCCAGCACATTAAGTGATTCCCCTTCAAATGACAGAACAAGATTAATAGAGCCGGTTTATTTCATTGTTTACTGAATTAACTACTTGGAATAATCAAAGCGCCTATCCACAGAGGGATCTCCGTGTCCCAGCATGCACAGCACCAAAACCCTTCATGGGTTCATCTGCAGCATTGCACTAAACTACATTTCCCAGCATTCTAAACCCAGACAAGCAAGTTTCCCTTTAAAACCGAAAATAATATCAGCCTGAAAGGCTGGTCATTATTTCCACTGGAGCCAATAAAAATAAGGCAAACGGACCCGAATTAGAACTTCACTGAAGCAGAAGGACTGGGTTGTTTTTTTCCCTGTGGAATGTAATATTTATGGGTCTCTTTGGTCTGTGTTGAACAGCTACACGATATCCAGCTAAAGGATCTCAATGGAATGTGACAGGTGCACTAAAAAACAGCCTTTAAATAATTGATTGTGATTGGTTGAGCCGGGCCACTGACAAATTCATCCTCTCTGTTACCCATGATACATTTAGATTCTTCAGATCCTGTGACATTCATATTATTATCATCATTATATTATCATTATATTATTATCATTATATTATCATTATATTATTATTATCATCATTATATTATCATTATATTATTATCATTATATTATTATCATTCTATTATCATTATATTATTATCATTCTATTATCATTCTATTATTATTATCATCATTATATTATTATCATTCTATTATCATTATATTATCATTATATTATTATTATCATCATTATATTATCATTAATATTATTATCATTATATATCATTTATAATTATCATTATATTATTATCATTATATTATCATTTATATTATCTATATATATATATTATATCATTATATCATCATTATATTATTATCATTATATTATCATCATTATATTCTCATTATATATTATTATCATTTATATTATTCATTATATATTCATTATATATTATCATTATATTATCATTATATTATTATCATCATCATTATATTATTATCATTCTATTAATCTTTATATTATATGATATCATCATTATTTAATTTTATCATTATTATCATTATATTATCATTATATTATTATCATTCATATTATCATTATATTATTTATCATTATAATTCATCATATTATTATCATTATATTATATATATCATTTCATATTATCATTATATTATTATTATCATCATCATTATATTATTATCATTATATTATCATTATATTATTATCATTATATTATCATATTATCATTATATTATTATCATTCTATTATCATTATATTTTTATTATCATCATCATTATATTATTATCATTATATTATCATATTATTATTATATTATTATCATTATATTATTATCATTATATTATTATCATTCTATTATTATTCTATTATTATCATTCTATTATTATCATTATATTAACGTTATATTATTATTATTATTATTATTATTATTGTGACAATCTAGTGAGTTTCCTTAATGACAAGTGATGTCACGATTGCAGGTCAAGTGAGGTCAAATCATATTGAGAAAGAAGTTAGCACTGCATGTTCCCATTACAGGATTAACTAGGACGTAAATATAAAGAATACAAATCCAGATTGTTATAAGATGCAGCAGAACTGTGAATCAGTGTAAACTGATTCACAGGTTTAGTTATGTCATCAGTTATAATCTATGTTTAGCTATGTCATCAGTTATAATCCGTGTTTACTATGTTTAAGTTTATAATCAGTGTTTGGTTATGTCATCAGTATAATCGGTGTTAGCTATGTCATCAGTTATAATCGGTGTTTATCTATGTCATCAGTTATATCGGTGTTTAGCTATGTCATCAGTTTAAATCAGTGTTAGTTGTCTCATTATAATTGTGTTAGCTATGTCTCAGTTATAACGTGTTAGCTAGTCAATTATAATCGGTGCTAATTGAGGTCACCGGTGTCACATGACTCACTGCAACAATGCATCATTATGCAGCAAATAATGTATCCCTTACTCAAAAAGAGCAGTTTGAAATCCCACATAACTAGGCCTTGTGCTTATATCCTTTTATTTAACAATAGGGGAACCTTATCTGTTATTTTACATGGATCTGAACAATATGGCGGAAGATATGGAGATCTATCCGATCTGTTTGTAACCAACGCTGGCATTCCTTCCCATTGTTTTTTACCATTTCATCTTGGTTATGAAGCATCATTAATTCAGAGCTCCCAGGGTGCACATCAATACATTGGACTGGTTTACGTTATCATCCATCAACTCAGAACTCAGCCTGTCAAAAGCAATTAACTGGGATTTTTTACAGAGAGACTTCTAAGGCCATTAGCCGGATAAAAGGGAAATGAATAATAAACATTGGGATGTAATTAATCTCTTACTGTATAAATCTAGGTACACACAAGGCGTTTTTTCAGGCAAACTGGACAATATTTTCGTATATCGGACGGTTGGGGCGGAAAATCACCGATGTGTGTGTGTCGTCACTGGTCGATCGTGCAGTGAACTGTCAGCCATGGTGGTTTTCGCCACAATCTACAGTGATTCGTCCCGGTGGAACGCTCGCTTGTGGAGACCGGTCGGGGGGAGGGGGATTGCCTTATAGTCTGCATGGAAACTTATTTTACAGCTGTTTTTTTAAAGGGCATCTTCACCCATTAAATTATTACTATTGTGGATTTATAAAGCGCTAACATCTTCCGTAACGCTTTACAATTACATGGATACATTCACATCAGGCCCTGCCCCGAAGAGCTTACAATCTAATCACATTTATTGGACACATACAACCTATCAGTATGTCTTTATGATTGTGGGGGAAACCAGAGTGCCTGGAGGAAACCCACACAAACACGGGGAGAACATACAAACTCCTTGCAGATGTGTCCAAGGATGGAATCGAACTCAGGACCTCAGCGCTCAAATAAGAAAGGTAATATGATATAAAGGTAAATCACCCCCCCCCCCGAAAACTACAATATTTAGAAATCTGAGAGGTGTAGGAATAACCTATTATACAGCAAAATGTTCTTCCCCTTCCGTCTGTCTCTCAATGGTTTCCACCTCCTCTAACAAGCTCTTTTACAAGTTTACACATCTCAAGTAGACAGTCAGTCAATGGTTGTGGCGTCAACTGTCACATCCTTGACTGACAGCTGCAAAACGAAAGAACCAGGAAGCAAAGGGAGAGGAAACACTGGGCAGCATTTCAGGTTAGTCTTACATCTCTCAGTGATTTACCCTTTAAAATGTGGAAAAATATTTTAAAACTGTTATTCTATATAAACATTTGTCTCTGGCTTAAAATAACATTCAAGTTACTTTCCATGAAATCTAAATGACTAGACACAAATGTTTCAAATAAGAAGCGACCATAGAGATTCATGAAAAAAACAAAAACAAAACACAATTAGAGATTCTGAAAAAAAAATGGTTCCATCGAGAGAATGGAAGGGAGTCAATATGGGGCATAATATGGGGTGTTATTTTCAACCAAGAAAGACAATACACAATCGGATATGCACGATACAATCTACACACAATCGTATACACATGGTACAATCTACACACAATCGTATACACATGGTACAATCTACACACAATCGGATACACACGGTACAATCTACACACAATCGGATACACGGTACAATCTACACACAATTGGATACGCATGGTACAATCTACACACAATCGGATCACGGTACAATCTACACACAATTGGATACGCATGGTACAATCTACACACAATCGGATACACACGGTACAAACTACACACAATCGGATACGCATGGTACAATCTATACACAATCGGATACGCACAGTACAATCTACACACAATCGGATATGCACGGTACAATCTACACACAATCGGATACACACGGTACAAACTACACACAATCGGATACACACGGTACAAACTACACACAATCGGTTACACACGGTACAAACTACACACAATCGGTTACACACGGTACAATCTACACACAACCGGATACACACGGTACAATCTACACACAATCGGATACACACGGTACAAACTACACACAATCGGTTACACACGGTACAATCTATCTTTAAGATCAATAGAATCATTGTAATTAACAAGATCTCTGCTAACTTTCCTCCAATGCTGCTCCTTTCTCGACAGGCACGAGCCACAATACATTGCTGCCATACTGATAGCGTAACATTTCTCTATCACAAGTACCCATCAATGAAAACGTCAAGTTCTTTATAAACTACAGCTCCCACAATTCCCAGTAAGCCCAGCGTTGAAACGCCTTGTTCATTTGTTTTATCTACCCAATTCCAATCTATTAACCATGATCCCCCCATAGCACACAGGCAGGCGGCGTACAATTTGAACGTTCTGCAAAAGGTCTGTCAGTTGCTAAGCAACCATCACCTTGGAGAACGCTGGTGACTTGTTACTTTGTTTCTTTAATTGAGCCCACCTGCTTACTGGCTGGACGAGGCCATTGGCCAATGCTCCAAGGGTATACGACACAATAAAACAAGCACAGCCAGCAGAATCTCTAATTACAATAAAACTTTAAACACCTAATTATCGGCACCGGCACACCGGGCTGGAAACGTGATATTTGGTCATTGACTTGGAAGAGGAGGGTATTTAAAGGATAATGAAGGCTGAAATATGAATGAGCTTGAATGGATTGTGTAATTCCTCATTAACCGTTGGTTGTGTCTCTCAACAGCAATGTCAAGAACGTCATGGAGTTACAGTCGTGCCCCCTTTTCCGGTCACAGACCAAATACATATCTGCACATGCTCAGTGAGTTTCCTTCCTTACCCTCCCCTTTGGTCAGAGCTGTCAGGTCACTACAGGCTGACCTCCTTCTGACCTGCCTTCCAACCATAGTATAGGGAATGTTAATGAATAACTTTATTATCATATTACAAGGTATGAACACAAATGTTTATCTTAGAAATTGAATTTCTTTGGGTTTGTTTTCATTACATGGCATATTCACTTCACCGAGAGTTCCATCTACCAGCATAGGGGATGTAAATAATGAATGCGCTACAGGCAAGCTATAAAGGTAAATAGCACTACGGTTCTGAGCATAAAAAAACATTTAGGGCTGTTGCAGAACTACAACTCCCAGCATGTTTCAAGGGCTCAGGTAAGCAATCCATAGCTGTGGGATAGAAGTGCAAATGTATTCAGTGTTTGGAACTACAACTACTCTGAAGGTGCGCAGTGGCGGAACTAACAATCACTGGGCCCTCCAGTAAAACTATGATGGGGCCCCTATCCATGCTTCATCCACAGTGGTTTTCTGGGAGGAGGCTATATCTGTCATAGGAAAAATAAGAAGATGGGGCCCTCTTGGCTCTGGGGGCCCCCCTGCTCCCCTGGTCGTTACGCCCCTAAAGGTGTCGTTTTACCTAACACTATAGATAAAAAAGTTATTTTCAGCCAGAACCATCCTAGTCAGAGCTGCACCCTCATTTTGCTCAACAGAGAATCCCAATGAATTCCGGAATTCAAGACAGTTAGGTCACATGGTAGATTTGCAGTTAGCAGGAGGCGGGGTTAGGAGTGGGTTTTATTTTTATTTTACAGCATGACTAGCAATGGTTACATTGTATTAAAATTCACATGTTTCTGGGCATCCGGCAGTTGTGTCAGTTTGCCATCCACATTGACAGCTGGTTTTAATGTCAAGGCAATCCTGTGTGCTTATGTTCTGCTGTGGTCACACTATAATGCAAATTGGTGGGAACGCAGATACAAATTCACACAAACGCATTGTGCGTGATTTTATTTATTTATAATGCAGTGTGACCTTAGCCTCAGTAATTAAAAAAAGGGTTTAAGCCCCCAAGGCTCTAATCTAGTTCACCAGTAAAGTTCACTATAAATCAGAAATGTGTTAATGTTGTAATATTTAATGGGGACTATCAGACCGGTCCTGCAGAGCTTACAATCTAAACCCCCCTTACAACATATAAATCATTGGAAGCGTCACTAATTATCCCAGGCACCAATCACTATAATTGAGAGAAATAAGAGGAATCGCTTAGTCTATTGGCGAGTTGGGGTCCTAGGGAATCTCCCAGTATCTCCCCTTACATGTAATTCTGCGCTATATGTCATTTTCTGGATAGGATATCCCATGTTTTCATTTCCGTCTCTAATCCACTCACAGCACATGTTTAGAAATGTTAACACGACTGCCTCGGGCCTTTAGGTGTAATCAGTTAGCAAGCAAGTGAGCCAGAAAAGAGTCTTCTCTCTGACAGATGCGCGCACTAAAAAAAAAAGGTGATAATAGGTAGACAGTATTGCGGAGACTAATGGCATCCAATAACACGCTTGTGTGACTGTAAAAAATGTAATTAGGGCAACCACTGTGTACATTTCAACAAAATCAAAACATCTGCTCCAATCTAAGCGGCCCTGCATTTTACCGGAGTTGAAGAGAACGCTGGCTGATTGGACGGTTCCCGACTGAGCATTTATATGCACACCAGTGGCAGCTACAGAATGGAAAGGCTTGCAAAGAACTACAACTCCCAGCACCTTTTGCTGCTTTAGATGCTTCTGGATGTTGGCAGTTATGGTTTTTTTTTTTTTAAATAATCAATTGCAAAGCTATAACTCCCAGCAACTCCCAATAAACCTCTTCCAAATGAAACAGTGTGGCAGCTCCGTTATAATTGTATTATCAACAATTATCAAGTTTAACATAGAATTAGTACAGGTATTATGTAGCCAATGCATTTTGCTTACAGTATTAGTCATTCAAAAAAAAAAAAGATTCAAAATTCTAAGGTTTTCTTTTCTTTTTTTTTTTTTTTTGGGGGGGGGGGGGGGGTCACAATACATTTGGTGAGTTCACATGGTGCCAGCGGCTGTACACATGCTCAGTGCTTTTTCTGCTTACTGCCTTATAAAGTGACGGAAGTTTATAGCACTACAGACCGTAATAGGAATCCTAGAAGTCCTCTGTATATTTATACATATATATGTGATATTATATGTGTATAATATGTGTACATTTATCTTTGTAGTTCATGGTACGATATTTAGGGCTGACAGCCACAACCAAAATTTCAGTCGGTGAGAATTTCTTCATCTGCCATGATTTTAGACTCATTTGGATTCCAGAATCAGACATAAACGGAATGGACACAATGGTAATTTTAACCTGATTGGATTTAAATGGGTCACGCCCCCAGTCAACCCTTAACAGCGCCACTCGGGATTTACTGTTCAGTAGTCTGCCTGATGTGAAAATAGTATGGACCTGCCTTTCAGAGCGACAGATTACCGAACAATAAATGGATTGTTAGCCTGCCGATCGAAAACTGGTGCAGCCGACATTTTAGCACGACGATCACTTGGCCCACTGAAGACTGATGATTGGCTAAAATCTAATGACAGATCTGAATCGAAGTTTTGTTCAATTTGGACTAATGTATGACACGGTCTGCCAGTCCATGTACTGGGCCTAAACATGGAGCTTGTCTTTATGCTAGGTACGCAACAGCAGATGGATTCGTTCCGACTGACCGTTGGCACTAATGAGAGGTCGGTTGGAATGAATCGGTGTCAGTCTTGGTGAAAGTAGACAGTTTGTGTGACCGAGCGTGCAGTCCATAGGAAACCAATGATTTTCCAACCCGTCCAATCGCCTACTTATTCGATAATGTGCTGCTGCAAAACCGAAACAACGGTCGGTCACCCTGAATAACTAGATGGCGCATTCCCACCATCCGATATTTCGTGCCGAAGGAACAACATTTCAGTGCATCGGTCGATCAGCCAGAAATATTGGATGTTTTCTTCGGGTGCCTGGAACCATCAGGCTCTTCGAAAAAGTACAGTCCACAATGGGCCGCATGCTCGATGGTGGGAAATGGTGCCCATGGCTACTTCTGCTGTGACCAACAGTATTTCCTTCCACTTGACCACTAGTGGCTAACGGTCGGCGCAAACAAATTCTATGGTGTCCCCATGCGGAGTCTGGCTTATTAATTGGCGATCCATTTCTCTGGATATCCAAAGGATCGCTAAAGCTGGCTAGAATGGGGTTTACTGTATGTGTGTGTGTTATGCTGTAGAGCTGTATATGTGTGTGTTATGCTGTATGTGTGTGTGTTATGCTGTAGAGCTGTATATGTGTGTGTTATGCTGTAGAGCTGTATATGTGTGTGTTATGCTGTAGAGCTGTGTATGTGCGTGTTATGCTGTGATATGTGTGTGTTATACTGTAGAGCTGTATGTGTGTGTTATGCTGTGATATGTGTGTGTTATACTGTAGAGCTGTATGTGTGTGTGTTATGCTGTAGAGCTGTATATGTTTGTGCTGTAGAGCTGTATTGTACGGGTGTTATCTGTAGAGCTGTAATGTGTGTGTGTGGTAGAGGCTGTATTTGTGTGTGTTATGCGTAGTGTGTGGTGTTATGCTTATGTTGAGTGTTATGCGTATGTGTGTGTATGCTAGTTGTGTATGCTGTTGAAGTTATGGGTGTAGTACTAGGCTGCGTATTGGGTGTATGGCTGTCTGTGTAGTTGGTCTGTTGTGTTTATGCTAGAGCGTGTGTATGTGTATGTGATGTGTATGTGTGTGTGTAGTGGAGTGTATTGATGTTATGCGTGTAGAGCTGTTATGTGTGGTTATATGCTAGTATAGATGATATATTAATGATTGTGGGTTTCTGATGTGTGTGTTTAGCGGAGTTAGCTCTTCAACTCTAGCGACTTGCCCCTTCCCCTGCGTGGCGATTGTGATGGGTTCAATGTGTAGACGCTGTAGTCTGTATGCAGCTGTATATGTGTGTTAGCTGTAAGTGTATGTGGTGTATGCGTAGAGTGTAAATGCGGCGTTGAGTGCGAGAGCTCTATGGTGTGGTATACTGATATGTGTATTGGGTTGTATTATGCTGTATTGTGTGGTATGCGTAGTGGTGTAAGCTTGTAGCGGTATGTGGTTGTGTTTATTTAAGCTGTATTGTGTGTGTTATGTGTGGCGTTGTTTGTGTAGTAATGCTGTAGATTGTATGTGTGGTGTGTTATGCTAAGAGCTGGTAATGTGTGTGTTTATGCTGTAGAGCTGTATATGTGTGTGTTATGCTGTAGAGCTGTATGTGTGTGTGTTAGGCTGTATGTGTGTGTGTTATGTGTTGAGCTGTAGTGGTGTTGTTATATGCTAGAGCGTATATGTGGTGTTATGCTGTATGTTGGTGTATGCTGTAGAGCTGTTATGTGTTGTGTATGCTGTAGGCTGTATATGTGTGTGTTATGCTGTAGAGCGTATATGTGTGTGTTAGGTGTTGTAGGCTCGGTATATGTGTGTTGTTATGCTTGTAGAGCTGTATAGTGTGTGTGTTATGCTGGTATGTATGGTGTGTGTGTTTTGCTAGAGCTGTATTGTGTGTTATGTATGGGATGTGTTGAGCTGTAGGTGTAGTACGTTGTGTGTGTATGCTGTTAGAGCTGTATAGTTGTATTATGTGGTGTGTTATGCTTGTAGAGCTGTATTGTGGTGTTAGTGCTGTAGAGCTGTATAGTGGGTGTGTTATCTGTAGATGTATGTGTGTGTGTTATAACTGTAGGCTGTAGTGTGTGTGTTTCGAGCTGTATTGTGTGTGTTATGCTGTAGAGCGTTGTGTGTGTTATTACTGTAGAGCTGTTATGTGTTGTGTTATGCTGTAGTGTGTGTGTTATGCTGTAGAGCTGTAGTATGTGTGTGTATACTGTACGGATATGTGGTGTTATGCTGTATTGGTGTGTATGCATGTAGAGCTGGTATATGTGTGTGTTAGGCTGTTGGCTGATATGTGTTGTGTTATACTGTAGAGCGTGTATGTGTGTGGTTTCTGTAGAGCTGATATTGTTAGTGTAGGCTGTATGTTGTGTGTAGGTGTATAGCTGTATGTGTGTGTGTTTATGCTGTAGGAGCTGTCTATGTGTGTGGTATGCTGTATTTGTATTATGTGTGTGTGTTTATGCTGTAGAGCTGTATATGGTGTGTTACTGTTAGAGCTGTATATGTGGGTTATGCTGTAGAACTGTATATGGTGTGTTATGCTGTAGAGCTGCTGGTGGGTTATCTGTAGAGCGTGTTTGTGTTATGCGAGTGTATATGTGTTTGTTAGTGCTGTTAGTAGCTGTATTGTGTGTGTGTTATGCTGTAGAGCTGTTGTATGTGTGTGTGTTATGAGTGTATGTGTGTGTCTGTGTGTATTTGAGTTTATGCTTATTTGTATGCTTGGCTTAGCTCGTATGTTTTGTAAGACTGTGTGTGTGATTGTGATGTATTGTGTGTGTTATGCTGTTGTGTGTGCTATATTGTAGAGCGTGTTAGGGTGATGGTGTGTGATGCTGTAGAGCTATAGTATATATAGAAGTGGGGTTAGAGTGGGTTCTTAGCTGTATATGTGTGTTATATGCTGTAGAGCGTATATGTGTGTGTTATGCTGTGTAGCATGTGTATATGTGTGTGTATGCGTAGAGCTGTATATGGTGTGTTATGCTGAAGTGTATTATGTGTGTGTTATGCTGTAGAGCTGTATGGGGTGTTATGCTGTGAGCGTATATGTTGTTGTTATGCTGTAGAGCTGTGATTGTGTGTTATGCGAGTGTGTGTGTGTTATGCTGTGTGTATGTTAGGTGTATGGGTTGTGTGTTATGCTGTAGAGCGTGGTGTGTTATGCTTGTATGTGTGTTGTGTGTTTTGCTGTAGAGTCTGTATATGGTGTGTGTTATGACTGTAGAGCTCGTATATGTGTGTGGTTTGCTGTAGACGTGTATGTGTGTGTGTTATGCTGTAGAGCTGTATGTGTGTGTGTTTATTGTATAGTGTAAGTGTGGTGTTATGCTGTAGAGCTGTATATGTGTGGTTATGCTGTAGAGCTGTATGTGTGTGTGTTATTTAGCTGTATGTGTGTGTGTTATGCTGTAGAGATGTGTATGTGTGTTGTTTCTGTATGTGTGTGTGTTATGCTGTAGAGCTGTATGTGTGGTGTGTATGCTGTAGAGTATATATATATATTAGAATGGGAATCTAGAGTGGTGGTTTCTGTATGTGTGATGGTGTGGTTTATGCTGTGAGTGTATGTGTGTGTATGCTGTATGTGGTGTGTGTTATGCTTGTAGAGGCTTGTGTATGTGTGATGTTAGAGCTGTATGTGATGTGTGTGTATGTGTTAGAGCGTATATGTGTGTGTGTTATGAGTAGGCTGTATCACAGGTGTGTGTTTTATGCTGTAGAGCGGCTGGGTTTATTCGTCTAGAGCTGGTGTATGTGGATGTATGGTGTAGCGTGTTTGCTGTAGAGCTGTATGTGTGTGTGTTATGCTGTCATAGGTATGCTGTATTGTATGTGTGTGGTTATCGTGTGAGCTGTATTGGTTGTGTCATGTATGTGTTGGGGTTATGCTTGTATTGGTGGTTTGTGGTGTGGTGTGTTATGCTGTAGAGCTGTTGTGTGTGTGTTATGCTGTAGAGCTGCGTATGTGTGTGTTATGCTGTATTGTGTGTGTTATGCTTATAGGAGCTGTATGTGTTATGCTGTAGAGCTGTCTGATGTGTGTGTGTTATGCTGTAGAGTGGATGTGTGGTTAGCTGTGTATGAAGCGTATGTGTGTGCTGTATGCTGTTAGATGTATATGATTATAGATAGATGTGGTGATTAGAGTGGGTGTTGTAATGTATGTGTGTGGTTATGCTGTTAGAGCTGAGGTGTGTGTTTGTTATGCTTGAGAGCTGGATAGTGTTGGATGTGGGTTATATGTGTGTGTGTATGCTGTAGTGCTGTTTATGTGTGTGTTATGCTGTAGAGCTGTATGTGTGTGTATATGCGGTAAGAGCTGTATGTGTGTGTGGTATGGTATGTGTTATGCTGTATTGTGTGTGTTATGCTGTATGTGTGTGGGTTATGCTGTATGTGTGTGTGTTATGCTGTAGAGCTGTATGTGTGTGTGTGTTATGCTGTAGAGCTGTATGTGTGTGTGTTATTGATGTGAGCTGTATGTGTGTGTGTTCTGATGTAAGCTGTAGTGTGTAATGTGTTATGCTGTAGAGCTGTATGTGTGTGTGTATGCTGTAGAGCTGGATGTGTGTGGTGTTATGCTGTAGTAGCTGTATGTTTGTGTGTTATGCTGTAGAGCTGCTGTATGTGTGTGTGTTATGCGTAGAGCTGTTATGGGTGTGTGTATGCTGTAGTGGAGCTTGCTAGTGTGTGTGTGTTAGCGTGTAGAGCGTGTAATGTGTGTTGTTGCTGTAGAGCTGTATGTGTGTGTGTTATGCTGTAGAGCGTGGTATGTGGGTTATGCTGTAGAGCTGTGTTGGTGTGGTGTGTATGCTGTGTAGAGCTGTATGTGTGTGTGTTATGCTGTAGAGCTGTATATGTGGTGTGGTGTGGGCTGTTAGAGCGTATGTGTGTGGTTGTGGTTATTGTGTTAGAGCTGTTTATGTGTGTGTTTATGTGTAGAGCTGTTAGTGGTGTTGTTATGCTGTAGATACGTCTGTAATATGTGTTGTGTGGTGTTTGATGCTTAGAGCGTGTATGGTGTGTGTTATTCTGTAGAGCTGTATGTGGTGTGTGTTACTGGGTTAGATTATGTGTGGGTTAGTGTAGAGCTGTATATGTGTGGTAGCTGTAGAAGTGTACTTGTGTGTGTGTTATGCTGTAGAGCGTGTATATGGTGTAGCTACTGATGTATGAGTGTATATGTGTGTGTGTGTTTATGTGTGAGGCTGTATGGGTGTGGGTTAGCTGTAGAGCGTATGTGTGTGTGTTATGCTGTATATGTGTGTGTTATGCTGTATGTGTGTGTGTTATGCTGTGAGGCTGTAGTGGTGTGTAGCTGTATGTGAGGTGGGTTATGCTGTAGAGCGTATGTGTGGTTATCGTGTATGTGTGGTGATTATGCTGTAGAGCTGTAGATGTGTGGTTATGTTATGGTGTGGTGGTTAGTGCTGTATGTGTGTTGGTAGCTGTAGAGTATTAGGTATAATTATAGAGATGATTAGGTGGGTGACTGTAGTGGTTATGTGTTGTTATGCTGTAGAGCTGTATGTGTGTGTGTGTTATGCTGTATGTGTGTGTGTTATGCTGTAGAAGTGTCATGTGTGTTAGGTGTATGTGTGTGGTTATGTGTAGAGCTGTATGTGTGTGGTATCTGTATAGTGTATGTATGTGTGTGTTATGCTGTATGTGTGTGTGTTATGCTGTAGAGCTGTATGTGTGTGTGTTATGCTGTAGAGCGTTGTGGTGTTGTTATGCTGTAGAGGTATGTGTTCGTGGTAGTGATGTAGAGCTGTATGTGTGTGTTGTTATGCTGTAGAGCTGTGTGTATGTGTGGTATGTTGTAGAGCTGTATGTGTGTGGTGGTGTTTTAGTGTTAGAAGCTGTATGTGGTTTATGCTGTAGAGTGTATGTGGTGTGTATGCTGTAGAGCTGTTGGTGTGTGTTATGCTGTAGAGCTGTATGTGGTGGTGGTATGCTGATAAGCTGTATGTGTGGGTTATGCTGTAGGCTGTATGTGGTGTGTTATGCTGTAGAGCTGTATGTGTGTGTGTTATGCTGTAGAGCTGTATGTGTGTGTGTTATGCTGTAGAGCTGTGTATGTGTGTGTGTTATCTGTGGAGAGCTGTAGTGGGTGTTGTGTGTATGCTGTAGAGCTGTATGTGTGTGTGTTATACTGTAAAGCTGTATGTGTGTGTGTTATGCTGTAGAGCTGTATGTGTGTGTGTTAGTGCTGTTAGGCTGTATGTGTGTGTGTTATGCTGTAGAGCTGTATTGTGTGTGTTATGCTGTAGAGCTGTATGTGTGTGTGTTGTGCTGTAGAGCTGTATGTGTGTGTTATGCTGTATGTGTGTGTGTGTTATGCTGTAGACGCTGTATATGTGTGTGTGTTCTGCTGATGTGTGTGTGTGTTATCTGCTGTAGAGCTGTATATATGTGTGTGTGTTATGCTGTAGAGCTGTATATTGTGTGTGTTATGCCTGTTTGTGAGCCTGTATATGTGTGTTGTGTTTGCTGTAGAGCTGTATGTGTGTGTTTTGCTGTAGAGCTGTATGTGTGTGTGTTATGCTGTATGTGTTATGCTGTATTTGTGTGTGTTATGCTGTATGTGTGTGTGTTATGCTGTAGAGCTGTAATGTGGTGTTTATGCTGTAGAGCTGTATGTGTGTGTGTATGCTGTAGAGCTGATATGTGTGTGATGATGTAGAGCTGTATATGTGTGTGTGTTATGCTGTAGAGCTGTATATGTGTGTGTTATGCTGTAGAGCTGTATATGTGTGTGTTATGCTGTAGAGCTGTATGTGTGTGTGTTATGCTGTAGAGCTGTAGTGTGTGTGTTATGCGTAGAGTGATATGTGTGTGTTATGCTGTAGAGCTGTATATGTGTGTGATATGCTGTAGAGCTGGGTATGTGGTGTTATGCTGCTGATATGTGTGTGTATACTGTAAGACTGTATGTGTGTGTTATGCTGTGATAGTGTGGTATATGTAGAGCTGTATGCTGGTGTGTTATGCGTAGAGGCTGTTGTGTGTGGTTAGCTGTAGAGCTGTATATATGTGTGTGTTATGCTGTAGAGCTGCACTAAACCAATTATTTCCAACTCTCCTACAAAACGACAATAATCAGTTACTATGGATCACCTTCTATTACATCTAATGAATTTAATCTTAGATTGGGCCCCCCTCCCTAATTTATTGCCCCCCTCCCTCCTTGATTTATTGCCCCCCTGATTTATTGTCCCCCTCCCTGATTTATTGCCCCCCTGATTTATTGTCCCCCTCCCTGATTTATTGTCCCCTCCCTGATTTATTACCCCTCCCTGATTTATTGCCCCCCTCCCTAATTTATAAACCCCCCTCCCTAATTTATTACCCACCTCCCTGATTTATTGTCCCCCCTCCCTGATTTATAACCCCCCCTCCCTAATTTATTACCCCCCTCCCTGATTTATTGTCCCCCCTCCCTTATTTATAACCCCCCCTCCCTAATTTATTGCCCCCCCTCTCTACGTTGATGGAGCCGTTCTGTCCCTCCCCCCTGTTCCGTCTCCATTAACAGACCCTACACCCAGTTATTCCATTTCCAGTGCAGGGAATCCTGTTATCCGTCCACAAAGCTTCGTAATTGCTCATTAAACTTCAATCTTCGCTGATATTCCAGGCACGCAGGTGCACGGCAGAGACCCAGGGCCCTCCACGCGTCCAGCCCCCCACGACAGAGGAGCACGACCGTCCCTGCCAATGAGAACAGGCGCCAGCTATTTTTGGTTCTACTGAAGAACAATTGCCTGGCAACACATCACTGGGAAAAATAGAAGCCTGAGGGAGCAGATCACAGAGTACAAGGGCAGGATACAGATTTATCTCGATGCACCTCCCTGCGCGCGCGTGTGTGTGTGTGTGTGTCTGGGGGGGTAAAGGGCGAATATATTTATTTACCATTTCTAGGAGGTTTGCCTTTAAAATATAAAAAGAAAAGAACCTTCTATTAATAATGAATTCGTGGAATATCCATCACATCGACTACGGAAATCTACATTCATATTATTATCTAATTGGATCCCTGGCGGAAGGAGGAATCTACTATTGCCCCCCATACACCCCCCAACCCGAGGGTAATAAACCTGTGTAGATTGGAGATTGTACAATCAATGACAACTACGGCTTCTGTGAGGACAGAAAGAAAGAGGGCAGCGGGTGGCCTGCCAGAGAATTTCATTCAGTATTATAAGGGCGACTGCCCAGGACCCCATCGTTTTTGATTGGTTGATGAGGGTGGTAAGGGGCCTTTTAACACCATATTTTGCCAAGCCCCTCATAAGCATTAAACCAGCCCTGGCCTACCCTTGCTGCATATTACCAGTAAAACCGGTCTCCGCCTGAACATAAACACTGAGCCTCAATTCACAGGCCCCAATCCACTAGGCCTTATTTACTCTAATGATCCGACTTTATTTCTGCCTCGATAAACCGATAAACTGTATCCAAGCAAATTTCTTATTCGGCGGTGAATGGGCTGTGACAGATGGTGAATCCTTTCCCGTCGTATTCCCCCCCCCCCCCTTCCTTGGAAGGCCCAGTACACACTCTTGACTTCACAAAATGCTACTCGAGCAGAAGAAAGTCTCGCTGCACCAGACAAGTTCCCTCGTAGCCTCCGGGGGGGAGAAAATTCTGCTGTGGCTGACTAGAAAAGATGCAATGAAGGGAAAAATATCAGAGTTTCTCTCAATTACCCTCTTAAGAAGCGCTAGTCATTTAGGCTTCCTGCCAAACGGTTACCAGTACGATGGTTTTCATTGTAGACGGTTAATGGACGTTTAGTCGGAGGGTAATGATGGGTTTAATATTATGTAAGATCTAGGAACTCCAGGTAAATTGACCCCATCATACGCGACCGATGGAGCAGAATGAAACTCAATCGAGAAGTTATGATTGTTTTCCAAACTGACCAATTGTGAAAGAACCCCAAAAAATAAATCGACCGGTTTATCCGTAACTTTACATACCCAGATGCTCGGTGATTGGGCGCCCCAAAAGGAATACCTTCAAAGATACAAAAACATTGTTACAGCACTAGAAATGGACCCGAATCCAACCAGATTTCACGAATCCGCCGGAACTCAGACTTTGCGGGTTTCTGACATTTTCATATTTTTCCAAACCGTGGGAACTATTTTTGAATTTTCTGTTAGCTCCCCCGCGTATAGGGGTTGGGGCGGCGCCGCGTATAAGGGATGGGGCGGCTGACCGTGGTGAGGAATAAACTCACCAATGCAGGCAGACCGGGAGCCACTTCTCAGGGCCTGGGGGAATCTTGCCAAACGCGATGACGTCATTGTGTCTGCACCGCCTCTATAAGAAGCAGCTCCACGCGGTCCCCAGAGCCATTTTGGTTCTGCCAGGGACCGGGGAACAAGGCTTCCCTCCCTCCCACCCTGTTTGTATATGTTTACTTTATATTATTTGTTGGAGTCACGGAGCCGTTACATGCCCTCTGGCAAGAGGTTGGCATTCAAGTTGAGATCTACGGCTAAAATGATTATCAACAAGTGTGGTTATAAATGAAAGGATGTACAGTGATGGTATATGCTATGGGGCACATGTAAATAAGTTATTAATAGCTTATAATATAATAGCAGGTTAATAATAGCAGTTTGGCTGGGTCCTTCTTTCCTGGCACGGTCTAGAAATTTACAAGCTTCCGGCACTTCCCATTTACAGTAAGTTACCATTGCTGTTTAGTGGGGAACAGTGACCCCAATAAGAAAGATCTGTCTTTCCTGGTTTATGAAGATAATTAACTTCCGTCATTGGTTGGACAATCCCAGACGTATAGGCTTCCTTTTATGTATAGGAAACGTTATAAAGTCTGACATTTGTGCTAGGAAGGAATATACAAGTGATGGTGGGTAGAATAATTACACTCGGCCTCAGAAGCATTAATGCAAACAGCTGGGAACCGCTGCTCCATGCTGCAAGGCTTTCTTAATTGAGGCAATTGCTTTGGATGACTTAGCGCTAAATATGGAAACGTTTAGAATATTCACTGCTGAGACTTCCTAGATATCTAAAAGCAGCAGATCTAACGATCTCGTGCAGAGGGCAGCAGAGGAAATCGTACTTCCACGTCTCCTACAGTTATCCAAACCAGTTCCTTCCTTCAAGCAACACACAAAACCCCACGTAACCTTACATACCATGAAATAAACTGCCTCTCATATGCAGAGATGGGAACTCACAGGAGGCCAGAGTCAGGTGGCAGATGACATCTGGATACATTATTACCCAACCCACCCATATACTTGTCCATGTCCTCCTATGGTCATTCTCCATTCCTAAACCTGGCCTCTAGATGTCTAATGTATATCAAATTATATTGATATTATATAGTCCATAAACTAACTGACTTACCTGCACATTCCAAACAACCTGGATCATCAGCAGGTAAGTTAATAATTCAACAAGATGGCCTGATATTGATTTAACGATCAAACACAGAATCTACCTGGTATGGGGACAGCATATAACCACCATTAGAGCAAAACTATAGGCCCACTGGTTAGTACTGAGGTTGCACTGAATTGTGGCTTCAGGTTAACCCTACATTATATCTGTATGTTCTGGCTGTGATCCCTTTTCCTCCTATAATCTATTAGACACACTGTTAAATTGTGAGTGTGTGTGTGATCAAAAATCAGGCCCAGTCCCCAAGAGCTTACAATCTAATGACTTACATTGGTGGTGTAATTACCACCCCCACGGGGGGGGGCAGTAAAGGGGCCTGCCACAACCTCCCTGATCAGCTGTTTTTCTAAATACATTTCCTTCATAAGCACGGTCAGCTGTTTAAAAGACTGGAAACGCATCAGAAGTTCGGGTCTGGTCTTTTAAACAGCTGATCGTGCGTATGTTTCCTTCATACGCAAGATCAGCTGTTTAAAAACAGCTGATCGTGGACCTCTGAAGAAAAGGGCCCGATCTCCAATCGGGCCCCTGCAGTTACGTCCCTTACATACATATTAACGACAGGACAGGAGCTGGTGTAATTGGGTAAACTAATAGTAACGCACCACAGAGTATATTCAGACATATGTTAAAAAACAGGATTAAAGGGAAACTGTAATCTCCATGCAAGCTCTTTTATACCTTCCAAACAAGCCAAGGGTCATGTCTCTAGTTTCTCTGGTTCTTATGTTATAGGCTTGTAAAGTTACACTCAGTCAGGATGAACAAGGAAGTGTGTGGCAGTCACATGATGTGCTGAGTAAGAAGCCCCACCCTAAAATAATTAACTTTTCTGAAGCTATTTAAAGACAGTTACAGCAGTAGGATACAACTGGGCATGCTCATTGCCTGTGGCAGGGGGGAAGGCAGAGCAATGGTGGTGGTGATGTCACAGCTCACAGTGGTAGCTGGAAACACCACCCTTTATACTGCTATACATTTGCAGAGACTGCAGCTAGAAGTAGGATCCTGTAGTTTTAAAAGTAGGAATGTACACTTTTTAATAAAGGCCACTTGTATAGAGACCACAGATACCCTTTAAATAGATAATTAGACAAGCATGGATCCTTGCAACAGCTGTCTATCCCAAGTAAAGCGGCCACACACTCAACACACTCAATTGTAACATAGAGTTACAATAAATTTGAATTGAGGTTCCCTGTTCTCTACGTATTTAATGTCATGTCTCCTTCATTCCATGTTATCCAGACAAGTGAGTCTAATGCCTGGAACGTATCGTATCTCGGGGAGATGTCTGAGAAAGATCAACGCACCTGTCAGACATTCTAAGGGATCCCTGTAATGAACAGGATTGAAAATCAAGTCACATGGTTATGAAGAAGCTTCCAAAACATTGTTACATAGTCATGTACAACTTCTCTACATTTCTCCCAATTACCACCAAACTGCTCAGACACACACAAATAGATCTCCGAACCCAGTGACAGGGAACACGCCAGTTACCGAATTTTACCTTCTATCCCCCTGCGGCAGGAAAACTTAAAGTCAATCAGAGTTTTTGGGGTTTTTTTTAAGATCCATCAAGTTTAATCTACAAGAGAATGATACAACCAATGTGTGAGTCTCTGTTTATTTTATATATCTTGTTAGTAGCTTTATATACTGTATATATATATTTCCATTGAGTTCCAGTGAACACGGTGTAGATATACACATACACACATTCAGTTCAGAGATATGAATGCAAATTGTATGTTACCAAACAGGAGATCAGAATCAGATTGCACGTCCAATTATTATGACCATAGAAACAATGAAAGTGTCTTGCAATTAGAAGAATTAGCAATTCTTAGCAGTAGCTCGGTTGGAAACACGGGGACTCAGTGGGGAGCACGGTGGCTCAGTAAGGAGATCAGTGGCTCAGTTGGAAGTACAGGGACCCAGTAGGGAGCACAAGGGCTCAGTGGGGCTCGGTGTCAATGGGGAGCACAGGGACATAGTGGAGAGCACGGTGGCTCAGTAAGGAGATCAGTGGCTCAGTTGGAAGTACAGGGACTCAGTAGGGAGCACAAGGGCTCAGTGGGGAGCTCGGTGGCTCAATGGGGAGCACAGGGACATAGTGGTAGAGCATGGTGCCTCAGTAAGGAGCTCAGTGGCTTAGTTGGAAGTACAGGGACTCAGTAGGGAGCACAGGGGCTCAGTGGGGAGCTCAGTAGCTCAGTGGCTCAGTGGGGAGCACAGGGACATAGTGGAGAACATGGTGGCTCAGTTGGAAGCACAGTGGCTCAGTAAGGAGCTCAGTGGCTCTTGGAAGTACGGTGGCTTAGTAAGGAGCTCAGTGGCTCAGTTGGAAGTACCGGGACACAGTGGCGATCAGAGGCACACAGTGGGGAGCACGGTGGCTCAGTAAGGAGCACGGTGGCCCAGTAAGGAGCTCAGTGGCTCAGTTGGAAGCACGGGGAGCACAGTGGCTCTGTGGGGTTAACAGTGGCTCTGTGGGGAGAACAGGGACTCAGTGGGGAGAACGATGGCTCATAGCATTTCTGACTTCAGAAAAGAAGTACCAGTCAGTGTACCATGTTTGTAGCAGAAATCTGAAAGGGGATCCATCAACGAGGTGGCAGGAAATGAAATTTTACCCAATGTCATAAAATGAAGTCATCTATGGCCATGTTATTTATAGTTGGATGGAATTTAGAGTAACTTAAATTCTAACTTTCCTCACGATTGGGCTATTTTCGAGCTTCCGCATTGAATTTTCGAGGGTTACCAAAATCGAACACCTCATTTGAGGGTTATCAATGAATTTGAGGGTTAATAAACGCTACATTTGCAGGTTATGGCTGAATTCAAGGGTTACCGAACGTAACATTTGATGGTTATGACAGATTTTGAGGGTTACCGAGTGCTACATTCAAGGGTTATGGCAATATTTGGGGGTTACCGAACACTACATTTGAGGGTTATCACCAAATCCGTGGTTAGCGAACACTACATTTGAAGGTTATTGCCATATTTGAGGTATACCGAATTACACATTTGAGGGTTATGGCCGATTTAGAGGGTTACCAAATGCTACATTCAAGGGTGATCACCAAATCTGAGGGTTACCGAACGCTACATTCAAGGGTTATAGCAGAATTCAAGGGTTACCGAACGCCACATTCTAGGATTACGTAACGCTAAAGTCAAGGGTTACCGAACGCCGCATTCTAGGATTACGTAACGCTAAAGTCAAGGGTTACCGAACGCCACATTCTAGGATTACGTAACGCTAAAGTCAAGGGTTACCGAATGCCACATTCTAGGATTATGTAAAGCTAAAGTCAAGGGTTACCGAACGCCGCATTCTAGGATTACGTAACGCTAAAGTCAAGGGTTACCGAACGCCACATTCTAGGATTATGGAAAATCCAATAATCATCGAATTTTCAAAAAACGTATCAAATTAAATGCGCGAGTTCGAAAAGTCCAAAAGTTCGTAGCTCAGAGTCCAAAAAAATCTGAGTTTGCACAAAAAACAAAATCCGCCTCGATCTCGAGTTCTAGTCCATCCATATTTACTAAGGTCAGTTTGAAGTTAGCCAATCCTGAGCAAAAGCAGTCCCATTAATTAACATTAACTCTACTCAACACGGTCAATATTGATTCAACTGGGCAAGACCCAAATCTGTTCACTGTTCATGAGCCTTGTTACCACCTGTACAGAATGTGATATATACATTTTATACACATTTTATACAGACAGAAACACATAAATATCTCTATTCACAATCTACTAGTATCTTCAACATCAGACATTCTGATTGGCTCCCAAAATCCTAGAATGTATTATCTGTCCTTGTTATTGGCAAGTATTATTATTATAATTATTATTATGAGGGGCAATTAGCATTTCCAGTTTAGTAATCCATAAAAAAACAATAAAAAAAAAAGTCAATCTCCTCTGTAAATCTTTTGTTTTATTAAAAGACAAACCCCCACAGCAGGACTATAATAA
Organism: Hymenochirus boettgeri; assembly: GCA_019447015.1. NCBI lineage: Eukaryota > Metazoa > Chordata > Amphibia > Anura > Pipidae > Hymenochirus > Hymenochirus boettgeri. The sequence goes on along the minus strand of CM033470.1, from coordinate 18,720,414 downwards.
AACCTTTAAGAAATTAAAGTCATGAATTCTGAGTGCTGACCTAATTTCCCAAGATGCCGTCTGCAGTGTGTTGTAAACCAGTCATAAACATCAACAGAAAACCTCTTCTTATTGTGTCTAGAACCTTCCTACCCAACTCCCAACAAGATAAAATGCAAGTCCTAGATATTGTTATGAACTGAAACTGCCTCTCATTCTTATTTGAAACGATAAAAGAAAATAGCGCATGGCTTGCAAATCTCTATTATCTACCAATGTGCACTTTTATCATGCAGAGAAATAAATAGATAATAAATAAATAGATAATATCCCTATATCAGCCACTTGGAGGTCGCACAAGTGTGATCACTGCCATTAACACAGAGAGGACAATACAAATACAACCTAAGTGTAACAAACTTAAACAGCAGAAGGCGCCAGTGTGCAAGAAAGGAAACCAAACAGCAAAAATATACAAAAAAGGGAAATAAAATGTTTCTATTCTAAAGAACTAACACACCCCTTACTATGACGTAAGTTTTATAACTTGTATAACACCAATTACATGTTAAAAGCATGTGCACTCCTAATAAATGTTTAGATATCCAATCTGAACCATCTTACATTTCAGCTGTGAATCAAGTGGCCTATTATCATATCTTCTGCTGTGAGCAGTTTTGCAGTAGCTGGAATGGTGACAGAGTTTTAACAGTTGGTATGTGGGGAATTCCCTTTCCCAGTGCTGCCTCATAGTGATTACTGAGCATGCTTGCCCTCATAAAAAAAAGTCTGGTCAGACTGAAGGGGGAGGGGGTTAAAAAAAAATACTGGATTAAAAGCAACACACACCTCAGAATAAGTGCTACTTACACATATTCCTTTAAAGATTAAGATGAGGAAAAGTTATTCTTTAGGTACAGTTGCCCTTTAACCTGTGTCTCTTTCCGCTTGCCACCCGTATCTCACCATGTTAATACTATGAAAGAAGGAGACGCTCGCTCTGCAGAATGGGAACGTTAAACCCACGTTGTTATTTACAGAAGTCATAAAAGCCAACCAGCTCGCACTGACGCATATTTTAATGCCTGATGGTAATATCTAATGGTGTGAACAAGATGGGAAACAGTTGATAACAGTTTAAATGGCACAACTGTTTTGCTTTATTACCCATGAAAATAATGTGCATTGCAATCCGTGGCAAATTGGCTTGGAAATGTTTAGACACATTCCCTCCTCCCACTCGATGCTTCTCTGCAAATTCACCGCAGCGAGAGACAGAGAGAGAGAAAGACAGAGAGAGAGAGAGAGAGAGAGAAAGACAGAGAGACAGAGAGAGAGAGAGAGAGAGAGAGAGAGAGAAAGACAGAGAAAGACAGAGAGAGAGAGAAAGACAGAGAGACAGAGAGAGAGAGAGAGAGAGAGAGAATTGGAAGGCAGAGACATGCTGTGCTCTGGGCTGGAGCCATCTCAATCACTGATTATGGAACACACTGCTTTTAATGAGCTTAATGAGTGGATCCGCTATAGGATGGAGCAAGGATAAAAATACAAAGAGCTTCTACAGCACACAAAACAACACAGGAACACACGTCAAAAATATCCCCAGTGTGTTAGTTCCCAGACTTGAACAGGTTATTTATTTTAAAAAGTTGTTGCTTAAAGGGCAAGTCCAGCCCCAAAATGAAAACTTACGTACAGGTAAATCACCCCCCAAAACCATAAACGGTAATAGTTTGAAATGTGAAATATATAAGTCTAACCTGAAATCCTGCACAGTGTCCTGTTTCCCCTGTTTCTGCTTCCTGGTTCTTCCAGTTAGTAACTGTCAGTTATGGATTTGACAGTTGACATCACAGCCAATGACTGAATGTTAATCCCCTGTCTGCCTCTTCTGAGCATGCCCAGGCTCAGTACAGGTTTCTAAATTGCTCAGTTTCCATGAGGCATCCAGAAGCATAGCAGGCATACAGTAATGAATTCATAGGACAAAGTATTAAATATATCAACATATTTTAAATAGGCCGTTCTTTCTAAAAGATGTTCTTATGAGGGGGGAGTTGACCACACTATGGGCCATAGTTGAATGTGCAGTGTCACTATTTCACCTTTAAAGGGAAAGGTCAGGGGAAATTATCATTATTTTCGAAATTCTTACAGGGTATTGCTTGGTTCTCGGTGTTAAAGGGATGAAATATGGATGGAATAAAGGTAACATAAAGGTAACACTATGGACCCCTTGGTCTATGGAAATAAGTTTGTGTTGACCTACTCTAGCCCTATTACCAATGGAGATAAATAGGATCCAGGAATAATACCAGCTATAATAACACATTATGTAATGTTAGTACAGCTACTTTATAACTACCGAGACTTTATCTGCCATTGAATCAGGACACACAACACATTGATACAGTCACTTTAATGGACTAAAGAGAAACCCTAAAGGTCATTGTGAATATTGTCCACTGACTATAGGAGATTAACGGGTTAGAAAAATCCTGCAGGACATTTGATCCATATCCCACCCTCTATCCATGCTCTATATCCCAATCTGTATTCCTGATCCATATCCCACCCTCTATCCATGCTCTATATCCCAGTCTGTATTCTGATCTATCCCACCCTCTATCCATGCTCTATATCCCAATCTGTATTCCTGATCCATATCCCACCCTCTATCAATGCTCTATATCCCGTCTGTATCCGATCCATATCCCACCCTCTATCCTGCTCTAATCCCAATCTGATTCCTGATCCATATCCCACCCTCTTCCATGCTCTATATCCCAATCTGTATTCCTGTCCATATCCCCCTCTTATCCATGCTCTATATTCCCAATCTGTATTCCTGATCCATATACCCTATCCATATATCCATGCGAGATATTCCAAGGTCTGTTTTCGGACCATATTGACCACACTCTATCCATGATCTATATCCCAACCTCTATTCCTGATCCATATCCCACCCTCTCTCGATCCATGATCTATATCCCAACCTCTATTCCTGATCCATATCCCACCCTCTCTCTATCCATGATCTATATCCCACGCTCTATTCCTGATCCATATCCCACCCTCTCTCGATCCATGATCTATATCCCAACCTCTATTCCTGATTCATATCCCACCCTCTTTCTATCCATGATCTATATCCCCGACCTCTATTCCCAATCCATGTCCCAACTTTTATTCCTGATTTTTATCCTGACCTCTATTCCCGATCCATGTTCCAACTTCAATTTCTGATCCATATTCTGATCCATATCATACACTCCATTCTTGATCTATTATCCCATGTCCAGACCTCTATTACTAATTAACATCCCAACCTCTATTACCAATTCTTATCCCCGACGTCTATTCTCGATTCATATCCCAACTTTTATTTTCAACCTATAAACCAAACACCTTTTCTGATCTATATACTACACTTTATATTGACCTCTATACTATACTCCATTCCTGATCCATATCTTATCCTCTATTCCCAACCCCAATCCATATGCCATCTTCTATTTAAGATCTATATGCTGACATTTATTCCCAATTAATATCCTATACTCTTTTCCTAATCTGTATCCTGATCTCTATTCCCAATCCTTATTTAAACCTTTGTTCCCCATGATTTCCGGTCTCTATTCTCAATCCTTATCCCGACCAATATCCCAACCTCTATTTCTGACCAATATCCCAACCTCTATTTCTGACCTCTATGCTGGCCTCTATTAAAGACAAATGTTGGGATTTTTTTTTAAAACCACACTTGGTATTTGTGCAACACCCCAATTAAGTGCATGATAATAAGCATATAATTGTTTATCAGAGGTAAATAAGCACATTATAGCTCATTGGAAATATAAATAATATATACACAGAAGGCATCCCCCAGAAATGTGTTTTTCCTTTTCACTTATACAGAGAGAACACCGTGCGGTCACGTAAATACCGGGAAATCCATATTGTATTTTATATTATATATGGTACGCCCACTGTATGTCCATTTCTAGCAACGATTAACCCTTTCACCCCCACGCACGTGATGTAGCCTGTTTCCCTGCGTCCCTTCCAGTAGATTTGTATAGAAGGAATTGCAGGCCTGAGGCTTTGGACAGAAATAGCTCCCATGTCACTGAGCACATTCATGTAGACTGGGATTGTACCTGTAGACTGCCGACTCCTATTGCCATGGAAACTAGCCAAATCTCCCTCCTGACCTCTCCTGCCATCCGCATCCAGGGAAAAGTGGCAGAAAAGGCCACAATACCAATAGAAATGGAAAAATAAAAGCCTCTGACGAAAGGAATAGATGCTAATGTTGGTTTTAAGAAGCCATATAGAATTATTACCCATAAATCCTTTTAAAAAAGATGGATGCCTTTTTTTATTACAGCTCTGTATTGTGCGTATTACCCTTGTTCCTATCATGTCATTATATAGATATTATGGATCATGTCTGCCATTTTAACTTCTAAGCCAGTAAATTCATTCTGGTGTTGGTAAAATAATTTAAACAATTACCTATTAATTGAAAGGGGAATTAAACCCCTCCCCCAGACCGAGTCCATGACGCACCTTGCTGGGCCTTATTTTATAGCATGGAAGGTAGCCATAAAAAGATGCTGAAATAATAAAATAAGGCATCAATTCACGGCGCTTCTTTGCAGAATAAAGTTTCATATTCGTCGTTTAGTTTTTCCTTTAAAAGGTTTAATATTTGTTCACTATTAGCATATTTTTAACTGGCAATTCCCCACACTGCCCTCCAGCTGTCAGAGGTAGTAGTGCAACATCAGATAAAAGTTGCCGTCAATCACAGTTGCAAATTGAAATTCCAGTCCGGGCCATAAAATTCCCTTATACAACTCAACACAGTTTGACATCAAGTTAAAGCTATACATAAATTGGAAGTGGGAAGTGGAAAGAGTCATTTAGACATCCTTAGGTTTTATCATTAGTCCCATGTCCATATGGGGTGCTCCAGTGGGCGCCTTTTGCTGTAATAAAATACACATGCAGACTGCTCCATTGTGACACTTGATTAAAGCTCAGAGTAATTATTATGATAATCACAGTGCGGGAGATTAGACATTGCATAGTAAAGCTGGGATGGGCCATCTGTACACACAGAGACCAAGGTGACTCTTGTTAATTTGGCTTGAAGACCAAATTCCTGTTCTTTCTATTTCTTCTTCTTCCGTTTTATTCTTCCGCTTTTTTGGACTGTACCTCCTCCCACAGTTTTTGAGCTAGAGACAGGAAATTCGGTACAGACGTGCGGGACATATAGGAGAAGTGTGCTGTCTTCTAGCTAAGGAATCCGCGGAAGCGTTATGGCGTTATCTGAGAATTACAGGGATTTTTCCCCATAGACAATTATGGTAACAATTCTCAAATGTGGATATTTCAAAACAGTTTGTTTCATGGTCATAAATACAAACGGTGATACCCCCAACCCCCCACACAGACCCAGGTACACCTACCTACTGACCTACCTTTAATTCATGTGACAGACATATTTAAAGGGTAAGTAAAAAAACAACAATGTCCCCATCATTGGCATTATTGAGTTTTAAAATCTACAGCACAAACACATTCCCTTCCAAAATGCGGTCTTTAAAGCTAAATTCAAAGTTTATACTTTCCCTTTCTAGTTCTGTTACCTCGTTACGTAAAGGACAACTAAACTGTAAAAATATACTTTTTAAAAGTTTCCTGGGGCAAGGATGTAGGATTGATTCTCAATATCATTTTGTTGAGGAGCTACAGCACTTACAGTTTTTATCTGCCAGGTTAGCATCCTGGACTTTCCTGTATTAAAGATAGTGCTGAAGCATTGAGAAAGCCTGGCAAAAGCAGTTTACTTCATGCTTCTCACAGAAACAATATATTGAGGTAGGAATAGCCAATCCTACCTCCCTGCCCCAATTACTTTTCATTTTAACTGGGTTTTTTTTTTTTATTTCTTTTTAAAGACTTTATATGCACTGTAGTTCTCTTTAAACATTTTCCATAGATAGCAACACTGCCTACTTACAATAGAGGTAAGTCTGTTTGTATCAATGTCCAACCCTTGTATGTGAATCCCACATCATACCTGGAACCGGTTTAAAGCCTCTGTTTGGCCCTGTGCCAAACATAGTGTTAGGGCCCCAAAACCCACAACTATTCAAATCCTATGGTCAATGGGCCCCCTTAGTAATAGGGGCCCTGATTAATCACCCTGTTTGCTCTTATGGTAAAACTTTCTCTGATTGAACTTACATAATGTGACCCATGATTCTTTTACAAGCTGGAGATATTGAGAGATGTCGGATGTGTAACTATCAACTATTCCAATAGCCTGTTCTTTGTACACAAGAAGTTAGTAGGAACCTGCGGCAGTACACACAGCTCCCCTCGCCAGGGGCAAAGGGAACAGCAGAGGTTCAGCTACAAAATCCTATGTATACGAAATAAAGCTTATATTATAATTATCCACCTATCATAAAGCTGACTGCACATAGACTTAAAGGGCATGTTAACCCTCAATTGAAAAACTATATATAGATAAATGCCCCCAACCCCACCCTCAAACCCCAAAACCAAAATAGCTGAAAACCTGACATATTTAGGGCTAACCTGCTATGCAGTGAAATATTCTCCCCTTCCCTCTGCCTCTCAGACAGTTTCCACCTCCTCTCCAAGCTCTTTTACAAGCTCGCACGTGCTCAGAAAAGGCAGCTAGGAGAATAGCATTCAGTCCCACCATGCCTCAGCATAATACAGGATGTTGGCACAGAATAGCAGCTGGGTTGATTGCCCGCTCTTTAAATAGTGTGTAATAACTGTACCAATGAATAAGCAGAACGGGAGGGAAAAAATCTGTTTGTCATCCAGAGAGAGAAACAATAGGCAAGTCGCAGAGTATTCAAGCTAATGTCACATTCATTACCAAACCGCATATTATTCTAACAACCTCCTTCTTTATGCTGCATTAAAATCTCAAGGAACTTCCTGAATTTGCATGGTAATAAGGCAGTTAGTCTTCCCCGAAACCGCTTCCAGGAGAGAGGATAGTAATTTAGCAATCTGCTAGGCAGTAGGCAATTGTTCCAAACATCCAGTAAACACAATGGTGGAGACAGCATCAGTTTAGAGGATCTATTACTCATCTCATTCCCCACACCTACCAATTTCCTTTCGCCAGACTTCCATTGTGTTATTTAGATAGCTCACCTTTCCCTGCATACTTTAACGTTCGCCATATAAATCCAATGGGGTGCAGAACGTTAAATTGCAGATATATATCAAATGTGCAGATACAAAAGTAAATGACGTGTGCTATACTACAGTTTTCATACCCCCCAACATTACCACTTTAACAGGTACACTGATAGAAGCCCATCCCTTTTAACAGGTACACTGATAGAAACCCATCCCCTTTAACAGGTACACTGATAGAAACCCATCCCTTTTAACAGGTACACTGATAGAAACCCATCCTCTTTAACAGGTACATTGATAGAAACCAATCCCTTGCAATAGGTACACTGATAGAAACCCATCCTCTTTAACAGGTACACTGATAGAAACCCATCCTCTTTAACAGGTACACTAATAGAAACCCATCCCCTTTAACAGGTACACTAATAGAAACCCATCCTCTTTAACTTTACCCCTTTAACAGGTACACTGATAGAAACCCATCCCCTTTAACTTTACCCCTTTAATAGGTAGACTGATAGAAACCCATCCTCTTTAACAGGTACACTGATAGAAACCCATCCCCTTTAACTTTACCCCTTTAATAGGTACACTGATAGAAACCCATCCTGTCATAGGCCATTGATGGTGTCATAGGCCATTGATGGTGTCATAGGCTATTGATGGTGTCATAGGCCATTGATGGTGTGATAGGCCATTGATGGTGTGATAGGCCATCCTAATAGGGGAGACTTATACTACTAATAGGGGAGACTTATACTCCTAATAGGGGAGACTTATACTCCTTATAGGGGAGACTTATACTACTAATAGGGGAGACTTATACTCCTTATAGGGGAGACTTATACTACAGAAAGAAAGAGAGGACAGAGAGAGGGAAGAGAAAGGAGAGAAAGACAGAGAGACAGAGCGAGAGGAGAAGAGAGAGATGAGGAGAGAGAAAGACAGACAGAGAAGAAAAAGAAAGAGAGAGAGGAGAACGACAGAGAGACAGAGAGAGAGAGAGAGAGAGAGAGAATTGAAGGCAGAGAGAGGACATGCTGTGCTCTGGCTGGAGCCATCTCAATCACTGATTATGGAAACACACGCTGTTAATGAGCGTAATGAGTGGATCGCTATAGGATGGGGAAGAAGATTAAAAATACAAAAGAGAGCTTATTCCAGCACACAAAAACAAAACAGGAACACAACGTAAAAATATCCCCAGTGTCGTTAGTTCCCCGACTTTGAAAGGTTATTTATTTAAAAAGTTTGTTGCTACTATAAGGGCAAGGGCCAGCACCAAAATGAAAACTTACGTACAGGGAAAATCACCCACCAAAAACCATAAACGGTAATAGTTTGAAATGTGAAATATATAAGTCTGAACCTGAAATCCTGCACAGTGTTCCTGTTCCCCGTTTCGGCTTCCTGGTTTCTTCCAAGTTAGTAACGTCAGTTATGGATTGGACAGTTTGACATCACAGCCAATATGACTGACTGTTAATCCCCTGTCTGCCTCTTCTGAGATGCCCAGGCTCAGTAAAGGCTCAGTACAGGTTGCTAAAAGTGCTCGTTCCATGAGGCATCCAGAGCATAGCAGGCATACAGTAATGGATTCACTAGGACAAAGTATTAAATATATCAACATATTTTAAATAGGCCGTTCTTTTTAAAAGATGTCTATGAGGGGGGAGGTCAGTGGACCACACTATGGGCCATAGTTGAATGTGCAGTGTCGCTATTTCACCCTTTAAAGGGAAAGGTCAGGGAAATTATAATTCTATTTCGAAAATTCTTACAGGGTGTATTGCTTGGTTCTCGTTGTTAAGGGAGAAATTATGGATGGAATAAAGTAACATAAGGGAACACTATGGGACCCCTGGCGAGGAAAATAATTTGTGTTGAACTCTCTAGCTTAGCCTATTCCAATGGAGATAAAAGGATCCAGGAATAATACCAGCTATAATAACAAATTATGTAATGTTAGTACAGCACTTTAGAACTACGGGAATTTATCTGACATTGAATCAGACCACACAACCAAATTGATACAGTCACTTTAATTGACTAAAGAGAACCCTAAAGGTTCATTGTGAATATTGTCCAATGACTATAGGAGATTAACGGGTTAGAAAAATCCTGCAGGACATTTGATCCATATCCCACCCTCTATCCATGATCTATATCCCAATCTGTACTTGGATCCAATCCACCCTCTATCCATGCTCTATATCCCAGTCTGTTTCCTGATCTATATCCACCCTCTATCCATGCTCTATATCCCAATCTGTATTCCTGATCCATATCCCACCCTCTATCCCATGCTTTATCCCAAGTCGTAATTCCTATCCATATCCCCCACTCTATCCATGCTCTATCCAATCTGTATTCTGATCCATCTCACACCTCTATCCATGCTCTATATCCCAATCTGTATTCCTGATCCATATACCACCCTCTAGACCCATGTTATACTCCCAATCTGATTCTGATCCATATCCCACACTATATCCTGCTCCTATCCCAGTCTGTATTCCTGATCCATATTCCCACCCTCTATCCAGCTTAATATCCCCAATCTGTATTCCTGATCATATCACACCCTCTCCATGCTCAGATCCCAATCTGTTATTCCTTTGAATCAATCCCACCCTCTTAATCCATTGCTCTATATGCCAATCTGTATTCTGATCAAATCCCACCTCTATCCATGGCTCTATATCCCCAATTGTATTCCGATCCAGATCCAACCCTCTATCCCATGCTTATATCCCGGTCTGTATTCTGATCCATATACAACCCTCTATCCATGCTCTATCCCCAATCTGTATTCCTGATCCATATCCCCCCTCATCACATCTATATCCACAGTCTGTATTCCTGATCCATAGTCCACCCTAGATCCATGCTCTTAATCCCAATCTGTATTCCTGATCCATATCCCACCCTCTATCCATGCCTATATCCCAAGATGTATTCCTGATCCATTATCCACCCTCTATCCATGATCTATTATACCAATCTGTATTCCGATCCATATCCCACCCTCTATCCAGGCGATAGATCCCAATCTCGTATTCCTGATCCAATCCCACCCTCTATCCATGCTCTTATCCCGTATGTATTTCATGATCAATATCCCACCTCTATCAATGCTCTATATCCCCAATCTGTTATTCCTGATCCATATCCACCCCACCATGGCTCTTATATCCCAGTTCTGTACGTCTGTCATATCCCACCCTCTATCCATGCTCTATATCCCAAATCTTGTATCCTGATCCATATCCCACCCTCTATCCATGCTCTATATCCCATCTGTTATTCGATCCCATATCACACTCTATCCATGCTCTATATCCCAATCTGTATTCCTGATCCATATCCCACCTCTATCCATGCTCCTAATCCCGTCTGGATTCTGACCATATTCCCACCCTCTATCATGCTCTATATCCCCAAATCTGTATCCTGATTCCATATCCACACTCTATCATTGCTATAGATCCCAATCTTGTATTCCTGATCCACATATCCCACCTCTCTATCCATGCTCTATATCCCGTCTGTATTCCTGATCCATATCCCACCCCTCTATCCATGCTCTATATCCAAATCTCTATCCTGATCCATATCCCACCCTCTATACATGCTCTATATCCCAATCTGTATTACTGATCCATATCCCACCTCTATCATGCTCTATATCCCAGTCTGTATTCCCTTGAATCAATATCCCACCTCTATCCATGCTTATATCCCAACTGTATATGATCCATAACCCACCCTCTATCCATGCGTATATCCCAATCTGTATCGGATCCATATCCCATCTCTATTCCATGCTATATTATCCCAATTATGTATTCCTGATCCATATCCCACCCTCTATCCATGCTCTATATCCCAATCTGTATTCCTGATCCATATCCCACCCTCTATCCATGCTCTATATCCCAATCTGTATTCCGGATCCCATATCCACCCTCTATCATGCTCCGATATCCAATCGTATTCCTCGAAGCTATTCCCCACCCTCATCCATGCTCGATATCCCAATCTGTATTCTGATCTACATATCCCACCTCTATCCATGCTCTATATCCAATCGGATTCCATGATCCATAGCCCCCCCCACCCCAACCCCTCTATCCATGCTCTATATCCCAATATGTATCCTGATCCAGATCCACCCTCTATCATGTCAATCCCGTCTTCTGTATCCTGATCCATATCCCACCCTCTATCAGATCTATATCCCAATCTGTAGTCCTGATCTATATACCACCCTTCTATCCATGACTCTATATCCCAATCGTATCCGAATTCCATATCCCACTCTCTATCCATGCTCTATATCCCAATCTGTATTCATGATACCATATCCCACCCTCTATCATGCTTAGATCCCAATCGGTATTACCGATCCATATCCCAACCATCTATCCATGTCTAATCCCAATCTGTATCCTGATCCATTATTCCCACCTCTAGCCATTGATCTTATTCCCAATCTGATTCCTGATCCAATCCCACCCTCTAAAAAAATCAATGCTCTATATCCCAATCTGTTTCATGATCCAATATCAACCTCTATCCTGCTCTATATCCCATCTGATTCCTGATCCAATCCCAACACTCTATCCATGCTATATTACCAATCGGTATTCCTGACATAAATCCACCCTCTATCCATGCTCGACATCCACAATCTGTATTCCTGATCCATATCCCACACTCTATCCATGCTCTATATCCCAACTGTATTCATGATCCATATCCCCACACTCTCTATCCATGCTCTATTATCCCAATCTGTATTCCTGATCCATATCCACCCTCTATCCATGGCTCGTATATCCCAATCTGTATTTCCTGATCCATATCCCACCCTCTCTACAGCTCTATATCACAAATCTGTTCTCCTGATACATATACCACCCCTCTATCAATTGCTTCTATATTCCCATCTGGATTCATGGATCCATATCCACCCTCTACAAGGACCTCATATCCCAATCGTATTCCTGTCTATATCCCACCCTCTTCCATGCTCTATATCCCAATCTGATTTCCTGATCCATATCCCACTCTCTATCCATGCTCTATATCCCAAATCTGTATTTCTGATCCAGATCCCACCCTCTATCCAGCTCTATATCCCAGTCTGGTATTCCTGATTCTATATCCCACCCTCTATCCATGCTCATATATCCCAATCTGTATTCCTGATCTATATCCCACCCTCTATCCATGCTCTATATCCCAATCTGTATTCCTGATCCATATCCCACCCTCTATCCATGCTCTGATCTCCAATCTGTATTCCTGATCCATCCACCCCATAGCCATGACTCTATATCCCCAATCTGTATTCCTGATCATATCCCAACCCTCTATCCCATTGCTCTTATCCCAATCATGTATTCAGGAGCCATATCCCATCCATCCCATATAATTTTATTCCCTGACTCCCCCTCTATACAGTCTCGATATCAATCTATCCTATGATCCTACCACCCTCTATCATGTTATATCCCAGTCTGTATCGTGATCATATCCCAACACCTCTAATCATGCTCGATTATCCCAGTATTATTGGATTTTACTTGATCCATTATCCCACCTCTATCCATGATCTAACCCATCTGTATCCTGATCCAGATCCCACCCTCTATCCAGCTCTTAATCCCCAATCTGTAGTCCTGATACCATATACCACCCTCTTATCCATGACTCTATATCCCAATCGTGTATTCCTGATCCCTATCCCAACCCTCTATTCCATGCTCTATACGCAATCTGTCAATCTGACTATCCCCCTCTGCCTATCGCCTTATATCCCACCCTCTATCCATGCTCTATATCCCAATCTGTATTCTTGATCTATATACCCACCCTCTATCCATGCCTCTATATCCCAATCTGTATTCCTGATCTCTCACTCCCACCATCTCTATATTCCCCGATGCCTATATCCCCAACACATGCTCGATTCCAATCTGTTCCTGATCCAATCCCACCCTTAACGCCTGCCTATATCCCAATCTGTATTCTGATCCATATCCCACCATATATCATGCTCTATATCCCAAGGCTGTATTCTGATCCATATCCCACCCTCTATCCATGCTCTTTCATCCCAATTTGCTTCCTGATCCATACCCACTATCCAGCTCGAATCCATCTATCGACCATATGCCCACCCTATCCCAACATCCGGTATTCCTGAATCCATCCAACCACCTATCATGCTCTATATCACCATCTGTATTGCCGATCATATCCCACCCTTATCCATGCATCTATATTCCCAATCTGTATTCCTGATACATATCCCACCTCTATCATGCTTCTAATCCATATGTATTACCTGATCTCATATCCCACCCATCATCTCTATAATCCCAATCTGTATCTGATCCATATCCCACCCTTATCCAGCTCTATTCCCAGTCTGTATCCGATCCTATCCCACCCTCTATACCATGCTCTATATCCCTCTGTATTCTGAATCCGACCATAATCCCACCCTCTATCAATGATCTATATCACTCTGTATTCCATGATCCATATCCCAACCCTATCCATGCTCTATATCCATCTGGTATTCTGAATCCATATCACCCACCCTCTATCCCATGCTCTAATATCCCATCATTCTGATTAACACCTACCTTGCTAATCCCATGATTCCGTCATATCCACCCTCGATCATTGCTCTATATCCCCATCTGTATTCTGATCCATATCCACCTCTATCCCATGCTCTATATCCAGTCTGATTTCCTGACCATATCCCACCTCTATCCATGCTCTATATCCCATCTGTATTCCTGATCTATTCCACCTCTATCCATGCTCTATATCCCAATCTGTATTTCCTGATCCATATCCCACCCTTATCCATTGCCTATATCCCAATCTGTATTCTGATCCAAATCCCACCCTCTATCCATGCTCTATATCCCCGTCTGTATTCCTCGATCCTATCACTCATCCATCTCTATACCAGACTCCTAGCTTATATCCCATCTGTTATTCCTGATCACATATCCAACCCTCATCATGCATATATAGCCAGTCTGTATTCCTGATCCATATCACACCCTCTATCCATGCTCTATATCCCAGTCTGTATTCCTAGATTCCCATATCCCAACCTTATCCATTGCTCTATATCCCAAATCTGTATCTATCCATAGACCCCATTCCAGTAATCCATCGTCTGACATCCACTCATCATGCTGTATATCCCAATCTGTATTTATGACCAGATCCCACCTCTCTACCATGCTATATATCCCAATTGTATTTTCCTGATTCATATCCCCACCCTCTATCCATGTCTATATCCCGGTCGGTATCCCTGACCATATCCCACCCCTCTATCATTGCTCTATATCCAATCTGTATTCGCAGATCCAGATCCCACCTCTCGTATCCTGCTCTATATCCAATACTGTATTCCTTGATCCATATCCCACTCTATCATGCCTCTATCCAACTATATAGTCCCCCTCTTCAGCGTAATCCCAATCTGGATTCATGATCCATATTCCCATCCTCTATCATTGACTCTATATCCAGTGCTGTATTTCCTGATCCATATCCACCCTACTATCCATGCTTCTATTCCAATCTGTATTCCTGATCCATATCACCATCCGCTCTAATCCAATTCTGCTTGATCCATCGCCATTACATGTCTAGTATCGTCCTTCCTTATCCACAAACCTCTTCCATGCTTGATACCCAATCTGTATGTCTGATCCATATCCCCACCCTCTTCCGGCTCTATATCACCCATCTGTATTCCTGATCATACAGCTATCATGCCTGCTATATACAAGTCTGTATTCCATGATCCATTATCCCAACCCTCTATCCATGCTCTATATCCCAATGCTGTATTCTGATCCATATCCCACCCTCTATCCATGCTCTATATCGCCAATCTGTATCCTGATCCATATCACCACCCTTATCCATGCTATATATCCAACTATGTATCTGACCATATCCCACCTATAATCATGCATTATATCCCAATCTGTTATCTGATCACTATCACACCCTCTATCCTGCTCTATATCCCATTGTATTCCTTGATCCATCTATCAGCCACCCTCTTCCAGACTCTATATCCCATCTGTTTCCTGATCCATATCCCCTCATTTACTATATCCGACCTCTACTACAGTCCCACCTGCTTCAGCATCTATATCCCAATCTGGTATTCCGGATCCATATCCCACCCTCTTATCTCTATCCAGCTTATTCTATAATCACTCTCTAACCGCTCTTGCCAATTATTCCTGATCCATATCACCACTCATCCAGTGTCTATATCCAATCTGTATTCCTGGATCCATATTCAACCCTCATCCATGCTCTATATCCCAATCTGTATTCCTGATCCATATCCCACCCTCTATCCATGCTCTATATGCCAATCTGTATTCCTGATCCATTCCCACCTCATCCGCATCCATATTCATGTCCTATACTATCAGCATATCTGTATTACTGATCCAAATCCACCCTCTATCCATGCTCTATATGCCAATTGTATTCCTGAATCATCTCCCACCCTCTATCATGCTCTATATCCAATCTGTATCCTGATCCATACACCCTCACCACTCTTATGCAACTTTCCTGATAGCCCCTATCCAGTCTATATCCCAATCTGTTATTCCTGATCCATATCCCCCTCTATCCATGCCTCATATCCAATCTGTTTCATCTATCCATACCACCCTCTATCCATGCGCTATCTCCCAATCTGATATCCATGACATATCCCACCTCTATCCATGCTCTATATCCCAATCTGGTATTCCTGATCCATATCCCACCCTCTATCCTGCTTATATCCAATCTGTATTCCTGATCCATATCCCACCCTCTATCCATGCTCTATTCCAGGGATCGGTCTACTTCATATGTCTTATCCCAGCGTATTCCGATTCCAACCAACCACGTATCAATGCCTATTTCGCCAATCGTGTATTCGTCCATATCCCACACTCACATGCTGCTAAGTCCCGCGTATTCTTGATCCAATGCCCACCTATGATGCTCTAATAGCCATGTATTCCTATCCATAGCCAC
Organism: Hymenochirus boettgeri; assembly: GCA_019447015.1. Classification (NCBI taxonomy): domain Eukaryota; kingdom Metazoa; phylum Chordata; class Amphibia; order Anura; family Pipidae; genus Hymenochirus; species Hymenochirus boettgeri. Next base: position 18,704,130 of record CM033470.1, on the reverse strand, counting down.
TCATCCCTGATTGATCCCAGTGATTCCACCAGACCCACCATGCCATGCTAGAGCCAATTGGATGCTGATCGATGCCCACACCCTCTGGAGGCCTGGCATATCGCAAGTACCTGTCCCATCCCACCCTACCATGCTAAGCCAATGTATGCCCGGACCTGATACACGCCTAATACAGCCTATGACGAATCGGATTTGTTTCCTGATCCATAAAACGAACCTACCATGCTACCATTGATTTGATCATACCCTTATATGTTAGCCACTGTATTTCTGCCATTACCGCAACCTCTATCATGCTCTATAATACAGATTGTACTGGATCAATAGGCAACCAAAGATGATCACTATCCCAGTCTGTATCTTCATATCCCACCCTAACACCATTCAGTCCTGATACATCCTATCCCACCCTCTCCTCTATATCCCATGTATCCTATCATATCCCATCATCCGATATATGTATTCCTGATCCATAGACCATCTATCCACTCATACTGTATTCTATCCCTATCGACCTCATTACCAGTAATATCCCACTTATTCTGTCCATATCCCACTCTCTCTATCCATGATTATATGCAATCTGCTATTCCTGATCCATATCCCACCACTTGCTACAATTAATTTTTTTCGCATCATCCGATCTCACATATCCACCTCTCATCCATGATTACTATCCAAACCTTCTATTCTGCCATATCACCACCTCTCATATCATGATCTAATCCCAACCGTCTATCTGATCCATATACCACTCTCTCATCCATCTATCCCCTCATCTGCATATATACTTTATCCAGCAATCACCTATATTACTGATCCATATCCACCCTCTCTTCGATCCATGACTTATACCCAACACCTCTATCGTGATCCATATACCACCCTCTCTCTATCCATGAAACCAATTATTCTGATATCCCATCTTCTCATACATACCCTCTATTCTGATCCATATCCCACCTCCTCTATCACCATGATATATATCCCAAACTCTATTCCTGATCCATATCCACCCTACTCTAGATTACCAGGAATCTATATCCCAACCTCTTGCAATTCCTGATCCATATCCCACCCTCTCTATCCATGATCTATATCCCAACCTATTCCTGATCAAGCCCACCCTCTCGATCCATGATTTATATTCCAAACCTCTATTCCTGACATATCCACCTCTCTCTATCCATGACTATATCCCAACGCTTACTATTCTATACCCTTCAGATCCATATCCTACCACCTCATCGTCGATCCAACCAATTGATAGATCTATATCCAACCTCTATTCCTGATTGATTAATTTCCCACCTCTCTCTATCATGAGTATATCCTCCGACCTATATTCCCAATCCAGTCACAACTTTGTCCTGATTTTTATGCTTGACTCTATTCCCGATCCATGTTCCAACTTCAATTCTTGATCCATATTGCTATCCTATCATTACACTCCATTGCTTGTACTATTATTCCCATGTCCAGGACCTATATTACTAATTAAATCCCAACCACTCTATTACACAATTCTATCCCGACGTCTATTCTCGATCTTATCCCAACTTTTCTTTTCAACCTAGAAACCCAAACCTTTTGATGCTCGATATACTACACTTTATATTGACCTCTATAACTAACCCATTCTGATCCATATCTTATCCATCTATTCACCACCCCAATCCTTATGCCATCTTTCTATTAAGATCTATATGGACATTTATTCCCAATTAATATCCTATACTCTTTTCCATATGTTATCTGATCTTATTCCCAATCATTATTTCAAACCTTTGTTCCCCTTGATTTTCCGGTCTACTCTTCTCAAATCCCTTATCCCGACCCAATATCCCAACCTCTATTTCTTGACCAATATCCCAACCTCTATTTGACCAATATCAACCTCTATTTCTGACCAATATCCCAACCTCTTTTCTGACCAATCCCAACCTCTATTTTACAAATCCCAACCTATTTCTGACCAATATCCAACCTCTATTTCTGACCAATATTCCAACCTCTATTTTCGACAAATCACCTTATTTCTGACCAATATCCCAACCTCTAATTTCTGACCAATATCCCAACCTCTATTTCTGACCAATTCCCCAACTCTATTTCTGACCAATATCCCAACCTCTATTTCTGACCAATATCAAACCTCTATTTCTGACCAATATCCCAACCTCTATTTCTGACCAAATCCCAACCTCTTATTTCTGACCAATATCCCAACCTCTATTTCTGACCTCTATGCTGGCCTCTATTAAAGACAAATGTTGGGATTTTTTTAAAAACCACACTTGGTATTTGCAACCCCCAATTAAGTGCATGATAATAGCACTAATTGTTTTATCAGAGTAAATAACCAATTATAGCTCATTGGAAACTATAAATAATATATAAACAGAAGGCATCCCCCAAAATGTGTTTTTCCTTTTCACTTATACAGAGGAGAAACACCGTGCGGTCAGTAATACCGGGAAATCCATATTGTATTTTATATATATATGGTACGCCCCTGTATGTCATTTCTAGAACGATTAACCCTTTCAAACCCACGCCACGTGATGTAGCCTGTTTCCCGCGTCCGCTTCCAGTAGATTGTATAGAAGGAATTGCAGGCCTGAGTTTGGACAGAAATAGCTCCCATGTCACTGAGCACATTCAGTAGAACTGGGATTGTACCTGTAGACGCCGACTCCTTTGCCATGGAGGAAACTAGCCAAATCTCCCTCCTGACCTCTCCTGCCATACGCATCCAGGGAAAAGTGGCAGAAAAGCCACAATACCAATAGAAATGGAAAAATAAAAGCCTCTGAGCGAAAGAATAGATGCTAATGTTGGTTTTAAGAAGCCATATAGAATTATTACCAAATCCTTAAAAAGATGGATGCCTTTTTTTATTACAGTCCTGTATTGTGCGTATTACCCTTGTTCCTATATGTCATTATATAGTATTATGGATCATGTCTGCCATTTTAACTTCTAAGCCAGTAAATTCATTCTGGTGTTGGTAAAATAATTTAAACAATTACCTATTAATTGAAAGGGGAATTAAAACCCCTCCCCCAGACCGAGCATGACGCATTGCTGGGCCTATTTTATAGCATGGAAGGTAGCCATAAAAAGTGCTGAAATAATAAAATAAGGCATCAATTCACGGCGCTTCTTTGCAGCGAATAAAGTTTCATATTCGTCGTTTGTTTTTCCTTTAAAAAGGTTTAATATTTGTTCACTATTAGCATTTTAACTGGCAATTCCCCACACTGCCCTCCAGCTGTCAGAGGTAGTAGTGCAACATCAGATAAAAGTTGCCGTCAATCACAGTTGCAAATTGAAATTCCAGTCCGGCCATAAAATTCCTTATACAACTCAACCCAGTTTGACATCAAGTTAAAGCTATAAATAAATTGAAGTGGGAAGTGGAAAGAGTCATTTAGACATCCTTAGGTTTTATCATTAGTCCCATGTCAATGGGGTGCTCCAGTGGGCGCCTTTTGCTGTAATAAAATACACATGCAGACTGCTCCCTTGTGACACTGATTAAGCTCAGAGTAATTATTATGTAATACACGGAGAATGGGAGATTATGACATTGCAATAGTAAAGCTGGGATGGGCCATCTGTACACCCAGAGACCAATGTGACTCTTGTTAATTTGGCTTGAAGACCAAATTCCTGTTCTTTCTATTTTCTCTTCTTCTTCCGTTTTATTCTTCCGCTTTTTTGGAGTACCTCCTCCCACAGTTTTTGAGCTAGAGACAGGAAATTCGGTACAGACGTGCGGGCATATAGGAGAAGTGTGCTGTCTGTCTAGCTAAGGATCCGCGAAGCGTTTAGGCGTTATCTGAGAATTACGGGATTTTTCCCATAGAAAATTATGGTAACAATCTCAAATGTGGATATTTCAAAACAGTTTGTTTCAAGGTCATAAATACAAACGGTGATACCCCCAAACCCCCCACACAGACCCAGGTACACCTACCTACTGACCTACCTTTAATTCATGTGACAGACATATTTAAAGGGTAAGTAAAAAAAACAACAATGTCCCCATCATTGGCATATTGAGTTTTAAAATCTACAGCACAACACACATTCCTTCAAAATGCGGTCTTTAAGCTAAATTCAAAGTTTATACTTTCCCTTTCTAGTTCTGTTACCTGTTACGTAAAGGACAACTAAACTGTAAAATATACTTTTAAAGTTTCCTGGGGCAAGGATGTAGGATTGATTCTCAATATCATTTTGTTGAGGAGCTACAGCACTACGTTTTTATTGCCAGGTTAGCTCCTGGACTTTCCTGTATTAAAGATAGTGGCTGAAGCATTGAGAAAGCCTGGCAAAAGCAGTTTACTTCATGCTTCTCACAGAAACAATATATGAGGTAGGAATAGCCAATCCTACCTCCTGCCCCAATACTTTTCATTTTAACTGGGTTTTTTTTTTTATTTCTTTTTAAAGACTTATATGCACTGTAGTTCTCTTTAAACATTTTCCATAGATAGCAACACTGCCTACTTACAATAGAGGTAAGTCTGTTTGTATCAATGTCCACCCTTGTATGTGAATCCCACATCATACCTGGAACCGGTTTAAAGCCTCTGTTTGGCCCTGTGCCAAACATAGTGTTAGGGCCCCAAAACCCACAACTATTCAAATCCTATGGTCAAGGGCCCCTTCCAGTAATAGGGGCCCTGATTAATCACCCTGTTTGCTCTTATGGTAAAACTTTCTCTGATTGAACTTACATAATGTGACCCATGATTCTTTTACAAGCTGGAGATATTGAGTGGATGTCGGATGTGTAACTATAACTATTCCAATAGCCTGTTCTTTGTACACAAGAAGTTAGTAGGAACCTGCGGCAGTACACACAGCTCCCCTGCCAGGGGCAAAGGGAACAGCAGAGGTTCAGCTACAAAATCCTAGTGATACGAAATAAAGCTTATATTATAATTATCCACCTATCATAAAGCTGACTGCACTAGACTTTAAAGGGCATGTTAACCCTCAATTGAAAAACTATATATAGATAAATGCCCCCAACCCCACCCTCAAACCCCAAAACCAAAATAGCTGAAAACCTGATATTTAGGGCTAACTGCTATGCAGTGAAATATTCTCCCCTTCCCTCGTCTCAGACAGTTTCCACCTCCTCTCCAAGCTCTTTTACAAAGCGCACGTGCTCAGAAAAGGCAGCTAGGAGAATAGCATTCAGTCCCACCATGCCTCAGCATAATACAGGATGTTGGCACAGAATAGCAGAGTGGGTTGATTGCCCGCTCTTTAATATGTGTGTATAACGTACCAATGAATAAGACAGAACGGGAGGGAAAAAATCTGTTGTCATCCAGAGAGAGAAACAATAGGCAAGTCGCAGAGTATTCAAGCTAATGTCACATTCATTACCAAAACGCCATATATTCTAACAACCTCCTTCTTTATGCTGCATTAAAATCTCAAGGAACTTCCTGAATTTGCATGGTATAAGGCAGTAGTCTTCCCCGAAACCGCTTCCAGGAGAGAGGATAGTAATTTAGAATCTGCTAGGCAGTAGGCAATTGTTCCAAACATCCAGTAAACACAATGGTGGAGACAGCATCAGTTTAGAGGATCTATTACTCATCTATTCCCCACACCTACCAATTTCCTTTCGCCAGACTTCCATGTGTTATTTAGATAGCTCACCTTTCCCTGCATACTTTAACGTTCGCCATATAAATCCAATGGGGTGCAGAACGTAAATTGCAGATTATATCAAATGTCAGGATACAAAGTAAATGACGTGTGCTATACTACAGTTTTCATACCCCCAACATTACCACTTTAACAGGTACACTGATAGAAGCCCATCCCTTTAACAGGTACATGATAGAAAACCCATCCCCTTTAACAGGTACACTGATAGAAACCCATCCCTTTTAACAGGTACACTGATAGAAACCCATCCTCTTTAACAGGTACATTGATAGAAACCAATCCCTTGCAATAGGTACACTGATAGAAACCATTCTTAACAGGTACAATGATAGAAACCCATCCTCTTTAACAGGTACACTAATAGAAACCCATCCCCTTAACAGGTACACTAATAGAAACCCATCCTCTTTAACTTTACCCCTTTAACAGGTACACTGATAGAAACCCATCCCCTTTAACTTTACCCTTTAATAGGTAGACTGATAGAAACCCATCTCTTTAACAGGTACACTGATAAAACCCATCTTTAACTTTACCCCTTTAATAGGTACACTGATAGAAACCCATCCTATTACAGGTACACTGATGAAACCCATCCTCTTAACAGTACACATGATGAAACAATCCTATATAACAGGTACCACGATAGAAACCCATCCTCTTTAACAGGTACACTGATAGAAACCAATCCCTTTCAATAGGTTCACTGATGGAAACCCATCCCCTTTAACTTTACCCCTTTAATAGGTACACTGATAGAAACCCATCCTCTTTAACAGGTACACTGATAGAAACTCATCCTCTTTAACAGGTACACCGATAGAAACCCATCCTCTTAACAGTACCACTGAAGAAACCCATCCCCTTAACTTTACTCCTTAATAGGTACACTGATAGAAACCATCCTCTTTAACAGGTACACTGATAGAAACCCATCCCCTTTAACTATCCCTTTAATAGGTACACTGATAGAAACCCATCCCTTTCAATAGGTACACTGATAGAAACCCATCCCATTTAACAGGTACACTGATAGAAATCCATCCCCTTTAACTGGTACACTGATAGAAACCCATCCCCTTTAACTTTACCCCTTTAATAGGTACACTGATAGAAACCATCCCCTTCAACATGTACACTGATAGGAACTCATCCCCTTTAACAGGTACACCGATAGAAACCTATACCCTTTAACAGGTACACTGATAGAAACCTATACCCTTTAACAGGAACACTGCTAGAAACCAATCCCTTTCAATAGGTACACTGCTAGAAACCCATCCCCTTTAACCAGGGGCACTTCTAGGCTTTTTTCTGCCTGAGCCAAACTTTTGAATGCCACCCTTGATTATTTCCAGGAGTGGCGCAGTGTGTTAAAGTGGGTGTGGCTTTGACGGTGGGTTTGGTTTTAGTGTGGCTAATATGTTACAATTTTAAAAATCTTATTGCATAGGTATTTAAACAATTCCTCAGACAGTCAATTAAAATAATATAAATTAATAGAAACAGACATTACATTCCTTTCTCAAACAGCTTGTGGTGCCACTACCGTGCCACCACGTCAATGTACTCTTTCAGCAGGGCCCTAACTGACCCAACTAGTCTAACCTAGCCTAACAATCTAAAGCTAACCTAATCATATAAAAAGTTTTTTTCTTGACTGGTCAAGGAAAAACATTTTTTTTCTTCAGTGCAGGGGTGCCGCCTGAGACAAATGTCTCACTCTGCCTAATGGTAGAAGTGGCCCTGCCTTTAACTTCACCCTGTTCAATAGGTAAACTGATACAAAAAAACACCCCCTTTAACAAGGACACCAAAAGAATCCCATCCCCTTTAATTCTACCCCTTTAATAGGTACAGTGATAGAAAACCACCCCCTTTAACCTTACCCCTTTAATAGGGACACCAATAGAAAACTATCCCCTTTAACTCTACCCCTTTCAAAGGGACACAAAAAATCCCTTTTAACATTACCCCTTTGATAGGTACATTTATAGAAACCCAAACCCTTCAACATTTCCCTTTTTAATTGGGACACTTATAAACCACACACACTTCAATATTACCCCTTTCATTGGGACACTACAGCAACGCTTATAGTACAGAGCTGCAGGGAGAGGATAATAAAGTTGACCTGATCTCAGCACAGCTCTGTGCAATGTATTTCTCAATAGTGTCTTTATTCAAATAGTGTGCATATTCAACCCCTACAACATATTTAAAACCACGATCCCCCAAATCTCATACACAGAAATGCGTCACAGAAAGAAGATCTCATTGCCATTTCCGATCAAAATATTCTTGGAAGCAGCCGTCATTTAAGGTCATGCCAGTTACACCGCAGAAATGTGCGTGAACCTGGAAAACTAATAACGGAGCCGGTGAGGGTCTTCCTTCCGTAACGTCCTGGAGATCAGTAAGTGTGGGGGGATCCTGGTTATAAATAGAAAATGTGGTTGAACATTCCCATCGAACGCTGCACTTTTCTCCAGTTTCCAGGGTAAAAATATCAGACCGTGGGTCCCCATCCGTAATTTGCCGCAGCCAATTAGATTTTAACCTTTAGTTTATTAGTGTAGTTAGAAAACATATCATTGGTTGATGATAAAGATCCTACGGCCCCAAGGCAACAGATATTCTTCAATATGCATCACCAATGGAGGCACTAGGTTGGCATATGGATAGAAAAAAACAAATCCCCAGTGCCAATGATTCTGTGTTGCCCGTGCCTCCAGGCTGAATGATATTGCTTTATGCAGATGAGTTCACAACATTTGCTTCAATTTGCTTTCATACAAGAGGAAATAAGAGCCCGTTACTGGCGCTGTGTCAACACACCCCCGAGGGCACTTTACATTGAGAGACTATTACTATTTACAGATGAACGTTTAGCTGAACATTCCTGCTCGCCTTCCGGGTTTTAATTGCAGCCCTCCCTATGGGTTTTAACAATCGGCTTTCTTCCTAAGGGCAGCGCCGAGCGTTAAGGAAGAGAAAGGGAAAGTGCAGCATCCGCCTGCGTCTATCTGCGCCTGTTAATCATGCGACGGAGCTCAGCTTGGCAAAGATTAAATGTGCAATTATGTTTATTCCAGTGGAGTTGATTCGTATTTAAATATTTAACGTTAATTAAAGTCTGATTGAAAGATAATGACACATCGCTCGGCTCCCTAACCCTCGCTTACCAATAAGGCCAGTATTTCACCCCGGCCTTGGTCGGTTTGGCCGGGAATCTATAGTGTAATATATAGACAAATTACCAGTATATTGATCTGAAAATCTGTCCAGAGGAATATCGGGGAAACCAGGCCATGGTACACACATTATCCATACAGGGCCAATCCTATCGTGTGTGACCGAAACAACCGATTCCAATGCCGACGCACCATTCTGACCAGAACATTTCCCTCGTTCTCGGTCAGCCCCCTGTACTAAAATATAGGGAGTATGGCGGTCACCAACGTTCTCCCTATACTTTATATATACTTTATATAGGGAGTATGGCAGTCACCAACGTTCTCCCTATACTTTATATATACTTTATATAGGGAGTATGGCGGTCACTAACGTTCTCTCTATACTTTATATATACTTTATATAGGGAGTATGGCCGTCCTAACGTTCTCCCTATCCTTTATATTATACTTTATATAGGGAGTATGGGCGGTCACTAAACCGTTTCTCTCTATACTTTATATATACTTTAATAATAGGGGAGTATGGCGGGTCACTAACGTTCTCCCTATACTTATATATATCCTGTATATAGGGAGTATGGCGGTCACCCAACGTTCTCCCTATACTTTATATAATACTTTAATATAGGGAGTATGGCTGTCACCGAACGTTCTCCTCCCTGATACTTTATTACCTATTTATATAGGGAGTATGGCAGTCACTAACGTTCTCTCTATACTTTAATATACTTTATCTAGGGAGTATGGTGGTACTACGTTTCTCCCTTACTTTATATATACTTTATATAGGGAGTTGGCGGTCACTAACGTTCGCTCTCTTATACTTTATATCTACTTTATATAGGGAGTATGGCGGTCACTAACTTTCTCCTATACTTTATTATACTTTAATATAGGGAGTATGGCATCACTAACGTTCTCTCTATACTTTATATATACTTTATATAGGGAGTATGGCGGTCACTAGCGTTCTCCCTTATCATTATACTTATACTTTATATAGGGAGTATGGGCGGCACTAACGTTCTCTCTATACGTTATATATACTTTAATAGGGAGTAGTGGTGGTCACTAACGTTCTCCCTATACTTTATATATACTTTATATAGGGGTATGCGGGTCACTAACGTTCTCTCTATACTTTATATATACTTATATAGGGAGTATGGGGTCCACTAACGTTCTCCCTATACTTTATATATACTTTATATAGGAGTATGGCGGTCACTAACGTTCTCCTATCTTTATATATACTTTATATAGGAGTATGGCGGTCACTAACGTTCTCCTATACTTTATATATACTTTATATAGGGAGTATGGCGGTCACCAACGTTCTCCCTATACTTTATATTACTTTATATAGGAGTATGGCGTCACCAACGTTTCTCCCTATACTTTATATATACTTTATATAGGGAGTATGGCGGTCAGCCAACGTTCCCCCTATACTTTATATATACTTTATATGGGAGTATGGCGTCACCAACGTTCTCCCTATACTTTATATATCTTATATAGGAGTATGGCGGTCACAACTTTCTCCCTATACTTATATACTTTATATAGGGATTTGGCGGTCACTAACGTTCTCTCTATACTTTATATATACTTATATAGGGAGTATGGGCGGTCACAACTGTTCTCCCTATACTTTATATTACTTTATATAGGGAGTATGGCGGTCACTAAACGTTCTCCCTATACTTTATATAACTTTATATAGGGAGTATGGCGGTCACTAACGTTCTCTCTATACTTATATTTAATTTATATAGGGAGTATGGCGGCACAACGTTCTCCTATACTTTATATATACTTTATATAGGGAGTTGGCGTCACAACGTTCTCCCTATACTTTATATATACTTTATATAGGGAGTATGGCGGTCCACTCGTTCTCTCTATACTTTATATATACTTTATATAGGAGTATGGCGGTCACCAACGTTCTCCTCTATACTTTATATATACTTTATATAGGGAGTTGGCGTCACTAACGTTCCCCTATACTTTAATATACTTTATTAGGGAGTATGGCGGTCACTAACGTTCTCTCTATACTTTATATATACTTTATTAGGGAGTATGGCGGTCACTAACGTCTCCCTATACTTATATATACTTTATATAGGAGTGGCAGTCACTAACGTCTCTCTATACTTTATATATACTTTATATAGGGAGTATGCCGGTCTAACTTTCTCCCTATACTTATATATACTTTATATAGGGTAGTTGCGGTCACTAACTTCTCCCTATACTTTATATACTTTATAGGAGTATGGCGGTCACCTAACGTTCTCACCTATACTTTATATATACTTTATATAGGAGTAGTGCTTCACCAACGTTCTCCCTATACTTTATATATCTTTAATAGGGAGTATGGCGTCACTACCTTCTCCCTATACTTTATATATACTTTATATAGGGAGTATGGCGTCACTAACGTTCTCTCTATACTTTATATATACTTATATAGGGAGTAGGGAGTTGGGGGGTCACCAACGTTCTCCCTATACTTTATATATAACTTTATATAGGGAGTATGGCGGTCACCAACGTTCTCCCTATACTTTATATATACTTTATATAGGGAGTATGGCGGTCCACTAACGTTCTCTCTACTACTTATATATACTTTATATAGGGAGTATGGCGGTCACCAACGTTCTCTCCTATACTTTATATATACTTTATAAGGGAGTATGGCGGTCACTAACGTTCTCCTATACTTTATATATACTTTATATAGGGAGTATGGCGGTCATTAACGTTCCTCTATATTTAATATACTTTATATAGGAGTATGCGGTCACTAACGTCTCCCTATACTTTATATATACTTTATTAGGGATGGTATGGCAGTCCACTAACGTTCTCTCTATACTTTATATATACTTTATATAGGGAGTATGCGGTCACTAACGTTCTCCTATACTTTATATTACTTTATATAGGGAGTATCGGTCACTAACGTCTCCTCTTATACTTTATATATACTTTATATAGGGAGTATGGGCGGTCACTAACGTGCTCTCTATACTTTATATATACTTTATATAGGAGTATGGCGGTCACTAACGTTCTCCCTATACTTTTATATACTTTATATAGGGATATGCGGTCACTAACGTCTCTCATACTTTATATATACTTTATATAGGGAGTTCCGGTCACTACGTCTCCCTATACTTTATATATACTTTATATAGGGAGTATGGCGGTCACTAACTTCTCCCTATACTTTATATATACTTTATATAGGGAGTATGGCGGTCACCTAACGTTCTCCTATACTTTATATATACTTTATATAGGGAGTATGGCGGTCACTAACGTTCTCTCTATACTTTATATATACTTTATATAGGGAGTATGGCGTCACTAACGTTCTCCCTATACTTTATATATACTTTATATAGGGAGTAGGGCGGTCACTAACGTTCCTCTCTATACTTATATATCTTTTATTAGGGAGTATGGCGGTCACTAACGTTCTCTCTATACTTTATATATATACTTTATATAGGAGTATGGCGTCACTAACTTCTCCCTATACTTTATATTACTTTATATAGGAGTATGGCGGTCACTAACGTTCTATCATACTTTATTAACTTTATTAGGTAGGGGCATCCACTAACGTTCTCCTATATTTATATATATACTTTATATAGGGAGTATGGCGTCACACGTTCTCCCTATACTTATATATACTTTATATAGGGAGTAGGGGTCACTAACGTTTCTCTATACTTTATATAACTTTATATAGGGAGTATGGCGTCACTAACGTTCTCCCTATACTTTTAAATATACTTTATATAGGGAGTATGGCGTCACTAACGTTCTCCTATACTTTATATATCTTTATATAGGGAGTATGGCGTCACTAACGTTCTCCCTATACTTTTATATATCTTTTATAGGGAGTATGGCAGTCCCTAACGTTCTCTCTATACTTTATATATACTTTATATGGGAAGTATGGCGGTCACTAACGTTTCTCCCTATACTTTAATATATACTTTATTAGGGAGTATGGCAGTCACTAACGTTCTCTCTATACTTTATATATACTTTATATATAACTTTATATAGGGAGTATGGCTTCACTAAGTTCTCTCTATACTTTTATATTACTTTATATAGGGAGTATGGCGGTCACTAACGTTCTCCTATACTTTATATATACTTTATATAGGAGTATGGCGGTCACTAACGTTCTCTCTATACTTATATATACTTTATATAGGGAGTATGGCGGTCACTAACGTCTCTCTATACTTATTATACTTATTAGGGAGTATGGCGGTCCACTAACGTTCTCCTATACTTTATATATACTTTATATAGGGAGTATGGCGGTCCACTAACGTTCCTCTCTATTACTTATATATACTTTATATAGGGAGTATGGCGGTCACTAACGTCTCTCTATACTTTATATATCTTTATATAGGGAGTATGGCGGTCACTAACGTTCTCCTCTATACTTTATATATACTTTATATAGGGAGTATGGCGGTCACTAACGTTCTCTCTATACTTATATATACTTTATATAGGAGTATGCCGGTCACTACGTTCTCTCTATACTTTATATATACTTTATATGGGAGTATGGCGTCACTAACGTTCTCCTATACTTTAATATACTTTATTAGGAGTATGGCGGTCACTAACGTTCTCTCTATACTTATATATACTTTATATAGGAGTATGCGGTCACTAACGTTCTCTCTGTACTTTATATATACTTTATATAGGGAGTTGCGTCACTAACGTTCTCCTATACTTTATATATACTTTATATAGGGAGTATGGCGGTCACTAACGTCTCCCTATACTTTATATACTTATGGGGAGTATGGCGGTCACTAACGTTCCTCTATACTTTATATATACTTTATATAGGGAGTATGGCGGTCACTAACGTTCTCTCTATCTTTATATATACTTTATATAGGAGTATGGCTGTCACTAACGTTCTCCCTATACTTTATATATACTTTATATAGGGAGTATGGCGGTCACTAACGTTCTCCCTATACTTTATATACTTTATATGGGAGTATGGCGATCACTAACGTTCTCTCTATACTTTATATATACTTTATATAGGGAGTATGGCGGTCACTAACGTTCTCCCTATATTTATATACTTTATATAGGGTATGGTCACTCAACGTTCTCCTATACTTTTATATACTTTATATAGGGAGTATGGCGTCACTAACGTTCTCCCTATCCTTTATAAGGGAGTATGGCGTCACTAACGTTCTCTCTATACTTTATATATACTTTATATAGATATCGCGGTCACTAACGATCTCCCTATACTTTATATATACTTTATATAGGGAGTATGGCGGTCACCAACGTTCTCTCTCCATACTTTATATATACTTTATATAGGAGTATGGCGGTCACAACGTTCTCCCTATACTTTATATATACTTTATATAGGGAGTATGGGGCGGTCACTAACGTTCTCCCTATACTTTATATATACTTATATAGGGAGTATGGCTTCACTAACGTTTTCTCCCTATACTTTATAATATACTTTATATAGGGATATGGCGGTCACTAACTCTTCCCCTATACTTATATATACTTTAATGGGAGTATGGCGGTCACTAACGTTCTCCCATACTTATATACTTTAATATAGGGAGTATGGCGGTCCCACCGTTCTCCCTATACTTTATATATACTTATATAGGGAGTATGGGCGGTCACTACGTTTCCTCTCATACTTTATATATACTTTATATTAGAGTATGGCGGTCACTAACGTTCTCCCTATACTTTATATATACTTTATATAGGAGTATGTGCGTCACTACGTTCTCCCTCTACTTTATATATACTTTATATAGGGAGTATGGCGGTCACTAACGTTCTCTCTATACTTTATATGTACTTATATAGGAGATGGCGGTCACTAACGTTTCTCCCTAACTTTTATATATACTTTATATAGGGAGTTAATGGCGGTCACTATCGTTCTCTCTATACCTTATAATATACTTTGATTAGGGAGTATGGCGGTCACTAACTTCTCTCTATACTTTATATATAACTTTATATAGGGAGTGAATGGGCATTCACTAACGTTCTCTCTACTTTATAATCTTATATAGGGAGTATGCGGTCACTAACGTTCTCCTCTATACTTTATATATACTTTAATATAGGAGTATGGCTGTCACTACTACTTTCTCCCTATACTTTATATATACTTTATATAGGGAGTATGCGGTCACTAACGTTCTCTCTATACTTTATATATACTTAAATAGGAGTATGGCGGTCACTAACGTTCTCTCTATACTTTATATATATTTATATAGGGAGTATGGCGGTCACTAACGTTCTCTCTCTATACTTTATATATACTTTATATAGGGAGTATGGCGGTCACTAACGTTCTCTCTCTATACTTATATATACTTTATATAGGGGTATGGCGTCACTAACTTTCTCTCTATACTTTATATATACTTTATATAGGGAGTATGGCGGTCACTAACGTTCTCCCTATACTTTTATATATACTTTATATAGGGAGTATGGGCGGTCACTAACGTTCTCTCTATACTTTATAATATACTTTATAAGGGAGTATGGCGGTCACTAACGTTCTCCTTTACTTTATATATACTTTATATAGGGAGTATGGCGGTCACTAACGTTCTTCCTATACTTTATATATACTTTATATAGGGAGTATGGCGGTCACCAACGTTCTCTCTATACTTTATTATACTTTATATAGGAGTATGGCGGTCACACGTTCCTCTCTATACTTATAGATACTTATATAGGGAGTATGGCGGTCACTAACGTTCCTCTATACTTATATATATTTATATAGGGAGTATGGCGGTCACTAATGTCTCCCTATACTTTATTAACTTTAATAGGGATATGGCGGTCACTAACTGTTCTCCTATACTTTAATATATACTTTATATAGGGAGTATGGCGGTCACTAACGTTCTCTCTATACTTTATATATACTTTATATAGGGAGTATGGCGGTCACTAACGCTCTCCATACTTTATATATACTTTATATGGAGTGGCGGTCACTAACTTATATATACGTTTAGGGAGTATGGCGGTCACTAACGTTCTCCTATACTTTATATATACTTATAAGGGAGTATGGCGGTCCACTACGTTCTCCTATACTTTAATATAATTTAATAGGGAGTATGGCGGTCACTAACGTTCTCTCTATACTTTATATATACTTTATATAGGGAGTATGGCGGTCACTAATTCTCCCTATACTTATATATCTTTATATAGGGAGTATGGCGGTCACTAACGTTCTCTCTATACTTTATATATACTTTATATAGGGAGTATGGCGGTCACTAACGTTCTCCCTATACTTTATATATACTTATATAGGGAGTATGGCGGTCACTAACGTTCTCTCTATACTTATATATACTTATATAGGAGTATGGCGTCACTAACGCTCCTCTTATACTTTTTATAGGGGTATGGCGTCACTAACGTTCTCTCTATACTTTATATATATTATATAGGGAGTATGGCGGTCACTAACTTTCTCTCTATACTTTATATATACTATATAGGGAGTATGCGTCACCACGTTCTCTCCTATACTTTATATATACTTTATATAGGGAGTATGGCGGTCACTAACGTTCTCCTATAACTTTATATATACTTTATATAGGGAGTATGGCGGTCACTAACGTTCTCCTATACTTTATATATACTTTATAGGGTATGGCGGTCACTAACGTTCTCCTTAACTTGTATATTACTTAAAGGAGTATGGCGGTCACTAACGTTCTTCCCTATACTTTATATAACTTTATATAGGGAGTGATGGCGTCACTAACGTATCTCCCTATACTTTATATATACTTCTATATAGGGAGTATGGCGGTCACTAACGTTCTCTCTATACTTTATATTACTTTATATAGGAGTATGGCGGTCACTACTACGTCTCCTTATCTGTATATATACTTTATATAGGGAGTATGGCGGTCACTAACGTTCTCCCTATACTTTATATATACTTTATATAGGGAGTATGGCGGTCACTAACGTTTCTCCCTATACTTTTTATATACTTTATATAGGAGTATCGCGTCACAACGTTCTCTCTATACTTTATATATACTTTATATAGGGAGTATGGGCGGACACTAACGTCTCTCTATACTTTATATAGGGAGTAGGCGGTCACTAACGTTCTCCCTATACTTTATATTTACTATATAGGGAGTATGACGGTCACTAACGTCTCTCTACTTTATATATACTTTATATGGAGTATGACGGTCACAACGTTCTCTCTATACTTATTATACTTTATATAGGGAGTTATGGCGGTCACTAACGTTTCCTATACTTTATATATACTTTATATAGGGGTATGGCGGTCACTAACGTTCTCCCTATACTTTATATATACTTTATTAGGGAGTATGGCGGTCACTAACGTTTTTCCCTATATTTATATATACTTTATATAGGGAGTATGGCGGTCACTAACGTTTCTCCTATACTTTTATATATACTTTATATAGGGAGTATGGCGGTCACTAACGTTCTCCCTATACTTTATATATCTTATATAGGGAGTATGGGCGTCACTAACGTTCTCTCTAACTTATATATACTTTATATAGGGAGTATGGCGGTCACTAACGTTCTCTCTATACTTTATATACTTTTATATAGGGAGTATGGCGGTCACTAACGTTCTCTCTATACTTTATATATACTTTATATAGGGAGTATGGCGGCACTAACGTTCTCCCTATACTTTATAATACTTATAAGGGAGTATGCGGTCACAAGTTCTCCCTATACTTTATATATACTTATATAGGGAGTATGGCGGTCACTAACGTTCCTCTAACTTTATATATACTTTATATAGGGAGTATGGCGGTCACTAACGTTCTCCCTATACTTTTATATACTTTATATAGGGAGTATGGCGGCACTAACGTTCTCCTATACTTTATATATACTTTATATAGGGAGTATGGCGGTCACTAACGTTCTCTATACTTTATACATACTTTATATAGGGAGTATGGCGGTCACTAACGTTCTCCTATACTTTATATATACTTTAATAGGGAGTATGGCGGTCACTAACATTCTCCTATACTTATATACTTATATGGGAGTTGGCGTCACTAACATTCTCCTATACTTTATATATACTTTATATAGGAGTAGGCGGGGTCACTAACGTTCTCTCTATACTTTATATAATACTTATATAGGGAGTATGGCGGTCACTAACGTTCTCTCTATACTTTATATATACTTTATATAGGGAGTACGGCGGTCACTAACGTTCTCTCTATACTTTATATATACTTTATATAGGGAGTATGCGGTCACTAAACGTTCTCTCTATACTTTATATATACTTTATATAGGGAGAACGATCCTGACTGTGTGTACTCCCATCTGTCAAAGATACAGACAGAATCTTACAGATTGGTACTATGTGTACCCACCTAACAGATTGGTACTGTGTGTACCCACCTTACAGATTGGTACTGTGTGTATCCACCTAACAGATTGGTACTGTGTGTACCCACCTAACAGATTGGCACTGTGTGTACCCACCTACACATTGGTACTAGTGTACCCACCTAACACATTGGTACTGTGTGTACCCCCTAACCATTGGTACTGTGTGTACCACCTAACAGATTGTACTGTGTGTACCCACTAACAGATTGGCACTGTGTGTACCCACCTAACAGATTGGTACTGTGTGTACCCACCTAACAGATTGGCATGTGTGTACCCACCTACACAGATTGGCACTGTGGTGTACCCACCAACAGATTGGTACTGGTGTACCACCTACAGAGTGGTAACTGTGTGTACCCCCTAACATGATTGGTACTGTGTTGTACCCACCTAACAGATTGGTACTGTGTGTACCCCCTAACAGATTGTTACTGTGTGTACCCCCAACATTGGTACTGTGTGTACCCACCTAACAGATTGGCACTGTGTGTTACCCACCTAACAGATGGTACTTGTGTCCCACCTAACAGATGGTACTGTGTGTACCCACCTAACAGATTGGTATCTGTGGTACCACCTAACAGATTGGCACTGTGTGTACCCACCTAACAGTTGGTACGTGGTGTACCCACCTAACAGATTGGTACTGTGTGTACCCACCTAACAGATTGGTACTGTGTGTACCCACCTAACAGATTGGCACTGTGTGTACCCACCTAACAGATTGGCACTTTGTGACCCACTACAGATTGGTACTGTGTGTACCCACTAACAGATTGTACTGTGTATCAACCTAACAGATTGGTACTGTGTGACCCACCTAACCGATTGGTACTGGTGTTACCCATCTAACAGATTGGTACTGTGTGTACCCACCTAACGATTGGTACTGTGTATCCACTACAGATTGGTACTGTGGTACCCATCTAACAGATTGGTACTGTGTGTACCCACCTAACAGATTGGACTGTGTGTACCCACCTAACGATTGGCACTGTGTGTACCCACCTAACAGATTGGTACTGTGTGTACCCACCTACAGATTGGTACTGGTGTGTATCCACCTAACAGATTGGTACTGTGTGTATCCACTACAGTTGGCACTGTGTGTACCCACCTAACAGATTGGCACTGTGTGTACCACCTAACGATTGGTACTGTGTGTACCCACCTAACAGATTGGTACTGTTTCCACCTAACAGATTGGTACTGTGTGTACCCACCTAACAGATTGGTACTGTGTGTACCCATCTAACAGATTGGTACTGTGTGTACCCACCTAACCGATTGGTACTGTGTATCCACCTAACAGATTGGTACTGTGTGACCCACCTAACAGATTGGTACTGTGTGTACCCACCTACAGATTGGCACTGTGTGTACCCACCTAACAGATTGGCACTGTGTGTACCCACCTAACAGATTGGTACTGTGTGTACCCACCTTACAGATTGGTACGTGTGTACCACCTAACAGATTGGTACTGTGTGTATCCACCTAACAGATTGGTACTGTGTGTACCACCTAACAGATTGGTACTGTGTGTACCCACCTAACAGATTGGTACTGTGTGTACCCACCTAACAGATTGGTACTGTGTTTATCCACCTAACAGATTGGTATGTGTCCTAGGTACTGTGTGTACCCACCTAACAGATTGGCACTGTGTGTACCCACCTAACAGATTGGTACTGTGGTGTACCCACCTAACAATTGGACTGTTGTACCCACCTACGATTGGCACTGTGTGTACCCACCTAACAGATTGGCACGTGTGTGACCCACCTAACAGATTGGTAACTGTGTATCCACCTAACAGATTGGTACTGTGTGTACCCACCTAACAGATTGGTACTGTGTGTACCCACCTAACAGATTGGTACTGTGTGTACCCACCTAACAGATTGGTACTGGGTACCCACCTAACAGATTGGCACTGTGTGTACCCACCTAACAGATTGGCACTGTGCGTACCCAGCTAACAGATTGGTACTGTGTGTACCCACCTAACAGATTGGTACTGTGTGTATCCACCTAACAGATTGGTACTGTGTGTACCCACCTAACAGATTGGTACTGGTGTGTACCCACCTAAACGATTGGCACTGTGTGTACCCACCTAACAGATTGGCACTGTGTGTACCCACCTAACAGATTGGTACTGTGTGTACCCACCTAACAGATTGGTACTAGTGGTGTACCCACCTAACAGATTGGCTAACTGTGTGTACCTCACCTAACAGATTGGACTGTGTGTACCACCTAACAATTGGTACTGTGTGTACCACCAACAATTGGCACTGTGTACCCACCTAACAGATTGGCACTGTGTGTAAGCCCACCTAACAGATTGGCACTGTGTGTAGCCTTCCCTAACAGATTGGCACTGTGTGTACCCACCTAACAGATTGGCACTGTGTGTACCCACCTAACAGATTGGTACTGTGTGTACCCACCTAACAGATTGGTACTGTGTGTACCCACCTTAAGGTTCATAAGGATGTAAAGAGAAACAAAGTAATAAATGACTGCTTGGTGGGTTACCAGATCACCTGATGGTTAGAAGACCCTCTTGTATAAGCAGAAGGTATAAAGTGTAACAATACAGTTGGCCTTTAATAGTTGGGGTTGGTACCTACACAGTCTTGATATTCAGGCTGCGTTGAACCGTTACCATTGTGTAATTCTGTACAGCTAGTTTGAGCTTTGTAATGTGGGTTTTATCACTTCAAAACACACACAAATATTTTCACATTAAGGGGCTAATAATGCAATAATGGATTTGGCCTTGCGACTCTGAACCAACCAGATGTTACCTAAATACAGTAACCCATTAAAAAGCTAATCTGATTGGATGATGTAAATTGTTGTAATAATGTTATAGAGAAGGAAGTAGCTGACAAAGGAATATAGAAAATTGGTTTTAATTAAGACGCCGGCTTCAGTTATCGCAGATCGCTCCCTGGATGAAGAAGTTCTACTAACGTAACATAGTGCTGCGTTAGGCAGTGTGGTTGGGTAGCTGGCAGGCAGACAAACAGGGCAGATTATTTTTGACATCACCGGAAAAGCTCGATTCTATTGGCTTACAGCCCCGTGTGGCTGGAGTGATGCCAACATACTCTTTCCAGTCCTGCTAAATCTTCATAGCAGCCCAAGAAACTTTCACTTGCAAATCAAATTACACAGAACTACGACATCAGAGGGTCCCTGTTAAAGGGGAAAGTCTGCCTGATTGATAATAACTGATTACAACTAGATAATGATGTAATCAGATGGAGTCTGTGCTTGAATAAAAAGAATGAATAACTGCAAACATTAGAGGTCTTAAGCTGGATACACACAGTAAAGATCTTTAAAAGATGACAGTATCGATCTTTAAGGCTGGGTACACACGGGCGATTTTTTTTTGTCCCAACCAACCGTTCACCGTACGGTCTGGGCGAACAGGCGACAAACATCGGTCACAGGCGATTTTTCCGCCCGACCGCCCGATATACAAAATTATCAGTCGGTTTGCCCAAAAAAATCAGCTTGTGCGTACCCAGCCTAAGATTCTGTCTGTCATTCCCTAAAGATCAGTCCCAACCAAGCATCAGATAAAATCTCTTTTTACCGGTTTATTAGAAACTATTTGATTGGTTGCTTCCATACACCTGCCCACTTTCTACAATTTGATGTTAGATCTGTGCACACAACAGGTGTGATCACTGGGGCCTGTGCTGGGCGAGTCATTAACGAGCCTGACAATGAGCCCATACACAGCATAATTGTCAGTAAAAACAGCCGTGCATACACATCGCAGGTCGGCCCCCTTGATCGCATGTGTGTGAGCCTCTAATGTAACAACAGATTCGCTTTCTGGTTCCAAATGTAATTGACTTTAAAGATTGGTACACACTATACAATCCTTCGTCCAGACGGAGCGTTCGAGGCTTTCGACCGGTCAGCCAAGAGGAAGGACAGTTGGTTCGGGCAAAAGCATCCGCATCCGACAGTTAGACACGACTGATGGACCACACGATCGGTTGTGATTTTCCGATCTGTCCGATCGTTCTTTCGTCCGATTTGGACGAACGGTCAATAAGCCGCCAAACAATAATTTGGCCAGACCAACTGAAACACTGAAATTTCGGTCGGGCAGAATTATTGTATCGTGTGAACCTAAAATAAGGCAAAAAAATAAAAACAAATATATAACAAAAAATGTTTTTAGTTTAGAATTAATTAGAGGGGCCTTTATTTATCAAATATTTACAAACTACAAAAACAAGCTCTGGTCAACTTCCCCTTTAATAGCCGATCCTATATAGAAAGCTAATTTGGCACATCCGATTATTGTTCATCCTCGTATTATTATTCAAAAATATTATAAGAAGCGTCATATTAAATAAAGACAGATTGCGAGCATATTGAAGCGATTACATCCACAGGGAATTAAATGGGGGATGAAACAGATTTCATATGCTTCGGGTCCGGATTTTAAGGAAAAAAAAAAATCCAACCCGGATATTGAAGAAGGATAAAGCATTTCTGTTTATCAGCGTTTACAGCTTTAAACCGTCTGCACCTTAATGGTAAGACAACCAATTGTAGAACAATCAGCGTGGATTAAAGAGACAAATCTTCTTAATCGCAGTTTGTATTGGAGACAGATGACATGCAGACAATGGACAGTCTAGTTCGCTAGTGATATTGTGACATGGAAACATAAAATGAATACTGATGCAGGACCCCCAAGCACATGCTCACGCGTGACCAATGGCCATTTCGGACAATAATCACACGTGTGTATGCGCTCGGCCAGGTGTCGATTCCCGATAGAACGTTGCCCAACTGAACGCATACATGTGCCTTGTGCTCGGGGGGGGGGGTTGCTCATCGCCCGTGAAATCATATGTGTACGAGCCTATACACCAAAAAATTAGTGACTTGTCTGATATCTGCCCTTTACCCCAACTTCTATTTTATCAGTTTATTACATGTGTTTGTAATAAGATATTTAATGATAAGTTCTCTTCCTTTTCCTATGGAAAATGTATCTGCCTCCTCCTTCTGCTCAATGAGCTTTTTATAAGCTTGAGCATGTGCAGACGAGGCAGAAAGGGAAACAGCAGTCAATCATTGGTTGTGATGTCAGTGGTCATAGCCTTGATGTCAGATTGACCTTAGTTCTCTGTGAACCAGTTGGGAGGCATAAAAATTTCATTGATCTAGCAGCCTCGTTTAGCCATATCTGGGACTAGTAAAATGCTCACGTGTTATAATAGTTCATTTACTGGGCGCTGCCGTATCCATCTTGCTATGAATGGGGTCACTTTTCTGAAGTGAAACTTATCAAGGCTTCTGCATTGCTCAACAGTGAAAACAAACTCACAAGGACTGAAAGATCTTTTTAAGGTCAGGGACAGTTGGCTCTGCTACCCGAGGTCATGCAATCAGCTTGGACTGGAGATTATTCCTCTGGCCTGAGAAGAACCCACTTTCTTCCAGTTCAGGTTCAGCACACTGAAAACTAGATGGGATCTCACCTTATTAAGGTCACTGCCACTAGGGGGCACAGTTTCAGGCAATACATTTTTCCAACGTACCCAGAGCTCCTTGCAGGATAAGTAATAATATTTAATTCAATGCAGAATATTTATCCCCTGAATGGCTCTATGACCTTCAGAAAACATCCATTTACATATAACGCATGTAGTTAATCTGATTTTTACCACAAGAACAAAAAGGAAGGAGAGCCTTTAGTTCACACAGCTATAGAGGGGCATGTGCTTAGTATTATCTAAAATATCCATGTACAATTAACTATTTCCCTATACGTATAAATCCATATACTATTAACCGTTACCTCTCCATATACTATTAACCGTTACCTCCCCGTATCCGTACAAATCCATATATGGTACTATTAATCCGTATACAGACAAATCTCTATATAATTGGGGTAATTTCTAGGAATAAGGTGAACTGCTAGGGTAACAAGGTTGTGGAGGGCACCATTCAAAGTTTTATTGTTTTAAAAGACAGGGATCAGCTATAAATAATAAACGGTTACCCATCGAGTTTTCTGTAGCCTGTCTTTTTGCAAAAAGCATAAAGAAGCAGGAAGCAGAAAGAGAAGGAACAGAACATCAAGCAGCATTTCAGGTCAGCCTTACATCTCTCATATTTCTAACTATTGCAGTTTGGGGGCAGATTTATCCATATATGATTTTTCCTTTGAGGGTTAGACTATCCCTTTAAGTGACCCCAAATCTTCATCATCCTCTAAGTGGATTAATACTCTTCCCTAACTTAATCATCTGTTTACCCCCCACTGCAACGTCCCTCGTTTCATTATTGGCCTAAGGTCACGCTGATGGGAAATAATTAATGTTAAATGTGTCACTGATCCGTCCTGCTACATTAAGCCAAACAGTCTGCCTAATACCCTGGAAATGTGCGTGCGTGTGTGTGGGCTAAGCAAATGCTTGTGCGTGACTATGCTCTGGAATCCCTTCAAGGTAACCTTCCTTCCTTCACAGCCAATAAGATGCTTCTCTCCACTCGTACAAAGATGGAGGATTAAAGAATGTAGGCCTGTTTCATCATTAGTGTACAGGTGGTACAGTATACAGGGATGGATTTATTAAAGGGGAGCCCCATCCATGAGTCAAGTTGAAAAAATTGCTCAGGGCACTGGAAATCTGTTTTCCCCCTTGTTTTCCCCCTTGCAGTGCAATGCCCAAGGGCCCCACAGCCCTTCCTACAAAATGGCATAGAAAGGTCACATTGTATTAATAATATTTATAGAATTTAAGAAAAAGTTGAATAACCCTGTGGCAATTGACCACCAGTGGCCTTTATGTGGAGGTGGAAACACTTAAACGTAACTACGTTAGAAAATGATCCATAGCGAATCCCCATTTAGCACCATTAATAAACTAGGGATGACATCCAGGTCCGGTTTGTTACGTGACAATAGATTGCGTGTAAAGGAAGTTTGTTCTTAATAAAAGTGGTGATATGTACCTGTTCCCCAGACAATTCCCCAGGTGCCTAATACATCTAGATTAAAGCCTCATTCACACATCCGATCGAGGGGGACGCTCCATGTATGCACGGCCATTTTGGCTGATAATAGTGAGTTGCGAGTCGGGCCCCACGATCACACGTGTGTATGTTACCATTGCTATTTATACCGTACTCTTTCGGAACTTTTCTGCCCCATTGACTTCTATGGGTCTATTTTTAGAATTCTGAAAATCCGAAAATGGAACTGAACTCGAAAGTTCCGACCATATCTAACACAGACTATCGCCACCTATAGTCCAGTGTAGGAAATGACAAGTCTCATTTCAAATCCAGGGGGTGAGTGAGCCTCGGAGACACAGAATAAAGAGATATTTGCTAATCTTAGATTGTCAGACACTCTGAGCTTCCAACAATGGGATATTTCTAATAATAATAAATATGTTATCAGTCCGACGCAGACTCTGACCTCTCTAGGGTGTCCATTGTTCATTGGGGCCAATTTCATCTCAGTCTATTGTAAAGGACAATGGGCAACCTGGATGAATAAACCAAGCCAAACTTTATTGGTAATGACAGAGTGAAATATAACAGGTCTTTACATGGCAGATTAAAGGGGAAAAAACAAAATGGAGGTTACACACATAGATGGCGTGATAGGCCATTGATGGCATTATAGGCCATGATGGCGTGATAGGCCATTGATGGCGTGATAGGCCATTGATGGCGTGATAGGCCATAGGTGGCGTGATAGGCCATAGGTGGCGTGATAGGCCATAGGTGGTGTCATAGGCCATTGATGGTGTCATAGGCCATTGATGGTGTCATAGGCTATTGATGGTGTCATAGGCCATTGATGGTGTGATAGGCCATTGATGGTGTGATAGGCCATTGATGGTGTGATAGGCCATTGATATTAACACTGCAGAATAAAGGGTATTATTCATTATAAATGATACAATGTGATGCTATTACCTAACAGGGCTGCTGGGAAATCTGCCGATCCGGCTTATAAACAATAATGTCAGGGGATATCAAACTTGAATGACGACTTAACATTTTTAAAGGGTAAGTTACAGTAACAACACACGGTGACTTATCCTCACTTTCAATGGCAGGATGGAGAGGCCTTGGCCAGAAAATATCTTCAGAATAGACATAAATATGCAGTATTTTATTTCTAAATGTGTTGCCCCTGTCCTTTCCCTATTCTCTGTCCGGCCACTAGAGGGAGTGATAAAAGCAGCTGCTGTAATGCTTACTTTACTGTCCCTTTAATACCTGCATATTATTCAAGTTGTCTTTTATGCCACTTTTACTTAGAGAGCTGGTGCATGCTCACAAGAGGTGGGGACATGGGTGGCACCTCGTGCTACATACAACTCTGCCTATAGACTGGCCCTGCCCAAGCCACACAGCTCATTCATACAGGGCAGTGGGACAGACCCCTAGATTTTCTAATCATAAACACCTACCAATAGGGTACTAACAGGCAGCACGGTGGCTCAGTGGTTAGCACGGATTCCTTGCAGCACCGAAGTCCTGGTTCGATTCCACCCTTGGACAATTCTACACAGAGTTTGTATGTTTCCTCCGGGCACTCCGGTCCCCCCCACAATCATAAAGACATACTGATAGGTTGTATGTGTCAAATAAATGTGCTTAGATTGTGAGCTCCTCGGGGCAGGGCCTGATGTGTACGTATACATGTCATTGTAAAGCGTTACGGAAGATGTTGGCGCTATATAAATCCACAATAATAATAAATACTAAGATTTGGGCCAGGGCCTAATGCAAACATAGTAACCAAGTTCTGCGCTATATTATATAGAAATCATACAACGTGCGTTTAGATCCAAACGTGAATTACAGATGGAATTTCCATTGCATCTACCCCAGGGACGTTCACCCCACACGCGAGTATCAGATTGTCCCAGACTCCCTTGCAGGTCCCTATGACACAGAACACATTTCTCACCCTATAACCCACTGTTATGCTCTCCGTTAATTCCCTAGTCCCATATGCTCTTTAGATTATTGCCAGGCAAGTAAAATCTGTCTCGGCCCAGATGCAAAAGGTACTTATACTTGATAGCTGTCATTCTGCGGGTTTTGGATTAAATCCCAGGATATTGATTTTGTAACAAGGCTCTGTCTGTGGATGGGAGAGGCCCCTGGCAGGCAAGGTGAAACCCAATCCTTCTGCTCGCTCTATAAATCAATACTTGCTAATATATGTTGATGACCAACTTGATGTTTGATTAAAGAATCCGTGTTCTACACCCACACCGCACTCTCCTTCCCGCGCTTAAAGGGACAGTGTTTGTAACACAGGAGATTGTAGAGGAACGGTGAACTGCTTTAAAGGGAACTTTGCAACAATTAAAGAAAAACTAAAGATCTCAATGGAAAATACCCTTATAGTAAATATATATTGTGTCTTAATTCAGGGGTTTTTAGTATCAGTCCTCCAGCTGTAGTTCAGCTGACAAGAGATGCTGGGAATTATAGTTTGACAACAACCACAGGGCCAGATTGTACAGATTGTGTGTGCGTGACATGGGAGAAGCGTTAATCCTAAAGGCAGGGGGAGCAGTGGAACTATAAGCATTTTGCCAGCTTACCACTAGACTAAAGCTGGGTACAGCAAACAAACATATGTACCCAGGCAGCAGGTCCTTAAATATATTGTACAGGCTCAAATTGTGTGGAGGGTTCACCAATCCCTTGAAACTTAGAAATAGCAACAAATTGTCACACAAGAGCCAGAGTGACAGTGCTATCCGTGATTTATTGGAGATACCAGCAGGACATATTATGCACCTGAGGAAAGACCACACTGGTCTGAAACATGTCGTGCTGGTATCTCCAATAAATCACGGATAGCACTAAAGCTGGGTACACACACTACAGATCCCTCTCCTCACAGTCCTGAGCGTTCTCCCTATATAAAGCATTGCTATGTAAAGCATAGGGAGAATGCTCCGGACTGCCCATTTCCCTCTGCTGCGGACGACTCGTTAAACTTATAGGGGAGACTTATACTACTAATAGGGGAGACTTATACTTAAACTTATAGGGGAGACTTATACTACTAATAGGGGAGACTTATACTCCTTATAGGGGAGACTTATACTGCATATAGGGGAGACTTATACTGCATATAGGGGAGACTTATACTGCATATAGGGGAGACTTATACTCCTTATAGGGGAGACTTATACTCCTTATAGGGAGCCTTATAGTACTACTATAGGGGAGACTATACTCCTAATGGGGGACATACTCCTAATAGGGGAGACTTATATACTCCTAATAGATCTGGGAACTTATACACCTAATAGGGAGACTTATACTCCTTATAGGGGAGACTTATACTACTACTAGGGAGACTTATACTAATAGGGAGACATACTCCTAATAGGGGAGACTTATACTCCTAATAGGGAGACTTATACTACTAATAGGGGAGACTTATACTACTAATAGGGAGACATACTCCTAATAGGGGAGACTATACTACTAATAGGGGAGACTTCTACTACTAATAAGGGGAGACTTATACTCCTATAGGGGAGACTTACTCCTTATAGGGAGACTTAACTCCTTATAGGACTTATACTACTAATAGGGGAGACTTATACTCCTTATAGGGGAGACTTATAATCCTTATAGGGGAGACTTATACTCCTTATAGGGGAGACTTATACTCCTTATAGGGGAGACTTATACTACTAATAGGGGAGACTTATACTCCTATAGGGAGAACTTATCTCCTTATAGGGGAACTTTACTCCTTATGGGGACTATACTACTAATAGGGGAGACTTATACTCTATAGGGGAGACTTATACTCCTTATAGGGAGACTTATACTCCTTATAGGGGAACTATACTCCTTATGGGGAGACTTATACTAATAGGGGAGACTATACTACAAGGGGAGACTTATACTCCTTATAGGGGAGACTTAGCATACTACATAGGGGAGACTTATACTACTAATAGGGAGACTTATACTCCGTATAGGGGAGACTTATACTACTAAAGGGGATACTTATACTCCTTATAGGGAGACTTATACTCATATAGGGGAGACCTATACTACTCATATAGGGGAGACTTATACTACTAATAGGGGAGACTTAGCTCCTTTAGGAGACTTATACTACTAATAGGGGAGACTTATACTCCTTATAGGGGAGACTTATACTGCATATAGGGGAGACTTATACTGCATATAGGGGAGACTTATACTCCTTATAGGGGAGACTTATACTGCATATAGGGGAGACTTATACTACTAATAGGGGAGACTTATACTACTAATAGGGGAGACTTATACTCCTAATAGGGGAGACTTATACTCCTTATAGGGGAGACTTATACTCCTTATAGATGAATTATACTCCTTATAGGGGAGACATACTCCTTATAGATGAATTATACTCCTTATAGGGGAGACTTATACTCCTTATAGGGGAGACATACTCCTTATAGATGAATTATACTCCTTATAGGGGAGACTTATACTCCTTATAGGGGAGACTTATACTGCTTATAGGGAGACTTATACTGCTTATAGGGAGACTTATACTGCTTATAGGGGAGACTTATACTCCTTATAGGGGAGACTTATACTCCTTATAGGGAGACTTATACTCCTTATAGGGGAGACTTATACTCCTTATAGGGGAGACTTATACTCCTTATAGGGGAGACTTATACTCCTTATAGGGGAACTTATACTCCTTATAGGGGAGACTTATACTCCTTATAGGGGAGACTTATACTCCTTATAGGGGAGACTTATACTCCTTATAGGAGATATGACCGCAGCCAAGGGAATTCTCAGCCATACTCGAGCAATCCTGAGGCCGAAAATGACCTTGTCGGCCTTTTGAGCGCTTGAAAATGCCTAGACACACTGTACCCACCTATAGAATGAAGAAAGGATGTAGGAGTAAAGTCTTCTACTGTCCTGGAAAATATAGGGGTTTGTCCACAACAGTTACCCTTTACAATGTTACACTATTGTAGCACTACAGTTTCCCTTTACAATGTTACACTATTGTAGCACTACAGTTTCCCTTTACAATGTTACCTATTGTAGCACTACAGTTCCCTTTACAATGTTACACTATTGTAGTACTACAGTTCCCTTTACAATGTTACACTATTGTAGCACTACAGTTACCCTTTACAATGTTACACTATTGTAGCACTACAGTTCCGTTTACAATGTTACACTATTGTAGCACTACAGTTACCCTTTACAATGTTACACTATTGTAGCACTACAGTTCCGTTTACAATGTTACACTATTGTAGCACTACAGTTGCCCTTTACAATGTTACACTATTGTAGCACTACAGTTACCCTTTACAATGTTACACTATTGTAGCACTACAGTTTCCCTTTACAATGTTACACTATTGTAGCACTACAGTTCCCTTTACAATGTTAAACTATTGCAGCACTACAGTTGCCCTTTACAATGTTACACTATTGTAGCACTACAGTGGCCCTTTACAATGTTACACTATTGTAGCACTACATTTTCCCTTTATAATGTTACACTAATGTAGCACTACAGTTTCCCATTATAATGTTACACTATTGTAGCACTACAGTTTCCCTTTATAATGTTACACTATTTGTAGCACTACAGTTTCCCTTTATAATGTTACACTATTGTAGCACTACAGTTGCCCTTTAAAGTTCAGTTACACTATTGTAGCACTACAGTCCCTTTACTGTACACATGTAGCAACAGTTGCCCTTTACAATGTTACACTATTGTAGCACTACAGTTGCCCTTTACAATGTTACACTAATGTAGCACTACAGTTTCCCTTTACAATGTTACACTATTGTAGCACTACAGTTGCCCTTTACAATGTTACACTATTGTAGCACTACAGTTGCCCTTTACAATGTTACACTATTGTAGCACTACAGTTCCCTTTACAATGTTACACTATTGTAGCACTACAGTTGCCCTTTACAATGTTACACTATTGTAGCACTACAGTTCCCTTTACAATGTTACACTATTGTAGCACTACAGTTCCCTTTACAATGTTACACTATTGTAGCACTACAGTTCCCTTTACAACATTACACTATTGTAGCACTACAGTTTCCCTTTATAATGTTACACTAATGTAGCACTACAGTTTCCCATTATAATGTTACACTATTGTAGCACTACAGTTTCCCTTTATAATGTTTACACTATTGTAGCCACTACAGTTTCCCTTTATAATGTTACACTATTGTAGCACTACAGTTTCCCTTTTAATGTACACTATGTAACTACAGTTGCCTTTCAAGTTCACTATGTAGCACTACAGTTTCCCTTTACAATGTTACACATTGTAGCAATCACAGTTGCCCTTCAATTTTACACTAATTAGCACTACAGTTTGCCCTTTACAATGTTACACTATTGTAGCACTACAGTTGCCCTTTACAATGTTACACTATGTAGCACTACAGTTTCCCTTTAAATGTTACACTATTGTAGCACTACAGTTGCCCTTTACAATGTTACACTATTGTAGCACTACAGTTGCCTTTACAATGTTACACTATTGTAGCACTACAGTGGCCCTTTACAATGTTACACTATTGTACACTACGTTTCCTTTATAATGTTACACTAATGTAGCACTACAGTTTCCAATAATTTTACATATTGTAGCACTACATAATGTTACACTATGTAGCACTACAGTTTCCCTTTATAATGTTACACTATTGTAGCACTACAGTTTCCCTTTATAATGTTACACTATTGTAGCACTACAGTTGCCCTTTACAATGTTACACTAATGTAGCAGTACAGTTGCCCTTTACAATGTTACACTATTGTAGCACTACAGTTGCCCTTTACATGTTCCACTAATGTAGCACTACAAGTTGCCCTTTACAATGTTTACACTATTGTAGCACACAGTTGCCCTTTACAATGTTACACTATTGTAAGCACACAGTTGCCCTTTACAATGTTACAATATTGTAGCACTACAGTTGCCCTTTACAATGTTACACTATTGTAGCACTACAGTGCCTTTACAATGACAACTATGTACCTACAGTGGCCCTTTACAATGTTACACTATTGTAGCACTACAGTTTCCCTTTATAATGTTACACTAATGTAGCACTACAGTTGCCCTTTATAATGTTACACTAATGTAGCACTACAGTTTCCCTTTATAATGTTACACTATTGTAGCACTACAGTTGCCCTTTATAATGTTACACTAATGTAGCACTTCAGTTGCCCTTTATAATATAATCCCCAACTGACTGCAGTTACATTTCATACAGGGTGTAGCAAGCAGAGAGGTGCATTCTGCAGACCCAATCTGCAATGTTCTCCTTTTGTGCTTCCTGGTTCCAAAAACAATCCTATGGACACAGACCCTGCATCCCAATCATCCCATCTAAATAAAATCAGCCATCCGAGTGGATTATACCATTATAACCGGTTACAATAGATCCAGATCCTCTCTTTATCTTATGACAAGGCAAAGAGTTGCTGGTAAACAAACAGTAAATAAAAAAAAAGCATCGCTATCTGTCTCTATAACAAGCGTCTGGTAGCAATAAAAGACATCAAATCTCTATAAAGTGCTCAGTGTCTGATTTCCCTAAACACGATGTTCAATTATGATCAGTCCCTCTCAGGAGAATTTCCCCTCCATAAACACGGAGAGATAAAGGAATATTTCCCTGCATGTGTTTCTCTGTTATAATAACTATAGAATGGCAGACACATATACCTGCAGATTTATCAATAGAGAAACCATTGTCTATGCTATGGATGCTATGGATTAGTAGAGCCAGAAGGAATTCTGTTTACATCAAACTGTCAACATCTTTCTTTCCCCAAGTATTCCCGATTGGTTACCCATGTATGGTGGATAGAGTAAATATTCCCGATTGGTTACCCATCTATGGTGGATAGAGTAAATATTCCCAATTGGTTACCCATCTATGGTGGATAGATTAAATATTCCCGATTGGTTACCCATCTATGGTGGATAGATAAATATTCCCGATTGGTTACCCATCTATGGTGGATAGAGTAAATATTCCCGATTGGTTACCCATCTATGGTGGATAGAGTAAATATTCCCAATTGGTTACCCATCTATGGTGGATAGAGTAAATATTCCCGATTGGTTACCCATCTATGGTGGATAGATAAATATTCCCAATTGGTTACCCATCTATGGTGGATAGAGTAAATATTCCCGATTGGTTACCCATCTATGGTGGATAGAGTAAATATTCCCGATTGGTTACCCATCTATGGTGGATAGAGTAAATACCCCCAATTGGTTACCCATCTATGGTGGATAGAGTAAATATTCCCGATTGTTACCCATCTATGGTGGAAGAGTATATTCCCGATGGTTACCCATCTATGGTGGATAGAGTAAATATTCCCATATTGGTTACCCATCTATGGTGGATAGAGTAAATATTCCCGATTGGTTACCCATCTATGGTGGATAGAGTAAATATTCCCAATTGGTTAGCCATCTATGGTGGATAGAGTAAATACCCCCAATTGGTTACCCATCTATGGTGGATAGAGTAAATATTCCCGATTGGTTACCCATCTATGGTGGATAGAGTAAATATTCCCAATTGGTTACCCATCTATGGTGGATAGAGTAAATATTCCCAAGTTGGTTACCCATCTATGGTGGATAGAGTAAATATTCCCAATTGGTTACCCATCTATGGTGGATAATTAAATATTCCCGATTGGTTACCCATCTATGGTGGATAGAGTAAATATTCCCAATTGGTTACCCATCTATGGTGGATAGAGTAAATACTTCCCAATTGTTACCCATCTATGGTGGATAGAGTAATATTCCCAATTGGTTACCCATCTATGGTGGATAGAGTAAATATTCCCAATTGGTTACCCATCTATGGTGGATAGAGTAAATATTCCCGATTGGTTACCCATCTATGGGTGGATAGAGTAATATTCCAATGGTTCCCATCTATGGTGATAGATTAAATATTCCCGATTGGTTACCCATCTATGGTGGATAGAGTAAATATTCCCATGGGTTACCCATCTATGGTGGATAGAGTAATATTCCCGATTTGTTACCCATCTATGGTGGATAGAGTAAATATTCCCGATTGGTTACCCATCTATGGTGGATAGAGTAATTTCCAATTGTTACCCATCTATGGTGGATAGAGTAAATATTCCCGATTGGTTACCCATCTATGGTGGATAGAGTAAATATTCCCAATTGGTTACCCATCTATGGTGGATAGAGTAAATACCCCCAATTGGTTACCCATCTATGGTGGATAGAGTAAATATTCCCGATTGGTTACCCATCTATGGTGGATAGAGTAAATATTCCCGATTTGTTACCCATCTATGTGGATAGAGTAAATATTCCCATTGGTTACCATCTATGGTGGATAGTAAATATTCCCATGGTTTACCCATCTATGGTGGATAGAGTAAATATTCCCAATTGGTTACCCATCTATGGTGGATAAGTAAATATTCCCAATTGGTTACCCATCTATGGTGGATAGAGTAAATACCACCATTGGTTACCCATCTATGGTGGAAGAGTAATATTCCCGATTGGTTACCCATCTATGGTGGATAAGTAAATATTCCCGATTGTTACCCATCTATGTGGATAGAGTAAATATTCCCGATTGGTTACCATCTAGGTGGATAGAGTAAATATTCCCAATTGGTTACCCATCTATGGTGGATAGAGTAAATATTCCCGATTGGTTACCCATCTATGGTGGATAGAGTAAATATTCCCGATTTGTTACCCATCTATGGTGGATAGAGTAAATATTCCCCGATTGGTTACTCATCTATGGTGGATAGAGTAAATATTCCCGATTGGTTACCCATCTATGGTGGATAGAGTAAATATTCCCGATTTGTTACCCATCTATGGTGGATAGAGTAAATATTCCCAATTGGTTACCCATCTATGGTGGTAATAATGCCCCCATTGGTTACCCTCTATGTGGATAAGTAAATATTCCCGATTTGTTCCCCATCTATGGTGGATAGAGTAATATTCCCGATTGGTTACCCATCTATGGTGGATAGAGTAAATATTCCTGATTGGTTACCCATCTATGGTGGATAGAGTAAATATTCCCGATTGGTTACCCATCTATGGTGGATAGAGTAAATATCCCAATTGGTTACCCATCTATGGTGGATAGAGTAAATATTCCCGATTGGTTACCCATCTATGGTGGATAGAGTAAATATTCCCAATTGGTTACCCATCTATGGTGGATAGAGTAAATATTCCTGATTTGTTACCCATCTATGGTGGATAAGTAAATATTTCCCAATTGGTTACCCATCTATGGTGGATAGAGTAAAATTCCGATTTTACCCATCTATGGTGGATAGAGTAAATATCCCGATTGGTTACCCATCTATGGTGGATAGAGTATATTCCCCAATTGGTTACCCTCTATGGTGGATAGAGTAAATACCCCCAATGGTTACCCATCTATGGTGGATAGAGTAAATATTCCCAATTGTTTACCCATCTATGGTGGATAGAGTAAATATTCCCGATTGGTTACCCATCTATGGTGGATAGAGTAATATTCCCGATTGGTTACCCATCTATGTTGGATAGAGTAAATATTCCCAATTGGTTACCCATCTATGGTGGATAGAGTAATATTCCCAATTGTTTACCCATCTATGGTGGATAAGTAATATTCCCAATTTGTTACCCATCTATGGTGGATGAGTAAATATTCCCGATTGGTTACCCATCTATGGTGGATAGAGTAAATATTCCCGATTGGTTACCCATCTATGGTGGATAGAGTAAATATTCCCAATTGGTTTACCCATCTATGGTGGATAGAGTAATATTCCCGATTGGTTACCCATCTATGGTGGATAGAGTAAATATTCCAATGGTTACCCATCTATGGTGGATAGAGTAAATATTCCCGATTGGTTACCCATCTATGGTGGATAGAGTTAAATATTCCCAATTGGTTACCCATCTATGGTGGATAGAGTAAATACCCCATTGTTGCCATCTATGGTGGATATAGTAAATATTCCCGATTGGTTTACCCATCTATGGTGGATAGAGTAAATATTCCCGATTGGTTACCCTCTATGGTGGATAGATATAAATATTCCCAATTGGTTACCCTCTATGGTGGATAGAGTAAATATTCCCAATTGGTACCCATCTATGTGGATAGAGTAAATATCCCATTGGTTACCCATCTATGGTGGATAGAGTAAATATTCCCGATTGGTTACCCATCTATGGTGGATAGAGTAAATACCCCCAATTGGTTACCCATCTATGGTGGATAGAGTAAATATTCCCGATTGGTTACCCATCTATGGTGGATAGAGTAAATACCCCCAATTGGTTACCCATCTATGGTGGATAGAGTAAACCCCCAATTGGTTACCCATCTAGGTGGATAGAGTAATACCCCCATGTTTTACCCATCTAGGTGGAGAGTAATATTCCCGTTGTTACCCATCTATGGTGGATAGAGTAAATATTCCCAATTGGTTACCCTCTATGGTGGATAGAGTAAATATTCCCAATTGGTTACCCATCTATGGTGGATAGAGTAAATATTCCTGATTGGTTACCCATCTATGGTGGATAGAGTAAATATTCCTGATTGGTTACCCATCTATGGTGGATAGAGTAAATAATTCCGATTGGTTACCCATCTATGGTGATAAAGTAAATATTTCCAATTGGTTACCCATCTATGGTGGATAGAGTAAATATTCCTGATTTGTTACCCATCTATGGTGGATAGAGTAAATATTCCCAATTGGTTCCCATCTATGGTGGATAGAGTAATATTCCTGATTGGTTACCCATCTATGGTGGATAGAGTAAATATTCCGATTGTTACCCTCTATGGTGGATAAAGTAAATATTCCCATTGGTTACCCATCTATGGTGGATAGAGTAAATATTCCTGATTTGTTACCCATCTATGTGGATAAGTAAATATTCCCGATTGGTTACCCACTATGGTGGATAGAGTAATATTCCCGATTGGTTTACCCATCTATGGTGGATAGAGTAAATATTCCCGATTTGGTTACCCATCTATGGTGGATAGAGTAATATTCCCAATTGGTTACCCATCTATGTGGTAAGAGTAAATATTCCCAATTGTTTACCCATCTATGGTGGATAGAGTAAATATTCCTGATTGTTTACCCATCTATGGTGGATAGAGTAATATTCCTGATTGGTTCCCATCTATGGTGGATAGTAAATAATTCCGATTGGTTACCCATCTATGGTGGATAAAGTAAATATTCCCAATTGGTTACCCATCTATGGTGGATAGAGTAAATATTCCCGATTTGTTACCCATCTATGGTGGATAGAGTAAATATTCCCAATTGGTTACCCATCTATGGTGGATAGAGTAAATATTCCTGATTGGTTACCCATCTATGGTGGATAGAGTAAATATTCCTGATTGGTTACCCATCTATGGTGGATAGAGTAAATAATTCCGATTGGTTACCCACTCTGGTGGATAAGTAATATTCCATGGGTTACCCATCTATGGTGGATAGAGTAAATATTCCCGATTGGTTACCCATCTATGGTGGATAGAGTAAATACCCCCAATTTGTTACCCATCTATGGTGGATAGAGTAAATACCCCCAATTGGTTACCCATCTATGGTGGATAGAGTAAATATTCCCGATTGGTTACCCATCTATGGTGGATAGAGTAAATACCCCCAATTTGTTACCCATCTAGGTGGATGAGTAAATACCCCAATTGGTTACCCATCTATGGTGGATAGAGTAAATATTCCCGATTGGTTACCCATCTATGGTGGATAGAGTAAATATTCCCGATTGGTTACCCATCTATGGTGGATAGAGTAAATATTCCCGATTTGTTACCCATCTATGGTGGATAGAGTAAATATTCCCAATTGG
Organism: Hymenochirus boettgeri; assembly: GCA_019447015.1. Lineage (NCBI taxonomy): Eukaryota > Metazoa > Chordata > Amphibia > Anura > Pipidae > Hymenochirus > Hymenochirus boettgeri. The sequence continues at coordinate 18,665,633 of CM033470.1, read as the reverse complement.
TTACCCATCTATGGGATAGAGTAAAATATCCCATTGTTACCCATCTATGGTGGATAGAGTAAATATTCCCGATTGGTTACCCATCTATGGTGGATAGATAAATATTCCGATTGGTTACCCATCTATGGTGTGAGTAAATATTCCCAATTGGTTACCCATCTATGGTGGATAGAGTAAATATTCCCATTGGTTACCATCTATGGTGGATAGAGTAAATACCCCAATTGGTTACCCATCTATGGTGGATAGAGTAAATATTCCCGTTGGTTACCCATCTATGTGATAGAGTAATATTCCCAATTGGTTACCCATCTATGGTGGATAGAGTAAATATTCCCGATTGGTTACCCATCTATGGTGGATAGAGTAAATATTCCCGATTGGTTACCCATCTATGGTGGATAGAGTAAATATTCCCGATTGGTTACCCATCTATGGTGGATAGAGTAAATATTCCCAATTGGTTACCCATCTATGGTGGATAGAGTATATTCCCGATTTGTTACCCATCTATGGTGGATAGAGTAAATATTCCCAATTGGTTACCCATCTATGGTGGAAGATAAATATTCCCGATTTGTTACCCATCTATGGTGGATAGAGTAAATATTCCCGATTGGTACCCATCTATGGTGGATAGAGTAAATATTCCTGATGGTTACCCATCTTGTGGATAGAGTAAATATTCCCATTGGTTACCCATCTATGGTGGATAGAGTAAATATTCCCAATTGGTTACCCATCTATGGTGGATAATAGTAATATTCCCGATTGGTTACCCATCTATGGTGGATAGAGTAATATTCCCAATTGGTTACCCATCTATTGTGGATAGAGTAAATATTCCCTGATTGGTTACCCATCTATGGGGATGAGATAAATATTCCCGATTGGTTACCCATCTAGTGTGATAGGTAAATATTCCCAATTGGTTACCCATCTATGTGGGAGAGAATAATTCCGATTGGTTACCCATCTATGGTGGATAGAGTAAATACCCCCAATTGGTTACCCATCTATGGTGGATAGAGTAAATATTCCCGATTGGTTACCCATCTATGGTGGATAGAGTAAATATTCCCAATTGGTTACCCATCTATGGTGGATAGAGTAAATATTCCCAATTGGTTACCCATCTATGGTGGATAGAGTAAATATTCCCGATTGGTTACCCATCTATGGTGGATAGAGTAAAATCCCGATTGTTTACCCATCTATGGTGGATAGAGTAAATATTCCCAATTGGTTACCCATCTATGGTGGATAGAGTAAATATCCCAATTTGTTCCCCATCTATGGTGGAAGAGTAAATATTCCCCGATTGGTTACCCATCTATGTGGATAGAGTAAATATTCCCAATTGGTTAGCCATCTATGGTGGATAGAGTAATACCCCCAATTGGTACCCATCTATGGTGGATAGAGTAAATATTCCCGATTGGTTACCCATCTATGGTGGATAGAGTAATATTCCCATTGGTTACCCATCTATGGGTGGATAGAGTAAATATTCCTGATTGTTACCCATCTATGGTGGATAGAGTAAATATTCCCGATTGGTTACCCATCTATGGTGGATAGAGTAAATATTCCCAATTGGTTACCCATCTATGTGGATAGAGTAAATATTCCTTTGGTTACCCATCTATGGTGGATAGAGTAAATATTCCTGATTGGTTACCCATCTATGGTGGATAGAGTAAATACCCCCAATTGGTTACCCATCTATGGTGGATAGAGTAAATATTCCCGATTGGTTACCCATCTATGGTGGATAGAGTAAATATTCCCGATTGGTTACCCATCTATGGTGGATAGAGTAAATATTCCCAATTGGTTACCCATCTTGGTGGATGAGTAAATATCCCGATTTGTTACCCATCTATGGTGGATAGAGTAAATATTCCCGATTTGTTACCCATCTATGGTGGATAGAGTAAATATTCCCAATTGGTTACCCATCTATGGTGGATAGAGTAAATATTCCCGATTGGTTACCCATCTATGGTGGATAGAGTAAATATTCCCGATTTGTTACCCATCTATGGTGGATAGAGTAAATATTCCCGATTTGTTACCCATCTATGGTGGATAGAGTAAATATTCCCATTGGTTACCCATCTATGGTGGATAGAGTAAAATTCCCGATTGGTTACCCATCTATGGGGATAGAGTAATTTCCCGATTGGTTACCCATCTATGGTGGATAGAGTAAATATCCCAATTGGTTACCCATCTATGGTGGATAGAGTAAATATTCCCAATTTGTTACCCATCTATGGTGGATAGAGTAAATATTCCCGATTGGTTACCCATCTATGGTGGATAGAGTAAATATTCCCAATTGGTTACCCATCTATGGTGGATAGAGTAAATATTCCCAATTGGTTACCCATCTATGGTGGATAGAGTAAATATTCCTGATTGGTTACCCATCTATGGTGGATAGAGTAAATACCCCCAATTGGTTACCCATCTATGGTGGATAGAGTAAATATTCCCGATTGGTTACCCATCTATGGTGGATAGAGTAAATATTCCCGATTTGTTACCCATCTATGGTGGATGAGTAAATATTCCCGATTGGTACCCATCTATGTGGATAGAGTAAATATTCCGATTGGTTACCCATCTATGGTGGATAGAGTAAATATTCCGATTGGTTACCCATCTATGGTGGATAAGTAAATATTCCCGATTGGTTACCCATCTATGGTGGATAGAGTAATATTCCCGATTGGTTACCCTCTATGGTGGATGAGTAAATTCCCGATTGGTTACCCATCTATGGTGGATGAGTAAATATTCCCGATTGGTTACCCATCTATGGTGGATAGAGTAAATATTCCCGATTTGTACCCATCTATGTGGATAAGTAAATATTCCCGATTGGTTCCATCTATGGTGGATAGAGTAAATATTCCGATTGGTTACCCATCTATGGTATAGAGTAAATATTCCCGATTGGTTACCCATCTATGGTGGATAGAGTAAATATTCCCGATTTGTTACCCATCTATGTGTGGATAGAGTAAATATTCCCATGTGTTACCCATCTATGGTGGATAGTAAATATTCCCGATTGGTTACCCATCTATGGTGGATAGAGTAAATATTCCAATTGGTTACCCATCTATGGTGGATAGAGTAAATATTCCCGATTTGTTACCCATCTTGGTGGATAGAGTAAATATCCCGTTTGTTACCCATCTATGGTGGATAGAGTAAATATTCCCGATTGGTTACCCATCTATGGTGGATAGAGTAAATATTCCCGATTGGTTACCCATCTATGGTGGATAGAGTAAATATTCCTGATTGGTTACCCATCTATGGTGGATAGAGTAAATATTCCCGATTGGTTACCCATCTATGGTGGATAGAGTAAATATTCCGATTGGTTACCCATCTATGGGGATAGAGTAAATACCCAATTGGTTACCCATCTATGGTGGATAGAGTAAATATTCCTGATTGGTTACCCATCTATGGTGGATAGAGTAAATATTCCTGATTGGTTACCCATCTATGGTGGATAGAGTAAATATTCCCAATTGGTTACCCATCTATGGTGGATAATAAATTTCCCGATTGGTTACCCATCTATGGTGGATAGAGTAAATATTCCCGATTGGTTACCCATCTATGGTGGATAGAGTAAATATTCCCGATTGGTTACCCATCTATGGTGGATAGAGTAAATATTTCCAATTGGTTACCCATCTATGGTGGATAGAGTAAATATTCCCGATTTGTTACCCATCTATGGTGGATAGAGTAAATATTCCCGATTGGTTACCCATCTATGGTGGATAGAGTAAATATTCCTGATTGGTTACCCATCTATGGTGGATAGAGTAAATATTCCCGATTGGTTACCCATCTATGGTGGATAGAGTAAATATTCCTGATTGGTTACCCATCTATGGTGGATAGAGTAAATATTCCTGATTGGTTACCCATCTATGGTGGATAGAGTAAATATTCCTGATTGGTTACCCATCTATGGTGGATAGAGTAAATATTCCCATTGTTACCCATCTAGGTGGATAGAGTAAATACCCCCAATTGGTTACCCATCTATGGTGGATAGAGTAAATATTCCTGATTGGTTACCCATCTATGGTGGATAGAGTAAATATTCCCGATTTGTTACCCTTATGGTGGATAGAGTAATACCCCATTGGTTACCCATCTATGGTGGATAGAGTAAATCCCATTGGTTACCCATCTATGGTGGATAGAGTAAATACCCCCATTGGTTACCCATCTATGGTGGATAGAGTAAATACCCCCAATTGGTTACCATCTATGGTGGATAGAGTAAATATTCCCGATTTGTTACCCATCTATGGTGGATAGAGTAAATATTCCCGATTGGTTACCCATCTATGGTGGATAGAGTAAATATTCCCAATTGGTTACCCATCTATGGTGGATAGAGTAAATATTCCCGATTGGTTACCCATCTATGGTGGATAGAGTAAATATTCCCGATTGGTTACCCATCTATGGTGGATAGAGTAAATATTCCCGATTGGTTACCCATCTATGGTGGAAAGATAATATTCCCGATTTGTACCCATCTATGGTGGATAGAGTAAATATTCCCGATTGGTTACCCATCTATGGTGGATAGAGTAAATATTCCTGATTGGTTACCCATCTATGGTGGATAGAGAGGGGGTGTTTTTCATGCATTTACCAATTTATGATGGATACATGAAAAATCCAACCACACTAGACATATAAATAAATGTAAAGGGTAAATAAAGGTTAGATTTGCAGTCCAATTACTGTGTGCACATGTGCAAATATTTTGCATTATCTGGATATTTTTTTTTGCATCCAGTTGTTTTGCATTTTATTATTGGTCCATATCAGGACTATTGAGAAAGATGGAGAAATTGGGAGATTAGTTGAATTTGAACATATATATCCCATAGATGTAGGTACAGCTTTAAATTACTTTCAGGAAAAGGTGGGAATACTGTAGCATTTAATGTTTCTGTATTGTAAAGGAAGAATTCCTCTTTATTTGACTCATTATATTTTTGGATATGTTGTTTCCCATTTTAATTTTAGTAATAATTATATCTTTTTTTTATCCCACTTGAGAGCCACCAACCAGGTATTCAATGATTGGTTAATTTGACAGAAAAAAAACAGTGGTGCTATAAATTTAATTGGGAGAAAAGCTGAGCTTGATTGGTCTTGTTATACCAGGCCTAAAGGTGGCCATACATGCACTAATCCCGGTCATACAATATTGGAAAATTCTGTTATCACACATGGCCGATTGCTAATTTACATCCAATATTTTCCTATCAGGCACATTTTTAAAACTGATCAGACCAAGTAAGGGTTAAATAAAAGCCCGTCTGTCGAACCTTTTAAATGAACCCTACATTACACCTCTTGGTAGACTTGTGAGAAGTCACATAGGTGGGAAGGTTTAACGCTATAACTTCCATAGCACCTCTGCTTTCACCAGCTTGAAGCCATGTAAACAGTCTCTGCCTGTGTTAATAGGTCATTTTTTTAAGCCTGTGCAGGTACTTCCCCCTGTCTTTCCCAACTTAAGTGAGCAACAGGAAGAAGCAGAGGGTCGGGTGACAAAATCCCCAATTCTCACAGGCTGCAGCCATAGATGTTCCAGGGCTTATTTAATACTACAGTTGTCCTTTAAGAAATGAATGAATAACTATGTGCAGGAAAACAAATCAGGATATAGTATAAACAATTTAATTAATAATAAATAAATGAAATGTATGATAAATGACCATGACATCACCATTGACATGTTCTTTATAATGATGTCATACTATGTCATTCCATATTGTAACACGAGGGCATGTCACACGGCCATTTCCTCTGTTTATATTAATGTTGGCAAAGCATAAAGGAAATTATTTCAATGTCTCTCCTCGTGTGTCAGTTAAAGGGACTTCATTAAAATAATCAGCAGAATAAAATGTTCCTGAAAGGTGGAAATCATTTGTTTTTGGTGCTTGTCAGTTTCATTAACTTTACAGCCATCGGGAAGGTTTCATTGTAAAGAATTGTATGGCGTTTCCTAGCGCGGGGGGTATAGATCTTGAATTTATGTTATCAGATGGTGGTGTGTTCAGTTTCGGTTAGAGGTAAATATCAAAGGTGAAAAGTAGAACATTCGAACATCCCAAAATTCCGCTGAGATACTGGATCCAATTTTCTGCTTTAATCTGGGACTGTCTTCCCATTAATATCCCCGCCTCACTTCTTCCTACTCTATTTTAGCAATAATGCAATTGACCTAAAAACTTCACCAGAGCCTGAATTTCCTATTAACTCGTCACAGCGGGAAATACTTTGAGGTTTTTTTGGGGTTGACAGTAACCGCGTTTCTTGTACTAAGTAAAAAATAGGTTCACTGTCTCAAAAATTGTAATGTAACAAAGTATCAATCAGCGAATATATCCGGCTACATAGAGTTAATCCTGAATGGTGATAATATAGAATTTTGAATAAGATAAAGCAGCAATCTGGCTTTCTGCATGTATACTAGACTTTTTATTCTAGAAGAGTAATTATCAGGGGTTCAAACCTACAGGCTATGCAGATGCTGGTTTATAAGCACCAGTGTAATATTATTGGCTGGTTTTTAATTACCATTGTAATATTATTGGCTAGTTTACAAGCACCAGTTTAATATTATTGGCGCTTTTATAACCAACGGTGTAATATTATTGGCTAGTTTATAACCACCTGTGTAATATTATTGGCTGGTTTATAACCACCAGTGTAATATTATTGGCTGGGTTTATAACCACCTGTATATTATTGGTTGGTTTATAACCACCAGTGTAATATTATGGCTGGTTTTCAAGCACCAGTGTAATATTATTGGCTCTTTTATAACCACCAGTGTAATATTATTGGCTATTTTATAACCACCAGTGTAATATTATTGGCTGGTTTTCAACACCAGTGTAATATTATTGGCTCTTTTATAACCACCAGTGTAATATTATTGGCTCTTTTATAACCACCAGTGTAATATTATTGGCTCTTTTATAACCACCAGTGTAATATTATTGGCTCTTTTATAACCACCAGTGTAATATTATTGGCTGGTTTTTATCCACCAGTGTAATATTATTGGCTGGTTTATAACCACCAGTATAATATTATTGGCTGGTTTATAACCACCAGTATAATATTATTGGCTGATTTATAACTACGAGTGTAATATTATTGGATATTATAAACTTCTTTATACTTAAAAGGATATAGAAACGTATTTTCCCTGGACGTTTAAGCTTTTCTTAAGACACCATAGGAACCAGAGCGCTGCTGTTATGTTTGTCTCCTAGTTCATACACCCATGAAAATCTGTATTTTTCTCGAAGGCAAATAACATTTATATTTCATGTGACACGTACCATGAAATACGTCGCAAATGAACCCGTTAGCATTGCATAATGGTTCGACCCAAGGGTAGTGTCAGGTTTTATTGTCACGTTCTAGCAATCACGCGAAAGCGGATTTGCAAAAGAGCGATGCTTGTGTTACATGCACACAGAGTAAGATTGGCTGGGCAGTTCCTGTTTCTGATATCACATACAAAAAAGGGGTTGATTATACAATTTTACATGTATGTTAAAGTGGGAGGGACTATTAATAGCCTGGTAGCCTACAGCAGCCAATCAGAGGTTTACTTTCAACATTCCAACCCTATATAAACCATTAAAAGCTAAGTACAGATTGGTTTCAATGAGTTACAATGTTAAAATACGTCCATAAGATACGCCACAATGTCTGTGTGTTTTAAAGTTTGTTAAGGTTACAGACATTTAATTTTCCTCTTAATTGTTTTATTTTCTTAATTTTCTTAGGAAATCCCAATTTATTTTTATTTATTTAAAGGCTTGTCCCAAAAATTTGTTCAGAAAAATCCTGTTTGTCCTAATCAAAATTAAACCAGGTTTAAATGACTAAATCTCGGATTTTTATCACTTTTTTTTATTTTCCCCCGCTAGACTTTAATAGACCAAACCGGATAGTTTGAATGAAGGAAGGGTCTTAATGTCAAATTCCTGCAGTAGTTTAGAACTGAGCATGTGCAAAGAACACACTGGTCAGTGACCACACTGAGCCATAACGGAATGCTGGGAAATAAAACCACAAACCCCATGTTTGAAAGGTAAATTTCCCAGCACCCACATTAAAATGAGAGGTGAGACACAGATTACTGTATTTATATAAAGGTGTTCTGTCTGTCTTTAGCTGTCTTTTAAGAAAAACATTTCAGTGGGGTTTTTGTTAGTCTGAGTTTTGTACCAATACCCATAATTCTTTGCAGATAACATTCACCGAAAGGGAAAGTTTAATATTCTGACCCGAACGTACAGCAATACTGATTTGCGGATGGGTAATTTATGAGAACTGTGTCTGCATCAAACAGAGAATTCTTAAGAGGCGTCAAGAAAGGAACTGTGAATCGAGCAGGAGTCTTTTCATGAAAATTGAAAAAGACAGCTCAGGCTATGAGAACCCACAGGCCTTCAGGACTGGTGCCATGATCACCCCCCACTTGGGACCACTGTATTCTCAATCTAGATAAACTTCCCAAACAAACAATAATTGAGACAGAAAAGGCACCAGAGGAAACGGCTAATTTAGCCTAATTTCATATTCTGAATATTAATGCGCCAGTGAGCACAGCATCGTGGGACTGAACTCTCCTTTACCCCAATCTAGCGCCTACAATTAGCCAAAATTTCCTATCACTAAGCGAGTCAGCCTGTAAGAAATCACATTAATGGCGAGTTAAAAATAAATGACTCCACTAAAGGCGCAAAATAGGAGAGAAGGAACATCTAAGGTCACGTTACAAGGAGGATCTGCTCTCTTCGTGTTATGCTAAGAAGATTTGTAAGGAACGGGGGGAAATCGGGCGAGATTATGCAAAAAGAATAAATTTCATTTTCAAAGCTTTCTGGCCAAGTATCTGGAAACGTCCCTATCTCTCCAGTACAGCTGCCGAGCCATTCAAGAGGATTATATGGGCGGGTAGTGTCTTTAAAACAGATGCCTCTACCCAGATTTCAAAGGGATCAGAACATTTGCTGTCATCAAGGTGTAGAGGATTCTAAATCGACAACAAGGCGTATATAAAAGGAAATCAAGATCGCCGCATTATCCTTAATGTACGGCCTACGTCAGGCAGTGATCTCTCTTCCAGCCGTGCTACTAAGATCTTTTCAAGGTTAGATTTTTAGCCATCCTTAAAATGTCTAAAGAAACTCTGGTAAAATGGTGACTATTTAGTTTTAGGGGATCCCCAACTTGTAGATACTTTTCGATCAGTAAATTACTCTACCAGTTGCTGCATTTATATTAATCTCAGTGAATTGGTGGTGACCTTTTTTGGAAAAGCATCAAATAGATTATTTTGTAAATAGTCAATGTAATATCCATTGTTTTATGAAATTCTTCCTGGAATTTTCCACTTGCCTGTGGCAATGTTTAAAGTCCGATTAGAAGTGATGTGAACCTACTAGTTGGTCCAACAACCTGGTAAGATTATTCTCTACATGCTTCCTCCCCCACAGGCAACATGCATTAACGGGACCCTGCTAGGGCTGAGGGACTCAGCTGAAATGGGGATCAGAAGAGAAGACAGAAACATGATCTGGCCACTGTCTAATACTCTTCCAGGTTTCTAAATATAATTGTACGTAATCTTCTCGTATCCTTTTCTCCAAATATTCAATCTCACTTCATTCCTCGTCCACTCCCAAGGTTGACCACGATAATGACTCATAATATAACATAACTTCTAGGAGCCATTCTTACCTTTTTATTAGCTAATGAACTTAAACTTTCATAGTCATCCATGAGGCAGTTCAGAGAAGGGCAACTAAATTAATAAGGGGAATGGAGGGGCTTGAATATGCAGGCAGATTAGACAAGTTAGGGCTGTTTACATTGGAGAAGCGGCGGTTGCGTGGGGACATGATAACCTTATACAAATATATTAATGGGCATACAATGAAAACTCTTGGGGCATTGTTCACTAATCGGTCATATCAGAGGACTCGTGGACATCCTTTAAGGTTGGAAGAAAAGAAGTTTCATCTTCAGGTTAGGAGAGGTTTCTTTACAGTGAGATTGGTGAAACTGTGGAACTGTCTTCCAGCAGATGTGGTAATGGCAAGTTCATTGAATAACTTTAAAAAAGGCCTGGATAAGTTTCTAAAACTAAAAAATATTGAGAATTACTGGTATTAATGCATATAGATCTGGTTGATCCAGGGATACTTTCCGATTGGAGTCAGGAAGGAATGTTTCCCCCCTTTTTGGCTGGGGTTTTTTGCCTTCCTCTGGATCAACTGTTAGGTAGGGTTGAAAAAAAAAAAAAAGAGGAGTGAGTGGGTTGGACTTGATGGACGTATGTCTTTGTTCAACCTTAATTACTATGTAATTACTATGTAACTATGTAAAAAAATAGCTTCTATAATGTTAGCCATCAGCAATACATTTCAAGGCTCGTTGGTTATACGACTTCCAGGATTAGCTGAGCCTTGAGTTACCGAATGAAGAACAATGACAAATAACCACAAAATACTGTATCTTACATCCACTTACACCTGGATAAAGTATCCATTGTAAAATCTGTCTCACCACAACATGTCTACCTCTAGCTGGTTAGGAATTATTTTTATAAATGGTCAAAAGGGCTGGGAAAGAGAAAAACATCTAGAATATGCTTGTGAAGGTTCTCATCCATCCAGGTCATGGTATATCTGTAATATTCATTCATCCAGGTCATGGTATATCTGTAATATTCATCCATCCAGGTCATGGTATATCTGTAATAGCATACCAGCCGGTCTGGTATATCTGTAATATTCATCATCCAGGTCATGGTATATCTGTAATATCATCCATCCAGGTCATGGTATATCTGAATATTCATCCATCCAGGTCAGGATATCGTAATATTCATCCATCCAGGTCATGTAATCTGTAATATTCATTCATCCAGGTCAGGTATAATCTGTAATTTCATTCACATCCAGGTCAGGTATATCTGTAATTCATCCATCAGTCATGGTATATCTGTAATATTCATCCACCAGGTCACGGTAATCTGTAATATCATTCATCCAGGTCATGTATATCTGTAATATTCATTCATCCAGGTCATGGTATATCTGTAATATTCATCCATCCAGGTCAGGTATATCTGTAATATTCATTCTCCAGGTCATGGTATACTGTAATATTCATTCATCCAGGTCTGGTATATCTGTAATATTCATTCATCCGGTCATGGTATATCGTATATTCATTCATCCAGGTCATGGTATACTGTAATATTCATCCATCCAGGTCATGGTATATCTGTAATATTCATTCATCCAGGTCATGGTATATCTGTAATTTCATCCTCCAGGTCATGGTATATCTGTAATTTCATCCATCAGGTTATGGTATATCTGTAATATTCATTCATCCAGGTCATGGTATATCTGTATATTCATTCATCCAGGTCATGGTATATCTGTATATTCATTCATCCAGGTCATGGTATATCTGTAATATTCATCCATCCAGGTCATGGTATATCGTATATTCATCCTCCGGTCATGGTATATCTGTAATATTCATCCATCTAGGTCACTGTATATCTTAATATTCATCCATCCGGTCATGGTATATTCGTAATATCATCCATCCAGGTCATGGTATATCTGTAATATTCATCCATCCAGGTATGGTATATCTGTAATATTCATTCATCCAGGTCATGGTATATCTGTAATATTCATCATCCAGGTCATGGTATATCTGTATATCATCCATCCGGTCACGGTATATCTGTAATATTCATCCATCCAGGTCATGGGTATATCTGTAATATTCATCACCATCTAGGTCACTGTATATCTGTAATATTCTTCACCCAGGTCATGGTATAATCGGTATATCATCCATCCAGGTCATGGTATATCTGTAATATTCATTCATCCAGGTCATGGTATATCTGTAATATTCATTCATCCAGGTCACGGTATATCTGTAATATTCATCCATCCAGGTCATGGTATATCTGTAATATTCATTCATCCAGGTCATGATATATCTGTAATATTCATTCATCCAGGTCATGGTATATCTGTAATTATTCTCCCTCTTTACAAGGCACTGGTAAGGCCTCATTTGGAATATGAGGTGCAGTTTTGGAATCCCATATACAAAAGGGACATCTTGGAAATTGAGGCAGTTCAGAGAAGGGCAACTAAATTAATAAGGAGAATGGAGGGGCTCGAATATGCAGGCAGATTAGACAAGTTAGGGCTGTTTACATTGATGAAGTGACGTTTGCGTGGGGACATGATAACCTTATACAAATATATTAATGGGCCATACAATGAATTCTCTGGTGCATTGTTCACTAATAGGTCATATCAGAGGACACGTGGACATCCTCTAAGGTTGGAAGAAAAGAAGTTTCATCTTCAGGTTAGGAAAGGTTTCTCCACAGTGAGAACGGTGAAATTGTGGAACTGTCTTCCGGCAGATGTGGTAATGGCAAGTTCATTGAATAGCTTTAAAAAAGGCCTGGATAAGTTTCTAAAACTAAAAAATATTGAGAATTACTGGTATTAATGCATATACATCTGGTTGATCCAGGGATACATTCCGATTGCCATTTGGAGTCAGGAAGGAATTTTTTCCCCCTTTTTAGCTGTTTTTTTTTGCCTTCCTCTGGATCAACTGTTAGGTAGGGTTAAAAAAAAAAATATATATATATAAGAGGGTGAATAGGTTAGACTTGATGGACGTATGTCTTTATTCAACCTTAATTACTATGTAATATTCATTCATCAAAGTCATGGTATATCTGTTGTATTCAATTAGATCAACTTGACTTAAAGTTTAGTTCTTGAAGACGTTTTGCTAGTCATCCGACTGGCTTTCTCAATTCAGAATGACTGAATCTATTGGCAATATATGTACCCTGGAAAGTCCCAATTAGCATATGACAGCCAGGTGTTAGGGACCTTCTGAATGCAAGGTGTGGATACATTGAGGCTAGGGGGTGTTATTGAAACTGTTAACTGTCAAAACATCTAGAAAAGATATTAAATAGAAAAAATAAACTTATTAATAAACTTGAGGATTACTGAAGAATTCCTATTTTGAAATAAACCTTAGCCAGTTACGAAAACATGTGGACCAGACGGATTTTTCGAAAAATTTAAAATTCCTACCTAAACTTGAAATTCTCTATTAAAAAATGTGAAAATTGCCATTGAATGCTTGAAAATTGTGACTGAAAACGTGAATAATCCAGATTCAATGGAGTTTGAAGTGTCGTCGGAACGAAGCTCGCAAATTTCATTCATCTCTAATGACCATAATGAAACTTGTAGATGTTGAATGTCACCTATGATGCTAGAAGCTTTACAGTTCAAGAGCTACAATTACAAACATGCTCATCGGAATGTCATTTTATTTATATCACTATCATCTCACCCTTGGTGAAATACGGTAAAATTGCTAAAGGCTGTGTTATGACATCAGCCTGAAGGGTTCAGTACTGGAAACCCCAATTCATTGGAATTCTTTTTAATGGTTAAGTGAACCTAAGCATGGAAAAAAAATCTGGGCTCTTTGATCTTTAATCGTTGCCATTTTACCCAATGCCATCTGATTGACGTATTTAGGTCTGAAAATATTCAGATCAGAATTCTGCCACAGGGGGAGGGACCAAGCACGTCACATGTTTCTTGAAAATCTCGTAATAGGAATGTTTTTAATCCCCCTTATTATTATTATTTATTTTATTTTTTTTGGGGGGGGGGGTTGGGGGGGAGGGTTCTGTATTAAACAAATCAGAAAACTGCACCGATTTTCACTATTATGTATCATTAAATCTCTACTTGTCCCTTTACCCAGCAACTGTCTAAAGCGATCATGTCAACTCTAAGGCAGGAAATTATATAGAACATCTGGGACCTCTGGGTTCTATTATCTGTGCCAGGAGATCAGCTGAGTCAACAGGGAGCAGAAATACAGGGAAAAAAGCTAATTCTAAACTCCATCTATGGAGTTGGGAGTTAATGGGTTAATATCCACGGCTTTGCAATCCAAAAAAAACAGAAATTAAAAAAGAAACTAAACTTAATATCACAACATTCTTTCCACAATAATGGGTGAACTTTGCCCCTAAACATATTTTTAATGAAACATGCAAAATAACACGTGTTCAGCGCAAACTTTTCCTTTAATCTGATTGGTAAGAGTATAGCACACAAAGTTACAATATCGTAGTATACTACTGTACCAATGTCCTTCACATTAACACAACTTTAAAGGGCATGTTCACGCTTAAAACAAAAAACTGGCCAATTGTCTGCCATTTCCCCATCTGCCTCCTCTGCACATGCTCAAGCTTATAAAAAGCTCATTGAGCAGAGGGAGGAGGCAGATACCTTTGCCAGAACGGAAGAGAACTTATTATTAAGTATCTTGTTACAAATACATGTAGTAAACTGGTAAAAATAGTAGTTGGGGTTGTGAGCAGATAACGGACAAGTCACCAGTTTTTCGGTTTAAAAGTGGACATGCCCAATCATGTACTTTCCCCTTAAATGTGGTGAATGGAAATTACCCTTTCAGCGACATTGTTACTGGTGAGTAAAGTGACATAATAGAAGTTGTCGGATTCAGACAGCGTTTTATTTCTCTGTCTGACCACATTGAGTATCATGGGAACTGCACATAAATCTTCATATTCATGAGGATTCATTAGTACAACAAGACCAGACTGGGATAAATGCAGCCAGACATGAAGCCTGTATATCGGGGGGGGTAGCAGATAGCCATAGGTACTTATATCTCACATCTCTACTGCAATACGTTGTTCCACCCTACAACCTATAAACTAATGTGCTTTAGACTTTGTTCAGAAATAACATTCCCCTTCCCTTCAAATGAATTTATCAGAATGGGGGAGGAGATGATCTGGAATGAAGAGAGTTCAGATAGAAAGTGGTGAAGCAGAAAGTGGGTGTTGTCTACAATGCACACCCAGGCTGATCAAACAGAGAGACGGGCCTGAAGAAGACAATTCCCCAGGGAACTGTATCCAGTGGCTAAAAAAAGGACCAGAGACCTAAACCATGTTTGATGCTGTTTGCCCTTATTTCGACCCTTCTTCCCAGTGTCACATAGATTATGGAAATATGTCAGGTGGGGGGCTGGTGATCTGCCAAGCCTTGTGCCTCTTTATATACAAAGTATTCAAATTACAGTAAATAAAAAAGAAAATTGAAATTCAAAAATTTACAATTGTTCCAGATTTGCTATGTTTGGTTCATTACCATATTGCAAAACCTCAACAAATATATAGTTTGAAGACTATAGAACTCAAAAGGTTTTTACCTCCTTCCACAAACCCCATATATCCCATCTGTACTGCCTCTACCGCACATGTGGAATTCCTACTCAATGTACAGTAGGTATCCAATGGTGTCCCATCACAAAGCAGTCAGTCCGTAGATAATATAACGGCACAGCTGGGAAATCACTGAGCTACTCCAAGGGCTTTTTAGAATGGCCCAAGCTTGTTTTTCTGGGTACACTCCTGTAAGCAAACCTAACGCTGGGTAAAAATATTTTACATTTCTAGGCAATGGCAGACAGATTCCACTGGAAGCTGCCATTGGCTACGGATCTGATCACACTGTATCGATTATTCGGTTGGCCAGCAGCCCTATAGTAGTATAGGGACAATAGAAACTTTTAGTCATGGCTGACAGCGGTAGATTGATGTATCCACAGTCTTGTTAGTTTTCCAGCCACACATACACGTCCAAAAAAAACCAACAAAACAACACATCAGTACTGGAATAAAATGGTGGCAAGAAACATTTTCTACGATATTTCAGCTTGACCAATCAAAATCTCACACTGGCTGGTTGATATATCATTATAACCCACAATGCTCTATTCAATAAAAAGTTCAAAAATGGTGCTAAGTTTGCCCCAACCAATCAGATGTTATTTAACATTTGAAAGCTAACATCTGATTGGTTGGGGGAAAATTAGCACCATTTTTAAATGAAAAACAAGCCAACACAATCGGGTGGGGGGTTAATATAATTGGCAAAAATTATGTTTTACAATTGCTGTGATTATGTGATGTTTTTAGTGTGGATCCATATTTCGCTCCTTTTGTTGCACAGGAAACAAAAAGGAATTAAACCGAAGAACCAAAGAAAAACTTCATCTTAATTCTGACATATTTGGGGCATTTGCGGATTAGCTCAGTGTTAATACCCAGAAGGGATCTTTTTTTTTTTTTTTTTTTTCACTCTGCGGGTCCTGTAAGCACTGAATCACATGACTTCAAGAAAAGAAAGCATTTGAAGTGAGGTGTTTGGCTCCCTAGTGAGACATCTTCCAGACCAAGACACCAAGATAAAAGGATCTGCAGATCTCTCACCAGATAGTACCCAGTATTCTACCCTGTAAATGGGCTGGTTACACAGAGTTTACAGAAATAAAACTATTATTTATTAATTTAAAAAAAACTAAGCGTGATTACATTTATTATTTCTATAATTAAGATATGAGTTAAAGGTCTCTATACAAGCGGGCTTTATTATAAAGAGCACACTGCTACCTTTAAAATGACTCCAAGATCATATTTCTAGCTTCAGTCTATCCAAAGTTACAGCAGTAAAAACATGGTGCTTCCTGCCCACACTGTGAGCTGTGACATCAAGAGCACCACTGCTCTGCCCCCTCCCACTGGCTTAAACATGCCCACTTGTATATTACTGCTAGGACAGAGCCTTGCTCCCAGTTTCCTTTATCATTTATAAAGCTTTTCCTTCTTCCACTCCCCAAGGTGTCCACAGTCAAAGGAAAGCACAGATATTGATTGCAAGCCTGTAAATCCCACATACACAGGATTGATATTGTGTAAAATCAATCGAATCGCTCAAACTATCGATTCTGTGTTTGTTGTTTTATCAGTCGACCACTCAGCAATTTCAATGGATTATGGGAAAACTGAAGAAGGAGCCAGTTAGAAAGTTTTACACTGACCCATCTTCAAATCCCCAATTTAAACCCATTGTTAACGGAGAAGAATATCTTAAAACACATATTTCTGATGTAGAATTAACAATTAAACAATATATTACTTGTCTTTATCAACGATTTCTAAATTAAAGATGCACCACTGGAAACTTCACTCACCCTGCTAGCCATTGGATCGGGCATGCTCAGTGTGAATCTCCCAGAGAGAGGGCTAATAGCTTACATTGTTATATCATCATACAGTGGTGTAACTGGCAGGCTTGCCGTAGTGATAGATTTTAATTATCTCACGTTAACATATTTTAGTTGGGAATTACTAGTGGTATGTTGATTGTAGTTTCTGGGGGCTAAGTCATTAAAAATGAGTTTTGACCGAAAGTTCCCCTTAATGTCAGTTCCCCTTAATGTCAGTTCCCCTTAATCTGTATGTTGCAGATATCACGTAGGGCTTTTCACACCTGTTTACTTCCACTGGTGTTAAGTATTACATACAAATTAGAGGATTAGAGCACTGTCAGGTCATTTACCAGCTAAAGCCGATTACAAGGAGGTATCTAGTGACTGATTAAATGAGAACTGGTGCTAAGATACGCACGAGAGGTGTTGGGTTAGCTGCTACCCAGTAACAAATGAATTAACACAATTACGTATAAACATATATACAGTATAATCTAGGATATAGAAGGATTTTACATCATGATGTCAAACAAGCAACTGATGCTCTGTTTGGGCCTTTGGTACCAAACATGAACATATACATGTTTAAGGAAAGTCCTTAAGGGGCTTTCTGGGGTGGGGGTTCCAGGTCCTAGGATGGGATTTCAGCCTTGACTGCAGGACTCGGGATTTTGTCCCTTCAGTCGTGACAATCCAGCCCAAATAGTGAGGCCTGGCAATCTTGGTCATGACCATGATAGCTGATGTCCCAACCAATGACTGACTGTGTGTATATGTGCAAGGTTACAAAGAGTTCCAACAACTGGAAGGGGAGGTGGAAAGCTTTTTAGAAGGTTGAGAGACGAGGGAGAAGAGCACCAATCAGAAGAGGTTAGTGAAGAGTGAAGTTACCCATTAATGTACAAACTGAAAAGTATTATAAAGTACCGGTAGGCCCATGCCTATGATGTAGGGAAATGGCGGAAAAGTCCATTTGGACCTTCTGAATCCCTTTGTGCCACACATTCATCGAGGGATTGCTGAGGAGGTAAAGGACAAATAAAATTCCTTTTTAACCACAGTTCCCCTTTAGGAGCATTTTTATTCTTTAAACATATCTGGAAATTATAGGGTTATAATTCTACTGAGAGAACCTAATAAATGAAAGCATAAAAATCCATGGCTGGTCTGTAAATGTAAATATCTTTTAGGCCTCACTGCTCTCAATAAGGAGGCAACATGGTTACTATGGACACGCCAACCTCTTCCAACCCCCATAATTCTCCTGGGCAGTAACATGATTAATTCAGATATATTGATTTTTTTTTCTCTACTCGTTCAGTCTGGATGACGGGTCCTTGTGGATCTCGTACTGAGCGAACGCCCGGCACCTTGTCAGGCTACGTGTCCTTCTTCAGTGACCAGGTTTAGTGTTGCAGTGTTTAAGCTGCAGCAATCGAATTCATTAGCCAACACGTTTTACTGCACTGCTGAGCGGGACCAATAAAGGACGGTCTCCGTGTGCAGACGTGGTAAAGTGCTCATTGGGGATTTCTATTCTGCTTATGAACAACGTCCATCAAATGGAGTCTGTTCCGACAACCCATGAAATCTGCAGGATTAACTCTGCAAAATCAGGAGACGGACCCCGAGCAACACAACGTTACAAACAGGAAAGTTTGCTGTTAGGCCGCACAATATCTTGGAGGGGATTGTCTGGGATTTATAGGCCCGAGTGATCGTTGACCAACCAGCAAATGATCATTGTTTCAATGAACACAATTGGCTCCTCGGGCAAAAAAATTGGCCTATGGGAGGACAGGCTTCTTGCAGAGCGCATCTTTTGGTTGGTTGAACTGCCTAGTGAAGCACATTATTTGTTGAAACTATCCGCTGTCCTCCCAAGACATTGTAATGCAATATGGAGCTCTGTTGAAATATGGCATTGTTATAATTGGGCCCCACAGTAGGGGCTGTAATGGCAGATATCCATTCTAAACCCACGCTAACCTGTTTGCATCAACGTATTAAAGAGTTTGCGTGTGTTTGAGACCCTTTTGCAATGTGTGCAAAATGGTCAGAGCGATTTTGGATTTTGCTTAGCGGAAAGTCAACGTAAGAAGGGAATTGCACAGTTTATTTTTTTTGCACTATTTTAAATGTGAAATAAATGCGGTGTTTAAGGACAAGCAAAGTGTATGAGTATATTATTGCATTTCCCTGTGCTACCCAGGAACATTTCAGGGCAGATAGAAATGATAGCACAAGCCACTAAGGATGACTCATGTTTGCTCGCAGTGGGAGAAGGACGGTTTGGCATAACTTACCCTTTAAAATATCCATGGACAACCACTGAGATTGCTGTTGAACAAGCCCTTTCCACGCCATTCTGCGCTATAAATAGAATAAACACGCTGGGCTATAAACAGAAATACACATTAGGCTATAAATGGGCGCCTTTCCGTTACAGGAATTACAATGAATGTAGATACAGATCTTTTTAATCGTTCCTGTATCCTAAACCCCCTGGATATCAAATAACTAGCAGGTTAGATGGCGCACTCGACGAACGGCCCAACCTAACCCCATGAAATCCTCTGCTAAGCTTCAAGAAAAGGGCCAAAGGCTTAGAGGTGTTATCATTAGTAAACAGACAATGAGGAGCTTATTGCCATGACTACGAAGTCTCTGGGTCTCTCGCAGACCTGTCCGGACATTATAAGCGGCCGAGTAGACAAAGCCCAGAAATAAGGAACATGAATAACAAGTCACAGTCCATAGAAACCAAGAATATACTGTAAATTCAAATGTAAAACATATCTTAAGACCTTAAAAGTCCATTGGAAGGAATATTTGCCCAGGCTGACCTAGGCTTCTAGTGCATAGCAACTGTATAGGCCCAGGTCTAAGAATAAACTGCTTTTTGGTTGCTATGGGTTACAAGGTCACGGACAAATTCACATAGTTTGCCCCTAGATGTGCGTCCCCTTGTCTCTGTCCTAGCAAGGTGCCGTATTCATCGTATTAGTACAGTTATAAGCCTACCATTGGAATATTCCACAGGGGTGTTCCTGTCTGGTATTCCAGTTATACGCCAGTTCCATATTAATCCCAAACCCGTCTGACCATTTACCTGACTTAATCTGTCTATTTACTAACAAACAATAATGTGTCAATGTTGGTTTATTATTTAATCATTTAAACCCCCCAATGTTCAGCTGCTATAAGGAAAGGTTTAAGGGCTAGGCCCCACTAGCGTGTTTCGGATCCAATTTGCGATGCAAAGGGCATGTAGAACCCTATGGGACCGGCCCCACTACATGTGCTGTGCTTCATAGCGCATGCAATCATTTTTGGCGCGTATCTCATGCACGCTCCAATAGGGCTCAATATTGGAAGCGCATCGCATCCGCGCACAAAAAGCCTAATGAATTAGATAAATACAATCACTGGTCAGATTCCATGTAGTCCGGGTTCTAACATTCCCTATGAAGGGATCTCAAGGGATCCATTAGGTGTAAAGTACCCCATTCCTAAGTCTCAACCTTGTGCTTTAGAATTAATACATCAAAGGGCATGTCCACCCTTAATACAAAGCTGGTGACTTGTCAATTATCTGCCTGCAACCCCAAGTGATATTTTTACCAGTTTATTACATGTATTTGTAACCAGATATTTAATTATAACTTCTGTTCCTTTCTTGCAAAGATTTCTGCTTCCTCCCTCTGCTCAATGAGCTTTTAGTAGCTTGAGCATGTGCAAAAGAGGTAGCAGTGGAAACAGCAGCCAATCATTGGTTGTGATGTCAGCAATCCCTGCCTTGATTGGCTGCATAAGGGGCCAGCTTGGAGGTAATCATCTTCTTTACTATCTAGTTAATGAAACATCTAATAATGTGCAGTTGGGGTTGGGGCAGGTAACAGACACGTGATCAGTTTTTGTTTTAAGGGTTAACATGCCCTTTAAAGAACCAGCATAGAACAATGTACAATGCTACAATGAAATATGGATTGATGCAACTTACCATGGAACAATCCGATTTGATTCCCCACCTTAAAGGGACACTAAACAGATTTTATGTACTGTGTTAAGTACATGAAATCTGTATCTATTTTTCACAGGTGAGAGCCAGGTATGGTATTAACCCAACAGTGTCAAAAAGGTTTATTGAAGTCACACGTGTGGATTAATATTGTACCTGGCTCTCTCCAGTCTTTTTTTGTAGGGCCCCACCAGAACTTAGGGTTCAGGTGGGGCCCTACCACTGGATTGGATTATCTACCTTAAGGTTCGTACACACGTGTGCAATCGTGGGGGCCGTTCGTTCGGAGATCGTTGCCTGATCTGCTGGGCGGATCTATGAACGAGTAGCTTCTTCGGCCGATAAAGTGCCCATACACTAACCGATTATCGTCTAAAATGGCCATTCGTACACATCGTACGACGCGGGTCGGCCCCCTTTACTTTGATAATACAGATAACAAACTTTCTATTGTCTGACCCTTATAGAATGACATACTGTATAGACAATAACCTTCTAGGACATTAAAACCAGGGAACTGTTACAGGGTTAAACAATATTCCATACAATAAAAGGTGATCAGAGATGGAACTATCACCTAGAGTAGAAGGTACAATACCTACATTATGTAAACGGATCTGGGAAATAGATACTTACACCATCTGTTCGGTGTTGGGAGATATTGAGACCATAGAGTTGAAATGTTATGTCCATATTCCTAGACTAGCTTAACCAAAACAACCATATGGTTATGGCCAAACCTACAGCCAGTTGTGAGTAAATTACAAGTTCCATCATCGCCTTCTGTTGGGTGATGCTACTGGACGACCGTACTATAAATATTCCTTCATTCATCGCAGCCTCAAATCTTAGGCTCTGTACCAGCTGTGACCACATTATCCCGGGAAAATCAATGTTTTTCTTTTCATTGGTTTTGTGTTAGGTTTGGAATGGCACCTTGTTGCTAAGCAACCTGACTCATTCATAATAATTCACAAACACACAGTAATCCAAACAGTAAGTATTTTTTAGTAAGCAATCGTTCTCTAAATTGTCCTTCAAAAGTCACTATGTATTTAAAAAAACAAAAAGAAGCAATCACTTTGTACACAAATGTATGGGGGATATTGGGAACTGTAGGTACTTGAGGGCACAGAGCAAAGCAGTAAAGGCCAAACAAGGAAGAAGATCCAGTTTGCTAATTATCCTTAAATTCTGGCTAGTAATGCATCTAATAATGTGCTGAATAGATTAGATGGAATTGGGGGCATGTAACTGACAAGTGACCAGATTTTGGTTTAAATTGAATTTCTCCTTAAAATGTTTGAATTTAAAGGAGAACTGAATTTAAAGCGTTAGTACAGTTAAGCCATTTCCTGACCTCACTAGGGCCTAAACCTCTTTTTTAAAGTTGGAAATTCTGGGGCATGCCCCCCTACCAGGCCATTTTTACTGTACTCCCCCTTGAAAATGAAAATAAATGAGTCTCTGATCAATGGAAAAAAAAAATTCATAGCTACGTATAATTGAAACCAGAAACCACTCACCTGAGACGAGTGAGACTGTGTCTTTCTCCCATGAGACAACAGTGACGTAGGCCTCCACGGAGGAGGGGATAATGCACTTGAAGACTACTGCATTGCCTCTCATGGCTTTCTGATCATCCACACGGACCGTGTAGGGCTCCCGTAGAACTAAACCATAAAGAACAAGATTTGTAAGACCAGAAATAAACCTCAAAGAGATATTTACATCTACAGAGGAAAATCAATTTGCTTCCAGCAGTTGTCCACATGGCAAACTAGGAAGGAGAAGGTCCTTCCGTAATGGCTGGAAACCATTTAGAACACACCAAAATGCTACAGATAAAACTAAATTTGGCAATCACAATTAGCCGGGTTTGTATATATTAGAGAAAAGGCGCTCGCGGAGAGCAGATGATAAGATATGCAAATGGGAACTATAAAAGAAACATCTCTCCGGAATCTCTTTAGTCATTTATCTTATTGGAAAACTCGAGGATCTCAGCTGTGATGCGGAGAAAGAAGAAAGGAGTTTTTGAATTCCTGCCCCACCGTCGGAGATAACAAGGGCACAGAGAGTGATTATTTCTGGAACGAGTCATTGACTACAAATATTATATTACTGCGACGGATTAGTATAGTTTTACATAATCATGCACATATGCTTCAGATGATGATTGAATTGATATCCACTTATGTTTATAGTGAGCACCTATATCCAGGATCAGGGAGGCTTAAAGGAGAACGAAATTTTAATAATAAAATTCGGTTTATTGAATTTCCTACGTTATGAGGACCTGAATTGCTATATTTTTACATTTTAAAAGCCGACTCCTTAAAATGTTTCTTATAATTGATGCTCTCTTTCTTCCTATTTCCCATGGTTCTCTGCTGCTGGTGATATAAGCCCATTAGCCCAATTAAAGTCTAAGTGGCTGGCGCCATATAAAGTTTTGGCCCTCTAGGAGGTGTAACCAAAAAGAGCAGAAACAGCATTCACATTTAAAATAACAGTTAAAATCATCATTAAAATGCAGAATCACCTGAACTCGATTTATTTTATCAGGATATCTCAATATCTTACAATGATTAGATCATGTGTGGCAGATTGTTTAATAATCAGTCCACTGACATAGAAGTCACTAGGAGCACATTGGAGTCAACACTGTTCCTAACCCTAATTATATTATGGGGGGGGGGGTATGCTTTTTTTTCTTTAAAAAACTGAATTGTCAGTAGAGATGGGACCTGAATCCATCATGGAACCCCCAGGTAAATCATTTAGATTTCAGGACTTCGGACCACATTTTCGAGGGTTACCGAAAATACTAGTTATATTCGGTAACCCCCGAAAATAACCACAAACACTTGATAGCCCTCGAAAATACGATCGGAACTTAGAAGGAAGTTTCCGATCGTATTTTTGAGGGTTATTGAAAATAACCTCCGAATTCACTATGCGTTCAGAACCCTCGGAAGTACATTCCGTTGTTGGATTTTCAGATCCGTAAATCCGAAAACAGAACGAAAAACTTACCAGCTTCGGCCATCTCTACTTGTTGTCAGTAAGAGTCACTGACAATTTAATGGTTTTCACTAGAAAAGATTTCAGGTTGAATAATGACTGGTGCACACGGTGAGATTAATCATTCCAGCCGACCAATCACCACTATCGACTGGTCACCCGGGATGAAATGAGAATTCCCACATGCCACATTGCCTATTTAAAGGGCAACAATACCATCAACAAACCAATATTAATACCCAGGGTGAAGACCTTAATATAAAGCACTAGGTCCTTAACCCAGGGGTGAGGACCTAGTGGTTTAGGTCTGAAAACCATGAGGGGTTTGGTTCTAGAGGGCATACACTAATATAGATCTCCTTTAATGCCCAAGATCATTGATATAGAGATTCTCTTCCCTGAGCTGATGGGTTTGAAAGAGTAACCATAGAAAGTAATGTGGATTATTTAAGGTATTTCTGCTTTTTACCTGGAGCTCTGCTATCTAACTCATTCTCAGCAGAATTCTAACCTTGGGGGGATTCACCTTGAGTGGAAAACTGGATAGATAAAGGGTAGGAAATGGTATAAATAATACATAAGACTTAAAAAATTCATATACTGGAACAGTATGTTCACAATCAACTATGTATTTATGTTGAATAGAACAGACTTGGTTATAAAGGGATTTATATTCCCCAAACCCATGTGGACTTTATCTTAAAATATCTCCTCTTGTTGTTGGTTAACATAGAGAAGGCAATACACAGGTAAAATGAACATTAGTTCATTAGAACCATGTTCTGCCCCATATAGCATGGAGACAAGGGGAGGTGTCATGGTGTCTAGATCATATTGACTTTAGGACCCCCAATGGGCTAATTCAATAAAAGGTACAATAGTTTACATGTACTATCTGATGTTATCTAACGGCAGTGATCCAGTTAAAAAAAGCTAACATTTGATTGGCTGCAGCATGGTTAAAGGACAATTATACTGTAAAAACAGGTATCTGTCATCTTTCAAAGATCTGCATACACACATCATAGGGAGAAAACTCGGGACTCTGTGTTCCTTTGGGCGCGGCCGACTCCCCAATAGGAAGTCTACCAGGAAATTTCCCCTTTTCCCAACGAGCATTTATCCATCACGTTTGTTCGTCGGACACGCAACACACAGTACAGATTAAACCCTCATATCGACGGATCCGACGGTATCGGGCTTTATCGGAACTGTGTGTACCCAGCTTAACAAGAAAATTAAAGGGTCACTATACTCACTGAAACAACTTTACATTGTCTAAAACTACAATTTGAGAGAAGTTAAATGGTGGTACTCACATATTTATCAGTGCTTGCTTTGTCATTAAATTATTAATGTTTAGTGAGTGCTCCTAATTCCCCCCACCCTCCCTTACTCACTCCCTTCTTGTAGTGTCTGCGACACTTATAAATCCTGCACAGCCTCACCATGGACACTGCTCTGCTTACACATCTCCCCCTCCCTTCCCCCTTCTTTTTTTTCTCTGCTGATTCTCTTAATTGTTGCATAACGTGTACTGGCAGGCAACCAACAAGAGGTCAGGGATGGGGAACATATTATAATTTCTGCTTCTGGAATGACCGGTCTTTCACTGTAAATACTGTGATTAAAGCAATGATTTCTCAGGATCTACAGCTCAGATTTAAAATCTGAAAAAAGTAGTGGGATCTTTCTGTATCTAAAGGTATAACTATTGATAAATCAATTTTTTTTTTGAGTATAGTTACCCTTTAAGGCCAATCAACCAAAATATCAGTTGGACAGAAATACTGGATTGTGTGTCTTAGCCCTAGGACAATAAATAAAGGCTGTGGTTTGAGGAGAATGTCTATTAGCTATTTATCTTGCATTTCCCCCAGTTTATATGGTGGAACACAGATTCATCCCATCCAATCATGTGAAATCATCAGGAAAGAAACCAAATGGCGTGAAAATTGTGACACAAGCAAGGAACATATCTATTAACTTTGTCTCTTTAGAATGGAGAAGAAAAGAACAACTATATTGTACAAGCTCCTCCCATGTCTTAACCTCGGATCTATCCAATGGGAACAAGCGCTTCTAGCAGAATGCATCATCCCATTGGTTAGGCCCTGGGCCATAAGGGGTGGGGTGGGGGGTGGAGCAACCACCATAAAGTTGTCCTTTAAGTATCCCCCATTGTTTCAAACCAGACACCATCCAAATACTCACCGGCCTTAATGTGGACATCCTGACTCCTGATTTTCCCTGAAGGGTTTTCAGCTGTGCAATAGTAAGTATTATCATGGATTAAGTTATTAAAGCTTGAAGGAGGGAAGGGGAAGATTTGGAGAGTGCCATTAGTGTGCACGTGGCGGATCCCAGGGACATCGTAGATCTCCTCGCCCGTCGCCAGGTACCACCTGAGTGTTACAGGAGGAATCCCTCCAGCAGGACAGGGCACCAGTGTCCCCGTGGTACTTGCAAACACTACCTCTTGCAGAGATGCATTGACAAAATATAGGCTGGCATGTAGATCTTCACTGGACACTGGAAGAAAGGAAACAGGAATGAATAAATGTGATGCAATTAATGTAATTAATGTATAATTAATATGTCTACCTTAACCAACCCGAACCGTTAATATTTCAACTTAACCAATCATAACAGTGAAGATTTCACCTTTACCTTTTGAAATAAAAACTTGGCCTTGGCTTGGAATATTCAGACCCACTGAATAAAGGTGGCCATTAACAGAACAATACTGATACCGTATGATCTATATTGGAGTGAGCGTAACACAATCTTCTACAAATAATCCAGTTGGTATTGTATCATGTATGACCCCCTTCACCCCATTATATCGACCATTTATGATTGACAGGGGGACCCTTTGTGATTGACAGGAGGACCATTTGTGATTGACAGGAGTACCCTTCGTAACCGACAGGAGGACCATTTGTGATTGACAAAGAGGTCCCTTTGTGATTGAAGGATGACCATTTGTGATGGACAGGAGGACCATTTGTGATTGAGAGGAGGACCCTTTGTAATTGACAGGAGGACCATTTGTGATTAACAGGAACACCCTTTGTGATTGACAGGAGGAGCAGGTTTGACCCCACTCCAACCCAAACTCTACCCAGTGCCTCCTCCAGCC
Source organism: Hymenochirus boettgeri (assembly GCA_019447015.1). NCBI lineage: Eukaryota > Metazoa > Chordata > Amphibia > Anura > Pipidae > Hymenochirus > Hymenochirus boettgeri. Next base: position 18,638,160 of record CM033470.1, on the reverse strand, counting down.
TTGTTTCTACATTTTTTGTCTTCCATTTTAGAAAAATTTAGTCCTAAAATTTTTCATTTGGAAAATAAAAACGCATCCGACATCCATTTGCACTTTGCGACCTACAATGACATTTTATTTATCGTGTAAACTGCGGGAAGTGAGTCCCACTGTGTGCGCTGTGATCCGCTACGCTTTTTTAACGCATGCAATGAAGCGCAGTTTCTACCGCTGTTAAACTTCTGTCTTACTGACCAATCGGGTTCGCCATCTCGGATTTCTCACCCAAATGACAGAGCCGGTGATTCTCCCCTGATATTTCATTATTGCCTTATAGCGTCAATACACAATTATTCTGTCTCCAGTTTTCCTTTATCTTATAATGAACAGAGATTTTCATTGGTTTAGATAAAACAGGGAATTCCTTGTGAACATATAGGACCCAGGGGTGTTCCTAGGATTTTTGACACCTGAAACAACTTTTAAATGCTGCCTATTGGCAGACGGGGTCGGCACATGAAGCATGGCTTCATCAGGGAACATAGATATGGCTTGTGGAGGTGGGTATGGTGGGCTGACTAACACTGACTGGTGAACTGGAGGGCTGACTCAATACTGATTGGTGGAATGGTGCTGAAATGCAGTATTGTAGGGAGCAGGATTTTTGTAATTGCTGCCTTTTTAAGTTGATCAGAGGGGCGCGCCCTGAGCAAATGTTTCAGCTTGCTACATGGTAGGGGCACCCCTGATAGGACCTGTATAAAATCAAAAAATCCCAGAATGCCTGTGTCTGGGGTGGGCTACCTGCACTGTGATATTCAGCTCAACAAAAGGGTCTGCAAGGCGGAAATCCTCCTATTATGTTATTTCACTTTAACACCGACCCCCAAATAGAAATGAACTGTTAGCCAACGTGTACAGTCTGGGAAATATTTGGATAATTACCGCTTAATGTTCAACCAGTGTAATAAAGGGGCTGAATAAAGAGCAGGATAATCATTTCAGAGCCCCAGATAAGGGAGATGCTGCTCTGTGCACCGGTAATTAGAGGATCTGGTCTATAGAATGCAGTCAGCTGAGCCGTCATTGAACCAGCAGACTAGTTGCTGTGGAAGGTCAGATGCAGAGAATTGATGATGCCTCTCAATGTTACAATGTTCAGCTGGATTACCCTCAATGTAAATAAACAGCGTTCGGGTCTGTGTGTGTAATATATGAACCTACAGGTTCCCTTCAAGCTATGGCTACGGCTTTCTAACCGTGGTTGCAAATAAAAACCCTTGGAGATAAACTACTACCTAGTGAGTAAGACCACAATAGCGCATTCAATTTTTACATTGCGGCAACGCAAGGAAATCGTGCGATTTCTGGTGCATTGAGATTGCGCGTCGGTTTTGCAATTTACTAATGCATGCGATCTGCATATTTTTCCACAATCGCAATGTGTTTCATAATGTAAAGTCACACCGGAATCGCACACGCCCTGCCATGGAGGGTGAAGAATAGGGAGGATAAAAGTGAGGTCATTAAACTTTGGAGCTGATGTAATAAGAGGTTTGCAGCAACCAATCACATGATTGCTTTTTTCTTTACCAGATGCAATCCATCGAATACTTTACATTGATTACAGTTGTCTTCACTAGACTGAGGGTTATCCTGAAGAAATGTCGAATTTTTACATAGAGATACATTCATTGTAAATATGAGGATGGATTTTCGATCATTTCTAATCGAAAACGCTATTGAAAAGGGGAAAGAAAGTTTGCCAGTGTGGTTCATACACAGGGCGATGGTTTTCCAATTGGAACCAACTGGAATTTCCCACCTTGTGCTGTCCGTCTTCCGTATTTTCAGCTTGAAATCCACGGAAATTGGGTTCTGTAAAATGGGTCACATGGAACATGTTCCACCGTACCTTACTGTATCTTGGCTAGCAAATGTTCCACCGTACCTTACTGTATCTTGGCTAGCAAATGTTCCACCGTACCTTACTGTATCTTGGCTAGCAATGTTTCCCACCGTACCTTACTGTATCTTGGCTAGCAAATGTTCCACCGTACCTTACTGTATCTTGGCTAGCAAATGTTCCACCGTACCTTACTGTATCTTGGCTAGCAAATGTTCCACCGTACCTTACTGTATCTTGGCTAGCAAATGTTCCACCGTACCTTACTGTATCTGGGCACAAAGTTCCACGTACCTTACGCTGATTTGGCTAGCAAATGTTCCACCGCTACCTCCTTACTGTATCTTGGCTAGCAAAAATACAAATATTTAGGAAACAGTCATGGATATGCGGCTGATTGATCAAATTCACTGAACCAATCACAATATTAATGCCATCTATGGGGGGGGAATAAGATCCTAAGGGAATTTCTTCAAACGACATGTATTCTTATCTACAGTTCTTAAAGGTAGGAGATATCAGGGGAATTGCCTATAACCTGAATTTAAACTTTGTCATGACCCCAGCTCTGCATTAACTGACACCTTCATGCAGCCACTCAGGCCTTCTCTGCCATCATGGGGTTAGTGTGTGTGGGCAGTGCTGGGCATATCTAATTTGCAACTTAGGTGTGTGGGCTTGGGCATGAGGGCATCTTATATGTACCTGTCTGTGTGAGCTGGGCACGAGGGCATCTTATTATACTGTCTGTGTGAGCTGGGCACGAGGGATCTTATATGTACTGCTGTGTGAGCTGGGCACGAGGGCATCTTATTGTACCTGTCTGTGTGAGTGGGCACGAGGGCATCATATGTGACGTCTGTGTGACTAGGACGAGGGCATCTTATATGTACCTGTCTGTGTGAGCTGGGCACGAGGGCATCTTATATGTACCTGTCTGTGTGAGCTGGGCACGAGGGCATCTTATATGTACCTGTCTGTGTGAGCTGGGCACGAGGGCATCTTATATGTACCTGTCTGTGTGAGCTAGGACGAGGTATCTATATGTACCTGTCTGGTGAGCTAGGCACGAGGTCATCTTATATGTACCTGTCTGTGTGAGCTAGGCACGAGGTCATCTATATGTTCCTGTCTGTGTGAGCTAGGCACGAGGTCATCTATATGTACCTGTCTGTGTGAGCTAGGCACGAGGTCATTTATATGTACCTGTCTGTGTGAGCGAGGCACGAGGTCATCTTATATGTACCTGTCTGTGGAGCTAGGCACGAGGTCATCTTATATGTACCTGTCTGTGTGAGCTAGGCACGAGGCTCATCTTTTATATGTAACTGTCTGTGTGAGCTAGGCACGAGGTCTCATCTTATATGTACACTGTCTGTGTGAGCTAGGCACGCGGTCATCTTATATGTACCTGTTGTGTGAGCTGGCACGAGGTCATCTTAATGTACCTGTCTGTGTGAGATGGGCACGAGGGTCATCTTATATGTACCTGTGTGTGAGCTAGGCACGAGGTCATCTTATATGTACTGTCTGTGTGAGACTAGGCAGAGGTCATCTTATTGTTGTTGTGTGAGCGCAGGCACGAGGTCATCTATATGTACTGTCTGTGTGAGCTAGGCACGAGGGCATCTTATATGTACCTGTCGTGTGTGAGCTAGGCACGAGGTATCTTATATGTACCTGTCTGGTGAGTAGGCACGAGGTCATTATTATAGTACTGCTGTGTGAGTGGCACGAGGTCATCTATATATGTGTCTGTGTGAGCTAGGCACGAGGTCTTTATATGTACCTGTCTGTGTGAGCTAGGCACGAGGTCATCTTATATGTACCTGGATCTGTGTGAGCTAGGCACGAGTAGTCATCTTATATGTACCTGTCTGTGTGAGCTAGGCACACGGGTCATCTTATATGTACACTGTCTGTTGAGTAATGTTCCACCGTACCTTACTGTATCTTGGCTAGCAAATGTTCCACCGTACCTTACTGTATCTTGGCTAGCAAAAAGCCAATATCAGCTAAGGTACGGTGGAACTTTGCTGCCAGATACAGTAAGGTACGGTGGACCATTTGCTAGCCAAGATACAGTACGGTACGGTGGAACATTTGCTAGCCAAGATACAGTAAGGTACGGGGAACATTTTGCTAGCCAAGATACAGTAAGGTACGGTGGAACATTTGCTAGCCAAATACAGTAAGGTACGGTGGGAACATTTGCTAGCCAAGATACAGTAAGGTACGGTGGGAAACATTTGCTAGCCAAGATACAGTAAGGTACGTGTGGAACATTTGCTAGCGCCAAGATACAGTAAGGTACGGTGGAACATGTTTCCATGTGACCCATTTTACAGAACCCAATTTCCGTGGATTTCAAGCTGAAAATACGGAAGACGGACAGCACAAGGTGGAAATTCGGTGGGGTTCCAATTGGAAAAACCATCGCCCTGTGTATGAACCACACTGGCAAACTTTCTTTCCCCTTTTCAATAGCGTTTTCGATTAGAAATGATCAAAATCCATCCTCATATTTACAATGAATGTATCTCTATGTAAAAATTTGACATTTCTTCAGGATAACCCTCAGTCTATGAAGACAACTGTATCAATGTAAAGTATTCGATGGATTGCATCTGGTAAAGAAAAAAGCAATCATGTGATTGGTTGCTGCAAACCTCTTATTACATCAGCTCCAAAGTTTAATGACCTCACTTTTATCCTCCCTATTCTTCACCCTCCATGGCAGGCGTGTGCGATTCCGTGGTGACTTTACATTATGAAACACATTGCGATTGTGGAAAAATATGCAGATCGCATGCATTAGTAAATTGCAAAACCGACGCGCAATCTCATGCACCAGAAATCGCACGATTTCCTTGCGTTGCCGCAATGTAAAAATTGAATGCGCATATTGTGGTCTTACTCACTAGGTATAGTTTATCTCCAAGGGTTTTTATTTGCAACCACGGTTAGAAAGCCGTAGCCATAGCTTGAGGGACCCTGTAGGTTCATATATTCACACACAGACCCGAACGCTGTTTATTACATTGAGGGTAATCCAGCTGAACATTGTAACATTGAGAGGCATCATCATTCTCTGCATCTGACCTTCCACCCAACTAGTCTGCTGTTCAATGACGGCTCAGCTGACTGCATTCTATAGACCAGATCCTCTAATTACCGGTGCACAGAGCAGCATCTCCCTTATCTGGGGCTCTGAAATGATTATCCTGCTCTTTATTCAGCCCCTTTATTACACTGGTTGAACATTAAGCGGTAATTATCCAAATATTTCCCAGACTGTACACGTTGGCTAACATTCTTTCTATTTGGGGGTCGGTGTTAAATTGAAATAACATAATAGGGGATTTCCCGCCTTGCAGACCCTTTTGTTGAGCTGAATATCACTGCAGGTAGCCCACCCCAGACACAGGCATTCTGGGATTTTTTGATTTTATACAGGTCCTATCAGCGGTGCCCCTACCATGTAGCAAGCTGAAACATTTGCTCAGGGCGCGCCCCTCTGATCAACTTAAAAAGGCAAGCTTATTACAAAAATCCTGCTCCCTACAATACCGCATTTCAGCACCATTCCACCAATCAGTATTGAGTCAGCCCTCCAGTTCACCATTCAGTGTTAGTCAGCCCACCATACCCACCTCCACAAGCCATATCTATGTTCCCTGATGAAGCCATGCTTCATGTGCCGACCCCGTCTGCCATAGGGCAGCATTTAAAAGTTGTTTCAGGTGTCAATAATCCTAGCACCCCGGGTCCTATATGTCACAAGGAATCCCTGTTTTATCTAAACCAATGAAAATCCTGTTCATTATAAGATAAAGGAAACTGGAGACAGAATAATTGTGTATTGACGCTATAAGGCAATAATGAAATATCAGGGAGAATCACCCCTCTGTCATTTGGGTGAGAAATCCGATGGCGAACCCGATTGGTCAGTAAGACAGAAGTTTAACAGCGGTAGAAACTGCGCTTCATTGCATGCGTTAAAAAAGCGTAGCGGATCACAGTGCACACAGTGGGACTCACTTCCCGCAGTTTACACGATAATAAAATGTCTTTGTAGGTCGCAAAGTGCAAATGGATGTCGGATGCGTTTTATTTTCCAAATGAAAAATTTTAGGACTAAATTTTTCTAAAATGGAAGACAAAAAATGTAGAAACAAGGCTGGAGGAGGCACTGGGAGAGTTTGGGTTGGAGTGGGGTCAAACCTGCTCCTCCTGTCAATCACAAAGGGTGTTCCTGTTAATACACAAATGGTCCTCCTGTCATACAAGGGTCCTCCTCTCAATCACAAATGGTCCTCCTGTCCATCACAAATGGTCATCCTTCAATCACAGGGACCTCTTTGTCAATCACAAATGGTCCTCCTGTGTCGGTTACGAAGGGTACTCCTGTCAATCACAAGCTGTCAATCACAAAGGGTCCCCCTGTCAATCATAAATGGTCATATAATGGGGTGAAGGGGGTCATACATGATACAAACCAACTGGATTATTTGTAGAAGATTGTGTTACGCTCACTCCAATATAGATCATACGGTATCAGTATTGTTCTGTTAATGGCCACCTTTATTCAGTGGGTCTGAATATTCCAAGCCAAGGCCAAGTTTTTATTTCAAAAGGTAAGGTGAAATCTTCACTGTTATGATTGGTTAAGGTGAAATATTAACGGTTCGGGTTGGTTAAGGAAGACTATTAATTATACATTAATTACATTAATTGCATCACATTTATTCATTCCTGTTTCCTTTCTTCCAGTGTCCAGTGAAGATCTACATGCCAGCCTATATTTTGTCAATGAATCTCTGCAAGAGGTAGTTTTGCAAGTACCACGGGACCCTGGTGCCCTCCCTGCTGGAGGGATTCCCTCCTGTAACACTCAGGTGGTACCTGGCGACCGAGGAGATCTACGATGTCCCTGGGATCCGCCACGTGCACACTAATGGCACTCTCCAAATCTTCCCCTTCCCTCCTTCAAGCTTTAATAACTTAATCCATGATAATACTTACTATTGCACACTAAAACCCTTCAGGGAAAATCAGGAGTCAGGATGTCCACATTAAGGCCGGTGAGTATTTGATGGTGTCTGGTTTGAAACAATGGGGGATACTTAAAGGACAACTTGGTGGTTGCTTGCCCCACCCCCACCCCACCCCTTATGGCCCAGGCCTAACCAATGGGATGATGCATTCTGCTAAAGCGCTTGTTCCCATTGGATAGATCCGAGGTTAAGACATGGGAGGAGCTTGTACAATATAGTTGTTCTTTTCTTCTCCATTCTAAAGACAAAGTTAATAGATATGTTCCTTGCTTGTGTCACAATTTTCACGCCATTTGGTTTCTTTCCTGATGATTCACATGATTGGATGGGATGAATCTGTTTTCCACCATATAAACTGGGGGAAATGCAAGATAAATAGCTAATAGACATTCTCCTCAAACCACAGCCTTTATTTATTGTCCTAGGGCTAAGACACACAATCCAGTATTTCTGTCCAACGGATATTTTGGTTGATTGGCCTTAAAGGGTAACTATACTCAAAAAAAAAAAAAATGATTTATCAATAGTTATACCTTTAGATACAAAAGATCCCACTACTTTTTTCAGATTTTAAATCTGAGCTGTAGATCCTGAGAAATCATTGCTTTAATCACAGTATTTACAGTGAAAGACCGGTCATTCCAGAAGCAGAAATTATAATATGTTCCCCATCCCTGACCTCTTGTGGTTGCCTGCCATACACGTTATGCAACATTAAGAGAATCAGCAGAGAAAAAAAAGAAGGGGGAAGGGAGGGGGAGATGTGTAAGCAGAGCATGTCCATGGTGAGGCTGTGCAGATTATAAGTTTCGCAGACACTACAAGAAGGGAGTGAGTAAGGGAGGGTGGGGGAATTAGGAGCACCATAAACATTAATAATTTAATGACAAAGCAAGCACTGATAAATATGTGAGTACACCACCATTTAACTTCTCTCAAATTGTAGTTTTAGACAATGTAAAGTTGTTTCAGTGAGTATAGTGACCCTTTAATTTTCTTGTTAAGCTGGGTACACACAGTTCCGATAAAGCCCGATACCGTCGGATCCGTCGATATCAGGGTTTAATCTGTACTGTGTGTTGCGTGTCCGACGAACAAACGGTATGGATAATGCTCGTTGGGAAAAGGGGAAATTTCCTGGTAGACTTCCTATTGGGAAGTCGGCCGCCCCAAAGGAACACAGAGTCCCGAGTTTTCTCCCTAGTGGTGTATGCAGATCTTTGAAAGATGACAGATCCCTGTTTTTACAGTATAGTTGTCCTTTAACCATGCTGCAGCCAATCAAATGTTAGCTTTTTTTAACTGGATCACTGCCGTTAGATAACATCAGATAGTACTGTAAACTATTGTACCTTATATTGAATTAGCCCATTGGGGGTCCTAAAGTCAATATGATCTAGACACCATGACACCTCCCCTTGTCTCCATGCTATATGGGGGCAGAACATGGTTCTAATGAACTGTTCATTTTACCTGTGTGTTGCCTTCTCTATGTTAACCAACAACAAGAGGAATATTTTAAGATAAAGTCACCTGGGTTTGGGGATATAAATCCCTTTAAACCAGTCTGTTCTATTCAACATAAATACATAGTTGATTGTGAACATACTGTTCCAGTATATGAATTTTTTAAGTCTTATGTATTTTTATATCCATTTCCTACCCTTTATCTATCCAGTTTTCCACTCAAGGTGAATCCCCCCAAGGTTAGAATTCTGATAGCAGAGCTCCAGGTAAAAGCAGAAATACTTAAATAATCCACATTACTTTCTATATGGTGGCTAGCAAATGTTCCACCGTACCTTACTGTATCTTGGCTAGCAAAAATACAAATAATCAGGAAACAGTCATGGATATTGCGGCTGATTTGATCAAATTCACTGAACCAATCACAATATTAATGCCATCTATGGGGGGGGGGAATTAAGATCCTAAGGGAATTTCTTCATAACTGACTATGTATTCTTATTCTACAGTTCTTTAAAGGTAGGAGATATCAGGGGACATTGCCTATAACCTGAATTTAAACTTTGTCATGACCCCAGCTCTGCATTAACTGACACCTTCATGCAGCCACTCAGGCCCTTCTCTGCCCATCATGGGGTTAGTGTGTGTGGGCAGCGCTGGGCATATCTAATTTGCAACTTAGTGTGTGTGGGCTGGGCATGAGGGCATCTTATATGTACCTGTCTGTGTGAGCTGGGCACGAGGGCATCTTATATGTACCTGTCTGTGTGAGCTGGGCACGAGGGCATCTATATTTCCGTCTGTGTGAGCTGGGCAACAGGGCATCTTATATTGTACCTGTCTGTGTGAGCTGGGCACGAGGGCATCTTATGATGTACCTGTCTGTGTGAGCTGGCACGAGGGCACTTATATGTACCTGTCTGTGTGAGCAGGCACGAGGCATCTTATATGTACCTGTCTGTTGTGTAGCTGGGCACAGGGCATCTTATATGTACCTGTCTGTGAGCTGGCACGAGGGCATCTTATATGTACCTGTCTGTGTGAGCTAGGCACGAGGTCTCTTATATGTACCTGTCTGTGTGAGCTGGCACGAGGTCATCTTATATGCCTTTCTGTGAGCTAGGCACGAGGTCATCTTATATGTACCTGTCTGTGTGAGCTAGCACGAGGTCATCTATATGTACCTGTCTGTGTGAGCTAGGCACGAGGTCATCTTATATGTACCTGTCTGTGTGAGCTAGGCACGAGGTCATCTTTATTAACCTGTCTGTGTGAGCTAGGCAACGAGGTCATCTTATGTACCTGTCTGGTGAGCTACACGAGGTCATCTTATATGTACCTGTCTGTGTGAGCTAGGCACGAGGTCATCTTATATGTACCTGTCTGTGTGAGCTAGGCACGAGGTCATCTTATATTGTACCTGTCTTTGTACTGGGCACGAGGTCATCTTATATGTACCTGTCTGTGTGAGCTGGGCGCGAGGTCATCTTATATGTACCTGTCTGTGTGAGCTAGGCACGAGTCATCTTATATGTACCTGTCTGTGAGCTGGGCACGAGGTCATCTTATATGTACCTGTCTGTGTGAGCTAGGCACGAGGTCATCTTATATGTACCTGTCTGTGTGAGCTAGGCACGAGGTCATCTTATATGTACCTGTCTGTGTGAGCTAGGCACGAGGTCATCTTATATGTACCTGTCTGTGTGAGCTAGGCACGAGGTCATCTTATATGTACTGTCTGTGTGAGCTAGGCACGAGGTCATCTTATATGTACCTGTCTGTGTGAGCTGGGCACGAGGTCATCTATATGTACCTGTCTGTGTGAGCTAGGCACGAGGTCATCTTATATGTACCTGTCTGTGTGAGCTAGGCACGAGGTCATCTATATGTACCTGTCTGTGTGAGCTAGGCACAGGTCATCTTATATGTACCTGTCTGTGTGAGCTAGGCACGAGGTCATCTTATATGTACCTGTCTGTGTGAGCTAGGCACGAGGTCATCTTATATGTACCTGTCTGTGTGAGCTAGGGCACGAGGCATCTTATATGTACCTGTCTGTGTGAGCTAGGCACGAGGTCATCTTATATGTACCTGTCTGTGAGCTAGGCACGAGGTCATCTTATATGTACCTGTCTGTGTGAGCTAGGCACGAGGTCATCTTATATGTACTGTCTGTGTGAGCTAGGCACGGTCATCTTATATGTACCTGTCTGTGTGAGCTAGGCACGAGGTCATCTTATGAGTACCTGTCTGTGTGAGCTAGGCACGAGGTCATCTATATGTCTGTCTGTGTGAGCTAGGCACGAGGGCATCTTATATGTACCTGTCTGTGTGAGCTAGGGCACAGGGTCATCTTATATGTACCTGTCTGTGTGAGCTAGGCACGAGGTCATCTTATATGTACCTGTCTGTGTGAGCTGGGCACGAGGTCATCTTATATGTACCTGTCTGTGTGAGCTAGGCACGAGGTCATCTTATATGTACGTCTGTGTGAGCTAGCACGAGGTCATCTTATATGTCCCTGTCTGTGTGAGCTAGGCACGAGGTCATCTTATATGTACCTGTCTGTGTGAGCTGGGCACGAGGTCATCTTATATGTAACAAATGTTTACGCAGAAAGACAAAATGGTTACATTCTAGTTTGAACAATGAACTTATTTTGCCCCTTTTATCCACAATATATATGTGGATGTAAATATTTCATGGAGGCGCGGCCGGCAAAAGCAACGCCAAGGTTGGACAAGTTATTTATAGACTTATCTCCACCAAACGAGGAAGATTGGAAAGTGCACTTACACTCTCTTAGCACTCATGTGTGATACATTGAAAGCGAAGTGGGGCGAGGGAGCGGAGATGTGTTTCTAATGGCCAAATGGAATTCCACCGTCAAGGAAACCTTGCTTTTAGCGTCCTAGAAAGGTAGGCCGTGACCTACAGGACAATAAAGGGAGAATCCGTAGGGAATAATTGTATGTGCGTGACTTAAATCCCTATGATTTTCTTCTACCCATGGACAAATCCAAGAAATCCCAGTCTTTGAACTGAAATATTAATGCCGTACTAGGGGGAAATGATCATTTATAAATGTGACGCTGGTGTTAAATGGCTGAATGTAAAATAAAATGTACAGCTTCTCTTCTTCTTCATAGGAGTAACATTTATCTAGGGTTACTTAAATTCAAAATAAAGAAAATGGCAACTATACTGAAAAAAGGAATTATCTTGCTCCATAAATGAATATTTATAAGTAGCCTTCAATTCAGAACTTGTTTTGCTCAGCCTTATTATCCCCCTCCTACTCTTAACTGACTTCTCCTATCTGACTTTTTGTGAAGTCAAGCATGCTCAGTAATCACTATCAGTCAACACTGAGGGAAATTCCCACCATGCAGTTCTCATATAACAAATATCACCATTCCATTTACAACAAAACTGCTCACAGCAGAGGATTATGATAACAATGCAATTGACTGGCCTTTTTTTCAGTATAAATACCATTTAGGGAATAGGGATAGTTCCAGTGCTACCGTCTCCAATAGAAAGATACATTTGATCCAGCAAGTGAACTGTCCCTTTAATTTATTCCAGCACCTTTGCATAGAAAGAAGATGATTGATAATATTGTTGTAAATCATGAGGACAATCAGTTTGGGGACTTTAATCTACATAAGCCCCTCCTAAAGGCGTATTAAAGGATAAATAAAGGTTAAAAGCAATGTTTTGTTTAAATGCTCACCTTGATTTTCAATATTATGTAGAGCAAGATGTACAATAGAAATTGTTTTATAGTTACTTTATACATATCGCATGTGATTTATAATATTGACAGAATAAGCCCAGATAATATGTAGCGATAATTCCACTGCTATCATTTTACCACGTGTGTCTATAGGACCCGTTGACTTGTCAAAAGATAATATAACATTAGTCTGACAATGAAATCTGCCTCTGGCGAAATAATTCCGCACCATGAAAGCTTCATTTCTCCCGCGTGTCCTTAATTTACTCGACCTTCAAAGGGGCAGTCCTGTTTGTTTATCAAGGGGACCGTCAAGCATGTAATTAGGGATGTAAACATCAGATCGCTCTCATCAAGGACTTTCTGAATTAAATTAGAAGAAATTAATATGCTAAACGCATATGGACGCATAAAAATGTGTGCCGGATTTATCAGACCGTATCCACCAAACAAAAGTTATCTAATGTTTTCTAACTTGACCAGTAATAAAGGGAACATCTGGTTGGTTGATGAAAGTTAACAGGGCAGGCAAAAAATTTGCAATTTCCTTTAAAAAAGCATTATATTTCCACATGTTAAAAGGATATTAAGTATGACATTTATATTTCACATATTCAAACTTATACATCAGAATCAAAGCAGTTTATTGGACAAATCCCCACCGCTTTTTTCTATTGGTGAAGAAAACTGAGCATGCCTTGAGTCAGTGGCAGAAGGGGGAGGTGCTAAAAGGTGACTTAATTTCACAAATATGCATTTCCGGTTAACAATGACAAGAAGGGCTTTAGATTACATTGTTTCAATCAGCTTTTTCTGACATTTATTTATGCAGTTGACCAATAATGTTTTGCTCAAGAAAAAACATCTTAAAGCTGTACAAGTTTCTCACAAGCTTGCACACGGGCACAATGGTGGCTCAAGAAGCAGCAATCAGTCATCAGTCAATGTCAGCTTTCATAGCCATACTGCTACCCAGAAGGCATGGGTACTGTTAGGTGACCACAAGGAAAAGGGTGATCTTGCATGTTGAGCAAGTACTGGGCTGCTTAAGGCAATGACATTCCCAAACGTGGTCAATAAAGGTTCATTACCAACGTGTATAATCCCAAGTAGATGTGTTCGTAGACACGTAGAACATTTAAAACCATGAAACTGGACTGAACAAACATTAGAATTGTTCTAATTTTTCTCATGCTGGGCCCTACTTTCTAATATGATCATGATCGTTGTTATGAATACAAGTCAACACACAGAGAGCATAACATGACTCCCAGGAAAGTCAGGCAGGTGATCCAGACCTGTACAGTCTTTACTTCCTTCCCACACAGCCAATCACTTTCTTAGATTTTGTTTTCACTTTGGCATCTGCGTTTACCGGTAAATAAAATGGAGAAATATGAATTGGCCCCGTTGTAACCAACAAACACAACAGAAGAAGAAACCATTGAGAAAATAACGGAGGATTTTGTTTGAGCTGAAGAAAAGCTTGTGTGTTATCTGGGGAAATGTAGATTCTGTGGTCCGGCTGCAAAAATAACGTCCGTGAATGGATCTTTTGTGCGGTAATGAAATTGTGAGATTTATTTTGTGAGACGGGCTAGAATGGGGCTTTGTGTGACAGGGATGGGGATATTTTCGTTTTTCTCCTTCTTTCTCCACAGCTGCACATGCCCTTATTTCTTCCTCCCCTGGCAGATTGTCACATCTCTCTCGGAAGGATTGTCTACTGCAGTGTGCGGCCAACAACATCTCCTCCCCAACTGGGATACGTTCATAGAGATCCTGCTATAATAGGCGATAGACCTCGCCGTGTATCATATTAAGCTTACGTGGTTATGTCTGGATATCTGAACGCCATTAGAAGGACATAAGCAATAAATGATAGCATATCCCAGTAGAAAGAAGTCAAGACACATATATATCGCCCTCTATATACAAACAGCCATTTTATCTGAAGGTTCCATTCCTATGGACATACAAACTGATTTACACAAACTGTATCACAAAATAATAAAACGAATTAAGCTGGTTATTCACCACAAATGTATCTCCTGATGTTGCCACAAGGTTAGGACAACTGCCTGGCTCCATCAGGACAACCGCCTCCTGGCCCCATCAGGACAACCGTCTCCTGGCCCCATCAGGACAACCGCCTCCTGGCCCCATCAGGACAACCGCCTCCTGGCCCCATCAGGACAACCGCCTCCTGGCCCCATCAAGACAACCGTCTCCTGGCCCCATCAGGACAACCACTTCCTGGCCCCATCAGGACAACCACTTCCTGGCCCCATCAGGACAACCGCCTCCTGGCCCCATCAGGACAACCGCCTCCTGGCCCCATCAGGACAACCGCCTCCTGGCCCCATCAGGACAACCGCCTCCGGCCCCATCAAGACAACCGTCTCCTGGCCCCTCATACAACACTCCTGGCCCATCAGCCAACCACTCTGCCCCATCAGAACAACACCTCCTGCCCCATCAGACAACCACTTCCTGGCCCCATCAGGACAACCGCTTCCTGTGCCCCATCGGACAACCGCCTCTGGCCCCATCAGGACAACCGCCCTCCTGGCCCCATCAAGACAACCGTCTCCTGGCCCCATCAAGACAACCGTCTCCTGGCCCATCAGGACAACGCCTCCTGGCCCCATCAACAACCGCCTCCTGGCCCCATCAGGACAACCGCCTCCTGGCCCCATCAGGACAACCATCTCCTGGCCCCCCTCAGGACAACCACCTCCTGGCCCCATCAGGACAACCACCTCCTGGCCCCATCAGGACAACCACCTCTTGGCCCCATCAGGACATTCACCTCTTGGCCCCATCAGGACATTCCCCTCTTGGCCTGGCCCCATCAGGACAATCACCTCTTGGCCCAGCCCCATCAGTACAACCGCCTCCCGGCCTATTCAGGACAAACACCTCCTGGCCCCCTCATAACAACCACCTCTTGGCCCGGCCCCATCAGTACAATCACCTCTTGGCCCCTTGGAAAGTTGGAGGAACCTCAGAAGGTAAAACGGCAAAACCATCAGCTCTCTATTAGATATTATACAGAAGTTTAAACACATCTAATATCTTGCGAGTGTGTGGCCAGAATTTGAACAGGAACTAGGACAAGAAAAAAATCTGTTTTGTAGGTCACTAACGATATGCTGTAAGAGAAGGAAGTTTGGGGGAAGGGAGTACAACGTGTGACACACCAACTGAAAAAAAGAAAACCCCCATTCAACATATTTCTAGCCTAAGAACCTCCTCACTGCTACCAGCGACTGCTGACTGCGTGATCTCTACTGACACAGGAACAATAAAGCCTATAGGGGAGAACAATACAGACATTAACTCAGTTGGTAAACATTGAGTGACAATTAAAATGATAGATAGTTTTCCTCCAGCTAATCTGTTTCCCCCCACAATCATAAAGATGCAGTGATACACTATTAGGGTGCTTAGATTGTGAGCTCTTTGGGTCAGGGGCCAGATACCAATGGATAAACAGGCTTCGTAATATGTTCATCCTTATATAATAAACAGAACTGCAACTCTGTACATCTATGGGAAATGCAATACAGCTACAAGGTAACTGCATAATATAAAATAAAAACAGTTTATCAGTAAAGGAGAAGTATAGTGTGTATGGGGACCTGAGGCAGGGAGGTAGGATAGGTAACTCCTGCCTCCCAACAGTGTTTCTGTGAGGAGTACCAATATGAAAAAAACTGCTTCTGCCAGGTTTCATCCGTGCTTCAACACACCTTTTATAGAGGAAAGTCCAGAACACTAACCTGGCAGATGAAAACTGCACGTGCTAGTGCTCCTTAATTAAATGATGGGGGGTAACAAACTTTTACAGTGTAGTTCTCCTTTAAATAAGAGTGTTTTTTTTTCTTTGTTGCAAGCTCAGCAATAGTTGCAACACAATCATTGTGTGTATGGCCACCTTAAATGTTTTAGCAATTGAATTAGTTTTACGAACTCCATTTTTAAATATCTATCATATAGAAGGAAATAATCTAATCAGTGAGTGATCACATAGTGGTTATTATTCTTGCATATCTAGAAACATTCCACACACACCAGTAACCAACTGAAAGATCTAGAAACATTCCACACACACACACACCAATAACCAACTGAAAGATCTAGAAACATTCCACACACCTCAATAACCAACTGAAATATCTAAAAAAACATTCCACACACATCAATAACCAACTGAAATATCTAGAAACATTCCACACACATCAATACCAGCTGAAATATCTAGAAACATTCCACACACACCAAAATAACCAACTGAAATATCTAAAAACTTCCACACACACCAAATAACCATACAGAAATATCTAGAAACATTCCACACACACAAATAACCAACAGAAATATCTAGAAACATTCCACACACACCAATAACCAACAGAAATATCTAGAAACACTCCAACACATTAATAACCAACAGAAATATCTAGAAACATTCCACACACATTAATAACCAATTTAAATATCTAGAAACATTCGACACACCTCAATAACCAACTGGAATATCTAGAAACATTCCACACACTGGAATAGCAAATCTAAATGCAGGTTTATGATTAAGGAAATGACGGTAACCAACCAGCAGTCCGTACCAGTAATCGCATTGCAGTTTATTGACCAGGGGCATTTAAAAGGATAGAAGCATCACAAACGACCTTTGGCTTCTGGTCCCAGTAGGTCCGGGAGGGAATCGCCAATGAATAAAATGTTCCAGGATGTGGACAGTTGGATTTTTTATTGCTAATCCAACTACTGAAATCTCTCTCGCCCTAAGCTACACTTTCTAACATGGGGAAAGCTGAATTAATGAATGTAACAGGGGGAATAAATGCTGACAAAGAAGGAAACCAAGACACAAGGCAACAACATTAGAAAATAGAATATAAAGCAGATTCAGCTTATAAAATGGTATAACTCTGCTTACTTATCTGGAATCCCATCTAGAAACCCATCTAGAAACCAACCAAGATTACTGCTTATACCGGAAAGCTAAATAAAACATTACTACGCACACCATTAACCAACGGAAATATCTAGAAACATCCCTTCACATATACCACTTACCAACTGATATCTAGAATCATTACCATGCACACCAGAAACCTTGGTTCACACACCACTAACAAACTGATATATCTAGAAACAGTATTTCCCATACACCATTTACCAACAGAAATATCTAGAAAAACGTAGTTCACACACCACTAACAAACCGAGATATCTAGAAACATTGTTTCCTGCAACACCATTAACCAACTGATATATCTGGAAACCTTAGTTCACACACCACTAACAACTGAGATATCTAGAAACAGTATTTCCCATACACCATTTACCAACAGAAATGTCTAGAAAGCTTAGTTCACACAACCACTAACAAACAGAGATGTTTAGAAACCTATTTCCCACACGCCATTACCAACTGACATATCTAGAAACATTTCATACACACCAATAACCAATTTAAATATCTGAAGAAACATTCCACACTCATCAATAACCAACTAACATATCTAGAAAAATTCCCACACACACACACACACACAACACACACCATCAACCAATTGACATATCTAGAAACATTCCAACACACACACAAACACACACACCCACCAATGACATATCTACAAAAGTTCCAAAACACACACCAATAACCAACAGAAATACCTAGAACCAGTCCACACACACAATCAACCAATTGAAATATCTAGAAACATTACACACACACCAATAACCAACTGAAAGATCTAGCAACAATCCACACTCATCAATAACCAACTGACATATCTAGAAACATTCTACACCACACCAATAACCAATTGACATATCTAGAAACATTCCACACACACACACCAGAACCAATTTAAACATCTAGAAACAATTCCACACACACCAATAACCAATTGAAATATCTAGAAACATTCCACTCTCACACACACACACACACACACACCAATAACCAACTGAAATATCTAGAAACATTCCACACACACACACACATACCAATAACCAACTGAAAATCTAGAAACATTCCACACACACAACATCACCAATAACAACTGAAATACTAGAAAACATCCACACACACACACCACACACCACAACCAACTGAAATGATCTAGAAAACATTCACACACACCCCCATACTAACTGAAATATCTAGAAACATTCCACACACATCAATACCCAGCTGAAATATCTAGAAACATTCCACACACACACACACCAATAACCAACTGAAAGATCTAGAAACATTCCACACACCTCAATAACCAACTGAAATATCTAAAAAACATTCCACACACATCAATAACCAACTGAAATATCTAGAAACATTCCACACACATCGATAACCAACTGAAATATCTAGAAACATTCCACACACATCAATACCCAGCTGAAATATCTAGAAACATTCCACACACACCAATAACCAACTGAAATATCTAGAAACATGCCACACACACACACACACACCAATAACCAACTGAAATATCTAGAAACATTACACACACACACACACACACACACACACACCCCAATAGCCAACTTAACTAACTAGAAACATTCCACACACACCAATAACCAACTGAGATACCTAGAAACAGTATTTCCCATACACCATTAACCAACAGAAATATCTAGAAACTTTAGTTCACACAACACTAACAAACGGAGATGTTTAGAAACATTATTTCCCACACGCCATTAACCAATATATCGAGAAACATTTCACACACACACACACACCAATAACCAATTGAAATATCTAGAAACATTCCACACACCATCAACCAATTGACATATCTAGAAAAGTTCCACACACACACACACACACACACACACACACACACCGACAACCAACTGAAATATCTAGAACCATTCCACACACACCAATAACCAACTGAAACATCTAGAAACATTCCACACACACATATACCAATAACCAACTGAAATATCTAGAAACATTCCACACACACATATACCAATAACCAACTGAAATATCTAGAACCATTCCACACACATCAATAACCAATTGAAATATCTAGAAACATTCCACACACACCAATTACCAACAGAAATATCTAGACTCATTACCAGACACAGCTAACAAAGTAAAATGTCCAATACACTACAACACACCTACTAACCAGATGAAATATCAAGAAACATTCCACACTCCACACTGACTAGAATATCTAGAAAACATTCCACACACCACACACTGACTAGAATATCTAGAAAACATTCCACACACCACACACTGACTAGAATATCTAGAAAACATTCCACACACCACACACTGACTAGAATACTAAAGAAAACATTCCACACAAACCAATAACGAGAGGACAGGAGCTGTCCAGTGTACTGCTTTTGATCTGGTACAGGGATGGGGGTTGACATGAGATTATTATTCCAGGACTTGCTGTAGTGGAATATTGTCCTGACTGCATTTGGATGACTCTTTGGGTTGGAGCTAATGGAAAGGCCAAGGATACATTGTTTGTGTGCGGATACAAAGCACATATAGAAATCAGCTTGTCACAGGAGAAAAGGATACATTTTGTTGACTTTTTTTCCCTCTACATAATAATGTTAATCAAATTCTCCCTGGACTCCTGGTTATTGGATCTCAGTCTTATTAGCACTGGCCTAGTAAACTGCACCCAGTCTTCAATCCCAGAATGCCTTGGAACTTTTTAAAAACCTATTATTGTTAGGTGAGATTATCACTCGATTTCCATCATTATTTGGGGTTGTAACTCCTTCACTGCTAATGTTCTCTCCACATAGGGAATGAGTTCTGGTGATTTCTCATTCACATTCCATATCTTTAAGATAATTGTGCCCGACTGCCTGTGTGTATGTGTGTGTGTGTGTATGTGTGTGTGTGTTGGCTGTGACCAGCTCTTCATAATTTGCTATGACACTTCATCTCACTTTGCAGCTGTTCAGTGACTTATAAGCAGCAGCTTGCAAAATTACCCAGTGAGAATGAAACAGTTTAGCACCTTATAAATTTCTAAGTAGGTTTCACAGTTTTCTTAGCCCAGATAGCCACAGGGGGATACGTTAAAGGGGGTTGAGGTTTTATGGTGGAGGTAGTGAAAGGGTTAATTAAAAATTCTGTCAGGCGGATCAGAAAGTAGCTCAGATCCCATGTTCCAGTTAATTAGAAAGTTGGTTATTTTTTTACAAGGAGCGAAATTGGTATTAAATGAGATTGATTATCCCAGATAATAATTAACGCTTTGCACAAAGAGAAAAAGTTAAACGAATGGGTGACAATAGCCAAGTTGTTACATAATAGACATTCAACAAATGGGAGGGACATGTATGGAGATTCTGTACCTATAGACAATTCAACCAATAGGAGGACCCATATGGACATTACAGTAGGTACGTATAGACATTACAAACATGGGAGGAAACGTATGGACATTACAGTATGTGCCTACAGAAATTCCAACCAATGGGGAGCACACTATGGAAAATTTGTATGGACATTCCAACCAAGGAAGGACAGTATGGACATTTTGAACCAATAACATTTGAACCAATGAGAGGATAGTAGGACATTATGTAAAGGATTCACAACATGAGAAGACAAATATGGACATTATGCATATGGAATTCCAACAATGAGAAGAAACATATGGACATTATGCATATGGATATTCCAACCAATGAGAAGAAACATATGGACATTATGCATATGGATATTCCAACCAATGAGAAGACACGTATGGACATTATGTATATGGAGATTCCAACCAATGAGAAAACACGTATGGACATTATGTATATGGATATTCCAACCAATGCGAAGACACATATGGACATTATATATATGGATATTCCAACCAATGCGAAGACACATATGGCCATTATGTATATGGAGATTCCAACCAATGAGAAGACACTATGGCCATTATGTGGAGGATTCCAACCATAGAAGACGCATATGGACATTATGGATATGGATATTCCAACCATTGAGAGACCACAAGGCAGAAATATCTAGACTCATTACCAGACACAGCTAACAAAGTAAAATGTCCAATACCACTACAACACACCTACTAACCAGATGAAATATCAAGAAACATTCCACACTCCACACTGACTAGAATATCTAGAAAACATTCCACACACCACACACTGAATGTTACATAATGTCCATATGTATCTTCTCATTGGTTGGAATCATCCATTACATAATGTCCATACGTGTCTTTGGTTGGAATATCCATATACATAATGTCCATATGTGTCTTTCTCATGGTTGGAATATCCATATACAATAATGTCCATATGTATCTTCATTGGTTGGAATATCCATATACATAATGTCCATACGTGTTTCTCATTGGTGGAATATCCATATACATAATGTCCATACGTGTCTTCTCATTGGTTGGAATATCCATATACATAATGTCCATACGTGTCTTCTAATTGGTTGGAATCTCCATATACATAATGGCCATATGTGTCTTCGCAATTGGGTTGGAATCTCCATATACATAATGGCCATATGTGTCTTCGCATTGGTTGGAATATCCATATACATAATGTCCATATGTGTCTTCTCATTGGTTGGAATATCCATATACATAATGTCCATACGGTTCTCTCTATTGGTTGAAATCCATATACATAATCTCCATACGTGTCTTCTCATTGGTTGGAAAATCCATATCCATAATGTCCATACGTGTCTTCTCATTGGTTGGAATATCCATATACATAATGTCCATATGTGTCTTCTCAATGGTTGGAATATCCATATCCATAATGTCCATATGCGTCTTCTAATTGGTTGGAATCTCCATATACATAATGGCCATATGTGTCTTCTCATTGGTTGGAATCTCCATATACATAATGGCCATATGTGTCTTCGCATGGTTGGAATATCCTATATTATAATGTCCATATGTGTTTCGCATTGGTTGGAATATCCATATACAAATGTCCATACGGGTTTTCCATTGGTTGGAATTCCATATACATAATGTCCATACGTGTCTTCTCATTGGTTGGAATATCCATATGCATAATGTCCATATGTTTCTTCTCATTGGTTGGAATATCCATATGCATAATGTCCATATGTTTCTTCTCATTGGTTGGAATATCCATATGCATAATGTCCATATGTGTCTTCTCATTGGTTGGAATACCCATTTACATAATGTCCATACATATCCTCTCATTGGTTCAAATGTTTATTGGTTCAAAATGTCCATAAGTGTCCTTCCATTGGTTGGAATGTCCATATACAATATTTCCATATGTGTGCTCCCATTGGTTGGAATGTCTGTAGGCACATACTGTAATGTCCATACGTTTCCTCCCATTGGTTGTAATGTCTATACGTACATACTGTAATGTCCATATGTGTCCTCCATTGGTTGGAATGTCTATAGGTACAGAATCTCCATACATGTCCTCCCATTGGTTGGAATGTCTATATGTAACAACTTTGGCTATTGTCACCCATTCGTTTAACTTTTTCTCTTTGTGCAAAGCGTTAATTATTATCTGGGATAATCAATCTCATTTAATACCAATTTCGCTCCTTGTAAAAAAATAACAACTTTCTAATAACTGGAAATGGGATCTGAGCTACTTTCTGATCCGCCTGACAGAATTTTTAATTAACCCTTTCACTACCTCCACCATAAAACCTCAACCCCCTTTAACGTATCCCCCTGTGGCTATCTGGGCTAAGAAAACTGTGAAACTACTTAGAAAAATTATAAGGTGCTAAATGTTTCATTCTCACTGGGTAATTTTGCAAGCTGTGCTATAAGTCACTGAACAGCTGCAAAGTGAGATGAGTGTCATAGCAAATTATGAAGAGCTGGTCACAGCCAACACACACACACATACACACACACACACATACACACAGGCAGTCGGGCACAATTATCTTAAAGATATGGAATGTGAATGAGAAATCACCAGAACTCATTCCCTTGTGGAGAGAACATTAGCAGTGGAAGGGTTACACCCCAAATAATGATGGAAATCGAAGTGATAATCTCACCTAAAATAATAGGTTTTTTAAAAGTTCCAAGGCATTCTGGGATTGAAGACTGGGTGTGCAGTTTATTAGGCCAGTGCTAATAAGACTGAGATCCAATAACCAGGGAGCAGGGAGAATTGATTAACATTATTATGTAGAGGGAAAAAAAAGTCAACAAATGTATCCTTTTCTCCTGTGACAAGATGATTTTATATGGTGCTTTGTATCGCCACCAACAATGTATCCTTGGCCTTTCCATTAGCTCCAACCCAAAGAGTATCCAAATGCAGTAGTCACACAATATTCCACTACAGCAAGTCCTGGAATAATAATCTCATGTCAACCCCCATCCCTGTACACAGATCAAAAGCAGTACACACGGAACAGCTTCCTGTCCCTCTCGTTTATTGGTTTGTGTGGAATGTTTTCTAGATATTCTAGTCAGTGTGTGGTGTGTGGAATGTTTTCTAGATATTCTAGTCAGTGTGTGGTGTGTGGAATGTTTTCTAGATATTCTAGTCAGTGTGTGGTGTGTGGAATGTTTTCTAGATATTCTAGTCAGTGTGTGGTGTGTGGAATGTTTCTTGATATTTCATCTGGTTAGTAGGTGTGTTGTAAGGGTATTGGCATTTTACTTTGTTAGCTGTGTCTGGTAATGAGTCAGATATTTCTGTTGGTAATTGGTGTGTGTGGAATGTTTCTAGATATTTCAATTGGTTATTGATGTGTGGAATGGTTTCTAGATATTTCAGTGGTTATGGTATATGTGTGGGGGAATGTTTCTAGATATTTCAGTTGGTTATTGGTAGTATGGTGTTGAATGTTTCTAGATGTTTCAGTTGGTTATTGGTGTGGTGGAATGTCTAGATATTTCGTTGGTGTGTTGTGTGTGTTGTGTTGTGTGTGTGTGTGTGGAACTTTTCTAGATAATGTTCAATTGGTTGATGGTGGTGTGTGGAATGTTTCTAGATATTTCAATTGGTTATTGGTGTGTGTGGTGTGTGAAATGTTTCTCGATATATTGGTTAATGATGTGTGGGAAATAATGTTCTAAACATCTCTTTGTTAGTGTTGTGTGAACTAAAGTTCTAATATTTCTGTTGGTTAATGGTGTATGGAATACTGTTTCTAGGTATCTAGTTTGGTTATTGGTGTGTGTGGACATGGTTTCTAGTTAGTTAATGGCTATTGGGTGTTGTTGTGTGTTGTGTGTGTTTGTGTGGTAATGTTTACTAGATATTTCAGTTGGTTTATTGGTGTGTGTGTGTTGTGTGTGGACATGTTATCTGATATTTCAGTGGTTATTGGTGTGTGTTGAATGTTTCTAGTATTCAGTTGTTATTGTTTGGTTGTGTGGAATGTTTTTCTAGATATTCAGTTGGTTATTGGTTGGTGGGTGTGTCTGTAATGTTTCTAGATATTTTTCAGTTGGTTATTGGTGTGTTGTGTGTGTGTGGCATGTTTTAGATATTAGTTGTTATTGGTGTGTGTGAGTGTTCTAATATTTCAGTTGGTTATTGGTGTGTGGTGTGTGGATTTTTAGATATTTCAGCGGTGTTTGATTGTGTGTGTGAATGTTTAGTTCTAGATATTTCAGTTGGATTGGTTGTGTGTGGAATGTTCTAATATTTCAGTTGGTTGTGGTGTGTGTGTTGTTGTGGATGTTTCTAGATATGTCAGTGGTTATTGTTTGTGTGTGTGTGTGTGTGTGTGGAATGATTTTAGTATTTCAGTGGTTATTGGTATTGTGTGTGTGTGTGGATTTTCTAGATATTTCAGTTGGTTATGTGGTGTGTGTGTGTGTTGGACGTGTGTGCGTGTGTTTGATGAGAGTGGAATGTTTCTAGATATTTCAATGGTTATTGGTGTGTGTGTGGATGTTTCTAGAGTTAAATTGGTTATTGGTTGTGTGTGAATGTTTCTAGGATATGTCAATTGGTTATTGGTGCGTGTTGTAGAATGTTTCTTAGATTTCAGTGGTTATTGATTGCGTGGTGGATTGTTGCTAGATACTTCAGTTGGTTTATTGGTTGTTGTGTTGGTATGTTTCTAGATATTTAATTGGTTTGATTTTGTGTGGAATGGTCTAGGTAATTTGCTGGTTATTGGTTGTTGGTGTTTGAACTTTTGTAGATATGTCATTGGTGGTGTGTGTGTTTGTGTGTGTGTTGGAATGTTTCTAATATGTCAATTGGTTGATGTGTGTGTGTTTGTGTGGGTGTGTGTGTGTGTTGTGGAAGTTTTTTCTAGCATATGTTAGTTTGGTTTTGATGAGTGTGGAATGTTTCTGAATATTTCAATGGGTGACTGGCTGATATTCCAACCAATGAGAAGACACATATGGACATTATGTATATGGAGATTCCAACCAATTAGAACACACGTATGGACATTATGTATATGGATATTACAACCAATGAGAAAACACGTATGGACATTATGTATATGGAAATTCCAACCAATTAGAAGACACGTATGGACATTATGTATGTGGATATTCCAACCAATGAGAAAACACGTATGGACATTATGTGTATGAAGATTTGAACAAGCCTGAACTTTTCATCCAATCACATGCTCTTCAATAGACCATGCAACTGGCCACACAGACACAGAGGCGGTACCACTTTAATTCCCATCAGACAAACTAACAATCAGGTTCACGGAATATCAGGCGATGGTTGGGCGTGTGTACTCAGCCTAATACACGGAAGGAATTACTAAGAATTCATCCTTAGAGGCGATCCATTGCTGCAGGTTTTATATATCAGATGCTAAACCTTATCTGTATACATGACTCTGGTTTTAAATAATTAACGATTAAAGACTCCTTGTCCTTGACGCCAGGCAGTGTAAATTTACCATCACGTTGTAAATAATAAAAGGATAATCTGGATCTTTATAGTGGCTGCTGGAAATTATATTTTATGTTTACAATTCCCGTTCTGGTAGTTTAAAGCGTGCGACTCCCAATGAAAACACAAGGAATGCTGGGAACAGAAGGCCCAGGGCCCCTCTTCAAATTATGTGGCTGGGCCCCTGTCAAAACCCCCTCCTCCCCCATGCTGCATGCACGTTACTGCTATCAGCTTAAATAGGCATGATCTCGGTACCTGGCATGGAGATCACGGCCCTCTTAGCCTTGCAGGCCATCACAGGGCTCCGGGGGCTATTCTTACACCACTGGCTGGGAATTGTTTGCACGGATATAGAAAAATGTCTTCCATAAGGGCCCCTCTGTTAGCATCAGTTTTCTGGTTCATTAACGATTCCTCTATCTGATTTAATCGATAGATCAGTGGATCTACCTGGTCTTACGTAAGTAAGGAAAAGAGAAGTAAGCGTTCGCCCCCCTAAGCGGTTACGCCAGATTTCCGACATGTAGAGGAATGTAGGTCAAATTGATCCCTAGTAATTCTTCTAATGAAAGTAACACGATCATTTAATGAGAAATAAGTAATTAACCAGACTATGAATATTCACTAGTTAGAACAATTATAAACCATGGTATACAATGGTAGAAAAAAATGTGGCCATAAACAGATGATCATTCGGTCTGGCCTGGGAACTATTTTCCAACATGTCTGCTAAGTATAAAATTGGACTGATTGTTCACACAATTTGATCTTCATATCATATCAGGAAATCAGGATAATAGGACAAGTTATATATTGTATTAATCGGCATTTTCTTGTCTGTACATCATGGGAAAATGTGTTTTAAGATGGAAACCTCCTTTAATTCAGAAAATCTAAAATCTGCCCATTAGACGGACACCTCCTTCTAATGGTGTTATTGGGACAGTTTATTTAATGCATACAGTCTAACAACCCCACTGGATACACACACAGTATGCAGCTTAGACACAAAATAGGCATGCACCAATACAACAGACATTGTCTGGGAATGTATTCATCAAACCCCGATACTGATTCATCCATATAATTTGGTTTTCTTAAACAGTGGCCTACGGATAGTGTCTGTGTGTGTGTGAAAAGGTACTTAGATCATTCTTAGATTGCAAGCTCTTTAGGGTAGGACCCTACATTTTACATTTGAAAGTGTTATATAATGTGTTCAGTGGTTGCTATATAAAAAAAGATTCATATATACTGTCTGTATGAACACCAATCAAAACTTGACTTTACCTCGGGATGTATTAATTACATTTCAATACTTTCTTACTATGCACCAATAAAAAACGTAAGAAATTAAAACTGCCTGGGCATAAACCAATCAAATTCTGTCAGCCCCAAGCCCCTAGTGGCTCTGGGTAACAATTTTCCAAACCTCAACAATTCAGGGGGCTGCCACGTCATGCCACTAAGCTTTGTTTACAAACAGATCTTTCCCTTATCCATCCTAGAACATGAGATTTCTGTGTCTTGGCATTTTTGTCTTCTAATTCCGATGTACCACGCGTGCAATTACAACGCTGTACGTGATGTCTGGCAGTGGGAAGGATCTTCTGCTCTAATTCCTTATCTCAGAATTTAATCCCAAACCTCTAAAAATAAGCCCCAACTCCATATGTTGTTGGTGGAATTCTACAGCATCCTTTAGCCTTCTGACAAGCCGTCATTTACTCTTATATAGTCGCAACAGGCATAAAAAAAACCAGGAAAATACATATATTGTCAGGGCCAAGGAAAGAAACATTAACCCCTTATAGAAAGGACGAACCTCCCCAGATTCTATTTAAATTCAATTCTCAACATTTTTCCATTTTCACACTTGGCGTCCCAAGTACAATATTTCTATTTAGAATTATTATGGTTATCGTGGTGGGATTTCCTCAATGGGCACCTCACCGCACATGATACAATTACCGTACTCTACGTATCACATGATTGTATCATTGTGTGGCTGAGACCCTATAGAAAAACCTCTTATCAGATCTTCCTATTTGGATTCCCATGATGGAATGGTCTATAAGGATGGTCCTGATGAAGAGAATCTAATGTTGGCCATACACTTTTAGGACATTCCATCTAAGGCTGGGAACACATCAGCAGAGTTTTTGTCCCGACTTAGTTTGCTACTAGGGAACGCTCATCCGGGACAAAAGACTGTCTGTCCTGGCAATAGTGGTCGCAGCCAACAGTTCGCGCGAACGATCGTGCAGTTCCCTATGGGATTTACCAACAGTCCCGATCGTCCATTTGTCCGGCGAATAGACTAAGCTTGGTCGTGGCTGGCTGCCCAAACCATGCAATATTTCTGGCCAATCAACCAATACACTTCATCGGACTGATATCGGACAGTCGGCCGAAAGTATCTTATGGTGTGTACACAGCCTAAAATTGCCATGAAACCATAGGCACTGATAACCTGTTGCCCATTATTCCCACCCTCAACACAGGCAACAGGTACCTGCAGTGCTGGCTCCTTGAGGTCATCAGAAAGTGCAAAAGTCAGTGTGAAGGGGGATTAAAACAATGGGAGCCAAGATACAGATATGAACAGTAAAGCCTTGTACACACATCCGATAGGACAAATGAAGGCCGACGGGCGAGCGAATGCACACGCACAAAGAACGGCCATTCCGGACAATAATCGCACGTGTGCATGCGTTCGCACGGACGTCATTCGTCGATCGATTGGACGTGTTTATGGACCTAAAGTGTTCCTTGTTTGGGGACAGGTGTGAAACGGATTACAGACCGTGACAGATGCCACACAGTAGGGAACTGTACACCAAGACCAGAAAGACACAAATCAGCAACTTCAATAACATAACATTAGGGAAAGTTTAAAGGCAGCAAACCGTAATTCTGTATTTCTGCCCGATCTTATAGAAAAGTTTGTATTCGGGAGGGTTAAGTTCTCCTTTAATAAAAATCTAAAGGCTTTAAAAAGCCCCCAGCGTCAGAACGTGCCATCAATTCCTCTCCATAGCGCACATCCCACTCAAGTTGTAAATGTGTACACTAAACGACTTACGGAGTTTGTTTCCCTAATCATGTGTGTTACTATTTAATTCCACAACATTTCTTAGCAGCCTTCAAGCCTAAACGGAGCTGAAATGTCTAATTGGTCTAATTTTTTATGCTTTAGGGTATTCAAGTGAAAATAAGTGATACCTTTAAATTATTTATTTGTCCTATTTATAATTAAATAGGCTTTTGGCGTGTTGCTTAGGAAAGCGTGAGCACGTGGGCACGAGCAGCCCGTGATCAGATAGAGATGGGCGAGTGGGTTTTATTTCAATATTAGTTTTTTTTTTATTATTTCCTTCCCTGGAGAGCCATGTTGCTTAATGGCAATTTATTAACACAGCAAACTGGCAAGTCTGCAGGGTGAGGTGGGGGGCGATTTAAACCCGGAACCTTTTTTTTGTGTGTTTTTTGAAGAATCTGCGATCCAGATGGTATGTTTGACGAGCAGTAAATAATTCACAAAGTGTGGGACTCACAACAAAGCGAGCAGTTCTCGGCACGCTCGCGCGCTCCGGTGGAAAATAAATAGACTATTAAAATGCAAGGGGGGGGGGTTCTCTAAAACCTGGTCAGAATAAGTCATTTTCCATTAGCAGAGGCGACGGCTAGATGGAGACAGTGCCAGGAGATGTGAGAAGTTTAAATAAAACGCTGACAGTGAGGCACTTTTTATCGGATTGGTTTAATTGGGATGAGGCATAGATTAAAGAAGAAATTCACCCTAAAACACATTTTCCCTGACTTATAGTCCCAAAACCACTTATAACAATGTTTTACATACTAAAACCTTACAATACAGAATTACCTATAGTTATTGCCCCTTCTACTAGCTCAGTGAGTTCAGACATGCTCCGTGTGATTCACCCAGGAAAGTACTTCCTCAATCAGATACGTTGTAGAGGGAGGAGTGAAAAGGGAAAACTTTCTGTGATGAAAGATTTCATCAGTAGTTCCTCCCCTTAAAGTTGGGGGTGGGAGGAAAAGGGTGAACTTATTTTTTAAAACTTAAATTGGTAGAGAACTACAGCACCCATCATTAGAGTAGAGATGGCCCGAACGTCCTAACATTCGGTTCCTTTTCGAACTGATGAACTTCAGTAAAAGTTCGGGAGTTCGGAAACAAACCCATTAAAGTCAATGGGAGTCCAATAGTTTCAAAAAGTTTGGATTAATTAAAAATAAACTAACAATGGTAACTTACTGTAAATGGCTAAACCAATCAGCAATTTGCTCAGCTACCGCCTATGATTGGCTGCTATGCAAAAAATCTCTCTCTTTGGGGGTAGGGTGGAGTAGGATGGAAGTCTTAGAGGATAACTATATAACTATACTATATTTCCTGTTTAAAAAAAAAAAAAAAAGTACCTGGGTCAGGGAGGTTTGATTATTCCTACCTCACAATATTGTTTAGTTGAGGAGCTACAGCATGTACAGTTTTCATTTGCCAGGTTAGTCCTGGACAATTCCTTTATAAAAGATAGTGCCGAAGCCAGGAGGAAGACTGGCAGAATCAGTTTTCTTTGAGCTAGTGCTCCTGACAGAGACAATATTGGGAGGTTTGGAATTACCAGTCCTATATCCCTGCCCCAAGCACTTTTCATTTTAACTGTTTTTTAAATAAACTTTATAAACGCGATAATTATCCTTTAAGCAAAACAAGAGGTGGTACCAATATTTTTGGCCTTGTCTGTATGTTTTATACCATGTGACACCGAGAATGAAAGGTAAGCGTATGTAAAATGTTTAAATCCATGTATCCTTTAGTTTGACGGACCCAATTGGGCAATATGTTCCATTGAAACAAAATACTATAGAGTGTCAGAAGGAAGATTCTACGAGACTTACCTACTATTCAGGTAAGTTCTATAATTAATTTATACCATGTGATGAATAGGTAAGTTACCATAGCCTGGACACGACTGTTATTACACAATAGGACAGTCATTGGACAATTACAGGGCGACTATTCCTTTGTTGAAACCCAATAGGGCTAAGAATAATGGATTAGAATCAGGACTATTTTATATTTCATCCCACATTGGCTCACATCACATTGACGTTGTTTACACACTGAAGCTTTTCTTTCAAGAATTTCTATTTTTCTGGTTTAAAATAAGCAAAGTTTAAACAATAATAATCGTTCTTATGTCACCTGGTCGTTCCCGGACAGTGAAAGGCAAACTAACCTAATTCAAAGGCTTTTTGTAATGAGACAAGTTTTGTTTAAATCAAACATTAGTCCCTTAATAGATTTCTACAACCCAGTGCAAACAGACACGTCCTTTAATTGCAAAGTAAACAGCCGCTCCGGGGAAAGAGCTCATATTTACAGCAGGTGGATTGGAATATTTTTATATGGCCCTTCGCCTACCATCAAAACAATATGAACTAGACACGCAATAAAGGATTTCATCAGGAAGGGGGCTGCTTACTATATCCTCCAGCAAAACTCGTACCATAGGGGGCGTGGACAGTAAAATTTGGACATGCACAATTCTTTTTTTTGATTGGTGAATAGACTGTGAGCCCCCCACCCAGGACCACCCATACCCTGCTCCAGACCATCTAAGTCATGCCCTTGACTTGGCCAAGCCACATCCTGCCCTGAACATGACCTGGCATCCAGAACTGTGGGTGGTAGAGGCCACTAAAAAATGCAGTTCAGACCTGCATAATTCAGGCCAATTTACAATGCTGTCTAGATTATATTATAGCAAAACTACATTGACACTAAATACCAATATCAGGTGTTAAATATCACATTGTTTTTATTTTTTAATTGGGTAGAAGAAAATAATTTAACGACCATTTAAAGGGGGTCACTAATGAGAAGGTTTTTAATTGGTGCCGCAGACCCTTAATGTAAATGCGTGCAATCAACCGAGTGCCAAAAAAGGAAAAGAAACCAAATCTGGGCCTACGATCTAGTCCGAGCCCCCGAGCATATAAACAGAAAGGCATCCAAGCAGCGCGAACGCATTCAAAGCATTTAGCGCGAATGATTCATCGAATTAGAATTTACTCATCTGATCAAACACTCATTAACATAATCACCGGAGGGGGAAAGTCGCTGGCTGAATGGAAATGAAGAAACATTACAGATCTTGTGAAGATTCGGAAACATAAACAAAAATCAGACGTAGAAGGCGGTCTCGCCGAATAGTGTTCTCTCTCCCCCATTGTATGGAGCAGCTGTAATTAAAAGGGAACACGCTTAGCTTCATGACATACGTATTTAGCCGCTATTGGTTACCAGGTCCGATCAAAAAAAGATTGACGGAAGTGCACACTGTTCCTCAGAGAATTCTATGTATTGCATCACACAAACACACTACATTTCAGAGAAGGCTATGTCTCCATCACCTGATGAAGGAGACATAGCGTTCTCCGAAACGTAGTGCGTTTGTGTGATGCAATAAACAGAATTTTTCTGAGGAACAGTGTGCACTTCAGTCAACCTTTTTTTTGCTTGTGCTATAGCTTGGAGTCCTTAAGGTAGAGGACTGAGGGAAGCAGCACCTGGAATACAGTGGCACATTGCCTGAAGGAGTGCCTAGGCCCATACTTATATTATACGGACTTACCAGGTCTGATCACACTGCTGATGTTATATGCCCATAGCGGCTCTCGGTGTATAGTAAAGCGATGTTAACCATTGTGGTACTTTTAGCGCAAGTCATTTGCTAGCCTCTAACTGCATGTATTATAGCTTACGCTAACTGATATTACATCTCTGTGCATCGCCCTTTTGGGGTGAAAAAGGGTTGTGTTCAAAATATGGTCTTGAATGTTAAATTGACATTGTCATGGTTATAACCATTGGATAATGTTACACAGCAAGGAATGATGAGAGGATGTATGCAAAAAAAAGGTGTCAGAAGCTGTGATAGGGAAAACAAGGTTTGGGGTAAGTTGCCCTTTAAACGATAATTCTGCCTTTTACCCAACCAAACGTGCTACACATTTAGGAGTTATTGTTTAAAGGTGAATGTACCCTTTCTAAGGTATCATTGTTGAACTATATTAATCTTAAAGATGCAGAAGCCTGCTTTATTTTCATGCAGATTTCCTAAATGCCAGGATATTTCAGATTCAGCCAAGAAGGATTTTTTCCCTTCCTCTGGACAGTTAGACAGAATCTGTGGGTATTGCTGAGTTGGTTGAACTGGATGGACTTGTGTCTTTATTCAACCTCAAATACTATACTATAATAAAAAAACAACCTAATTCCCAGCATTCCACAGGCAGCTAAACAAAGGTGAACTAAGGTCAAAAGGGATTTCCATAACACACTCCTTGAGGATACCTAAACATGTAATATAAATATTACATGTTATATTACATCTTTGTTTGGAAATCATGCCTGGCATCTGGTGACGGAGCATTATCACCAAGAATTGCAGCGATTTCTAGGTAACCAGGCCATCAAACCATTAGGGTAGGACAATCCCATTTTTAGGCAGTACAAAGCAGGACACCAGCAGGTCGGGCCCGTGTCCTGACTTCCCTCTTGTTGGGAGAAAGAGAAAACCAACAGCCTTTTTAGGTATAAGTTCACGTGAGCAAATCATTTCATTCCATGTGTAGGAATAGTCAAACTATGCAAATCATCTTATGTTATATTTTCGTGCCCACAACATGAAACAGCAGAGATACAAACGTACGTGTAGGATTAGAATAAAGACTTGAATAGTTTTACACGTTTCTCTCTCTAAATACTGAAAGAGAAGATCTCCCACGATAGAGAGACACATGGAATCAGAAGGGTCTTTGGGGAACTGAAACCTTATGAGCAGATGTTTGCTCCTAGCCACACTTTATGTTTCCCAGACCGTTATTTATTTTGCATATCTTACCAAAAATAAGATTTACTAAATGAATTGGATGTCACAAGGGGGATCCACTTAACGTTTAAATGAAAACGCTTTCCATTAAGGGCTAAGCGGCAGTAAAAAGGGATAAATGGAGGCCATTTTTAAGATATAATAATTCCTGCATAAAATAACATTTTCAAAAAAAGTGCAAAAATGTGCCCGTGCTATTAATTTGGATCAACCAATCAGATTTTATCTCACTGCAGTAGCTAAAATCTAATTGGTTGCTGCAAACCTCTTATTACATCATCCTACTGCAAAAGCGTCAACAATTATTATTTAAACGAGAACTAAACCCAATTTTTTATACTCTAGAATCTGAAAACAACCCCCTAATAACACCAATAAGCTATAAAATCCCACTTCAGTAAATTGTATTAAAGTAAATGTAAGCCTGCTAAGAACTGGATGAAGTATCTGTGTGTATGTGCAGTGACAGACCACACCCCCTGACCTCAGTCACATGCTTCCTTGCTACCTGTCCTGTAAAAGGATTGGCTAGAGATTATTAATGGGTGTGACCAACTGTAACAAGTTTCTGTCATAGCTAAGGACTGAGCATGTGCAGAACATAATGGTCGTTGACCAAACTGTCTGATACTAGAATGCTGGGAAGTAAAGCACAAACCATATGTTATTTAGGTGAATTTCCCAGCGCCCATACCAAAATGAGAGGTAAGACACAGATTACTGGTTTTGTATCAAGGTGTTCTGCCTTCTGGTTCAGTGTTGTTCTGTGGCTTTAGTTGCCCTTTAAGGTTACACACACGTTTTTGTGCTTTTTCATGCAGGAAAAAATGTAACAGATTTCATCCCGGTTTTTAAGTGTTTGCGTTATCTTTTTGTGCGTTTTGTTGTGCATTTTTATGCTGTGTCTATTTGGGTTAAGGCTGAGGGCCAATATTCCCTTATTAGCGGTGATTGCGTGCATTTCATAAAACGGATCTCAGCGCACACAGTGCACCCATCCACTTTGTGTTAGCCTAATGGATTGCAAAACGCAACCGTAAGAGCATTAATGTGGCCTAGACCTAAACGGCAAAAAAAAACTTGTAGTGTGAACGGTATTATGGGATTTTTATATGAAACAAGTTTTTTTTACCAACGCGTGCGTTAACGCAAATCCCGATGAAACGCGTCTAGTGTGAAGGTAGCCTAATGAAACTCATTGAATTCCACTATCGGGGGGGCTGTCGTCGTAGACCTACAGTTCCCAGCAGTCCTAGGGGAGGGGCTGGAATGTGAACTGACGTGGGGAACATGCTGGAAGGTAGAAGCTCCGTCTGGTTTCCAATTGACTTCTGAGGGCTCATTAATCTAAGGCTGATTGAGAGATTCGGCTCAGAGTGTTTGCCAGGAACATGTAGCCAAGAGCAATGCCGGGCTGACATTCTATCTGTGCAATGTGATTAAAGCAACAGCCCAGACAATAACAATAACCCAAACAGGGCTATAGGATAGACATCAAGCAGCCTGGTGACAGTATGAGACCCGCTAATGAGCGATCAGCATCAGTAAAGTAGTCAGTAAATGATATTAAATAATCCACTGCAAACAGCAGTATGGCAGCTCCCATTCATATTATAATCAAGCGGATATTATGGGGGGGTGGGGTGGTATTTCAGTATAATATGGTCAGTTTGCCTTTAGCAGTCTGGGCTATTGGAGGGGGTTTACCTTAGGGTGCATGATAAATACTATAAAGACCTCAGAATGTGTTACAACCAATAGAGACTCTCTACAGAGAGTCATTAAAATGGAGCTGATACCATTGGTCTCTTTATTAGAAGCCCTATTAGGGCCCTATTAGGAGCCCTAGTGAATGAAATGGGCCAAAGGTCTGTTTAGCGAATCTACTCCCCATTGAGGACCAGATCACGATTTGGTGCCTGGTAGATCCACAGTTCGTTTTCTCCTACTTTTCGGTTGAAGTCAACCATTCTAATGGGAATATGGTGGGACACAGCTAAGGAAAGCAATCCTGGTTTATTGAACTAATTACTTTATATATTTATATTAGGATTTATAATTGTAACAAAGCAATTAAATTATCTAGTCACACCCTTTCAGGCACCCTAGTCTATAGCACCCAGTGTACCCCGCACACCCTGATCTATAGCACCCAGTGTACCCCACACACCCTGATCTATAGCACCCAGGTGTACCCCACACACCCTGATCTATGCACCCGTGGTACCCACACACCTGATCTATAGGCCCAGTGTACCCCACACACCCTGATCTTGGCACCCAGTGTACCCCACACACCCTGATCTATGGCACCCAGTGTACCCCACACACCCTGATCTATGGCACCCAGTGTACCCCACACCCTGATTATGGCCACCCAGTGTACCCCACAACACCCTGATCTATGGCACCCAGTGTACCCACACAAACCTGATCTATAGCACCCAGGGTACCCCAACACACCCTGATCTATAGCACCCAGCGCACCCCACACATCCTGATCTATAGCACCCAGGTACCCCACCACACCCTGATCTATAGCACCCAGTGTACCCACACACCCTGATCTATAGCACCCAGTGTACCCCACCACACCCTGATCTATAGCACCCAGTGTACCCACACCACCCTGATCTATAGCACCCAGTGTACCCCACACACCCTGATCTATGCACCCAGTGTACCCCACACACCCTGGATCTATAGCACCCAGTGTACCCCACACACCCTGATCTATAGCACCAGTAGTACCCCACACACCCTGATCTATAGCACCCACGCCGCACCCCACACACCCTGATATAGCACCCAGTGCACCCCACACATCCTGGTCTATAGCACCCAGTGTACCCCACACACCCTTTCAGATACCCTAGTCCATAGCACCCAGTGTACCCCAACACAACCCTTACAGACACCCTGATCTATAGCACCCAGTGTACCCCAACCCATCTTTCAGAACCCTAGTCCATAGCACCCAGTGTACCCAACACCTTACAGACACCTGATCTAAAGCACCCAGTGTACCCCAAACACACCTTACAGACACCCTGATCTATAGCACCCAGTGTACCCCACCACAACCTTACAGACACCTGATCTAAAGCACCCAGTGTACCCCAACACAACTTACAGACACCCCTGAATCTAAAGCACCCAGTGTACCCCAACACAACCTTACAGACACCCTGATCTAAAGCACCCAGTGTACCCCAACACAACCTTACAGACACCCTGATCTAAAGCACCCAGTGTACCCCAACACAACCTTACAGACACCCTGATCTATAGCACCCAGTGTACCCCACACATCCTTTCAGATACCCTAGTCCATAGCACCCAGTGTACCCCACCTACGACACCCTGATTAAGCAACCCAGTGTACCCAAAACAACCTTAGACACCGATCTATAGACACTCCAGTGTACCCCACACATCCTTTCAGATACCCTAGTCCATAGCACCCAGTGTACCCCAACACAACCTTACAGACACCCTGATCTAAAGCACCCAGTGTACCCCAACACAACCTTACAGACACCCTGATCTAAAGCACCCAGTGTACCCCCACAAACCATTACAGAACCCTGATCTAAAGCACCAGTGTGTACCCCACACAACCTACGAACCCTGATCTAAAGCACCCAGTGTACCCCAACACAACCTTACAGACACCCTGATCTATAGCACCCAGTGTACCCTGACACACACTTCAGACATCCTGATCTATAGCACCCAGTGTACCCCACCACACCTTACAGACACCCTAGTCTGTAGCTCCCAGTGTACCCTGGGCACACTTTTTCAGACACCCTAGTGTAGCACACAGTGTCCCAACCACCCTTTCAGACATCCTGGTCTATAACACCCAGTATACCCCACACACCCTTTCAGATATGCTGGTCTTTAGCACCCAGTGTATCCCACACACCCTAGTTTATAGCACCCAGGATACCCCAACACACCCTGGTCTATAGTATCTTGTACCTCACACACATCCTTAGACACCCTGGTCTATAGCACCCAGTGTACCCCACACACCCTTACAGACACCCTAGTCTATAGCACCCAGTGTACCCCACACACCCTTACAGACACCCTAGTCTATAGCACCCAGTGTACCCCAACACACCCTTTCAGACACCCTAGTCTATAGCACCCAGTGTTACATAACACACCCTTCAGACACCATAGTCTATAGCACCCAGTGTACCCCAACACACCTTCAGACACCTAGTCTATAGCACCCAGTGTACACCAACACACCCTTTCAGACACCCCCTAGTCTATAGCAACCAGTGGACACAACACACCCTTTCAGACACCTAGTTATAGCACCAGTGTACACTAACACACCCTTTCAGACACCCTAGTCTATAGCACCCAGTGTACCCCAACACACCCTTTCAGACACCCTAGTCTATAGCACCCAGTGTACACACACACCCTTTCAGACACCTAGTCTATAGCACCCAGTGTACCCCACAACACCCTTTCAGACACCCTAGTCTATAGCACCCAGTGTACACTAACACACCCTTTCAGACACCCTAGTCTATAGCACCCAGTGTACACTAACACACCCTTTCAGACACCCTAGTCTATAGCACCCAGTGTACACTCACACCCTTTCAGACACCCTAGTCTATAGCCCCCAGTGTACCCCAACACACCCTTTCAGACACCCTAGTCTATAGCACCCAGTGTACACTAACACACCCTTTCAGACACCCTAGTCTATAGCACCCAGTGTACACAACACACCCTTTCAGACACCCTAGTCTATAGCACCCAGTGTACCCCAACACACCCTTTCAGACACCCTAGTCTATAGCCCCCAGTGTACACTAACACACCCTTTCAGACACCCTAGTCTATAGCACCCAGTGTACATATCACACCCTTTCAGACACCCTAGTCTATAGCCCCCAGTGTACCCCAACACACCCTTTCAGACACCCTAGTCTATAGCCCCCAGTGTACCCCAACACACCCTTTCAGACACCCTAGTCTATAGCACCCAGTGTAGCCCAACACACCCTTTCAGATAGATACAAAAAAGAGAAGCCTAGTGACATTACTTTACCATTGTTATGCGATTCTCTCTGGATTAAATTAAAGCAATTAGTTCAATAACTTGGACAAATTATTTTAAGCCCAACAACCACTTCACGGTTTGCTTTATTCTGCTGGGTCCTAACTTTTAATGTTTTTTACCTTAGTAACTTTTTACCTACTTAGGAGATGTAATTCTCATACATTACAGGGTCATTTATAAAAGTTCTTATAGTTAAAAATGGTGCTAATTTCAACCAACCAATCAGATCTTCTTCAACATTTCAAAGGTAAAATCTGATTTTAATTATAAGAACTTTTATTGAATAACTGTATTGTCTTTAGATCAGACCTGTCTTTTATGAAATGAAACTCCAGTGCTCTTTCGCTTGCTTTCTTGGGACTAAAGGTTCGTACACACACTCAATTTGCGATGCGAGCGCACGAACCTTAACAGCTCTAAGTAGTACTTCAACACATGACCCATTGTGGGTGCAGTACACATTTCCCAGAGGGTAATATATATATATATATAAAATAGGATAGTATACATCCACGCAGAGTGCAACAAGTGACCAAATTTATTCAATACAGAGACCCTTTCAGATACTGTGGTTTATAGCACTCAGTATACCACAACACACCCCCATCGACATCCATGTCCATAGCACCCAGAGCACCCTTACAACCTACAATTGCAGTCACTAGGCCCCGTTAGGGCAACGCCCCACTAGTAATCGTGCACGGAGCAAACTTGCACATTGCATGATCATTCACAGCCACCCTGTGCATGCGCTGCGATCCTTTGATGTACCCCTATTGCAGCGCATGCGATGGCACCAAAAAGGGTGATTGCATGCCCTACAAAAAGGGTTGGCAGCACAGGGCAGCGGAGGAAATGGGGCCATGCCCATCCTCTTCTAACACAGCGCACACCAAAATATCCTAGTGGGGCCTATCTCTAACTCAAAGTAGCCAACAGTCATTTTCCAACCCAAAGACCATCACTGAATAAATGTGCCGGTAAGCAGGGACCATAAAACGGGACAATCACGCGCAAAACCGGGGCAGTTGGGAGCTATGCCATGACTGGATGTCATTAGACATGACAATCCTTTCTGTATATAATCATTGTTGTGTTGGTTTGGGCAGTAAATACAGCTCTGTTGTCGCTCCAATATAATTACCTTTGCACCTGCTGCATTTCATGTAAGATTCCATTGAATCCTTTGGGGTTTTCTATGAACGGTTTGAAACAAAATCTTTTAAACACTAAAGACCAAGGAACTTCTCTATACAGCTTATAAGGTAATTATCACATGCTACATCTACTTTCGAGGGTTATCGAATTAGAGGGTTACCGTCCGAATTCAAGAGGTACATTCGAGATTTACCGAATTCAAACGATACTTTTAAGGGTTACCTAGTGATAAATTCGAGGGATATCGCAGAAACGGAACATTCGAGGGATATCGCAGAAACGGAACATTCGAGGGATATCGCAGAAACGGAACATCCGAGGGAAATCGCAGAAAAAGACAGAAGAAAGAAGAAGCGAAAGAACGGAACAATCCGAGGGAAATGCGACGAGAAGAGAAACGGAACATCGAGGGAGAATCGCAGAAACGGAACATCCGAGGGGAAATCGCCAGAAGAAACGGAACATCCGAGGGAAACGCACGGAAAACGAACACGAAGGGATTCGCAGAAACGGAACATCCGAGGGAAATCTCAGAAACGGAAAATCGAGGAATCTCGCAGAAAAGAAAAGAGGAAACCTTCGAGGGAATCTCAGAAACGGAACATCGAGGGAAAATCTCAGAAACGGAACATTCGAGGGATCTCGCAGAAACGGGAAACATCGAGGGAAAATCGCAGGAAATCGAATCCGAGAAACGGAAAACATCGAGGGGAAATCGCAGATACTAGAAGCGCAGAAACGGAACATCTCGAGGGAATCGAGAAACGGAACATTCCGAGGGAAATCGCAGAGAAACGGAACATCCGAGGGAAATCGCAGAAACGGAACATTCGAGGGAAATCGCAGAAACGGAACATCCGAGGGAAATCTCAGAAACGGAACATTCGAGGGTTATGGCCAAAATTGAAGGTTAGCGAACAGAACATAAATTT
The DNA here is from genome assembly GCA_019447015.1 of Hymenochirus boettgeri. Lineage (NCBI taxonomy): Eukaryota > Metazoa > Chordata > Amphibia > Anura > Pipidae > Hymenochirus > Hymenochirus boettgeri. The sequence goes on along the minus strand of CM033470.1, from coordinate 18,596,964 downwards.
GATAATTATCGAAAATACGCCTGTGAGCTTGGAAAACTGAACTCGTTTGTAGTTCTAATAGTTCGAGTTCCTCCAAAAAGTTTGGGTCAAACTCGGGTTCAGTTCATCTTTTGTTTTGAACATCCCGTATCTTTACTACGATTGCCGCAGATCTTCTGGGGAGGGGGATGTTTCAGGGGCCCGTCTCCATTCTTGCGGGGCCCCTGCAGTTACGCCCCTGTTTAGTGCGCGCACCCAGCTTAACAGCCCATAGAATAAGTAAAGTACCTGGAATAAACGGATTTTCATTATGGACATGTTAACGTGAATACAATTAAACAGGCAGATAACACAGCGAATTTATACAATGACAAATAGCCCAGACTTCATGGGGTTACACAGAGACACACGTAGGGTTAAACATTTTGAGCGAATCGCTTTCTAGTGTCTCCCAATGAAAATAAGGCGTCTAATCACGGCATGTGTCAACCCCGCGGGCAGTCACAGGCATTTAAATGGCGATTAGGAAGCACACAATGCAATTCAATGTTTACTATGAATATTAATGGAGGAGGGGGGGGATCACACATTGGGCTGTATAGTGACTCATCAGGAATAGGAGAGATCCTTTAAATGGATGGAGATTTCAGGCTGAATTTGCAATTCTACAGAAGGTAAAGACAGGGGATGAATTAATGAGTCTGCAGTGTGTGCCAGTGGATGCTGCAGCAGCCGCCTGATCGTCAAACGCCATTATTACGTTGTGGCCAGTAGCAGGCAGCGTTATTAAGTGAAATCCAACATTCAGGGCACGTCCTCATGGCCATCCTTCCCCTGTGTGATTTATCTGCTAGATTTCTTCTTACTGAGCTGCTTAACCCCTCACACACTGGCCAGTTATAGGTGCAGAGCTGACGGGGGTTAAATCAGAAAAGGGCCAGTGTTTAATTGGACCAAGGCCACACTGCAGCGTGCCCGAGCACTCTGGCAGTTTCCACGCAAGCGTTTCGCCGGACGTCTAGTGCGACCACAACAATTGCCCAACACTAGTGCGCGCTTTATAACACGTGATCGGATGGGAAAATAAACGCCATTACTTTTATTTTTAAACGCAACCTTTCCCCAAACTAATAAACGTGCTAAAACGCGCCCAGTGATAACGAACCCTAATTCAGCCACCCCCAGGGCTTGCATTGCGTTCATGTCCGGTACATGTGGATACACGTGTTCACCATTGGTGCAAGTTGTATGTGTTTTGGCGTCAGGGACCTTGTAATAAACACCGGGGTGATCATTCAAAAATTGGATTGTTTGTGGGATCCAGTGATCAGATTTGATTGGTCTAATTCGGAAATACTGGAAAATATTTATCGGACCCCAAATGATTAAACGCTAATGAATATTGTACCAGTAAACGTACCTTTCTATTATTTAACCTGCTGGGAATTCTTTGTATACTGTGTGTATATATATATATATATCCAATAGAAAGAAGTGCATTTTGAAGAGCATGTGTTCTTATTGGTTAGGCCCTTGGCCCAAATGGGTGGGGCATAAACACTATAGATGCCCTTTAATATCCTTATAACTGATGGCAATTTAAAAAAAATAAAAAATAAATTGTGGATTTTCATTTATACTGGAAAGTTTAATTTAAAAAAGAAAACCAAAAAAACCTGGATCTAATTACAATAATATAATTAGTCTAACAAACTGTGTTAGTCAGCCCTCCAGTTCAGTCAGCCCAGTTAAAGGGCATTTCCTCTGCAGTAGAAGGGGCTGGACTGGCAGCCAATCAGTGATTGGCTGAGACTCAAACTCTGGGGCGGGGCTTGGGTAAATTGTGGGGGGGGGTGCTACACCTGCAGCCTACAAGTGTGGCCCTCAGCATGGCTCAGGTTGGGCCCCCTGCTCTAATCTCTCTCCACATGCAGTCATTTTAGTAATAACAGCTGGGGAAGGACTGGTAACTAACCAAGCCCCTTACATATAGTCATGCTTGGCACAGACAGATCTCTCTTTAGAGAAGAATAATTCCCAGCATTCCTGCTAGGACAGAGGATGCTGGGAGCTGGAACGCAAACACCAGAGCGAACCACAGGTAACACATGGTTCACTGTACACACTTTCTAAGGCTATGCGCGTTTCTATCCAATTTCCAATCTGCAATGACACTAGCAGGGAGATTCAATAAGTTATTATCATTTAAAATGGTGCTAATTTTACCCCAACCAATCAAATCTTATTTAACATTTGAAAGCTAACATCTGATTGGTTGGGGCAAAATTAGCACCAGTTTCAACGATAAGAACTTTTATTGAATCTCCCTGTTTATTTTGAATAATCCAGTTCCCACTATGCACGTTACATTCTGAACCTTGTATCAAATCGCACGACTATTGGTCCATTCGTGTACGCTTCACTACCATTCAAGTCTATGGGAACGTAGAAAAAATGGCAGACACAAATTCACACAAAATGAATGGGCCAGGCGGGATCATCGAGGGAAGGTCCCAAGTTAAGAAACCGACGGCACTTAAGATATTAGATAGATGAGACATTCGTCCAATCTAATGACTTACTAGTGTGTGACACTTTACTTCCGCCCCATTGGGTCATATTAATAATGCTTCTGCCATCTTGTTTGCTCCCCTATATATTTCCTATTACTACTAAGTATCATAAAGGATGGGTTCATCTTATTACGTGGACACAATTCTTGGCACACATGGGCCGACCAGAACTCAAAGTTACTGCCAACAGATATAACAATCTCACATGCAATGCAATGGAAGATCATACGATTAACCAGGATTCACTGCCACCACTCAGACCGACAATTTTTTGCCTTAAAATCCGTTGGGAATATTCAGTCCTGGGGAATAATAGGAGATATTTCTTCCTTACCGACCAAAATATTGTCTGCGGTGGTTGATTGGCCTAAAATATTGACCCATGTGTGCCAGCCCTTACAATAAGTAGATCTGCATAATATTACCTTCCTGCATATTTCAGGTTTTGCCATTTAATTACGATTATTCAGTGTTGGTCAGAATGGCCAATGCATATGTCAAGTTTGAGTTTTAGACTGATTGCCAATAGATTTTCCTATGTGTGTGTACAGAAATCTGTTGGATTGCCCCAGATGATAGTCCACTATAAGAGCCCCCTGGGACAGCATGAAGCTAGCAAGGGTACTCAGCAGATGATCTGGTAACCCTACCCCACTGCCTGTACAATGTGAGGGTCTATAATGGATGGTCAGTGGGAACATGGGAGGTCGGAGCAATAGGTTGGGAATTGTACTTGGTTTGTTTAGATTTCAGGACAAAAGAAAGACAATTAAACTACACTCACATGAAAGGACGGGCTGCTGGGATTTTAAGGAAATCCTATGGATACAACACAGAGACGGATTTAGAATGGCAGCCCAGTGATTGTGGGTGCTGCCCTATATCTTAATTACACAGCTGTGTCTCTAGATAAATAGACACATTGTAAAAAGACCAAGATACTTCCCATTCATCGTTATTACGGTTTCTGTAACATTATCCACCTGTCACTTCATACAATTGATAAAGTTTTATACTTCGGCATTTGTAAAGCTTTATTCATTTTATATCTGATTTAGAACAGTGAATGGGTCGAGGGCTCTCCATGTTAAAGACGTCCTTCCCTTTAAACTTCCATGCACCTGCCTGATAATAGGCCAATCCCATGTGAAACCTTGAAAATGGCCAATTCCAATGCTGGCGAATCATCGCTGGACAGGAGATCAAGAAATGATCGTCACATTGGTATCAAGGTCTCAATAGCAATCCTGGTGGCGACAACCCCCGTACACACTACAAGGAGGTCCGTGTGTAACGTGCGACTGTAGTCCTGTGTGTATGTGTCCAGATTTAGCCACCAAAGCTGGGAAAACACTGGTAATATTTGTCACATATTACTCAGCAGATTCCACTGAAATCAGTTAGTAATTTGGGAATATACCCAAATGGCAACCTGGCGCTAGCCATGTATAAGCAAATTGGCTACCTGGCGCTAGCCATACACAAGCAAATTGGCTAACTTGCACTAGCCATTGCACAAGCAAATTGGCTACCTGGTGCTAGCCATACACAAGCAAATTGGCTACCTGGCGCTAGCCATACATAAGCAAATTGGCTACCTGGCACTAGCCATTGCACAAGCAAATTGGCTACCTGGTGCTAGCCATGTATAAGCAAATTGGCTACCTGGTGCTAGCCATACACAAGCAAATTGGCTACCGGCACTATCCCGTGCCAATGCAATTGGCTACCTGGTGCTAGCCATACACAAGCAAATTGGCTACCTGGCGCTAGCCATGTATAAGCAAATTGGCTACCTGGTGCTAGCCATACACAAGCAAATTGGCTACCTGGTGCTAGTCATGTATAAGCAAATTGGCTACCTGGCGCTAGCCATACATAAGCAAGTGTTTTTCCTATTGGATTTCCGATCGGAAGAAACGCTCTAAGTTCCTCACCTTGAGGATCTGATCTTTCCACAGATTTCCCCTTGAAATCTGCAAAGAGATGGGGACTGAAGATGGGATCTCCATTCTTCTAACAAACAGAGGGACATTGTTGAGCGTTCTATCGGAAAAACTGCATACACAGGGTTGATATTTTAATATCCAATTGGATTTAACATATCGGTCAAAATGTTGACGGCCTGAAATAAACAGATTAAAACTAAATTAATGATGACATAACTAAGCTTGATTTATAAAGATATCATATACAGATATTCGCGGCTCTTATTATATAAAACTATTACGGTATAGAAAGCTATGGCAAGTTATTCACTATTAGAGTAAGGCCACATAGAAATAGAAAATGCCAATAGTAATTGTCTGCCTGTTACTAAACCAAATACTGCATCATATATCTGATCTATAGCTGATTTAGTCGTTTCACCTTTCCGCTACCATCTACCAATGGGGATGTTTATTCCGTTTGCCTTTTTTTTTTGTGGCATCAGAAAAGAAGACGGGCCAGAGGACACAACCCTACCTGTTCCTGTCCGTTACTTAAGTTCTTTTAAAAGATCAGGAGATCAGATCCCAACGTTAAAAAGTAATCCTTACAAGCTGCTTAAAATATTCCATTGTATCCATCCTGTCCCAAGCCAGATGGAGTCCCAATGTTTAAAAAGGAAATCGCCATATTGAATGGATTAAAAAATAATCTCAAATGATTAGTGGTACTAAGGAAACATTAAGATGGTCTAGACTTTGTGTTTTAGCCAATAAGGAAAGAGACATAACCAGACACAGACTGTCACAAACCTTCATAATAAATTATAGGAGTTTAGGGAAAGGTTAATAATCCCAAACTTTAATATTGTCTCCCAGCCACCATATGTAAAACTATATAAGACTAGGTAGAGGCATTGTCTATAGACAGCAACAGGACACTGCCATCTACTGGTCATAAACAGAGGGAGCCATTACATTCTAGTCTGCAAAACTCATAGAAGCAAATCCCATTCAGAAATATGAGAATTCCCCGCACACACACACACACACACACACACACACACATACACAGAATGGTCTGTGAACACAGCATGCTATATACCATCCTAATTGCCCGTGGTGCATTTAATTCAAAATAAACAGATCGTAAACCCTTCTAACGAGACGGGGATATTTTCCCTTTAAATACCTGAACGTGGAATAAACAGGATTCCCAGCGCAGATGACTGATTGCGGTTACTGTGTTTTAGCAGGAAGACATTGTAATTAGCATGTTTTATAACATTCTAAATGTTACACTAGCGTGTAGTACACTGTAAATTACAATTAAAGTGTGAAAGAGACAGAGAGTGTTCGCAATAACTATTAAACAATTATATGGAAAACCAACACACAGACATAGATTTTATTTCCAACACCTTTAGGAATTTTGGTCATGTCAAAATATCAGCAAACATGTCTACTACCCCAACCGAGCGAGGATTGGTCCAAAAAAATCATGGATCGTAAAAGATGGAAATTTTGGCCCAATCTTGTGGCTTTAGATGGACTGCGACGTCGCTCACGGGGAAATATTCGCATGGCCACTTAAATTCAAATCAGACAGGCTACCTTAGGTTTCAGCATCTAGTATGTAGGAGAGGTCTATGAACTCACTGTAAAATCTAAAGAATCCTCAACTGACTTTACACAGGTGTATATCTCATCTGCTAATAAAGACAGGAATGGTTAGTGTCTTTCATCAGGTAGAGCTGCCCCAGAGTGAGCCATTTGGTATTTCCTTATGCTAAATGGAGTAATGAATATTTTTACTGAGATGGCACACGTTTATCTGTGCTTAAAAATTGCTTATGGAGCTAAATCATAAGTGGGTTGAATTTATGGTTTCTAGACTATAAGTTGGGAAAATGTTTTGATTTGAATCTCTTGTTTTATAGAACACCGCTTATTATTTTCACCTTCCCCCATTATAGTAGCCAGGGTGAGGAAAAGAACAGAAAGGTTTGCAATAGATCTAAAACTTGTGCTTGCTAGGTCTGCTCTGCCCCGCCCCTCAGTTGTGTCAGAGACCTGGGCAATGGAAGGATGTGCTCAGAAAGAAACCTCTTTTTATTGGCCGAGTTCCCAGACCCAGGGAAGGGGATAGGAGTGCCGCATTAGGTTAATATATTTTCTAGCAGTACTATAATAGGAGGGATGTATACATATGGTTAGAGTTGCCCTTTAATACAATTCCATAAACCTTATTAATGTAAGAAATAAAAAGTCACATTATAAAAACATTGATGTGACCTTCTGGGTTAACATTAAAGGGAAGGAAGAAAGTGAAAAGAAACAATGATAATGCAAAGGGAAAAAAGTGCCAGAGGCATCTATTTAATTGCCTGGAAAATTTGTCATAATTTCCCAGCCATGATTTCTCCAAGAACAACAAGAGATTCTATCACAGGTCACCCAACTGTGAATGACTGGTAGAGTTATGGGAACCAATATGGACATTTCTAAGACAATCTAATTCATCTATAATAGCATATTAATACATTTTATGGAGATATAGAAAGATACATATGAAATAGCACGTCCCTATTAGTAATAGAAATGACCATGACACATTATATATAGGGGGCACTGTAACCCAGTATCAGTGGGTCATGTGACATAGATGGCATAGCTAAGCACCAATTATAACTGATGACATAGCTAAGCACCGATTATAACTGATGACATAGCTAAGCATCAATTATAACTGATGACATAGCTAAGCACCGATTATAACTGATGACCTAGCTAGACACTAATTATAACTGATGACCTAGCTAGACACTGATTATAAGTGATGACATAGCTAAACACTGACTACAACTGATGTCATCAATAAGCATCGATTATACCGGACAACAAATCTAAACACGGATAAAGATATAATTTACAGAATATTCATGGATCTTTTGTATTATAGTGACAAGGGCTAAAAGTCACATCTACCCTCTTAGTAAAGCCCAGAGTAACCATGAGTTAAGCCATACACAGCGTTGATCATTCAAATGATTATATGACAAATTCAGTTAAATCAATCAAAATATCAACAACCATTTGACAATTTGTTATTGTTATTCTACTAGCTGCCCTCTCCGAACATGTATGAGCTTGTAAAAGGTCTTGGAGAAGGGAGGGAAACCTTTTGATAGGGAAGACAGAAGGGGAAATTAACATTTCTCTGCATAGGTTTTGTCCTTCATCTCTCAACGTTGTAACTGTTGGGGTTTCTGAGGTTTGGGAGGGGGCGATTTACCAATAAATAATTTCCCATAATTTTCTTTTTACGGTCCCATCATGGTTGGATGGATTTCTCCTGCGCAGGACTATCAGGAGATATAAAGCAGTCAGTGGGGAAATAAGGAAGCTCCAGACGTGTTAGGCTGAGGCCACACTATAATGCACCAGAATCGTGCACGCCATTGCAATTGCGCTTTTTTCAACAAGAAAACGAATATGATTGTGTAAAAAATGGTGCACGCAAAATGGAAATTGTGAAAAATTTTTGCGTTCCAGCAATTTCCATTCTAACCAAAATCGTGTGCGCAAAAAACACTCGTGTGTGGCCTGGCCGAATAATCAGAATTACATTTAGTTTTACACCGTGTCCTACTGTGGCTTGTTGCCATTTGTCATCATTATTAGAACCGCATTAGACAGATGAGAGATAATTGGAGACTGGTTGTTAAGGGATACCGAGCTTGGCCAAATGAAATGAAAGGTAGCGAGTAAAGCCGCGTACACGCGTCAGATCATTTTCGGATGATGTGCCCCACGAACATTCAGCAATGACGCCTGTACATACATGAACGATAGTGGATAATGTTCGTTGGTAAAGGTGTTACGTGACGTTCATAATATCATGTGATCTCGAAATGTTGCACATGTGTATTTCATTTAATCTTCCATTACACTTTACCGGTTTTCTGCCGACTACGTACAAACAAACGACAATCGGCAGAACGAATCCGCCAGGCTGATTGTCGGAAAAAAGACGAGAATAGTCGTGGATCGTTGGTCTTGGAAGATTGTTAAAGCGAAAATTATCTGACTTGTGTACGAGGCTTAAATCAATGTATGTCCAGGGTTTTACTTATTTCAACAATTCTCTGTATATTTAGGGATAGGCCACACTAGCGCGTTTGTACACACGATTTTTCACCAAAATGGAAATTGAGGGAACACGAAAAATTCCCGTGATTTTCAATGTGCATGCGAAAGCGCATACGTTTCCGTTTTGGTAACGCATGCGTTCACTATTTTTGGTGCGTTAACGCATGCATTTCCATATCGGAAAATCCCATGTGCAAAACGCAAAGTGCACATAATCACATGCGCTAACATGCACAATTTGGTGCATTGTAGTGGGGCCTCAGCCAAACTGTACACAAAAAAAGAAAGAGGAAGGAAAATCCCGCATTGCATTGTAACCAACACCGGGGGATAGAGGATTCTGGCACATTGGATCCATTGTAACCAACACCAGGGGATAGAGGATTCTGGCACATTGGATCCATTGTAACCAACACCGGGGGATAGAGGATTCTGGCACATTGGATCCATTGTAACCAATACCAGGGGATAGAGGATTCTGGCACATTGGATACATTGTAACCAACACCGGGGGATAGAGGATTCTGGTACATTGGATCCATTGTAACCAATAGCAGGGGATAGAGGATTCTGGCACATTGGATCCATTGTAACCAACACCGGGGGATAGAGGATTCTGGTACATTGGATCCATTGTAACCAACACCGGGGGATAGAGGATTCTGGTACATTGGATCCATTGTAACCAACACCAGGGTATAGAGGATTCTGGCACATTGGATCCATTGTAACCAATACCAGGGAATAGAGGATTCTGGCACTTTGGATCCATTGTAACCAACACCCAGGGATAAAGGATTCTGGCACATTGGATCCATTGTAACCAACACCAGGGGATAGAGGATTCTGGCACATTGGATACATTGTAACCAACACCAGAGGATAGAGGATTTTGGCACATTGGAATACATGTTATGTAAATTGTAACCAATCACCAGGGGATAGAGGGATTCTGGCACATGGATACATTGTAACCAACACGGGGATAAGGACTGGCACATTGGATACATTGTAACCAACAACCGGGGGGATAGAGGATTCTGCACATTGGATCCATTGTAACCAACACCATAGGATAGGATTTGGCACATTGGATCCATTGTAACCAACCACCGGGGATAGAGGATTCTGGCACATTGGATCCATTGTAACCAACACCAGGGTAGAAGGATTCTGGAACATTGGATCCATTGTAACCAACACCAGGGGATAGAGGATTCTGGCACACTGGATCATTGTAACCAACACCATAGGTTAGGATTCTGGCAATGGATCCATTGTAACCAACACCGAGGGATAGAGGATTCTGGCACATGGATCCATGTAACCAACACCATAGATAAGGATTCTGGCACATTGGATCCATTGTAACCAACACCATAGGATAGAGGTTCTGGCACATTGGATCCATTGTAACCAACACCGGGGATAGAGGATTCTGGCACATTGGATACATTGTAACCAACACCGAGGGATAGAGGATTCTGGCACACTGGATCCATTGTAACCAACACCATAGGATAGAGGATTCTGGCACATTGGATCCATTGTAACCAACACCAGGGATAGAGGATTCTGGCCAATGGATCCTTGTATCCAACAACGGGGATAGAGGATTCTGGCACATGGATCCATTGTACCAACACCAGGGATAGAGGATTCTGGCACATTGGATCCATTGTCCAACACCAGGGGATAGAGGATTCTGGCACATTGGATCCATTGTACCAACACCGGGGGATAAGGATCTGGCACATTGGATCCATTGTAAACCAACAACGGGGGATAGAGGATTCTGGCACATTGGATCCATTGTAACCAACACCATAGGATAAGAGGATTCTGGCACTTGGATCATTGTAACCAACACCATAGGATAGAGGATTCTGGCACATTGGATACATTGTAACCAACACCAGAGGATAGAGGATTCTGGCACATTGGATACTTGTAACCAACACCATAGCATAGAGGATTTTGGCACATTGGATCCATTGTAACCAACACCAGGGATAGAATTCTGGCCATGGATCCATGAAACCAACACCATAGGGATAGGATTTTGGCACATTGGATACATTGTAACCAACACCAGAGATAGAGGATTTCTGGCACATTGGATACATTGTAACCAACACCAGAGTGAGGTATTCTGGCACATTGGATACATTGTAACCAACACCATAGATGAGATTTGGCACATTGGATCCATTGTAACCAACACCAGGGATAGAGATTCTGGCACATTGGATCCATTGTAACCAACACCATAGGATAGAGGATTCTGGCACATTGGATACATTGTAACCAACACCATAGGATAGAGGATTCTGGCACATTGGATACATTGTAACCAACACCAGAGGATAGAGGATTTTGGCACATTGGATCCATTGTAACCAACACCATAGGATAGAGGATTTTGGCACATTGGATACATTGTAACCAACACCAGAGGATAGAGGATTCTGGCCATTGGATACATTGTAAACCACACCATAGATAGAGGATTTTGGCACATGTCATTGTAACCAACACCATAGGATAGAGGATTCTGGCACATTGGATACATTGTAACCAACACCAGGGGATAGAGGATTCTGGCAATGGATCCATTGTAACCAACACCGGGGGATAGAGGATTCTGGCACACTGGATCCATTGTAACCAACACCATAGGATAGAGGATTTTGGCACATTGGATACATTGTAACCAACACCAGGGGATAGAGGATTCTGGCACATTGGATACATTGTAACCAACACTGGGGGATAAAGGATTCTGGCACATTGGATACATTGTAACCAAAACCGGGGGATAGAGGATTCTGGCAGATTGGATCCATTGTAACCAACACCATAGGATAGAGGATTCTGGCACATTGGATCCATTGTAACCAACACCGGGGGATAGAGGATTCTGGCACATTGGATCCATTGTAACCAACACCAGGGGATAGAGGATTCTGGCACATTGGATACATTGTAACCAACACCAGGGGTTAGAGGATTCTGGCACATTGTATACATTGTAACCAACACCAGGGGTTAGAGGATTCTGGCACATTGGATACATTGTAACCAACACCAGGGGATAGAGGATTCTGGCACATTGGATATATTGTAATAATGTAGGTTATTGCAATAAACAGTCTTTCATGTCAATTACAGGTGTTTTCTTTAAGTGCTGAATGAATTTACTCCTGCAGAGAATTTCACAGACAAGGCAAGCACTGTGGCAGCTCCCATTTGGGACAGAAGTTGCAAGCAGCACCAAGCACATTACACATTATTACTGAGTTTGTGTTGGTCTTTCCTTGTGATACCAACAAGCCTATAATCCCATCTCCTAGTTCAGTAAAGGACACAAATCTTTCACTTTCACCCAGTTCATAGGAGACTAACCTTAGGGTCTCAGGATGTCACCTGCAGTAACACTGTAACCAATACTAACATGTGTCACTCTTTCCCAGGACAAAAAGATTAGAATCCGGGTTATTCACGCCTTACTGGCTGTTATTGTTCCCAATCACGGTCATGTAATCACCATGGGAAAGTATTTTGCCATAGACCAGATCAATATTTACCATATTAAAAATATCTTAAAATAAACAAGGGTGGGTGCAAACATAAAACAAGGTGGGAGTTAAAGGGAAGACGTATCCTATTTACACACCGTATCTATATATTCGTTATATAAACAGTAGGATATAAAGCCATAGCTAATAGGAGAGTGTGTGTTGCCATACTGCTTTTTATGGCTAAAGTAGACGTTCTCAATGTAAACCACTTCAATTTCGAATAACTAATGCAAATGATACGGCATGTTATATTAAATACAAAGATAATTTCATATGTTCATATCCGTTTAAAGAAATAGAAAATAAAGGGTCCACTTTACCTTTAATCTTAAAGACACACTGTGCAGATATGGGGCACCTAAATAGCAAAGTGATGTTAGCAGCCAATCAATGGAGAGAGTTTAAAAGATCCAGTCTATGGCCTGGTATACACAGAATATTTCGCCCTACCAATGGGTTTTTGTTCAGTGGTTTGTCTGAAAGATACCAGGCCCAAGCAATGTTCAACCTGTCTGGTCTATACCAACCTGTCAGTCATCTCAGTCCCTGTGCAGTGAGTTTAATGCATTAAACTTTTAATGGGTTGCACTCGGATTGTTCTTTAAATAATAAAACGAATGCACATCGCTTCTCTCAAACTTCTTTAAAGGAGAACTAAAGCCATAATATAAATACCCCCCATGGGGATACAATAATTGTTAACTAACCAGTTTTATTTAAAGGAAAACTGTAAGGATATAGTTTAACTAACGCCTTGCTTTTCCTTTATAACCGCATTGGCGAGTATTGGAATCATTCCGATTATTGATAGAGAATCTCTCCTAATGCTATGATATCAATGGAGTTTATAATATTGTTCAAAGCTTTGCCAGTTATCCAGAGATCCCTCCTTCACCTCCATCATTACGTAGAACAATCTGCTTCCTACCAGGCCCTTTATTACTCAGTGGAAAGATAATTGGAAAGTGTTTGTACTGGTCCTTGGTTTCCAAAGAGCCTACGACTGGCCCCTGCCTTATAAACACTATATCACGTCTTAATCCCAACGTGGCTTGGGTTTATTTCGTTGTTTTTTTATTTACCCTTTAATTTAACCCCTCCCTGTCTGTGACTCCTCTGGACAGGTTATGTTTCTTTAAGACGTTCACTGCACCTGTCACTCTGTATTTACACCCATTGTGCGTGGACTGACTGGCTTAACCTAGTTAACATATTAAATCAATACTAGGGACTGGGACATTCTTATGATTTATTCTCAACACTATTATATGGCTCATTTAATAAGAGGTGCAAAAATGTTCTTGTGCTGTCCATTTCTACCAACCAATCAGATGTTAGGAGATGTTCTCTTACCGCAGCAGACCGGTTATAAGGCAACCTTTGATTGGTCGCTTCAGATTAAACAGCACAGACACATTTTTGCACCTCTTATTAAATAAGCCTGTGTAATTACGCGGGTGTTTAATAATATTAAATGTGTTGGGATTTTCAGGTGACAAAATAATACAACAAATATATCTATATATATATCCCTTCTATAATTCGGAGGATTCCAGTAGGAATTCTCAGCCCCTCGCCCTACCCCCCTTTATTCTGAGACTGTTCAATCTCCCTAGAGCTCCGCTCATGGCTCAGGAAGAAAAATCAGACTATTTGTGTTACACACTTGTTGCAGGTGCATAATAATGATGCCTCCTCTGCTGATAATAATAATATTACACATATCACATATGCAAGTCTATGGGGATTGTTTTTTTTTTTTTTTTTTAAAGGCTGAATAAACATAAAAGGTACAGTTGCTTGTCTGCGCAGAAAAGGTTGGGAAGTCCAAGACAATTCGTCCTGCCCTCCTGGGCCTATTTCCTGCAATGCGTTAGTGAAATTACTGCTGCAGGTGACAAAAACAGGCAAAACTGTGCACCAGAACCAGACTTTGGGCTAAAATACGATACTACCGCATCCGTATAGCCTACAGCTCTGCTTGTCACATCAGTGTCATAGGGTTAATATACTAATCCAGTTCTAAGGCTACACTGCCCATTCATTGCGTTAATCAGGCAGGGCACAGTGTAGCAGATGACAGTCCAGCCATGTATCCAACTCTCCTGTTACTCTCCTGTTGTTACTCTCCTGTTACTTGTGTCTTGGGAAAAGGAACAAAAATGCACATAGACTTTATATTTTCTATTATTACCTACAAGGCAGGCAAACAGAAATAGCATATTGGATTTTACATGTATTTTCATTCAATACCATATGGTCACCAATAGAAGAGGGAACCAGTGTATATAAATGACATTGCATTCTATATTTACACACTCATACATATTTATCGATTTCCACTTTTAGCCACATAAATAAATCTTTAAATTAAAACAGGAAATTCCAAATATGTTCAGTTTAAAATGCCGGTCAAAAAAAACATACAACATGTGGATGACCCTAAAGACCTATGTAGCCATGTAGAGACCTGTATTTCATAACATGCATGTTGTATGTTCCTAAAAGTAGGTTTCAGTGTGAATGTGCACATGTATCATTTATCCTGTACACACACCAAATGGGCTTTCAAAAAAATGTATATCCACTTTCCATCGAATTAATGGTTGTGTGTATACATCTTATATAAATTCTAGATGTGTAAGCACACAAATACACCTACAGGCAGTCAATCTATCCTGTTGCACACTGGCACCTATGCACTGCACACTCAATGTTTGTGTGACACGCGCTCCGGTGCACATATAACATATGATCTGCCCCTCCTGTATGTGGGAATTTTTAACCCAGCAATTCCAAATCTAGAAAGCAGCTGGATGGAAGCAGCCAATAGCAGGTGTCAAAATTGTGTATCTGCTTCCAGCACTGAAAATTCTAAAGGAAAAAAAAAAATCTTGTTTCTTTTCCTCCCCCCCCCAGCCAAACCCAGATATAGTAAATTGCCAATCGCTTGGTGCCAGCTACACATGCCCCTTGCAGATTACAGGTTGGCACGTTTGCCAGGTAAGCTACTGTGTATCAATAACTAGAGAAGCTCATTCCTGTACTCGGCAGTAATAACAGGTACAGCACAGGGGGAATTATTTTTAAAATGCATTTTTTTATTGACCCTCCCCCCCATATACATAATTAAAGAGACAGTTACCTAGTATATCGGTAACAGCTAACAAGAAATAACAGAAATCAAAACCTTTTTTTTTTTTTTTTGCTCACCATTCAAGATGCTGCGGACCAAGAGGAATGCCAGTATCCACATGCCCCTGACGCTGCCGGTCCCACCCCCCCAGCGACAGGCTCTGGCTTCGAGTCCCTTCTCTTGGTATCTCTTCTGCTTATTAGCGAAAGGCGGCAATGTTATAGATCCAGGCTGACAGGCAAGGAGAGAGAGAGCCCCGGCACGGTACGGAGAGTACAAAGGATGCTCGTGAATGGGACTGATGGTCTCTCCTTTAATTCCTATTCTCCGCTGACACCCTCCTTGCAGTCCGCTGGGCAGAGGAGAGAGAGGGGTATGCAGCAAAGGGAGGCGGGTGCTTTAAAACCCAGGTGTCTTTTTTTTTTTCTTCCTACAAGCTTAAGGAAAACAGCAGGTCCGCAGGTAAAAAAAAAAAAAAATAAAAATAAATAAAAATGTCCCTTTAAATTCAAAACAATAAAGATCATTCCTGGGGTTTGCTATTCTCTGGTGGTCTCTTTCCCCCCCCCTTGACAAGAATCCGCCAGAGCCCAGTACACCCCAACACACACACACATACACACAAACACACACGCAGGACAACCTTCAACCACCAGATCCCATTAGCAGGGTAGCAGGAGTCAGGCACATCTTTCCTTCCCTTCAGTTTTAATCACAGTGATCCCTCTGGTAACCTTCCTCCCAGCAGCAGCAGAATGGGGAAGGAAACATTAACCCTTTCATGGGCCAGCATCAATGGCAGATATCAGCAAGTTTCATGCAACCAGCAGCAGTCCTAGCTGGGAGGAGAGACAGGGAGAAATCAGCATCTACAGCCTGAACTTTTTTTTTTTCCCCTCTTCCTCCTGCAAATGTCAATGGTGCTACTGTAAGATTCCAATTGGTAAAAACCTGATTTTGTTCCCCCAATGAGAATTCGTGTTTATTAGTGCGTCTCGATGCAGGGAGAACCACCTAAATAGCTCGCTTAGGAAGGGGCAGCAAATGTATTCCACCTTTATAGATTTAGTAACATGGAATATTAATATACAGAATATTATTTTATCATTTTAAGAAAACGTGGCTTACATTAAAAAAAAAAACACGTGGCTTTATAGGGTTTAATTTATTAGAGAAAAATAAATCTGCTGGTTTAGAATTTGTTGGGAACAAATAGAATAGAATTGCCCTAGCAATTACCCCGGTGTTTAGAACCTTCATCCTGAAAGAGGATCTGTGCAGGTTCATAGAAAGAAAAATTCAATTTAGAATTGGAAATCTCGAAAAACATTCACACAAGAGAGACCAATTCTCCAATAATTTGTTTTACTAGAAATGACCAGAGGTAACTGTTCATTGGCTACTATAAGGCTGGGTACACACCGGCAAATTTACCAACCTTTCGCTACAAGCAATCAGTCATGACCAATCACTATCAGTCGCGGCGAAAATCGCCTCAACCAAACATGCGTCCATAGGTGACCACACGATTGACGGCGATTTACCGCCACATCTGATCACCCTTTTGCCTGATCTGGGCAAACAGGCGACAGACATCGGTCAGTTTGCCCAATAAATCCCCTTGTGTGTACCCAGCTTAAGGTTTGTAGTCCAGACTGAAATTTAATTTCCCCTAATCACACGGGCCCCTCCCAGTAACTGGCAGCAGCTAATCAGCTGTCGGCTTTCATTAGCATTCTGTTGTCTGACAAATGTTAGCAAAGATCTAATTGGCTTGTGTGGGTAAACAATTGTTTGGGTCATTACATAAGCCTTATTATGTGAGCTACTATATTAATTGCATTAAAGTGTGAACATCTGGTTAAAAATACTATAGCCAGGGAAAACCACTATATGCATGATAAAAAAAAATATATATAGTTATTTAGGGGATTGTTGAGTATTTAGGCTGAGGCCACGCTACAAAGCACTAAATCACTCGTGCAATTGCGAGCGTTATCGTGATAGCTTTTGCGATTTCTTTGCATTGCTGCGCCTTTGTTTTTGTCATTTAACATTATAAAAATGCATGCGTTTGCGTAAAAAAATGGTGCACGCAAAACGCAAACGGATGCGCATCGCATGTCCGCGTTTCGGGTCCATTTGCATTTCTGTGCATTTTTGGAAAATTACAGGAAATATTGAAGAAAACAAAAAGATAAGTTTGTCTGTGTGTCTGCTTTTTTTGCGCTCCCATACACTATTATTAAAGTGTGATTTTAACGCACGGACCAAAATTAGTGCTCGCACATGGATAGAAAAATGTTCCAAATAGATTCGGAACACAAATTATATCGTGGGAACTGATGATCACAATTTCCATTATATTTTAAAATACATTGCGATTTGCAAAACAAACGGAAAACGCAACGCAAATAGTTGGAACTAGCCGTAACTCACCAGACGACTGAAAGGGTTAATAGTCTGTGTGGTAAGAGCTCACAATTTGCACGGCTACACAGAACAACCCTTAACCTTAAAGGAGAAGTAAAATGTGGGGATAATAAGGCAGCAATGGAATTGCCATAAGCACAGAACAGCTCCCCCTGCTGCTGGAATAGGGAGAAATATTTTTGGAAAGGCTTAAAAGGGCAAAAAATTGCAAAATATTTTTATGTTTCAAAAGATCTGCCCCCCCCCCCCCCTGCAGTCATGTGGGCAGTTATTACTCCCCTGTGGATACACTTTGGGAGTTATACAATGCAATGGCTCCATCATTCTGATAATCTGTATTTGTATTACAAGGGTAATGCCAGCTGCGTTGGTTTCAGTGTTGCCATACCGATTAGCAATTAATAAACTTGGCATAGTAATTCTAAACATGAATATTCCCTTCCCTGATCATAAATTACATTCCCTAAGTTGTAGAAAGTCTTCATAACGTATAGATTTTAACAATGTACAGCACTATTCCTGCTGTCGTGGAAATCGCACAACTGGTCATTGGGGGATGCTGGGAATTGTAGTTTAAGAACATTTGGATAACTGCTGGTTTCCCTAATTTTATAGCCAATGACATTTACCCCTTTCTGACCACTTAAAAATGCCCAGATCATCTTCTTCTGATTGGTTACTGTGAAGTCCCAACACAGGTGCAAAGTTGCAAAACTCATTAGTAAATAACATGCAAACAAGATACATTGTAGCCAATCAGCTTTGAAACAAAGGATACTTTGTAAGCAATCAGTACAGCTGGGCAATACTAAGGATAACATTTTGCAAAAAACAAAGTAACCCACAGATTTCATATTCATTTTTAGGTAGGTATTAAATACACCAGTAGACACCTACCTGACCCTCTTGGTTGGATGTGTAGCCCAAAGTGATGTTGAGAGTAATGGGTAATTGGCCACCTAGTGGCCTAATTAGGTATGACATCTTCACACACCCACACCTGCTTTCCATTGTAAAATTAGATTCTTCCAGGATTCCAATTCTACCTGGTGGTGTATTGTGTGTGGGTGAAATATTTTGTGTATTTACAGAACAAAATCTGAATCTGATTCTTTGTTTTCTGGGATTAGATTCATTTATTTTGTTTTTTCCTAGATGTTATTTTTAAAACTGGCAATGATCTGTACAATATTCTGTATAATATGTGTAACACTTCCAGGACATCATCAGGATAGCAGGGGATTTACATTACCAAAATATACAGTATATAGGGTATATAATACAACATCGACTGTTTATGAGGTGTATATATAGAGAGGATCATGGGAAATGTACCGTGCAGGGCTGTGATGTAATCACTGTACCCCACATTGGGTGTGTTCCTTGTAACATTCCCCTTTACACGGGGAGGATTATGGGAAATGTATTGTGCAAGGCTATGATATAATCACATTAGGTGTGTACTGTACCCTTTAATAATTACCTGGCTATATCTGGTAATTAGAGGGTTCCTTCTCTGTATGGATAAAGAGATCTGACTTTGAACCTTATATAAGAGCATGGGGGTAGTCTGAGCTCCAACTTTTCCCGTACACAGTAACGATAAAGCCCAGATACCATCGGGGCTATATCGGTATTGTATGTACCTTCATTTCCCGAAGAAGCGTGTGGCCACCGAACGCTCGTTCAGAAAAAAACAAAAATTTCCATTGGGCGCGCTAGACTCCCTATAGAGGAGTCTCTATAGACTGCCTATAGACTCCCTATAGACTCCCTATAGAGGACTCCCTATAGACTCCCTATAGACTCCCTATAGAGGACTCCCTATAGACTGCCTATAGACTCCCTATAGACTCCCTATAGAGGACTCCCTATAGACTCCCTATAGACTCCCTATAGAGGACTCCCTATAGACTGCCTATAGACTCCCTATAGACTCCCTATAGAGGAGTCTAGCGCGGCCAATGGAAACACACAGTCCCGAGCGTTCTCCCTATGATGTTGATCTTGCAGATCCTAACGTGTTTTTAGCGCGATTGCGCATGAGATTTTGGTTAAAATGGAAATCATGGGAACGCAAAAATTCCTGCGATTTCCGGCGCACGTTTTAACATGCGTTTTGCATGCACCTTTTTTTAAACGCAAAAATCCCGGGTTTTTATAAAATTCAATTACAAAAACGCATGCACAAATGCGGAGCAACGCACAACAATGCACAGAAATTGTGAGATCGTTGTAGTGAGGCCTCAGCCTTAATCTGAACACGTATGAAATTTACATGTGGCAATGTTAAGGACATGCTAAACCAAACAGGAAAACACTGTTTCTGTTACTTCAGCCACGACTGAAAAACATGCAGGGAGATTCAGTATTTTAAAATTGCGCTACCTTTGTGCGCTACAATAACAGACTTACGAGATATACGTCCGGTATTGGATCGCGTAAAGTTAAGAGGCCGAGAGCTGTGCGGGTTTATAGACCCAACTCAGTGTTACATTTCCCATTGAGGTAGCACAAAACGTAACACTTTGAAATTAGATTGGATGCGCTACACAGTTTACAAACACATTTAGGTGCAGTGCCCTGAAATCAGAGTAACGACCAGGCCACACTATCGGGGTTTTTTTTTTGCGATTGCGCTCACGATTACGCATGCGGTTTCGTATTTCAAATAAAGATGTTGCACGCGCAAACGCATCGGAATCACACACGCAATCGTACACCATCGCAGTGTGGCCATGCTCTGAAACCCACGTTAACCTGATATGACTTCTGGTTAACGTGGCTTTTAAAATTATTTTAAGAATGTTGAATCTCCCCCAAGATATCCTAGTCAAAAATGGTGATCCATTGGGATGTTACAAGGTGGATGGATGGAACAATGGATAACAATTGGAAATAACAGAACACGTTGCTTGTCATCTTAGAGCCAATGCAGCCTGCATCATGTTTCTACTGAAAATACTGACCTTCCTTTCAACATGTCCACCCCCAAAACTACAGTGAATCTTCAGACAGACCCCAGCACGTCACATGGGTTTATTTAGTATAAACATGTGAACAGTTACTAATGACCTAACGGGGAATGCTGAAAATAAGGCGTATGAATGAAAACCTGCAGCAACCAATCAGAAGTGTGCTCTCAACATTTGATCCTCTATAGTAATTTCTGATTGGCTAGTGTGGGTTCTGGTTTAGATCATGTTTTAACCACCAACCTATGTCCAAATAATTTTACATATTGTACAAATTGAGATGTTTGAATACACGATGGTTTGTATGTTTAAATACCAGAACCATGTTTGTCCTTTCATATGTTTGCCAGGTAATAGGCCTTTGTCATTGCTTGTCCTTATGGAAGGAATTTGAGTTCTGGATGATTAATTATATGCAAATAAAACAATATGCTGAAAAGGCAGCTGAGTTTCCCACGAGCACTAATTAAAAATGGAGGAGCAGTAGATGAAGGGCGTCTTATTAACTGTACCAGTCGTGGTGAGCAGGTTACAGTGTACAGGGTATCTGCACAGATACCTTGCTCGGTTTGCTAGGTACCAACTGGTCTGTTATGGGGTTTCAAACACCAGTCGA
Organism: Hymenochirus boettgeri; assembly: GCA_019447015.1. Classification (NCBI taxonomy): domain Eukaryota; kingdom Metazoa; phylum Chordata; class Amphibia; order Anura; family Pipidae; genus Hymenochirus; species Hymenochirus boettgeri. The sequence continues at coordinate 18,575,591 of CM033470.1, read as the reverse complement.
CTGGGTCAAAAATAGTCGATATATTGATACAACCAAATGTGCGGTCGGAAATCAGACAAAAATTACCAACATGTCCGAACCAACATTCATCTGATTAAAGCTGGCCAAACACATGCGATTTCCACAACATGTGTGCTGACAAATCTCATTTGCACATGCTGTGGAAACAGCATACACGGACCCGACCAATCCTCATATGCAGTATAGGGATTGGTCTGCCTTGCAGCCATACACCACACAATCGTATCAGCTCCCTCTACTTAACGTCAAGGGAGTCGATACTGACCGACAGATATTTTACGTCATTCCCGATCGATCGGAGTGCAGACTATGGTCATTCATCGGCACACGATTATTATCGTTTGTGCCAGCTTTAGACAAAGGTTTCACCAACATTGGTCCATTCCGGCCAATAAGTGCCACCGATATTTTGACCAAAATATGATATTGGCCAGTCAGGTCAAAATATCACTTTACTGACACCACATCTGTTTTGCATTTTATGACCACTGCATTATATTACGATGGTTTCATATAAAATACAGCAATGTGCTCCCAATATTCGATACTGTGCGGTAGTGACATAGACTGCGGTAGATGTTTTTCTACACCGCAGTCATACAATTCTGTACCGCGGGGGTAGTTTTTGATTGTAGTAAAGGCATCACCATATACAGTGCTCTGATGGAATCAGAGTCCCATAATAGATCAGCTGGGGATCTCCACAGCACCGGATTATGGATGTTGAGCCCCTGCAAAGTCCAGTTCTTTTCTCAAGACCTTTAGCCAGTAAGTACTGAGCATAACACAACCTACTGTATAGGTCCTGCCTATGCTAATGGCCTTATCTCCTCTTCTCCATCCAGAAGTCCCAGCTACGTTGGTGGTGGTCAGTTGGGGGACAGCCCATTTATGTATAGAATATCGCTCATTGCTGCTGTCGATTTGAGAAATAATTCGCTATTCCCATTTGCTCTCCTGTGGTCATCAACTTACTAAAGGATTATTAGACTCCTGAGGGCTGAAGCTAATAAATTGTTCCATTCCGCCATTCAAAACCTTATTCCCCAAGGCCCCACAACAATAAACAGAAAATCCCACCCAACCTCTTACCATCCGCAGACTGAGAAATTGTCTAAAGTAACTTACAGCTTTGGAATGAAATGGATTCGGCGTTCTGCAGTGTTAGAACATTACTGATAGCTCAGCTAATATTATTCTCTGTAGATACCTTGCGTTATTGATTCATGGGAAGACTGTTGGCAGCCAGACTAGAGGGAGATTTTCTCCATAACTGAAACGATTTCTATGTGGACATCTCTACTAACATTTCAAACCCCGGATAAAAACTGGCCTGCAAAAAAGGCCCATTGTACATGGAGTTATATACACTGTGTAGGTGGTACTTTATTTTATAAAGGATTGTTATGGCTAAATTGCTCTTAATCTCTGGATAAAGCACATTGAGCGTGCCCTGACCATAAAACAAAGAAGGGGGCGGGTCATTTTTTTATATCAGTATATTTGATGACAATGTAACAAAAAATTGTGTTGTTAAGTTTAGAAAAATGCTTGTAAAGATTTTTATTTTAGAGCCATATCCTTATACAGTAAATAGTTTTTTTTCTCCTCTTTAATTCGGAAGAGTCAACGTCTGTTCTTGGTGTTGGGTAGTGATGAACACAAAAACGAACTCGAATGCGAATTTGGGACGAACTTTATGAGTTCGGATGAACTCAAACTATCTGAGCTAGTTCGGGCTCAAACTAGTTTGGTTTTCCAGACTCACGGCTGTGTTTTCACTAATTATCAAAAATTCAATAATTATCAAATTTACGGGTCGTTTGCTAGAATGCATCATGCGTTTTCAGTAACCCTTGTATGTATGATTCGTTTTCGCTAACCCTAGAATGTATCGTTCACTAACCCTAGAATGTATCGTTCACTAACCCTAGAATGTATCGTTCACTAACCCTAGAATGTATCGTTCACTAACCCTAGAATGTATCGTTCACTACCCTAGAATGTATCGTTCACTAACCCTAGAATGTATCGTTCACTAACCCTAGAATGTATCGTTCGGTAGCCCTAGAATGTAACGTTCACTAGCCCTAGAATGTATCGTTCACTAACCCTAGAATGTATCGTTCACTAACCCTTGAATGTAATGTTCGTTTTTGATAACCCTCAAATGTATCGTTCAGTATCCCTCGAGTGTAGCCTTCGACTTTCGGTAACCCTCGAATGAATCGTTCAATTTTGATAACCCTCGAATGTATTGTTCGGTAACCCTCGAATGTATCGTTCGGTAACCCTCGAATGTATCGTTCGGTAACCCTCGAATGTATCGTTCGGTAACCCTCGAATGTATCGTTCGGTAAACCCTACCTCGAATGTATCGTTCGGTAACCCTCGAATGTATCGTTCGGTAACCCTGAATGTATCGTTCGGTAACCCTCAATGATCGTTCGTTAACCCTGAATGTAATCGTTCGTAACCCTTGAATGTATCGTTTCGGTAACCCTCGAATGTTCGTTTCGGTAAACGCACCCTCGAATGTATCGTTCGGTAACCCTCGAATGTATCGTTCGGTAACCCTCGAATGTATCGTTCGGTAACCCTCGAATGTATCGTTCGGTAACCCTCTAATGTATCGTTCTGTAACCCATGAATGTATCGTTCGGTAACCCTCGAATGTATCGTTCGGTAACCCTCGAATGTAGATTGTGCAAACCTGACAATTTCCCAATCATGTTTAAACTTTAAGAAGTGTTTAAGCAGGTTTTGGTGACATGTTCCCCAGACCATTTCCCAGGTGCCACAGCCATTTACAGTAAGTTACCATTGTTAGTTTATCTGTAAATCATCCAAACTTTTCGAACTATCACTCTCCATTGACTTTAATGGGTTTGTTTCCGAACTTTTACTGAAGTTCTGGAGTTTGGAAACAAAACGAACTTCAGTAAGTTCAGCCATCTCTACCATTGGGTTTCCAATTCATCCCAAGGTGTTTAATGCAGATCTAACCTTGGGCTCCCTACTCCTTCCTCGTGGCATCTACCGAACCCAATCTGTGTCCATTAGACAGCCAGATGGTGAAGTGTGATTTATTTTTTCATGGAACATGTCGCCACATTTTTCATACCAAACCAGCTGACATTTTGCAATGTGACCTGAGGCTGTCTAGCAGATGCTCGGCTACAGAAATCTAGTTCATTAAACTCACATTGAATGTGCTGACATCTCTTCTTTGTTTGCTTACTTCACATTACTACGTTTCCACATTACAGTAAAATGGATACACAAACTATAAATCATGTGACAATGGTGACATAGCTTCAGACCAGTTATAACTGATGACATCACATCGCTTATTGATTGACAGATTTTACATGATAATGAAGATAATTCTTCACCTGTAACATATGTGGAAGGGAAGAAACTGGAACGAATAAATTCAGGATTTTATCTCAATTCTGGACCTTGTAAGTATTGGAATAGATCTAGTCAAACTTGGTTTTGATGCAGATAGGAGTAAGAATTTAGATTCTGGCAGAGCAGTGGATGTAGTATACTAGGCGACATTCGTATAAACTAAGGTGTGCTGACATGTCAGAGAATTGGTTAACTGTATATAGAGAGTGGTTCACAAAATAATTCAGAAGGTAAAAATCTAGTTTATAGACATAAATACATACAGCATGCTGGGAGTTGTAGTTTCCAAACATCTTGAATGCCAAGTTTCTACCCTCGGTTTATACTCGAGTCAACAACTTTTATTAGGATTTTTAGCTGAAATTGGGTACCTCGGTTTATACTCGGGTCGGTTTATACTCGAGTATATACGGTAACTGTTATACAGACATTATGGGCAGGGTATAAAGGTTGGACTAGATGGACGTATGTCTTTATACAACCTCCAATACTATATTACTATGTAACTGTTATACAGATATTATGGGTAGGGTTTAAAGGTTGGACTAAATGGACGTATGTCTTTATACAACCTCCAATACTATGTTACTATGTAACTGTTATACAGACATTATGGGTAGGGTATAAAGGTTGGACTAGATGGACGTACAGTATGACTTTATACAACCTCCAATAGTATGTTACTATGTAACTCTTCGGCATTATAGGTAAGGTATATCGCATGATTGGTTACTGCAAATTAGTAGCATGGTCAAGTGTCATATCTGAATTGGTCTCTCTTTCTTGTTGTTAAATTTAAATGCCCATTGTTTTGGTTAGGGCCTAATGACTATGTTTATTGTTATGTTTTTAAAGGGTAACTGTGGTCTCTATACCAAAAATAAACTCCCATACCTTTCAAACAAGCCTAGAATTAAGTCTCTAGCTTCTCTAAATCTTAATTTATAGGCTTGTAAAATTAGACTTCCTAGACTGCCCTGTCTCTGTGTCTCTGTGACAGGCATGTGTTATAACCTGTGTCATAAACCCCACCCCCAAAAATCAATCTTTTCTGAAGCTAGTTACAGACCTACAACCATTCACTGTCTATTCCTTTATCTATGGACACCTTAGAAAGACCAGAACAGGACAGAAATAAACGCCATGCCAATGAATAGAACATAAATAACATCAAATTAAACAGATTGTGGTCCCGAAAATAAACACGGATGCATCAGAGACATTGATTTTCTTCTTTCTTAGAAAAAAATGACATTTTCTTTATAATCATTGTTAAATCTCCAAGGAAAATCAATGGTCTGATATTGGGTATCGGGAAAATATGGGCAATGTCAAGAACAACAATCAACTGAATTCAATAACAACATTTGGATGGTATAGATGAGATAACCCCTAGCAGTGGGGTAACTACCTTCCCCACCAGCAGGACTTAAAGGATAACAATACTGCATTGCCACAGACTAAATATTCTTAAAGGAGAACTAAACCAACATTAATATACTGCATAATATGAAAGCCACTCCCCCAAGAACACCATTCAACTGTAAATTGCCACTTCCTGTACATGGCATTATAGTTAATATAACTGGATGACATAACTGCATGCATGTGTACTATCTGGCCACATCTGCTGTTCTCAGTCCCATGCTCCCCCGCCTAATATGAACTGTAAAAGGATTGGCCTACTGTAACACGTTCCTGCTCTAGCTTACGACATCTACACACAGCACAATGGTCTGTGACACACTGTGTGATACCGGAATTAAACACAAACACCATGTTAGTGAAGTAAATTTCCCAGCACCAACATCAAAATGAGAGGTAAGAAACAGATAACTGCTTTTATATCAAGGGGATCTTCTTTCTGATTCCGTGTTGTTCTGAGGCTTTAGTTGTCCTTTAAAGTCAAATAATAACTACAATTTGCTGTGATTCTCCATGTATTGAGGACCTGAACTGATATTTGTTTAACTATAAAAATGCTACCTTTTACCTAAAAAATACTTCATTTTTGAATGCCGCTCCTCCTCTTTTTCCCATGCTCCTCTGCTTCTGGTAGCACTTCCATGAGTGCCAAACCTTTTATTGGCATTAGGCCCAAAATACTTGTATGGGGCTTGATATCTCCATCAGCAAAGGACCATGGGAAACATCTTTGATTGGAACTGTTTTAAGGAATCATAGTTGTCATTCCAAAATAAAAAATGTAGCAGATAATGACCTCATTTCATGGGGAATTTCCTGAATGTAAGTTTTTCATTTTCTTTCATTCTCCTTTAAAAAACGGACCCTGTAGGCTGAAGATGTGATTATTGCTGCATTATTGGTGGATCCAAATGAATCAATTAAACCACCAGGACTAATAATTCTCAGGATAAAAGACAAAACAAATTTAATCCGGGGATTAGTGAAACGGTAGGTTATGGTTAAAGGGTTGAACCCGAAAGTATCTTTTATTTCCCGTACTCCGCTACTATGTATCCCTGTGAGCGCTTATTATCTCTACAGAGGTCAAGGCGGCTGTTTACATTAGAGTTTTGTTTTCTCTGGCAGCATAATAAGGTTCAGCTGAAAGCTATGGAAATTGCTTATGGAATTTGCTAATTTATTGCGACATATTTGTAAATAAAGATTCCTTCCAAGTTCAGGAAGATAAAACAGTTGCCTGTATGAAACATATTGAATGTTATTTTTACACTTTCTGTTCTTTAAACACAACATGCTGTGCTAAGTGCCCCATTGAGAGAGAGACAAAAATGATTAACGTTAACAAATCTAACAAATCAAACGTTAACAATGCGCGTTCACATTGACTTCCCTTACGGCTCTTACTTAAAGAAAAAAGACTTAATAAATGATTCTAAGCAATCTACCCTTAAAGGAGAATTATACTCCTGCAGTAACTGACTTTCTGGCTCCTCCCCCTCCTTCATTTACAGATGTTCTCTGGTGTCAAAGATGGGACAATTGTCAGTGACAATGACCGTGGGAGGAGCTAGAAAAGTTGGATTCTGCGTGAGTATAATTTTTCTTTTAAAGCTTTACTCACATTTCAGAGATTCATTTTGTTTAAGTGTTACACATATCCACATTGTCGTTTTGAATTGAAACATTTTTTGGGTTTAAACAAGTATATATTTTGTTAGGAATTACATATAGTTTAATATGGACTGTCACTGTCGCAAGCTGAACTTTCCTTTCAATGGGGCGTCCACCCCCAAAAGTATCCCTCCCAACCCTATTTTCAAAATCCTTGCCAGCCTCCCCAGCATTCCTGGAAGGGGATATTCAAAAACCTACCTAATATCTTATTTTAAACGATATTTCTATTTGCCAAGCCGCGTGACATATGGAATCTTATATTTACTTGGTTGCAGCAACACACAGAGTGACAATTACATTACACTACTGATGCTAATGATAATTACTTAACCGTCTCTAGTTTATTATTGCATAAATTATATTGTTATAATAAAATCTTAATGGTTATGCCCCGGTAAAAAAAAAAAATCAACTGATTGTGATATGGAAACCAAACACTTACAAAACTCACCTGTTTACTTTAGCACCAACGATAAAAACTGTCCATACATGTAATGATATTGGGAAATTGAAAATTGGCATACAGGACTCACCAAATGGCCAATCAAAACTGCACAATGATTAATAGTCAGCTGCTTGCTGTGCTGGACAGTCCGACCTCTAGCAAGGCTGCTGTCCGAAGTGCTGAAATAAATTCCTTCCTTTCTTTCTTCCTTATGCTGTACAAAGAGATGTAGAATTACATTTAAGGGTGTAAATTAAGTATAAGTAAATATAGAATATTATATAATTTGTTGATACTTTGTGTATTTTTACACTGCACCCAGTTGGCTCTGTAACACTTGAGAGAGGCCATTGGCCGAAACGTTGTGTTGGTTAGGTTTGCACTAATAAAGAGGGTAGTTACCCCTATTTTGCATTTTGATTGGAGACTGGGCTGCCCTTCCTTATTTTGTGTAGAAAGAAAAGGTTTATTAAATGTGTAGAAATGAATTAAACTTAAATTGCATTCATCCAGTTATACACACTAGAGATTAGAGATGAACTAAACCAGCGAGTTTCGTTCTGACAGCATTTCCAAAAATCCAGAACTTTGGTTCGAAGCCTTTTGAGTTGGAATTTTTTTTAAGCTATTTTTTTCTAAGAATTTTGAATTTTCAAATTCAATTTTCTATTTTCTGATATTCTTGCTATTTTATACTAACCTCCAATACTATGTTACTACTGTACATGTTATCATTAGACCTTAGTATGGGTAGGGTATAAAGTTTGAACTTAGATGACGACCATCTTTATACAACTCCCTTACTATGTTACTATGTAAACTGGTATACAGAACATTATGGGTAATATTAAAGGTGGTACTAGATGGAGTATGTCTTTATACAACCTCCAATACTATGTTTACTATGTAACTGTTATACAGACATTATGGGTAGGTATAAAGGTGTGGACTAGATGGACGTATGTCTTTATACAACCTCCAATACTATTGTTACTATGTAACTGTTTACAGACATTGGGGTAGGGTATAAAGGTTTGAAGATGGATGTATGTTCTTTATTACAACCTCCCAATACTATGTTTACTATGTAACTGTTAACAGACATTATGGGTAGGGTATAAAGGTTGGACAGATGGATGTATGTCTTTATACAACCTCCATCTAATGTTACTATGTAACTGTTTATGACAGACATTATGGGTAGGGTATAAAGGTTGGACTAGATGTACGATGTATTCTTTTATACAACCTCCAATACTATGTTACTATGTAACTGTATACAGACATTATGGGTAGGGTATAAAGGTTGGACTAGATGGATGTATGTCTTTATACAACCTCCAATACTATGTTATCTATTTAACTGTTGTATAAGCATATTATGGGTACGGGTATAAGGTGGACTAGATGGATGTATGTCTTTATACAACCTCCATACTATGTTACTATGTAACTGTTAACAGACTTATGGGTAGGGTATAAGGTTTGGACCAGATGTGATGATATGGTCTTTATACAACCTCCAATACTATGTTACTATTGTAACTGTATACAGACATTATGGGTGGGTATAAGGTTGGACTAGATGGAGTATGTCTTTATACAACCTCCAATACTATGTTACTATGTAACTGTATACAAGACACTTATGGGTAGGGTATAAAGGTTGGACTAGATGGACGTATGTCTTTATACAACCTCCAATACTATGTTACTATGTAACTGTATACAGACATTATGGGTGGGTATAAAGGTTGGACTAGATGGATGTATGTCTTTATACAACCTCCAATATATTTACTATGTAACTGTATACAGACATTTTGGGTAGGGTATAAAGGTTGGACTAGATAGAGTATGTCTTTATACAACCTCAATACTATGTTACTATGTAACTGTTATACAGACTTATGGGTAGGGTATAAAGGTTGGACAGATGAGCATATGTCTTATACAACCTCATACTATGTTACTATGTAATCTGTTTGTACAGACATTATGGGTAGGGTTAAGTTGTGGACTAGATGGATGTATTGTCTTTTACAACCTCCAATACTATGTTACTATGTAACTGTTTATACAGAACATTATGGGTAGGGTATAAAGTTGGACTAGAGAGACATATGTCTTTATACAACCTCAATACTATGTTACTATGTAACTGTTATACAGACATTATGGGTAGGGTATAAAGGTTGGACTAGATGGACGTATGTCTTATACAACCTCCACAATCTATGTTACTATGTAACTGTTATACAGACATTATGGAGTAGGGTAAAAGGTTGGACAGATGGACGTATGTCTTTATTATAACACTCAATACTATGTTACTACTGTATACGTTATACAGACATTATGGGTAGGGTATAAAGGTTGGACTAGATGGACATTGCCTTTATACAACCTTCAATTCTATGTTGTCTATTGTAACTGTTAGACGACATTAGGGTAGGGTATAAAGTTTGGACTAGATGGACGTATGTCTTTATGCAACTTCAATACTATGTTACTATGTAACTGTTATACAGACATTATGGTTAGAGTATAAAGGTTGGAGATGGACATATGTCTTTATACAACCTCCAATACTATGTTACTATGTAACTGTTACAGACATTATGGGTAGGGTATAAGTGTTGGACTAGATGGACGTATGTCTTTATACACCCTCCAATACTATGTTACTAGTAACTGTTATACAGACATTATGGGCAGGGTATAAAGGTTGGACTAGATGGACGATTGTCTTTATACAACCTCCAATACTATATTACTTTGTAGCTGTTAGACAGACACTATGGGTAGGGTATAAAGGTTGGACTAGATGACGATATGTCTTTATACAACCTCCATACTATGTTACTATGTAACTGTATACAGACATTATGGGTAGGGTATAAAGGTTGGACTAGATGGACGTATGTCTTTATAAAACTCCAATACTATGTTACTATGTAACTGTTACAGACATTATGGGTAGGGTATAAGGTTGGACTGATGGACGTACAGTATGACTTTATACAACCTCCAATACTATGTTTACTATGTAACTGTTATACAGACATTATGGGTAGGGTATAAAGGTTGGACTATGATGGACGTATGTCTTTATACAACCTCATACTATGTACTATGTAATCGTTGTATTATACAGACATTATGGGTAGGGTATAAGGTTGGACTAGATGGACGTACAGTATGACTTTATCAACCTCCAATAGTATGTTACTTATGTAACTCCTTCGGCATTATAGGTAAGGTATATCGCATGATTGGTTGCTGCAATTAGTAGCATGGTCAAGTGTCATATCTGAATTGGTCTCTTTTCTTGTTGTTAAATTTAAATGCCTTGTTTTGGTTAGGGCCTAATGACTATGTTTTATTGTTATGTTTTTAAAGGGTAACTGTGGTCTCTATACCAAAAAAAACTTCCATACATTTCAACAAGCCTAGGATTAAGTCTCTAGCTTCTCTAAATCTTAATTTATAGGCTTGTAAAATTAGACTTCCTAGACTGCCCTGTCTCTGTGCTCTGTGACAGGCATGTGTTATAACCTGTGTCATAAACCCCACCCCCAAAAATCAATCTTTTCGAAGCTAGTTACAGACCTACAACCATCACTGTCTAGTCCTTCTTATGGACACCTTAGAAAGACCAGAAACAGGACAGAAATAAACGTCCATGCCAATGAATAGAACATAAAAACATCAAATTAAACAGATGTGTGGTCCCGAAAATAAACACGGATGCATCAGAGACATTGATTTTCTTCTTCTTAGAAAAAATGAACATTTTCTTTATAATCATTGTAAATCTCCAAGGAAAATCAATGGTCTGATATTGGGTATCGGGAAATATTGGCAATGTCAAGAACAATCAAACTGAATTCAATAACAACATTTGGATGGTATAGATGAGATAACCCCTAGCAGTGGGGTAACTACCTTCCCCACCAGCAGGACTTAAAGGATAACAATACTGCATTGCCACAGACTAAATATTCTTAAGGAGAAACTAAACCAACATTAATATACTGCATAATATGAAAGCAACCCCCCAAGAACACCATTCAACTGTAAATTGCCACTCCTGTACATGGCATTATAGTTAATATAACTGGATACATAACTGCATGCATGTGTACTATCTGGCCACATCTGCTGTTCTCAGTCCCATGCTCCCCCGCCTAATATGAACTGTAAAAGGATTGGCCTACTTATACACTTCCTGCTCTAGCTTACGACATCTACACACAGCACCACGAATGTATCGTTCGGTAACCCTCGAATGTATCGTTCGGTAACCCTCTAATGTATCGTTCTGTAACCCATGAATGTATCGTTCGGTAACCCTCGAATGTATCGTTCGGTAACCCTCGAATGTAGATTGTGCAAACCTGACAATTTCCCAATCATGTTTAAACTTTAAGAAGTGTTTAAGCAGGTTTTGGTGACATGTTCCCCAGACCATTTCCCAGGTGCCACAGCCATTTACAGTAAGTTACCATTGTTAGTTTATCTGTAAATCATCCAAACTTTTCGAACTATCACTCTCCATTGACTTTAATGGGTTTGTTTCCGAACTTTTACTGAAGTTCTGGAGTTTGGAAACAAAACGAACTTCAGTAAGTTCAGCCATCTCTACCATTGGGTTTCCAATTCATCCCAAGGTGTTTAATGCGGATCTAACCTTGGGCTCCCTACTCCTTCCTTGTGGCATCTACCGAACCCAAGCTGTGTCCATTAGACAGCCAGATGGTGAAGTGTGATTTATTTTTTCATGGAACATGTCGCCACGTTTTTCATACCAAACCAGCTGACATTTTGCAATGTGACCTGAGGCTGTCTAGCAGATGCTCGGCTACAGAAATCTAGTTCATTAAACTCACATTGAATGTGCTGACATCTCATCTTTGTTTGCTTACTTCACATTACTACGTTTCCACATTACAGTAAAACGGATACACAAACTATAAATCATGTGACAATGGTGACATAGCTTCAGACCAGTTATAACTGATGACATCACATCGCTTATTGATTGACAGATTTTACATGATAATGAAGATAATTCTTCACCTGTAACATATGTGGAAGGGAAGATACTGGAACGAATAAATTCAGGATTTTATCTCAATTCTGGACCTTGTAAGTATTGGAATAGATCTAGTCAAACTTGGTTTTGATGCAGATAGGAGTAAGAATTTAGATTCTGGCAGAGCAGTGGATGTAGTATACTAGGTGACATTCGTATAAACTAAGGTGTGCTGACCTGTCAGAGATTTGGTTAACTGTATACAGAGAGTGGTTCACAAAATAATTCAGAAGGTAAAAATCTAGTTTATAGACATAAATACATACAGGGTTATTCAATAAGTTCTTATCGTTTAAAATGGTGCTAATTTTGCCTCAGCCAATCAGATGTTAGCTTTCAAATGTTAAATAAGATCTGATTGGCTGGGGAAAATTTAGCACCATTTTAAACCATAAGAACTTTTATTGAATCTCCCTGATACTGTATAACTGTTAGAATAGCATTATGGGTAGGGTATAAAGGTTGGACTAGATGGACGTACATCTTTATACAACCTCCAATACTATGTTACTATGTAACTGGTATACAGACATTATGGGTAAAGTATAAAGGTTGGTCTAGATGGACGTATGTCTTTATACAACCTCCAATACTATGTTACTATGTAACTGTTATACAGACATTATGGGTAGGGTATAAAGGTTGGACTAGATGGACGTACATCTTTAATTTTTCAAGTTTTTGGTTTGAGTTGAATTTTTTTAGCAATTTTTCCTAAGATTTTGAATTTTCAAATTCAATTTTCTATTTTCTGATATTCAATTTTCAAGTTTCTGAAAACAGGTTCGTTTTGAAAATGGGATACATCCCTATTAGGCAGGTGGCGAATCTAGTTTTGGGTCAACTTCTGGTCTCATTACTGTAATTTTAAAGGTCGGATCTACAAGCAAAGATTGACTGCATTTTTGATATAGAATATTTATCGTTCTGCTATAATTTATAATTACGGTACATATTTGATGGCTGGATTACCATGAAAGAAGGGATAAATAAAATGATAGTATTATAATATGTTTTATTTATAGCTATAACAATGGAGTATTTTTGGGTCAGTGTGTTCAGAGCAGTAGTGATGGGTTCTGATTCGGACTCCAGTCCTGGAATACCAAAGTTTTTTCAGAACTGATCTGAACTTTCGGATCCCAGAACCTACATATTTTCGAAAACTCTTGAAAATACAGATCTACTTTCAAGGGTAACCAAATCTACTTCCAAGGGTTACGGAGATAACCAAGTCTACTTTTAGGGTTTACCAAATCTACTTCCAAGGGTTTGGAAGATACAAGTCTACTTTTAGGGGTTACCAAATCTACTTCCAAGGGTTAGTGAAGATACAAGTCTACTTTTAGGGGTTACCAAATCTACTTCCAAGGGTTCGCGGAAGATACAAGTCTACTTTTAGGGGTTACCAAATCTACTTCCAAGGTTACGGAAGATACGCTACTTTTAGGGGTTTACCAAATATACTTCCAAGGGTTACGGAAGATACAAGTCTACTTTTATGGGGTTACCAAATCTACTGTCCAAGGTTACGGAAGATACCAAGTCTACTTTTAGGGGTTACCAAATCTACTTCCAAGGGTTACGGAAGATACAAGTCTACTTTTAGAGGTTACCAAATCTACTTCCACAGGGTTACGGAAGATACAAGTCTACTTTTAGGGGTTACCAAATCTACTTCCAAGGGTTACGGAAGATACAAGTCTACTTTATGGGTTACCAAATCTACTTCCAAGGGTTACGGAAGATAACAGTCTACTTTAAGGGGTTACCAAATCTACTTCCAAGGGTTAGGAAGATACAAGTCTACTTTTAGGGGTTACCAAATCTACTTCCAAGGGTTACGGAAGATACAAGTCTTATCTTTTAGGGGTTACCAATATACTTCCAAGGGTTACGAAGACAAGTCTACTTTTATGGGTTACCCAAATCTACTTCCAAGGGTTACGGAAGATACAAGTCTACTTTTAGGTTACCAAATCTACTTCCAAGGTTACGGAAGATACAAGTCTACTTTTTGTTTTAGTTAGGGTTCCCAAATCTACTTCCAAGGGTTACGGAAGATACAAGTCTACTTTTAGGTTCCAAATCTACTTCCAAGGTTACGGAAGATACAAGTCCTACTTTTGAGGTTACCAAATGTTGGAATTTTTTTAGCAATTTTTTCCTAAGAATTTTGAATTTTCAAATTCAATTTTCTATTTTCTGATATTCAATTTTCACGTTCTGAAAACAGGTCGTTTTGAAAATGGGATACATCCCTATTAGGCAGGTGGCGAATCTAGTTTTGGGTCAACTTCTGGTCTCATTACTGTAATTTTAAAGGTCGGATCTACAAGCAAAGATTGACTGCATTTTTGATATAGAATATTTATCGTTCTGCTATAATTTATAATTACGGTACATATTTGATGGCTGGATTACCATGAAAGAAGGGATAAATAAAATGATAGTATTATAATATGTTTTATTTATAGCTATAACAATGGAGTATTTTTGGGTCAGTGTGTTCAGAGCAGTAGTGATGGGTTCTGATTCGGACTCCAGTCCTGGAATACCAAAGTTTTTTCAGAACTGATCTGAACTTTCGGATCCCAGAACCTACATATTTTCGAAAACTCTTGAAAATACAGATCTACTTTCAAGGGTAACCAAATCTACTTCCAAGGGTTACGGAGATAACCAAGTCTACTTTTAGGGTTTACCAAATCTACTTCCAAGGGTTTGGAAGATACAAGTCTACTTTTAGGGGTTACCAAATCTACTTCCAAGGGTTAGTGAAGATACAAGTCTACTTTTAGGGGTTACCAAATCTACTTCCAAGGGTTCGCGGAAGATACAAGTCTACTTTTAGGGGTTACCAAATCTACTTCCAAGGTTACGGAAGATACGCTACTTTTAGGGGTTTACCAAATATACTTCCAAGGGTTACGGAAGATACAAGTCTACTTTTATGGGGTTACCAAATCTACTGTCCAAGGGTTACGGAAGATACCAAGTCTACTTTTAGGGGTTACCAAATCTACTTCCAAGGGTTACGGAAGATACAAGTCTACTTTTAGAGGTTACCAAATCTACTTCCACAGGGTTACGGAAGATACAAGTCTACTTTTAGGGGTTACCAAATCTACTTCCAAGGGTTACGGAAGATACAAGTCTACTTTATGGGTTACCAAATCTACTTCCAAGGGTTACGGAAGATAACAGTCTACTTTAAGGGGTTACCAAATCTACTTCCAAGGGTTAGGAAGATACAAGTCTACTTTTAGGGGTTACCAAATCTACTTCCAAGGGTTACGGAAGATACAAGTCTTATCTTTTAGGGGTTACCAATATACTTCCAAGGGTTACGAAGACAAGTCTACTTTTATGGGTTACCCAAATCTACTTCCAAGGGTTACGGAAGATACAAGTCTACTTTTAGGTTACCAAATCTACTTCCAAGGGTTACGGAAGATACAAGTCTACTTTTTGTTTTAGTTAGGGTTCCCAAATCTACTTCCAAGGGTTACGGAAGATACAAGTCTACTTTTAGGTTCCAAATCTACTTCCAAGGTTACGGAAGATACAAGTCTACTTTTGAGGTTACCAAATTTTTCAAATTCAATTTTCTATTTTCTGATATTCAATTTTTCAAGTTTCTGAAAACAGGTTCGTTTTGAAAATGGGATACATCCCTATTAGGCAGGTGGCGAATCTAGTTTTGGGTCAAACTTCTGGTCTCATTACTGTAATTTTAAAGGTCGGATCTACAAGCAAAATTTGACTGCATTTTTGTATATAGATATATTTATCGTTCTGCTATAATTTATGAATTACGGTACATATTTTGATGGCTGGATTACCATGAAAGAAGGGGATAAATAAAATGATATGGTATTATAATATGTTTTATTTATAGCTATAACAATGGAGTATTTTTGGGTCAGTGTGTTCAGAGCAGTAGTGATGGGTTCTGATTCGGACTCCAGTCCTGGAATACCAAAGTTTTTTCAGAACTGATCTGAACTTTCGGATCCCAGAACCTACATATTTTCGAAAACTCTTGAAAATACAGATCTACTTTCAAGGGTAACCAAATCTACTTCCAAGGGTTACGGAAGATACAAGTCTACTTTTAGGGGTTACCAAATCTACTTCCAAGGGTTATGGAAATACAAGTCTACTTTTAGGGGTTTACCAAATCTACTTCCAAGGGTTATGGAAGATACAAGTCTCACTTTTAGGGGTTACCAAATCTACTTCCAAGGGTTACGGAAGATACAAGACGTCTACTTTTAAGGGGTTACCAAATCTACTTCCAAGGGTTACGGAAGATACAAGTCTACTTTTAGGGTTACCAAATCTTCCAAGGGTTACGGAAGATACAAGTCTACTTTGGGGTACCAAATCTACTTCCAAGGGTTACGGAAGATACAAGTCTACTTTTAGGGGTTACCCAAATCTACTTCCAAGGGTTACGGAAGATACAAGTCTACTTTTAGAGGTTACCAAATCTATTCCAGGGTTACGGAAGATACAAGTCTACTTTAGGGGTTACCAATCTACTCCCAAGGGTTAGGAAGATACAAAGTCCTACTTTTAGTGGGGTTACCAAATCTACTTCCAAGGGTTACGGAAGATACAAGTCTACTTTTAAGGGGTTACCAAATCTACTTCCAAGGGTTACGAAGATACAAGTCTACTTTTAGGTGGTTACCAAATCTACTTCCAAGGGTTACGGAAGATACAAGTCTACTTTTGTAAGGGGTTACCAAATATACTTCCACCACCAAGGTTACGGAAGATACAAGTCTACTTTTAGGGGTTACCAAATCACTTCCAAGGTTTACTGGAAGATACACAGATCTACTTTTAGGGGTTACCAAATCTACTTCCAAGGGTTATGGAAGATACAAGTCTACTTTTAGGGGTTACCAAATCTACTTCCAAGGGTTACGGAAGATACCAGATACCTTTTAGGGGTTACCAAATATACTTCCAAGGGTACGAAATACAAGTCTACTTTTAGGGGTTACCAAATTACTTCCAAGGGTTACGGAAGATACAAGTCTACTTTAGGGGTTACCAACAATCTACTTCCAAGGGTTACGGAAGATACAAGTCTACTTTTAGAGGGTTACCAAATCTACTTCCAAGGGTTAGGAAGATACAAGTCTACTTTTAGGGGTTACCAAATCTACTTCCAAGGGTTACGGAAGATACAAGTCTACTTTTAGGGGTTACCAAATCTACTTCCAAGGGTTACGGAAGATACAAGTCTACTTTAGGGGTTACCAAATCTACTTCCAAGGGTTCGGAAGATACAAGTCTACTTTTAGGGGTTACCAAATCTACTTCCAAGGGTTACGGAAGATACAAGTCTACTTTTAGGGGTTACCAAATTACTTCCAAGGGTTACGGAAGATACAGTCTACTTTTAGGGGTTACCAAATCTACTTCCAAGGGTTACGGAAGATACAAGTCTACTTTTAGGGGTTACCAAATCTACTTCCAGGGTTACGGAGATTACAAGTTCTTTTAATACCAAAAGTAACCTACCAACGGTTACAACAACAACAAGTCTACTTTGGTGGTTAACCCAAATCTATTCCAAGGGTGTACGGAAGATTTTAAAGTCTACTTTTAGGGGTTACCAAATCTACTTCCAAGGGTTACGGAAGATACAAGTCTACTTTTAGAGGTTACCAAATCTACTTCCAAGGGTTACGGAAGATACAAGTCTACTTTTAGGGGTTACCAAATCTACTTCCAAGGGTTACGGAAGATACAAGTCTACTTTTAGGGGTTACAAAATCTACTTCCAAGGGTTACGGAAGATACAAGTCTACTTTTAGAGGTTACCGAATATACTTTTGAGGGTTACTGAATATACTTTTAGAGGTTACCGAATATACTTTTGAGGGTTACTGAATATACGTGGCTAACGGGGTTACCGAATAATCAAGGCTACTTTCAAGGGTTACTGAATCTACTTTTGAGGGTCGCTGGATGTACGAGACCCTTGAAAGTAGCCTTGATTATTCGGTAACCCGTTAGCCAGTATATTCAGTACCCTCAAAGTATATTCGGTAACCTCTAAAAGTATATTCCGAACCCTCAAAAGTATATTCGGTAACCTCAAAATAATGACCCTCAAAGTAATTCGGTAACCTAAAGTAGACTTGTATCTTCCGAACCCTTGGAAGTAATTTTTAACCCCTAAAAGTTAGACTTGTATCTTCGTAACCCTGGAAGTAGATTTGGAACCCCTAAAAGTAGACTTTGTATCTTCGTAACCCTTGGAAGAGATTTGGTAACCTCTAAAAGTAGACTTGTATCTTCCGTAACCCTTGGAAGTAGTTTGGTAACCCAAAAGTAGACTTGTATCTTCCGTAACCCTTGGAAGTAGATTTGGTAACCTCTAAAAGTAGACTGTATCTTCCGTAACCCTTGGAAGTAGATTTGGTAACCCCAAAAGTAGACATTGTATCTTCCGTAACCCTTGGGAAGTAGATGTTGGTAACCCTTAAAAGTAACTTGTATCTTCCGTAACCCTTGGAAGTAGATTTGGTAACCCCAAAGTAGACTTGTATCTTCCGTAACCCTTGGAAGTATATTGGTAACCCCTAAAAGTAGACTTGTATTCCGTAACCCTGTGAAGTAGATTTGGTAACCCCTAAAAGTAGACTTGATCTTCCATAACCCTTGGAGTAGATTGGTAACCCCTAAAGTAGACTTGTATCTTCCATAACCCTTGGAAGTAGATTTGGTAACCCCTAAAAGTAGACTTGTCTCTTCCGTAACCCTTGGAAGTAGATTTGGTAACCCCTAAAGTAGACTTGTATCTTCCGTAACCCTTGGAAGTAGATTTGGTAACCTCTAAAAGTAGACTTGTATCTCGTAACCCTTGGAAGTAGTTTGGTAACCCCTAAAAGGTAGGACTTGTATCTTCCGTAACCCTTGGAAGAGATTTGGTAACCCCTTAAAAGTAGACTTGTATCTTCCGTAACCCTTGGAAGTATATTGGTAACCCCTAAAAGTAGATTGTATCTTCCGTAACCTTGGAAGTAGATTGGTAACCCCTAAAAGTAGACTTGTATCTTCGTAACCCTGGAAGTAGATTGGTAACCCCTAAAAGTAGATTGTATCTTCCATAACCCTTGGAAGTAGATTTGGTAACCCCTAAAAGTAGACTTGTATATTCCATAACCCTTGGAAGTAGATTTGGTAACCCCTAAAAGTAGACTTGTATTTCCGACCCTTGGAAGTAGATTTGGTTACCCTTGAAAGTAGATCTGTATTTTCAAGAGTGTTTCGAAAATAGGGAGGTTCTGGGATCCGAAAGTTCAGATCAGTTCTGAAAAAACTTTGGTATTCCAGGACTGGGAGTCCGAATCAGAACCCATCACTACTGCTCTGAACAACACTGACCCAAAATACTCCATTGTTATAGCTATAAATAAAACATATTATAATACCATACATTTTATTTATCCCTTCTTTCTGGTATCCAGCCATCAAAATATGTACCGTAATCATAAATTATAGCAGAACGATAAATATATCTATATACAAAAATGCAGTCAAATTTTGCTGTAGATCCGACCTTAAAATTACAGTAATGAGACCAGAAGTTGACCCAAAAACTAGATTCGCCACCTGCCTAATAGGGATGTATCCATTTTCAAAACGAACCTGTTTTCAGAAACTTGAAAAATTGAATATCAGAAAATAGAAAATGAATTTGAAAATTCAAAATTCTTAGGAAAAAATTGCTAAAAAAATTCCAACTCAAAACCAAAAACTTGAAAAATTGAATATCAGAAAATAGAAAATTGAATTTGAAAATTCAAAATTCTTAGAAAAAAATAGCTTAAAAAAAATTCCAACTCAAAAGGCTTCGAACCAAAGTTCTGGATTTTGGAAATGCTGTCAGAACGAAACTCGCTGGTTTAGTTCATCTCTAATCTCTAGTGTGTAACTGGATGAATGCAATTTAAGTTTAATTCATTTCTACACATTTAATAAACCTTTTCTTTTAAACAAAATAAGGAAGGGCAGCCCAGTCTCCAATCAAAATGCAAAATGGGTAACTACCCTCTATTAGTGTGCAAACCTAACCAACACAACGTTTCGGCCAAGGCCTCTCTCAAGTGTTACAGAGCCAACTGGGTGCAGTGTAAATACACAAAGTATCAACAAATTATATAATATTCTATATTTACTTATACTTAATTTACACCCTTAAATGTAATTCTACATCTCTTGTACAGCATAAGGAAGAAAGAAAGGAAGGAATTTATTTCAGCACTTCGGACAGCAGCCTTGCTAGAGGTCGGATGTCCAGCACAGCAAGCAGCTGACTATTAATCATTGCAGTTAGTTTGATGGCCATTTGGTGAGTCCTGTATGCAATTTTCATTTCCCAATATCATTACATGTATGGACAGTTTTTATCGTTGGTGCTAAAGTAAACAGGTGAGTTTGTAAGTGTTTGGTTTCCATATCACAATCAGTTGATTTTTTTTTTTTACCGGGGCATAACCATTAAGATTTATTATAACAATATAATTTATGCAATAATAAACTAGAGACGGTTAAGTAATTATCATTAGCATCAGTAGTGGTAATGTAATTGTCACTCTGTGTGTTGCTGCAACAAGTAAATATAAGATTCCATATGTCAGCGGCTTGGCAAATAGAAATATCGTTTAAAATAAGATATTAGGTAGGTTTTTTGAATACCCCTTCCAGGAATGCTGGGGAGGTGGCAAGGATTTTGAAAATAGGGTTGGGAGGGATATTTGGGGGGTGGAGCCCCATTGAAAGGAAAGTTCAGCTTGCGACAGTGACAGTCCATATTAAACTATATGTAATTCCTAACAAAATATATACTTGTTTAAACCCAAAAAATGTTTCAATTCAAAACGACATGTGGATATGTGTAACACTTAAACAAAATGAATTCTGAAATGTGAGTAAAGCTTTAAAAGAAAAATTATACTCACGCAGAATCCAACTTTTCTAGCTCCTCCCACGGTCATTTCACTGACAATTGTCCCATCTTTGACACCAGAGAAATCTGTAAATGAAGGAGGGGGAGGAGCCAGAAAGTCAGTTACTGCAGGAGTAATTCTCCTTTAAGGGTAGATTGTCTTGAATCATTTATTAAGTCTTTTTTTAAGTAAGAGCCGTAAGGGAGTCAATGTGAACGCGCATTGTTAACGTTTGATTTGTTAGATTTGTTAACGTTATATATTTTGTCTCTTCTTCAATGGGGCACTTAGCACAGCATGTTGTGTTTAAAGAACAGAAAGTGTAAAATAACATTCAATATGTTTCATACAGGCAAATGTTTTATCTTCCTGAACTGGAAGGAATCTTATTTACAAATATGTCGCAATAAATTAGCAAATTCCATAAGCAATTTCCATAGCTTTCAGCTGAACCTTATTATGCTGCCAGAGAAAACAAAACTCTAATGTAAACAGCCGCCTTGACCTCTGTAGAGATAATAAGCGCTCACAGGGATACATAGTAGCGGAGTACGGGAAATAAAAGATACTTTCGGGTTCAACCCTTTAACCATAACCTACCGTTTCACTATCCCCGGATTAAATTTGTTTTGTCTTTTATCCTGAGAATTATTAGTCCTGGTGGTTAATTGATTCATTTGGATCCACCAATAATGCAGCAATAATCACATCTTCAGCACAGGGTCCGTTTTTTTAAAGGAGAATGAAAGAAAATGAAAAAACTTACATTCAGGAAATTCCCCATGAAATGAGGTCATTATCTGCTACATTTTTATTTTGGAATGACAACTAGATTCCTTAAAACAGTTCCCAAAGATGTTTCCATGGTCCTTGCTGATGGAGATATCAAGCCCCATACAAGTATTTTGGGCCTAATGCCAATAAAAGGTTTGGCACTCATGGAAGTGCTACCAGAAGCAGAGGAGCATGGGAAAAAGAGGAGGAGCGGAGCATTCAAAAATGAAGTATTTTTTAGGTAAAAGGTAGCATTTTATAGTTTAAACAAAATCAGTTCAGGTCCTCAATACATGGAGAATCACAGCAAATTGTAGTTATTATTTGACTTTAAAGGACAACTAAGCCTCAGAACAACACGGAATCAGAAAGAAGTCCCCTTGAATAAAAGCAGTTATCTGTTTCTACCTCTCATTTTGATGTTGGTGCTGGGAAATTTACTTCACTAACATGGTTGTGTGTGTTAATTCCGGTATCACACGGTGTGTCACAGACCATTGTGCTGTGTGTAGATGTCGGTAAGCTAGAGCAGGAACGGTACAGTAGGCCAATCCTTTACAGTTCTATTAGGCGGGGGGAGCATGGGACTGAGAACAGCAGATGTGGCAAGTAGTACACATGCATGCAGTATGTCATCCAGTTATATTAACTATAACGCATGTACAGGAAGTGGCAATTTACAGTTGAATGGTGTTCTGGGGAGTGGCTTTCATATATGCAGTATATTAATGTTGGTTTAGTTCTCCTTTAAGAATATTTAGTCTGTGGCAATGCAGATTATCCTTTAAGTCCTGCTGGTGGGGAAGGTAGTTACCCCACTGCTAGGGGTTATCTCATCTATACAATCCAATGTTGTATTGAATTCAGTGATTGTTGTTCTTGACATTGCCCAATTTTCCCGATACCAATATCAGACCATTGATTTTCCTTGGAGTTTAACAATGATTATAAAGAATGTCATTTTTTTCTAAGAAAAAGAAAACTCATGTCTCTGATGCATCCGTGATACAAGTCTACTTTTAGGGGTTACCAAATCTACTTCCAAGGGTTACGGAAGATACAAGTCTACTTTTAGGGGTTACCAAATCTACTTCCAAGGGTTACGGAAGATACAAGTCTACTTTTAGGGGTTACCAAATCTACTTCCAAGGGTTACGGAAGATACAAGTCTACTTTTAGGGGTTACCAAATCTACTTCCAAGGGTTACGGAAGATACAAGTCTACTTTTAGAGGTTACCGAATATACTTTTGAGGGTTACTGAATATACTTTTAGAGGTTACCGAATATACTTTTGAGGGTTACTGAATATACGTGGCTAACGGGGTTACCGAATAATCAAGGCTACTTTCAAGGGTTACTGAATCTACTTTTGAGGGTCGCTGGATGTACGAG